>CM065746.1:12554116-12561616 GCA_033310375.1 Conus canariensis
GGGGGGGGGGGGGGGGGGGGGGGGGGGGGGGGGGGGGGGGTCTCCGTTTTTATATAGGAAGCATTAGCGATGAATTCCGTTTGATTTTAAAATGCCCGTAACTGTGGTTCATAAAAATATGCTGATTGCCAGAAAATTATTCTAAAAGGTCTGAAAAAGTGGTACGTAGAAAATATGTTGATGCCGAGAAAATGACCAGTCTCCGATGTCAATGATTTATGTAAGTCTCTCCACAGACTGGGAGAGGCTTGGGAAAGGTGCAGAAGTGATGCTTTCCTTTCAAAGTGTTAGAACTGTTCGGTTAGTTTTGAATGTGACCATTGTATAACAGTGCAAGTATTGATATGAAGAACGGGTTTATCTTCGGTTAGTTTAGCCTACTTTTCGGTGAATGTACCCACATTAAGCTGTTTGAGTCCGGTTTATTTCTGGTGTATTCCGCAGTTTCATATCCCGAAAGGGGAAAAAGCATTAGACTTCTTGAATCTCGAATCTCGACAGTTTTGACGAATCTGACTCCGCACCGCAAAGTGCCATGTTGATTTCACCATTTTGATCGTAGCCAGAGTAACGGTAGGTAACTCCACAATATTCGCTTATGTGGATAGCAATACGTACGAGCTGAGTTTGATCCCTTGAATAAATTACTATTCAGAATCTGCTCAATTTTTCACACCCGTGTTTTTCTTATGGTGGCATGCAGATGTGTGCGTTTGTTGAAATTCGACATGCACATACACAGTACCAATCTTTCTTTAATGGCCAAAGGAATCACGAACCTGATAGTTTTTAATGTGTGCGTGAAGAGAGAGAGAGAGAGAGAGGAGAGAGAGAGAGAGAGACGCTTCAGACAGATTTTTATTGACATTGACCTATACAGTCTTTGTGTCAAGGGCGAACAAGATCATATTTGTAGCGCCAGGAAAGAGGAGGAACAATCTGGAATGAAATAGGCAAACTGAATAACTCAGTAAATATAAACAATCAAAGCATTTTAAAATAAAGTAATAGAAAAGCAAAAAAGGATTCGTCTTGACGACAAATCAAATACATAGTAGAAGTAAAGGAATGGAAAGAGCACACTTTATGCACGCGCGCACACACACACACACACACACACACACACACACGCGCGCGCGCGCGCGCGCGCGCGCGCCACACACACACACACACACACACACACAGACGCACAGAGAGAGAGAGAGAGAGAGAGAGAGAGAGAGAGAGAGGAAGATAGGAAGAAGAGAGAGACAGATAGAGAGAGAGGGAGAGACGGGGAGACACAGAGAGGCAGACAGGCAGAGACACACACACACACACCGACAGAGACAGAGACAGAAATAGACTAACAATATTTCTGCAATGTACACGGTTTCTGATCACCAGACAGACCTGCTACCCAAACATCTAAGTAACGAGCCAGCTAAAAACCCTGTATCATAGGAACTGTAAAAAGTTTTAAAAAACGAAGAAGAAGAAGAAGAAGAAGAAGAAGAAAGAAGGAAAAAAGAAAAAGCGTGTATGGCCTGGTCATTTTCTTTCGTCAGACACAACTCTGGGACCTTTGTCATCTGTCAAATCTCGCCCAGAAGACGTGAGCATGCGTGGGAGCGAGGGCACCCACGTAAGCACGGTTCCGGTTCACTGACTATATATACGGTACCAGTGCAGGCTTGGGTCATTCACTATCTGAAACTTAGATTTCTATATCAAATATACTCTGTACATCTGAGTTTAATTTTAAGTTCACACTCAGAATGGGTTTGTCTGGGAAAGTTTTTGTTTTTGCTCTCTGTGCTACTGTTGGTAAGCCTGCTTTTAAGAACTCTATGTCGATCTTTCTGTGTCTATGTTTGGTTTTCTCTCTCTTTCAAGATTTGTGCTTACTATTATGTCAACCTTTGTCGTTTTTTGTTTGTTTGTTTGTTTTGCTTTTTTTTGTCTCTCTCTCTCTCTCTCTCTCTCTCTCTCTCTCTCTCTCTCTCTCTCTCTCTCTCTCTCTCTCTCTGTTTAGCTGTCTGTGGCTTCTTATTCTGTCAGAATCTCTCTGTCTGTCTCTCTCTCTGTCTCTGTCTTTGTCTCTCTCTGTCTCTGTCTCTATCTCTGATTCTCTCTCTCTCTCTCTCTCTCTCTCTCTCTCTCCTCTCTCTCTCTCTCTCTCTCTCCATGTCATTATTACGTTTATGAACAGTCTGCTTGTCATTGTAGAATTAGATTATAGTGTTGCTATGTTGAATTGTCAGTATGAATGATATGTGTTGAAATCATATATGCATGACAAGGACAGATTGTAAGACTAGGCTTTGGCCTAAAATCTTCATCCTTGCGTATTAAAGATCAATCAGTGAATCTCTCTCTCTCTCTCTCTCTCTCTCTCTCTCTCTCTCTCTCTCTCTCTCTCTCTCTCTCTCTCTCTCTCTCTCTCTCTCTCTCTGCTGTTTTCATCAAACAAGATTCGATGTTTGTGTGCTGTTATAACCTCATCGAAACAGTGCTACACTTTCTGTACTACTGTGATTAGTTAAATGATAATGTGACAGAAATTTATTCCCAAAAGGTATACGCTTCGTTCCTTAATGATTACGCTGCACTTTAAAACTTTTTTTTTTCTATATATGTATGTACTCTGCCTACAAACGCCGTTTACACTGTCCTAAACTTGTAGCTGAAAGAACACTTGCTTGTAAGGTTGACCTCAGAGCTGTAAGCAACTGCTGTAGATATAAACAGGTCTTTTTTTTAAATTGTCAGTGTGTATAACTGTAAAGGTACATATGGACCATACAATGTAGAGTTTTGAATCTCGGTTCTCTATGTCATTAAAAGAAATTTGTCCTTCATTGTTGTTTTTATTTCTGCAAAGTACTGGGTTGTTTGCCTGTCCCTTTATATTTGTTACACTTTGATTTATTTTTTGAATACTCGTCAGAGAATGATGAGTAGTTCCGGAAAGTCAATGCTTCTCTTTATATCACTTTTTTTTTTTACTTACTTTCTTTTTTATTGTTTTGATGTATGTGTCTTTATTGATGTTTAAGTTTTTTTTCTTGTGTTGCTGTGTTTGGTTGCCTCTTTTGAAACCCGTGACTGTTGTTGCTGCTGTTGGTGTTGATACTGGCGGTGTCGTTCATCATCATCATCATCATCATCATATCATCATCATCATTCATCATCATCATCACTATCATCATCATCATCATCATTATCAACATCTTCTTCTTCTTCTTCTTCTTCTTTCTTCTTCTTCTTCTTCTTCTTCTTCTTCTTCTTCTTCTTCTTCTCCTCCTCCTCCTCCTCCTCCTCCTCCTCCTCTTCTTCTTCTTCTTCTTCTTCTTCTTCTTCTTCTTCTTCTTCTTCTCCTTCTACTTTCTCCTTCTTCTTTTTCTTTCTTTCTTTTTCTTTCTTTCTTTCTTTCTTTCTTTCTCTCTCTCTTTCTTTCTTTCTTTCTTACATGGGGCTTTGTTCTACTTAACCTTTGTGTTCTTTTTTATCCTCTTCTTTTTTTAATTTGTTTTGATATCATTAATGATCTCTCATGGTCTTTGGCACGATGCTCTTCTTAACAGTAGTAGTGTTAAGAGGAGGAGGAGGAGGAGCAGCAGCAGCAGCAGCAGCAGCAGCAGCAGCAGCAGCAGCAGCAGCAGTAGTAGTAGTAGTAGTAGTAGTAGTAGCAGTAGTAGTAGTAGTAGTAGTTCGAACACTTGAAGCAGCTGCAAAGGCAGCGGCTGTATTAGCAGTTGTGGAAGTTGTGGTAGTAGCTATACTTGTAGTTGTTGTTGTTATGATAGTACCAGCAGCAGAAGCAGCAATAGTAATAGTAGCAGTAGTAGTAGCAGCAGCAGTAATAGCAATAGCAGTAGGTGCATCGGCAGCGCAGTAGCTGTAGAGTGGTGATGCCCATTCCTCCCATGTTTCTTGCATCTTTTAACATTTTCTACACAATTCTGCTGCATTCTTTATTCATTTTCTACACAATTCTGCTGCATTCTTTATTCATTTTCTACACAATTCTGCTGCATTCTTTATTCATTTTCTACACAATTCTGCTGCATTCTTTATTCATTTTCTACACAATTCTGCTGCATTCTTTATTCATTTTCTACACAATTCTGCTGCATTCTTTATTCATTTTCTACACAATTCTGCTGCATTCTTTATTCATTTTCTACACAATTCTGCTGCATTCTTTATTCATTTTCTACACAATTCTGCTGCATTCTTTATTCATTTTCTACACAATTCTGCTGCATTCTTTATTCATTTTCTACACAATTCTGCTGCATTCTTTATTCATTTTCTACACAATTCTGCTGCATTCTTTATTCATTTTCTACACAATTCTGCTGCATTCTTTATTCATTTTCTACACAATTCTGCTGCATTCTTTATTCATTTTTACACAATTCTGCTGCATTCTTTATTCATTTTCTACACAATTCTGCTGCATTCTTTATTCATTTTCTACACAATTCTGCTGCATTCTTTATTCATTTTCTACACAATTCTGCTGCATTCTTTATTCATTTTCTACACAATTCTGCTGCATTCTTTATTCATTTTCTACACAATTCTGCTGCATTCTTTATTCATTTTCTACACAATTCTGCTGCATTCTTTATTCATTTTCTACACAATTCTGCTGCATTCTTTATTCATTTTCTACACAATTCTGCTGCATTCTTTATTCATTTTCTACACAATTCTGCTGCATTCTTTATTCATTTTCTACACAATTCTGCTGCATTCTTTATTCATTTTCTACACAATTCTGCTGCATTCTTTATTCATTTTCTACACAATTCTGCTGCATTCTTTATTCATTTTCTACACAATTCTGCTGCATTCTTTATTCATTTTCTACACAATTCTGCTGCATTCTTTATTCATTTTCTACACAATTCTGCTGCATTCTTTATTCATTTTCTACACAATTCTGCTGCATTCTTTATTCAATTATTACTGTCAATTTATTTCATGAAAATACACATGTTTAATATGCCGTTACGAATAACAAATAAAAATAAAAAAAAGAAAGAAAGAAAGAGAAAAAAACCTGCAGCACGGACATTCAAAGAAAAACAACATTGTGATTCTTGTCCCGTCATAGAATAGTATAATCAGTGGTAACGCCCAAACCAAATTCACCAGTTATTGAAAGATCACATCAAAGAGTGTATGAGACTAGGAGCTTCTACCTGAGTACTAGCTGGTGTGTACCGCAAAGAGCATCGTCTATTTTTTTTTTCTTTTTAGGAGCAAAGCTTCATCAGACTGCAAGTTTAATATTTAATAAGTAAAATAACAAGCAAATGACCTCGCCTTACTCTTTCTGAATACCGACTGATTTGTGTGTCTGGAACAGTTGCAGCTTCAGTTATCCCTCAATCCACCACAGAGACAAGTGCCACCACCACCACCACCACCGCCACCACCACCTTCTCACCTACCACCACCACCACCGCCATCACCGCCTCCCAACAGGAAGATACCACCACCTCACACCACCACCACCACCACCCAAGATGAAGGCACAAACAGCACCACCACCACCACCAGCGTCCCGACAACAGTTGCTGATGCAGTAGGCAATGCTACGTCCACTGCCGCTGGAAGCAACGCTGACGGAGATGTGACCACGACGCCTACGGCTGATGTTGACCATGTGACCAACAGTGCCACCGAAGGGGACAGCAATGCCACTACTACCACCACTATCACCACCACCACCACCACCACCACCACAACCGCCACCACTCCCACAACCACTGCCAGTGTGACAGCATCGATTTCAGATGCTGCAGGCAATGCTACAACAACGGCTGCTACAGCTACCACGACTGGCGGTGATGTGAGCACTTCGACGACGGCTGATGACGTCACTGTGACGGACAATACCACTGGAGGATACAGCGATGTCACCACCACCGCCACCACCACCGCTACAACTACTACTACGTCTGCCCCTCAGCGTGAGTGTTGTGTGTGTGTGTGTGTGGGTGGGTGGGTGGGTGCGTGCGTGCGTGCGTGCGTGCGTGCGTGCGTGTGTATGTGTGTGTGTGTGTTTTGGTGGGTATGGGCATTTGTCTATATGCATGCAGGTGCGTGGCTGATAATGAAAATAACAAACTGAAGTCACAGCATGGCGGTCTTGAGATGAGACTGAAAGCTGGCGAAAACGAAAGCGACAAAGGTTTTCAATCGCGACAAAGGTTTTCAATCGCGACAAAGGTTTTCAATCACGACAAAGGTTCACAAAGGTTTTCAATCGCGACAAAGGTTTTCAATCGCGACAAAGGTTTTCAATCGCGACAAAGGTTTTCAATCGCGACAAAGGTTTTCAATTGTGGCAAAGGTTTTCAATCGTGACAAATGTTTTCAATCGTGTGTGACAAAGGCTTTCAATCGTGACAAACGTTTTCAATCGTGACAAAGGTTTTCGATCGTGTGTGACAAAGGTTTTCAATAGTGACAAAAGTTTTCAATCGTGACAAAGATTTTCAATCGTGATAAATATTTTCAATCGTGACAAAGGTTTTCGATCGTGTGTGACAAAGGTTTTCAATAGTGACAAAAGTTTTCAATCGTGACAAAGATGTTCAATCGTGATAAATGTTTTCAACTGTGACAAAGGTTTTCAATTGTGACAAAGGTTTTCAATTGTGACAAAGGTTTTCATTTTGGAGACGTTTATTTATCATCTTCAGAAACAAACCTCCAGAGGTTCTGTTTGTTTTCCTATGATCTCTTTTATATTGATAAGGCTCTTGCATCACTTTGCCCTAAATCCAAAATGACATCAGTGTGGCTATGCTGTCTGCAGCTCCCTTCTACTGCTACGACTGCAACAGCGGCAGTCCTTTTGCTGGCATGTGGTACAACGGGGACTGCGCTGAAGACGGCTATGTGACCTACACCCCTTCCCACTGCACCTCCTTCTGCTTCTCTGCTGTGGGACTCTACCCCGCTGGAAGTGAGTGGACACGTATTCTCTCTCTGTGTTTTGTTTTGTTTGATTTAGCGTCTTTTCACAAAATAGTGTTTTTAGACGGATCTTGAAATCATCCTGAATGACATAAGTATTTTATCACAAATTGGAATACCCCGTCATTTCATATCCCCCATCAACGTAATACCCTGTTTGACAGAAATAAACATCAATAAACAATACCTATAATTTAAATTTTTTTTAATTTTCAAATCGAGCAAACTACAGAGCTGTTCCTATAGGACTCCGAAGAAGAGATTTAGCTGCAGTGACAAGAAGTGATTGATCATCAATAATGGCTTTGAGATCGTCATCTTTAGTATTGTTTTTGACTGCCAGATAATCGGGCAAATATTGCTTTGTGAACGGACAATAGAATAAAATATGGAACGTTAACATTCTCTCTCCACAGGGACACCTAATGTCGTTTATATGTTTGCATTTTAACGCATTGAGTTTTAGTCTGTAACATAAAGAGCTAACTTCTCGTGGCTCATTATTAATACCTTTTTGCA
>CM065746.1:12571616-12581616 GCA_033310375.1 Conus canariensis
GCCGACCAGACAGCCAACAAATCAAACACGGTTTGTCTTACTTCACTATGACGTCTGATTTGTCAAATGTTTTGTCGTACGTGACTTGAAAATAGTTCACTTGTTTCTGCTCTGTGCCCATGTCCTTTTTTCACTGTTCTTATCAAAATAAACTGTGAAACAAACAGTGGAAAACGATAAGTTTTTGAGAGAAAATATGCGTCACTACAATCACAATGTTCAGTGTATCTGATTCATTCAGTGATGGAGTGCTTTTACTGAATGACTTCTTTGTTCAAGTTGTTGGATGGCCAGCGTCTTAGGTTTGAGGATTCTGCTAGGCTTGGCGGGTGCCAAGTGATAGTCCGGTGATATAAGAAAGTGAGAGAAAGACGTTGGAGAGCAGGAGGGTTATGGATGTCGTTACCAGGCGAAAAGCTTGTCTCTCCCACCGCCCACCCCTTCGCTCCTTCTCAGTCTCTCCGTCCGCTTTTCCCCCACCCCCTCTCTCCCTCTACTCCTCCTCCCTTTCCCGTCCGTGAAATGTCCAACCCTGCCTAGAACAGAGTGAGGTCCACCACAAATTGGGAAGGCAACTTTTAGTCCCCAGGACAGCGGTCACTGATTGCAGGGGAGGGGTCTGATAGATTTGAAGTGTAGGTGTGTGCTGTCTCCCATTGAACATTTTCAGGGAAGATGCTGTGACAACCTTTTGGGAGACAGTGCCACTGGGATAGTGTACATGGAGAGAATTACTCCCTGTACAGATCTAGTTGCAAAGCGAGAGGACTGCAGGCGGAAATCTAAACAAATCTTAAATAAATGTTAGCGAACCGCCCAGAGAACGTGGACAAACGAGTCACAAGACGAAACACAACTAGTTTCGACCTCTTAGGTCTTCATCAGGTGAGACATTAACGAATAAAACAATGAAAATTCACTTAGCTTTGATCGCTTCAGATCACTTGGTAGGGTTCAGCGCAAGGAAGAAGGCGTTCTTCCTTGCGCTGAACCCTACCAAGTGATCTGAAGCGATCAAAGCTAAGTGAATTTTCATTGTTTTATTCGTTAATGTCTCACCTGATGAAGACCTAAGAGGTCGAAACTAGTTGTGTTTCGTCTTGTGACTCGTTTGTCCACGTTCTCTGGGCGGTTCGCTAACATTTATTTAAGATTTCCCTGTACAGAGTGCATCAATGAATATTGGCATAGCTGTGCAAGTGTGCAGGGATGAAACTAGTTGTTGCAGCAGTCTGTATCAATTAATATTGGCATAGCTGTGCAAGTGTGCAGGGATGAAACTAGTAGTTGCAGCAGTCTGTATCAATTAATATTGGCATAGCTGTGCAAGTGTGCAGGGATGAAACTAGTAGTTGCAGCAGTCTGTATCAATTCATATTGGCATAGCTGTGCAAGTGTGCAGGGATGAAACTAGTAGTTGCAGCAGTCTGTATCAATTCATACTGGCATAGCTGTGCAAGTGTGCAGGGATGAAACTAGTAGTGGCAGCAGTCTGTATCAATTCATATTGGCATAGCTGTGCAAGTGTGCAGGGATGAAACTAGTAGTTGCAGCAGTCTGTATCAATTCATATTGGCATAGCTGTGCAAGTGTGCAGGGATGAAACTAGTAGTGGCAGCAGTCTGTATCAATTAATATTGGCATAGCTGTGCAAGTGTGCAGGGATGAAACTAGTAGTTGCAGCAGTCTGTATCAATTCATATTGGCATAGCTGTGCAAGTGTGCAGGGATGAAACTAGTAGTTGCAGCAGTCTGTATCAATTCATATTGGCATAGCTGTGCAAGTGTGCAGGGATGAAACTAGTAGTTGCAGCAGTCTGTATCAATTCATATTGGCATAGCTGTGCAAGTGTGCAGGGATGAAACTAGTAGTGGCAGCAGTCTGTATCAATTAATATTGGCATAGCTGTGCAAGTGTGCAGGGATGAAACTAGTTGTTGCAGCAGTCTTGCATTTCAAGTTCATAATTACCATTTTCACAATGAAAATAGATGTTATCGTCATACTGTTTTTAGACCCAAATGTAGAGGCTATAATATTGATCACAACTCTGGTACAAGTGGATACTATGGCCAGATCATGTCAATTTTATTTGAGAGATGGCTTTTTTTCCCATTAAATATTAATGTCATACAATTGAAATATGCTGGTCATATGTATATTTTGTTCGGCCAAATGTTTTAATGCTGCCAATGACATTTTCTTTGTTTTGTTTTGTTTTTTCTTATTTAGAAAAGAAGAACTTGTAGGAGTTGGAGGCCTTAAGAGGCCTGTTCACCATTCTAAATATCTAGGTGAAAAACTGCATGGGTGGAAGGAAGAGTCACAGACTGCTCAAGACTATCTAGGTCGATAAACAAAAAGTCGATAAGAAAAGTGCTTGATGGCTAGTGAGTACTGAAACTCTGGTTTAGCATGGTGTGGAACTCTTTGCAGGCAACACCAATTTGCAAGTTATCATCAGTTTGCCAGTTCCATGTGACCGAAGTGTTCTGTGACTTCTATACTAAATAAACACCCACTGTGCCATCTTATCCTTGCAGAAGACAGCACCGAGTTGCTTCTACTTCACCATGTGATTATTAATGTTTCTATGTGATTATCAATATTTCTATGTGATTATCAATGTTTCTGTGTGATTATCAATGTTTCTGTGTGATTATCAAGATAATGTCAGAACTTCTCATCTCCAGGACATGGAGATTTGCAGTGATAGTTCCAGTTTCACTCAGATACAGAAGTAGATGACCAATGAATGCATGAGTCTCATCTTTGAAATAAGCAAGATCATTGTTCTTGTTATGCCTACCCTAATACTAAATTAAGAAACAGGAACTCTGAAAACCAGAGATTCCAAAAACAGAACATTCTGTGTATTTTAGTATTTTTTACAGATCAGTTAGGCTGGACGGAATATTTGAAGACTGTCCCTTTTCATGACAGAGAGTGAGAGAGAAAGAGCATTGATGAAGGGGAGTAGCAGGGATAGGTTCTAAGGGCAGAGATCAAGGCCAAAGCTGTGAACAGGGAGTTGATGACAACCGCATCTAGTCAGGCACCAGGTAGTGGTGAAGATCTTGGGGAATGTAACTGATGTAAAAAAAAAAAAAAAAAAAAGCGCTGGTGCTGCATTCCACTGAATCAGTGAAGTTCCGTCTCGCAACTTATGCTCATCCACCGATTCTCGTCTCCTTCGGCTTCCCACCGCTCGCCTGAAAACTTCAGGCCAGCGATCTTTCTCTTACCAGGCACCTGCTCTGTGGAATGGTCTCCCTTCTTCTCTGCGTAATATGGACTTTTTAGAGACTTTTAAAACCTCCCTAAAGACACATCTTTTCCCTCGGACTGATTAATGATACCCACTAATCAGTATGCGCGTGTTTGCTGGTGTTGACGTGCTCGTGTGTCTGTCTGCATGTCTCAGTTTTTCGGGGGTTTGTGTGTGTTTGTGTGTATATGTGTGTGTGTGTATCTGTGTGGTGTGTGTGTGCGACCACATGGGTGAGCGTGAGTGAGTGTGTGTGTGTGTGTGTGTGTGTGTGTGGTGTGTGTGTGTGTGTGTGTGTGTGTGTATGCTTTGAATTAGGTGTGTGTGTCCATGCTTTGAATTAGAATTATTATTTTATCATGTTTTTCTGTAAAATGCGCTTTGGGCTCTTGCGAGGTAAAGCGCTCTATAAATATCCTTTTACTGTACATTACATTACATTAGCAAGTCTGCAGCTTTGTATCCCACAGGAAGTGGAAACACATCTCCATCTTTCCACCAAACACACGGCAGTACCGTGTGCAGAAAGTGCTTTATGATATAACAGTGCTATAACATTAAAAGCTTCAGACCAGTAAGGTATGACATGATAGAAAATTCTCAGAGCTGCCCAGTTGGTTGCCAGGTAAAATTAAAAGCTACCTGAATTGCTGAGAACACAGAGAGGAGAAAGTTCCAGAACAAGGACTGAGACAGTGTATTTATTTCTGTTACAATTCCAAGTCTGGTTTTTGTGCTTAGTATACCAACAGGTGAGCCAACAAGTTCAACATGTATGTGTGGTGCCTTCATTACAGAAATGTACTGAAATTTCACTTCACAATTCACTTTATTAAATGACACATACCATTTTTTAACTAGTTACATACAACTGAGCCCCATTTCCGCTGCCCTGATTCAAATGAAAAGCGGAGTGATCTTATCCCTGCGTACACTTTGAATGAAAAAAAAAAAAAATGGTGGAACAGTAGTATTTCACTTCACTTAATTTAGGTGAAAGTAAATAGAACTGGCAAGATGTTTCTCTGTTGTTCGTTCCTAAAACAAATTTTCTTCTTTCTGTCCAATAGATAGTGAACTTCATAGCGAAAATCCCCTGATTGTTTAACAGGTCAGTTTTTTTTTGTTGCTGTCTGTATATTATGGCATTCTCAATAACCAGACTGCTGACAGTGATGGCATGAAGAGAATTTAAGTGGCCAGTCTACCTGTATGTTCATTCTGAATACAAGCATGTGCTTTTAGTGTAATTCAACTTCCTTGATTTACCAGCTGAAAAATCACGTACCTGCGCTTTTCTTTTTAACTAAAAAGGCACAGGAGAGTGTAAATATCAAAATTAATTCCATGTTTGCTTTTTTTTTGCTTTTATCTCACTAATTTTCAGTTTTCGTGCAAAGTTGTTTGAGCTGCTACTTGTACATGTATTTATTCAATGTCATAGTCACACAGATTTGCTTTGTTTGTTTATTTCTTTGTTTGTTTGTTTTTATTGCTTTATTTGTCCAGGGTTTTTCACTGTACTTTGAACATTTTATATTTTGTTTTATTTTCAGAGGCACAGCATTGGCACTTTCAACAGAAACAGCAGAAAAGATCTCCAGTGACTGATCAAAATGTGCATGTTGTCATGTTAGCTGGACACGTTTCATTTAGCTAGCTCACAGAGTTTGTTGTGGGCCAGCGCCATGGAGATGCAGAACTTGGTGAAGGTCAGGGTCAGGACATTAGACCCTGCAGCTGAACCGATAGAGGTAAGGGAGAGTACTGTCAGGAAGAGAAAGAAGTTTATGTGTGGTGTGTTACACCCCAAATTGTCACCTTCCCAGAATGTCTCTGGTGACAATTTAGGCACTAGTTACTCAGATTGTCTCCGAAACCGAAATTGTCACCCTTTATGACAGAATAAGCAAAGATGTGACATATTTGAGAGAATGAGCTATAGGGATGATTTCACGTCTGTATTTATATTACCTGTACCAGTATGTTGGAAGAGGCAGGTTGTTTATGTCGGAGAGCTGTCTTTGTTTTTTTTGGTGCCAGTAGCCAAACATGTACCAGGAGCAACCTTAAACTAGCATGTCACCACAGTGGATCATGAAGGCATGCATCTTGTATGAAATTAAGGTTCCATGCTATTTTGAATGTATGTTATCATGCAAAATAGGTGAATGTTTAATTGATTTTGATTTTCTTTTATTTTTGTTGTTGTTTTCTGATATGATGTATGTAGCTAAAGTTAGTCATGGATGAAAGTATCAACCAATGAACTTGAAAGCGTATATTTGATGACATTTTATGAGACCTTTTGTTCTGATTTTAATATAGACTGTAGTTTCAGTAGAGCTGAACACATTCCGAAAAATAATTGAAATAACAAATAAACAAACAAACAAAAGAAATTTTTATGGAATGAAAACAAACAATGGAAATTGTGTGTCAAAACTGTACTTTCACTCATTTCTAGTTTTTAATTTTAATGACCACAACTAGTAGTGTGGCAACAGCAGCTGTAGTAGTAGCAAAAGTAGCAACAGCAGCTGTAGTAGTAGCAAAAGTAGCAACAGCAGCTGTAGTAGTAGCAAAAGTAGCAACAGCAGCTGTAGTAGCAACAGTGATGGTGGCAGCGGTAGTGGTAAAAGTAGCAACAGCAGCTGTAGTAGCAACAGTGGTGGTGGCAGTAGTAGTAGTAGTAGTAGAAGTAGCAACAGCAGCTGTAATAGCAGCAGTGGTGGAGGCAGTAATAGTAGTAGTAGAAGTAGCAACAGCAGCTATAGTAGCAACAGTGATGGTGACAGCAGTAGAAGTAGTGGTAGAAGTAGCAGCAACAGCAGTAGCAGCAGCCATGCCAAACAATCCCCATCCAACTCAAACGGGGACTGATGTGAACCCATTTCTCTGACTGTCTGTCTGTTTCTCTCACCCTCTCACTCTCCTCTCTCTCTCTCTCCTCTCTCTCTCTCTCTCTCTCTCCCCTCTCTCTCTCCCCCCTCTCTCCCTCTCTCTCTCTCTCTCTCTCTCTCTCTCTCTCAGTGGAGAGTGGGACAGATATAGGAGTAGAAGGGGGGGAAAAAAAACCTAGAATTACCACAACAAAAATTCATACTTTGTCCTGCCATGCTGTTACATTTTAGACTGTTGGGATGTAAACAAAAGGGGAAGGCGTGAGGGTGAGGTCATAGGAGGGGGTAAGGGGAAGGTGTGAGGGTGAGGTCGTAGGAGGGGGTAAGGGGAAGGTGTGAGGGTGAGGTCGTAGGAGGGGGTAAGGGGAAGGTGTGAGGGTGAGGTCGTAGGAGGAGGTAAGGGGAAGGTGTGAGGGTGAGGTCATAGGAGGGGGTAAGGGGAAGGTGTGAGGGTGAGGTCGTAGGAGGGGGTAAGGGGAAGGTGAGGGTGAGGTCAAGGAGGGGGTAAGGGGAAGGGTGTGAGGGTGAGGTCGTAGGAGGGGGTAAGGGGAAGGGTGAGGGTGAGGTGTAGGAGGGGGTAAGGGAAGGTGTGAGGGTGAGGTCGTAGGAGGGGTAAGGGGAAGATGTGAGGGTGAGGTCGTAGGAGGGGGTAAGGGGAAGGCGTGAGGGTGAGGTCGTAGGAGGGGGTAAGGGGAAGGGTGAGGGTGAGGTCGTAGGAGGGGGTAAGGGGAAGGCGTGAGGGTGAGGTCGTAGGAGGGGGGTAAGGGGAAGGTGTGAGGGTGAGGTCGTAGGAGGGGGTAAGGGGAAGGGTGAGGGTGAGGTCGTAGGAGGGGGTAAGGGGAAGGTGTGAGGGTGAGGTCGTAGGAGGGGGTAAGGGGAGAAGGTGAGGGTGAGGTCGTAGGAGGGGGTAAGGGAAGGCGTGAGGGTGAGGTCGTAGGAGGGGGTAAGGGGAAGGTGTGAGGGTGAGGTCGTAGGGAGGGGTAAGGGGAAGGTGTGAGGGTGAGGTCGTAGAGGGGGTAAAGGGAAGTGTGAGGGTGAGTCGTAGGAGGGGAAGGGTGAAGTTGTGAGGGTGAGGTCGTAGGAGGGGGTAAGGGGAAGGTGTGAGGGTGAGGTCGTAGGAGGGGGTAAGGGGAAGGGTAGGGTGAGTCGTAGAGGGGGTAAGGGGAAGTGTGAGGGTGAGGTCGTAGGAGGGGGTAAGGGAAGGTGTGGGGTGTGAGGTCGTAGGGGGGGTAAGGGAAGGTGGAGGGTGAGGTCGTAGGAGGGGGTAAGGGGAAGGGTGAGGGTGAGGTCGTATGAGGGGTAAGGGGAAGGTGTGAGGGTGAGGTCGTAGGAGGAGGTAAGGGAAGGTGTGAGGGTGAGGTCGTAGAGGGGTAAGGGGAAGGTGTGAGGGTGAGGTCGTAGGAGGGGGTAAGGGAAGGTGGAGGGTGAGGTAGGAGGGGGTAAGGGGAAGGTGTGAGGGTGAGGTCGTAGGAGGGGTAAGGGGAAGGTGTGAGGGTGAGGTCGTAGGAGGAGGTAAGGGGAAGGTGTGAGGGTGAGGTCGTAGGAGGGGTAAGGGAAGGTGTGAGGGTGAGGTCGTAGGAGGGGGTAAGGGGAAGGTGTGAGGGTGAGGTCGTAGGAGGGGTAAGGGGAAGGTGTGAGGGTGAGGTCGTAGGAGGAGGTAAGGGGAAGGTGTGAGGGTGAGGTCGTAGGAGGGGGTAAGGGGAAGGTGTGAGGGTGAGGTCGTAGGAGGGGGTAAAGGGAAGGTGTGAGGGTGAGGTAGGAGGGGGTAAGGGGAAGGCGGTGAGGGTGAGGTCGTAGGAGGGGTAAGGGAAGGTGTGAGGGTGAGGTCGTAGGAGGGGGTAAGGGGAAGGTGTGAGGGTGAGTCGTAGGAGGGGTAAGGGGAAGGTGTGAGGGTGAGGTCGTAGGAGGGGTAAGGGAAGTGTGAGGGTGAGGTCGTAGAGGGGTAAGGGGAAGGCGTGAGGGTGAGGTCGTAGGAGGGGTAAGGGAAGGCTGAGGTGAGGTCGTAGGAGGGGGTAAGGGGAAGGTGTGAGGGTGAGGTCGTAGGAGGGGGTAAGGGGAAGGTGTGAGGGTGAGGTCGTAGGAGGGGTAAGGGAAGGTGTGAGGGTGAGGTCGTAGGAGGGGGTAAGGGAAGGTGTGAGGGTGAGGTCGTAGGAGGGGGTAAGGGAAGGTGTGAGGGTGAGGTCGTAGGAGGGGGTAAGGGGAAGGGTGAGGTGAGGTCGTAGGAGGGGGTAAGGGAAGGTGTGAGGGTGAGGTCGTAGGAGGGGGTAAGGGAAGGTGTGAGGGTGAGGTCGTAGGAGGGGGTAAGGGGAAGGTGTGAGGGTGAGGTCGTAGGAGGGGGTAAGGGAAGGTGTGAGGGTGAGGTCATAGGAGGAGGTAAGGGGAAGGTGTGAGGGTGAGTCGTAGGAGGGGTAAGGGGAAGGTGTGAGGGTGAGGTCGTAGGAGGGGTAAGGGGAAGGTGTGAGGGTGAGGTCATAGGAGGGGGTAAGGGGAAGGTGTGAGGGTGAGGTGTTAGGGGAGGTAAGGGGAAGGGTGAGGGTGAGGTCTAGGAGGGGGTAAGGGGAAGGTGTGAGGTGAGGTCGTAGGAGGGGTAAGGGGAAGGTGTGAGGGTGAGGTCGTAGGAGGGGTAAGGGAAGGTGTGAGGGTGAGGTCGTAGGAGGGGGTAAGGGGAAGGCATGAGAGGGTGAGGTAGGAGGAGGGGTAAGGGGAAGAGTTCGTGAGGTAGGTGAGGGTACGTAGGAGGGGGTAAGGGGAAGGTGTGAGGGTGAGGTCGTAGGAGGGGGTAAGGGGAGGAGAGGTCGTGAGGGTGAGGTCGTAGGAGGAGGTAAGGGGAAGGCTGTGAGGGTGAGGTCGTATGAGGGGGTAAGGGGAAGGTGTGAGGGTGAGGTCGTAGGAGGGGGTAAGGGGAAGGTGTGAGGGTGAGGTCGTAGGAGGAGGTAAGGGGAAGGCTGTGAGGGTGAGGTCGTAGGAGGGGGTAAGGGGAAGGTGTGAGGGTGAGGTCATAGGAGGGGGTAAGGGGAAGATGTGAGGGTGAGGTCGTAGGAGGGGGTAAGGGGAAGGTGTGAGGGTGATGGTCAGTAGGAGAGGGGTTAAGGGGAAAGATGTGAGGGTGAGGTCATAGGAGGGGGTAAGGGGAAGATGTGAGGGTGAGGTCATAGGAGGGGGTAAGGGGAAGGCGTGAGGGTGAGGTCGTAGGAGGGGGTAAGGGGAAGGTGTGAGGGTGAGGTCATAGGAGGGGGTAAAGGGGAAGTGTGAGGGTGAGAGGTCAGTAGGAGGGGGTAAGGGGAAGGTGTGAGGGTGAGGTCATAGGAGGGGGTAAGGGGAAGATGTGAGGGTGAGGTCATAGGAGGGGGTAAGGGGAAGATGTGAGGGTGAGGTCATAGGAGGGGGTAAGGGGAAGGCGTGAGGGTGAGGTCGTAGGAGGGGGTAAGGGGAAGGTGTGAGGGTGAGGTCGTAGGAGGGGGTAAGGGGAAGATGTGAGGGTGAGGTCGTAGGAGGGGGTAAGGGGAAGGTGTGAGGGTGAGGTCGTAGGAGGGGGTAAGGGGAAGATGTGAGGGTGAGGTCGTAGGAGGAGGTAAGGGGAAGGCCTGAGGGTGAGGTCATAGGAGGGGGTAAGGGGAAGGTGTGAGGGTGAGGTCGTAGGAGGGGGTAAGGGGAAGGCGTGAGGGTGAGGTCATAGGAGGGGGTAAGGGGAAGATGTGAGGGTGAGGTCGTAGGAGGAGGTAAGGGGAAGGCCTGAGGGTGAGGTCATAGGAGGGGGTAAGGGGAAGGCGTGAGGGTGAGGTCGTAGGAGGAGGTAAGGGGAAGGCGTGAGGGTGAGGTCATAGGAGGG
>CM065746.1:12594116-12616616 GCA_033310375.1 Conus canariensis
GCACTTACTATTCATTCCAGAATTCACTTAGAAGTCTTCTGTCAAATAAATTGTAGAAATTTATTAAAATTACAGACATGATTTTTTTTAACACTACAACCTAAAACCAGTATCGTCAGACCCAGTGGGATCATCTCCATGGATACTGGGTCAAGGGAGAAAACCACTGTGGTTTTCAGCTCAGCACTGAGCAGCCATTTTGCCGGCTGCCTTTGGAGGCTCATCAGAGCTAGACTCTTTGTTTCTTCGGTTCTAAACTTCTGTTACAGTTCTCTTCAACTCAAAAATCAACTTTTACGTGATAATTTTTGTCTATGTTAATTTCCTCACATCAGTTTTTGCCTTTTTTAAACATATATCTGTCCTTTCAGTTGCAGCGATGAATACATGAATGTATTCATAACGCAGCCAACATTGACACTAAGGTTAAAACCAGAGGTTTCTGAACGCTGGGAATTTTGAATTTCATGCTCCTGTGATGTGTTGATTGTGCACTGCCTTCTAAATAGTTCATCAGTTTTTTAGTTCTTTGTTGCTGATTGTTGTACGTTTCTTTATTTTGCTTAACGAATAGTAATTATTTTAACTATTTGTCACTTGGCATGATTGATGTTGTCAGATCATAATTCATATTTTCAGTTTATTTGGATTTGGTGTGAAGTGTGTCAATCGATGTGTGTTTTTCAGCAGTCAGTTGATGTTTCACTGATACATTCTGCATTTTTTATTTTCATGTTTCCAGTTGGAAAGTGACAGCACGGTCACTGTGTTTGTGTCCAAGTTTGGCGTGAAGCTTGTAGAAGGTAGACTCACTGTCTGCTTTTTTTTTCGTTTTCCTCTGTCTGACGGCTTTTTGCTTTTGGTTGTTTTGTTCATGGCAGACTTAACAGGATCTAGCATGCTTGCTTTGTGAAGAAAACTTTTTTTTCCCTGCCTTCTTTCTTGCTTTTTCTTTTTTTTAAAATAAAAACTTGTGGTTCTTTTTTTTTTTTTTTTTTTTTTTTTCGTTTTAAACTTGTTTGTTTAGAGTCTGTGGTGTGAACCCCATGCTACTCATCCCCAATTCCCCAAAGGCAGCCACTACCAGGTTAGCTCCCTTTGCGGTGGGCTGGGCTATAAGCAGCATTACCTTACCTTATCTTACCAGGTTAGCGTTGTTGTGATCTCAGCGTCAGCACTCAGCGGGTAGCTAGTAGGGATAGATCGCCTCAAGGCAACGGACAAGAGAAGGCTCTGCAGCGTCACTGTATGACTTTGTCAATGTAAAGAGGTAAATGATATCATGTGATTTAGCTGACACAGGACAGGAGACTGTAATTAGTAGACTCCCCCCCCCCCCCCCCCCCCCCCCCCCCTGATGGCAGTAAGGGGTTTGTTGAGGTGCCAGACAGAATGATTGCCATCTCATTGGACGGAAACCAACAACAGATCCCTACTGCCTACAGTCCCTGTAAATCATCTTGAGTTTTAGGTAATTCCTCTATGGTGAGAACATGGGGTGGTTCTTTGCATTGAGCGGGGGGGGGGGGGGGGGGGGGGGCTTAAATTTTTTGTCTGTGTGTATTTGCTTGTTATCAGGCATCCTGGAGACCTAATTTAGCTTTCTTAGTGTCTGTTTGACTTACTCCTGACTGACACGGATTTGTCAGCTTTAAAGGATTTCACATGAACTCTTCTTACTGACATGACTGTGGAGGGGGAATTGAGACTGAGGCGGCCTTGAGACCTGGACATGTAGGGCTGTGGGGAGTTTGTTCAGCCTGTAAGTTTTTTTGTTTGTTTGTTGTTTTTTTTTGTTTTATCAGATCAATGGAGCACCTAAGGCAGTGATTTTCTTCCCCCCCCCCCTTAGGCCAAAATCCACCTCTTCATTTTTTGGTGCTTCACACTGTCCTCTTCATCTGCCAAAAAAACAAAAAGCGAATTAAAAAAAAAAATTTTTTCCACTACTAGGTGATTTTTTTTTTCCTCCAACCAGTCTAAAATCAGCAAAAATATTTCCATTTATAAGAGAACATACAAGCTATAAGTTGTTTTTCTTGTAAATTTCACGTCCATCACTTGGTTGTATGTTTTCATGAAATTTTTTTTGTTTTTGTTTTTTTGTTTCCTGTAAAGAATCTTGAGTTTTCTTCCTTGGGTTGTTTTTGGTTTTTGTTTGTTTGTTTTTCACAACAAGTATTTTGACAAACATTAATTAAAATGTCTGTGAAACAGCTCCAAACAAAGTTGTTAGCTAATTGAAAATAAACATTAAGAGAACTCTTCGTTCTCTTGTGAGTCTCTTTTTACTGATATGTTGAACAGTATACATCTGAACAGATTGGTTCCTGTTCTTTTTCAGAACACATCTCTCTCGATTGACCTTTCTATGAATAGAAATCACATTTGATAGTTTTTCTATTTTCATCAAGAAAAATAACTTTCTACTGGTTCTTTTTTTAATCTTTACGTCATTTTTGATTGGTTGTTTTTTGTCTCGAGGTTTTTTTTTGTTTTGTTTTTTCAGTCAGTAGAATTTGATCAATTGGTTATCAGTGGAAGTGATCTGAAGTGATCAAAGCTAAGTGAATTTTCGTTGTTTTATTCGTTTATGTCTCACCCGATGAAGACCTAAGAGGTCGAAATGCGTTGTGTTTCGTCTTGTGACTCGTTTGTCCACGTTCTCTGGGCGGTTCGCTAACATTTATTTAAGATTTGTTTAGATTTCCGCCTGCAGTCGTCTCACTTTGCAACTAGTGGAATTTTCATCGAAATCATGGAATTCTGTGTGTGTGTGTGTGTGTGTGTGTGTGTATGTGTGTGTGTGTGTGTGTGTGTGGTGTGTGTGTGTGTGTGTTTAATCTGTTGAAATGTCTTTTGATTAGTTCCTTTTACATCAGTTGAAACCACTTTGGATTGATTCTGTTCTCGTCAGTAGAAATCTCTTTGACTGGTAGTGTTTCCACTTACTGCTTCTTTTTTAACAGGTAAAACCACTTTGGATTGATTCTGTTCTCGTCAGTAGAAATCTCTTTGACTGGTAATGTTTCCACTTACTGCTTCTTTTTTAACAGGTAAAACCACTTTGGATTGATTCTGTTCTCGTCAGTAGAAATCTCTTTGACTGGTAGTGTTTCCACTTACTGCTTCTTTTTTAACAGGTAAAACCACTTTGGATTGATTCTGTTCTAGTCAGTAGAAATCTCTTTGACTGGTAGTGTTTCCACTTACTGCTTCTTTTTTAACACGTAAAACCACTTTGGATTGATTCTGTTCTCGTCAGTAGAAATCTCTTTGACTGGTAATGTTTCCACTTACTGCTTCTTTTTTAACAGGTGAAACAACTTTGGGTTGATTTTTGTTTTTGTCGTCAGTAGAAATCTCTTTGACTGGTAGTGTTTCCACTTACTGCTTCTTGTTTAACAGGTAAAACCACTTTGGATTGATTCTGTTCTCGTCAGTAGAAATCTCTTTGACTGGTAGTGTTTCCACTTACTGCTTCTTTTTTAACACGTAAAACCACTTTGGATTGATTCTGTTCTCGTCAGTAGAAATCTCTTTGACTGGTAGTGTTTCCACTTACTGCTTCTTTTTTAACACGTAAAACCACTTTGGATTGATTCTGTTCTCGTCAGTAGAAATCTCTTTGACTGGTAGTGTTTCCACTTACTGCTTCTTTTTTAACAGGTAAAACCACTTTGGATTGATTCTGTTCTCGTCAGTAGAAATCTCTTTGACTGGTAGTGTTTCCACTTACTGCTTCTTTTTTAACAGGTAAAACCACTTTGGATTGATTCTGTTCTCGTCAGTAGAAATCTCTTTGACTGGTAATGTTTCCACTTACTGCTTCTTTTTTTAACAGGTGAAACAACTTTGGTTGATTTTTGTTTTTGTCGTCAGAAGAAATCTCTTTGACTGGTAGTGTTTCCACTTACTGCTTCTTTTTTAACACGTAAAACCACTTTGGATTGATTCTGTTCTTCGTCAGTAAGAAATCTCTTTGACTGGTAGTGTTTCCACTTACTGCTTCTTTTTTAACAGGTAAAACCACTTTGGATTGATTCTGTTCTCGTCAGTAGAAATCTCTTTGACTGGTAGTGTTTCCACTTACTGCTTCTTTTTTAACAGTAAAACCACTTTGGATTGATTCTGTTCTCGTCAGTAGAAATCTCTTTGACTGGTAGAGTTTCCACTTACTGCTTCTTTTTTAACAGGTAAAACCACTTTGGATTGATTCTGTTCTCGTCAGTAGAAATCTCTTTGACTGGTAGTGTTTCCACTTACTGCTTCTTGTTTAACACGTAAAACCACTTTGGATTGATTCTGTTCTCGTCAGTAGAAATCTCTTTGACTGGTAGTGTTTCCACTTACTGCTTCTTGTTTAACACGTAAAACCACTTTGGATTGATTCTGTTCTCGTCAGTAGAAATCTCTTTGACTGGTAGAGTTTCCACTTACTTCTTCTTTTTTAACACGTAAAACCACTTTGGATTGATTCTGTTTTCGTCAGTAGAAATCTCTTTGACTGGTAATGTTTCCACTTACTGCTTCTTTTTTAACAGGTAAAACCACTTTGGATTGATTCTGTTCTCGTCAGTAGAAATCTCTTTGACTGGTAGTGTTTCCACTTACTGCTTCTTTTTTAACAGGTAAAACCACTTTGGATTGATTCTGTTCTAGTCAGTAGAAATCTCTTTGACTGGTAGTGTTTCCACTTACTGCTTCTTGTTTAACAGGTAAAACCACTTTGGATTGATTCTGTTCTCGTCAGTAGAAATCTCTTTGACTGGTAGTGTTTCCACTTACTGCTTCTTGTTTAACAGGTAAAACCACTTTGGATTGATTCTGTTCTCGTCAGTAGAAATCTCTTTGACTGGTAGTGTTTCCACTTACTGCTTCTTTTTTAACACGTAAAACCACTTTGGATTGATTCTGTTCTCGTCAGTAGAAATCTCTTTGACTGGTAATGTTTCCACTTACTGCTTCTTTTTAACAGGTAAAACCACTTTGGATTGATTCTGTTCTCGTCAGTAGAAATCTCTTTGACTGGTAGTGTTTCCACTTACTGCTTCTTTTTTAACAGGTAAAACCACTTTGGATTGATTCTGTTCTCGTCAGTAGAAATCTCTTTGACTGGTAGAGTTTCCACTTACTGCTTCTTTTTTAACAGGTAAAACCACTTTGGATTGATTCTGTTCTCGTCAGTAGAAATCTCTTTGACTGGTAGTGTTTCCACTTACTGCTTCTTTTTTAACAGGTAAAACCACTTTGGATTGATTTTGTTCTAGTCAGTAGAAATCTCTTTGACTGGTAATGTTTCCACTTACTGCTTCTTGTTTTAACAGGTAAAACCACTTTGGGTTGATTCTGTTCTCGTCAGTAGAAATCTCTTTGACTGGTAATGTTTCCACTTACTGCTTCTTTTTTAACACGTAAAACCACTTTGGATTGATTCTGTTCTCGTCAGTAGAAATCTCTTTGACTGGTAATGTTTCCACTTACTGCTTCTTTTTTAACAGGTAAAACCACTTTGGATTGATTCTGTTCTCGTCAGTAGAAATCTCTTTGACTGGTAGAGTTTCCACTTACTGCTTCTTTTTTAACACGTAAAACCACTTTGGATTGATTCTGTTCTCGTCAGTAGAAATCTCTTTGACTGGTAATGTTTCCACTTACTGCTTCTTTTTTAACAGGTAAAACCACTTTGGATTGATTCTGTTCTCGTCAGTAGAAATCTCTTTGACTGGTAATGTTTCCACTTACTGCTTCTTTTTTAACACGTAAAACCACTTTGGGTTGATTTTTTTTTTGTCGTCAGAAGAAATCACTTTAGTTGTTTTTTCCACTTACTGGTTCTTTTTTAACAGGTGAAACCACTTTGGGTTGATTTTTTTTGTCGTTAGCAGAAATCTCTTTAGTTATTTTCCCACTTACTGGTTCTTTTTTAACAGTAGAAACCTCTTTTGATTGGTTTTTTTTTTGTTTTTTTGTTGTTTTTTTTACATCTGTAGAAAACCTTCTAATCAAAAGTTTGTTGACATTTATTTTGTATTTTGGTTCCTTCCCCCTTGAAACTAATTCCGGTTTTACTTTTGAACACCAGTAGAATTTGCTGTATCATATTGAGATATCTGTTGCAAAGGAAATATTTTTACTTTCTGACTGGAATACTTTTTTTTTTTTTTGCCTGCCGTATCTTGCACATCCTGTCACTGGGGTTGATCTTGTCACGTTCCACACCTGCTTACCCTTTAGTCAGCCACAGCCTTGTCTCATCGCATCCCCGGCGCCAGCGGTCCACAGGGAACAGTCATCATAGGGTCGGGGCCGGAATAGCTCAGTGGTAGAGCGCCGGACTCAAACTCTTGGGGTTGCGGGTTCGAATCTCTGCCGGGCCGTTTCGGTACAGAGGGATTTTTCCCTTGGAGTTAACATTGGTTCTGACTCCATTTCTCATACAGTCCTTCGAATGAGACTATAAACCGAGGTTCCATGTGTGAACACACGCATAACATCTTGCACACACGTAAAATCCCATCAGCAACTTTTGGAAGAGAAGGCCAGTTTGGCCGTTGGTATGGATGACAGGTTACACATAGCATGCAACTTCCCCGAAGTTGGAGTATGGCTGCCTTAATGGCGGGATAAAAGAAACGGTCACACACACAAAACTCCACTCCCTTTGTTGGGTAGATGGGATTAATGATTAATCCTTGCCTGTCTATACAGGGAGTGTCGGCAGGTGCATCAGCCTGCGTACGCAAAAAAAAAAAAAAAAAAAAAAAAAAAAAAGTCCATCCCATGCATGCAAATGTCACCAAGTAGTAATTATTATTCCGTCTGTGATTTGCATTTGCAGCAATATTTTAGATATTGGCTAAGGTTGACATTTTCTAGAAAACTGTGATCATGTATGATTTATTGCTTTATACATTGATAAAACTTATGTACAATTTTATGTAGATATGGCTCCAAAAATGTTGATTGGCATTGTATGCAAATTCCATAAAGATACAGCTGGAAATTTATCAAAATTAGACCATTTAATGCAGTTCCTATCCAGCAGCGGCACAGATGTAGACAAACGTCTCTCAAAATAGACAGCAAAGATTGGTCACGTGGAAATATCTGTTGCCAAATACAGTCAAGCAAGTGCTCCTCATTCATGGTGAATCACAGAAGTGAAACTTCATGGGAGCAGCAAATTAAATGGCTTCACTTGGTTTTCTTTTTTTTTTAACAACAATAATTATTAGATATTATTAGCGCATTATAAATTTGCCTCTGTGATTGGTTCAAATAAAATTTAAAAGTGTGAGGAAAGGTGGGGGAAAATGCGAAAATAAAAGCTTCAGGAACAATAGTTACAGTGGATGATGTAGAAATGGAATACTTGAAACAAGTTTGTGTGAAACAAAAGTTCAGGCAAAAATGCTTTGACGTTAAAGGACAATGGGATATGAGGTTTGCCTTGCTTTGGAGTTTGGCTCACTACCTGCACACCCTCAACAGGTAGCCACCCACGACCCCTTACCACCCACACACACCCTACCACCCCACACCTTTCCCACTGCTTCTCCTTTTGTTGTTTGTGTGTTTTGATCGTATGGTACCCACTGTTTTTTATAACAAAACAACTGAATTTGCTTGGCACAGAATGAGTGACTAATTAGTGCAGCACTAGCTTTAGCTTCTCGACACACTCATTCTGTTTATGGCTGGACTACACAGATAGGACCTTGATACTCGTGGCACATGTTTCAAATAGGCAAATTGGCTCTTTTTGTTTTTATCTGCATGCTGAAAGTGCACCCCACCACCATCACATTGCCTACATGTTCATCTCAAACACAACTTTAACAATCAGTTCTGCCCAGAGTGCCTTGGCAAGATCCATGAGATTCATGTTGTGCCCTTTTTCATATAATACTCTGTGCAATTTACAGTTATGAAACACTCTCTGTGTGGCTCATGTTTTGTATAATTTTGTTTTATGTTGTTTTCTTAGTCATTTCTGAAAGAGATCAACATTTTTCATCTGATCAAAGGTTTTACAGAAAAAAAGATTTTTAACGAAATTTCCTGTGTGTTTTTAGAATGTCTGTTTTAAAGGGTTGTGTGAATGAGTTTTTCTTTTGTTTTGGTTTTGTTTCGTTTTTTGTTTTTTTAAATGACTTGTGAGTCGACTTGAATGTGGAGACAGCCCTGATATTGCCCTTTGCGGCTGGCTGGGTTATAAGCCCCATTACCTAACCTATTTCGTTACTAGAATATATGGGTTTGGAACTGAAAATGTTGATTTGGCCAAGAAATTTTTTAGAAGCATTAACCAAAGCTTAGTGAGGGAAAGCCCTGACTTTGAGAGCTGATGTTGATGTTGGTGACGTTGATGCTGGTGGTGTTGATGTTGGTGGTGTTGATGTTGGTGACGCTGAGGTTGGTGACATTGAGGTTGGTGATGTTGATGTTTGTGACGTTGAGGTTGGTGATGGTAACAGGTTCCTCTAACAGTCCCATCACTTTCACCTGGTTTGAAGTGGCGAGTTGGACTCTGAACAAGGAGGAGACCACTCTGACTTTCACATGGATGCCTGACGAGAAAGGGGAGCCCAGTGATGTCCCTTTGTCCAGCCCGCAAGTGAAGCTCTTGTTGGCAGGAGTCTTGGAAATGATCACTATTTTACAGGTATTGCAGCACAGCTTTGGGTGGTGTATGGAGCTGTGCTGTCGTCTGGTGCTATTCTCATTTATTTGTCTTTGCTCTTCAGTGTCTTGATCTTTTTTTTTTTTTTTTTTGGAAAGGGGGGGGGGGGGGGGGGGGGGGGGAGTGGGCAGTTTCTACAACTCCAACGAAACTGATTTAATCAGGTGACAAGCTACGGAGATTTCAAACACTCCGATGGACATTGGTTGTCCATTCTGTTACATTATTAGTCAGTTGTTGGGAAATTTGTCATTATTTGTGGCGCTAATATGTTTTTTAGATTGATTTTTTAATCTTCATAAATTTTTGTGTGTGTGTGGTTTGCTGGGTGTGATTAATGAAGCAGAATGGCTGACTTACTCAGCCCAGCGTACATTGTAATGAATTGTTTGTATTGCTATATTATGTGTGTGTACGTGTGCATGTGTGTGTGTGTCTGTGTGTGCGTGTGTGCATGTGTGTGTCTGTGCGTATGTGTGTGCTGGTGTGTGCACGCAAGTGTGTTTTACCATTCTTTTTTTCCTGGTGGTGATTATTCTTTTCTCTTACGTACCTGATAACACTGTGTGGTTTTATCTGATCTGGGTGCAGTTGATTATAAAGGCAAAACAGCTGCCGTGTTGAAAGTGGTTAGCATCATGGACTCCACGACGCTAACCACTTTAACACAACAGCTGGCACAGCAGAACGAACTTGGACACAGCTGTGCATTGAGAAGCTAGAATGAGCGCTGTGAGAAACTCCCCGAAGATGGAGTATGGCTGCCTTAATGGCGGGATAAAAAACGGTCATGCATGCAAAACTCCACCCCCTTTGTAGGGTAGATGGGTTTAATACTTGCCTGACCATATAGGGAGTGTCCGCAGGAGTATCAGCCTGCGTACGCAGAAGAAGAAGAAGGTATGGAAAATCATACAGAACAAAGCAAAACAAAAAAACGTTCAGATTTTCTGACAAGGAGTAATGGAAAAAGTGGCAGGATTTTGGACTTGAAGAGAAAAAACGTCAGGAGAGACAGGCCTACTAAGGGTGCTCAGCCACCAGAGGTTGATGGAACTGTTGCTCCACTGGTCAGTTTGTTTTGCCGTTCTGATCAACTGTACCCACATCAGTGTTGGGTTGAATACCACAGAGAGGACAGGGGGGAAACAGGGGGAATAGAAGAAGAGATGGCAAAAAGAAAAAAAAATGGAAAAAAAAAAAGTAAAACAAAGGAACCCCTGACTAACTTAACTCTCTTCAGTTCTTTCCCTTGAATTTCGATCACCGGTGATCGACGGTTTTCTTCCCGGAATTATGGTATTTAAAACAACATTTTTGTTATCTGAAGTAATGTATCACCTAAAAAACCTGAAATAGACACATTCATCACAAAAATATTATTATTTTAGAAATAATGTGCAGAATGTTACGAAAAATTCATGCAAAATGCAAAAATCTCAAAAATTGTTGAGAGTCAATGCATCGCAAGATGCAGGAGGCAGTAAGTCAGCATAAGTAGAGGAAGCAGAAGACCACATTACAATGAGATTCTGCCTGATGTCCTCTCCATCCTAACAGAATATTGGAGTCAGCGGAAATTCCTAAACCTGGCTCTCAAGTAAGGCCTTCCTACATCATTTGCACATAACGCTGCTCATTTATGACGTGACGTGGTAGTTCAGAGGTGAAGGAGTCCACGTAGGCAGTGAACTGTGACCTCGTTGGGCTGCCGGCTTTCACTACGACTCTGTTGCTGTTTACGGAATACACCACTGGAGACACCTTCAAAATGGCGTCTTGGACAGATGTTCAGGAGCATGTTTTACCCTCAGAAGTCAGACGGAAGTAGCAGACCTGTTTATGCATATGGTTTTGATGTATTTTGTACACTTGTTTGGCAAACATACAACAGGTACAACAAACAAACAAAAACTTTTTTTTTTAAACCTCTAAGGACGAGGTTCTTGAGCGGTAATTGTGGATTAACCATGTTGGTATCTTGACGTGCTGTGACCAAAGAGCAACAACTCTTGTTAAATCTTTCACACAAAATTGTGTCTGGCTGTGTAGGCGTCTTCTACAACGTGACAATACATAGGAACAATAGCAGACAACTACAGGCCCTGAAATAGGGAAAACAACTGGTGAGAGGCCATGAACGTGTGCACAGCATGCTGATGAATCAGGACTCCAAGGTATTTTTGCTGTAGTTCCAACAAGATCAGGTCTCTGATTATGGTACCTGTCCTGCATTATGGCAGATAAAAAATAGCCCCCCCCCCCCCCCCCCTTCCCTCTCCATGTTACAAAAATTTAGAAGGTTTGTACGCACCCTTTGTTGAAAAATATGCTCATTTTTTTGTTGAAAAGTACAGCAATAGCAATTTTAGGTTGATCAGTTTTCAAGTATTCTTATCTTTTAAAATTAGAAACTCAAGGTCAAGATATTCTTTACAAAAAAAAAAAAGGGAAAAGAAAGAAAGAAAAGATGGGGAGTGCTGCCTGTGTTCCTGATTTAAAAAATACACTGTAAAATGGCCCATCATGATGTAGATGATACTTTAGAGAAGTGATGTGGTGGTTTATTTTTTTGTTGTTTTTGGTTGTGTTTTCCAGAAATCAGACAAGACAGGTGCAGCTTTTCACACAGAGATGATCACAGTGAGAGATGATGGGTGTACAGTGTGGGAAAACGGGCTGTACGACCCTTCCAAGGCGAAGCTGGTCAAGTACAACATTTGACGTCTTTCATTTGATCATGCAGTGGGTTATTTTGTTTCCCTCGTGATCTCCAAGATTGTCCTGTGGCTCCGCTCTCCTCCCTCTTGTGACCAGACGTCTTCAAGAATCTGTTTGGGCAATTTTTTAAAATGTTTCTTTATTAGTTTGGTACATTAGATCATGCCCATTTTGTAGTCCCTGCCAGATCGTTTTCAGGTAATGATTGTTCAGCGATGCGATCCCAGAAAGCTGTTACTGTAACTATTTTGCTAGAGTATTTAATAATGTTTGAATAAACTTTCCTGAAAGTAAGGGTTTGTGTGGGAAAAAAAAAAGAAGCAAAAAACGATTTTCTGTGTTAACAGCACAAGTTGTTGATAAATTAAGTAAATAAAGGAAAATGAGCGGTCCAGTGATAAGGTCGTCTGGCTGTGGAGCTAACAGCTGTGAAATGGAATCACTCATGGGGTTGGACATTTTCAGGTCTTGAGGACTCTCCCTGTCCACCCAGCAGTAAAGGGGTACATGATTCTGTTCAGGGAAGATTATGGCTGTGGAAGGAAAGATGGGCTCTGGTTTCCCTAATGTCATTCCCCTGACATCATGAGTCTAACAGTTTACCACCCATACGGCCATTATGCTTTATGGTTCTTATCTTTAACATAACCTCATCTGACAACGAGAATCAATGAAAATTCGAAGTCACGTAAAACACCTATTCATAGCGCAATATTTTGTTTCAGTTATAGATCCCTCAAACAGAACGTTTGTTTTTAGATAAGCTTTAATCAGTTGGGTCTGTTTTGGCTTTGCCTCTCACAAAATCTCACCAAAGATAAATGTAAAATGTGCTGACAGCTGTTAATATTCAGCGTCCAAGTCTTTCTAGGAGATTTGTCGTGGATGTTTTACGTCTGAGGACTGTCGTTGAACTCAACACAGTTGTCCTACACCGAAGATAAGCTGTGACTGCTTAGACTGTCAGAGTGAGATCGGTAGCTTTTATTCACTGGAGGAGAGAGAGGGGGAGGGGCTGAGTTTGAGGTCAAAGCATGGGGGGGGGGGGGGGAAGGGGGGGGGGGGGGGAACCTGTGGGGAAGTGTAACAAAGGTAACGGCAACTTCAATTCTCAAGAAATATCCAATGAGGAATGATGAATTAGCTTAAAAATGAAAGCTCATGGTCATGATCGCACAGAATGTCCTTGGCCTTGTCATATCCATTTAAAAAAAAAAGTTCTTGTTGTTCTGATAGTGTTTTCATTCTGGTGGGAACAGAGTAGTGTTAGATGGGTCCTTTGCTCCTCAATGGGTAGTGAACTCCTCTGCTGTGTCCTCTTAGCTGGGTATGGATATGCAGCCTGAACGTCAGCAGACCTGGGATAGTTTGACGTATTGGACACTTAGAATAGAACTTACTCATTACACACTTGGCACAAATTCTCCGCTGACTTGGCTTCCCATGTACTGAGTCTTAATTTATATATCAAAGGTACGACCTGTGACAAGATGAAAATGTCACTTCTGTAAAACAAACCTGGGAGATCTGTCTAAGAGCGGATATATTCCATGAGTTCACTATCATAGAACCTCGTTCAAAACAGGGTTAGCCTTTTTTCACAGCACCATATGTGTCGTGCATTGTATCATGTCATGCTGAACGCGTGGTATACCCAGTTTGCTTGCTCTGGTTGACGGTTTTTATGGGTAACTCAGTCATAAGAGGCGCCACAGATCATGTCCACACGTCAGGTCTAATATGAACTTTTTCCAATTTCTCATCGTCCATGGCCAGACACGGAACATGATGCGTCTTTCAGATTTTTTGCTCTGTCTCTCTATTACGCTTGACCGTTCAGTCAATGCACAGTGGCAATGATAGGTGTGTTTGGTTGTTGTTGTTTTTTCTGCACAGTAGCAGTGATACTTTTTTTTAATTCTTTTTTTCTTGAACTGGAGTGTAAGTAAGTGCAGCAGTTTTGTCAGCATGTTGACGTTGGCTGCCTATTTATGAGAATATAAAGAATCTTTCCGCCCTGCATTCTGTCCCTTTCTAGCGGTAGTTGTTACTTGGATTGTGTATGTTCACTCATGTTTTATCTTGATCTTCTTTCTAGTTGTGTCCCCCCCTCCACCCCCCACCCCCACCCCCCTCTCCCATCCACCCCCCCCCCCCCCCACCCCCAACTCATGAGCCACCATCGTTTTCATGTCTCGTTCTTCCACAGACGACTCAGGGGCTAGCGAAAGCCCAGCATGCAACAGAAACCGGTTGAAATGATACCGTGGATTAAAATGTTTTATTTCAAATGCTACCATATGCCATTGTGGATTTTGATGTGTGTGCTTTCCCTTAACCGCCATTTCAGGGGACGTGACATTATGCCACTGTCCTGATCTGGCTTTTGTTACTGACTGTTGTATTGTGACAGGGCGTCCGTGCTGGACTAGTTCGTTGCATTAATGTCGAGGTCAGGCATCTGAAAAGCCGGGTCCTTGAGACACTGTTTCCTACTCTTTCACGATGTATTTCATCATGTAGTTATTTATTCCTGTGGCTGCAACCCTGCATACTTTCACCTTATTATGTACCAGAAGTGGCTGAGCATATAAGGACTAGCTCACACACAGTGATGTTTTTGTGATGAAACTTAAACCCATGACAGGTTAACGTTAATGTGTGTGTGTGTATCTGATATACCATATTTACCACTGGGAAGATGAGTACGATTGTTCTGTGAATGCCTCTGTCTGTTCTGTGAATGCCTCTGTCCTGAGCAACCATGATACGGTTTCACGAGTGCTGTTAACTGCACTGGTCTGTTGTGATTTTTATTTTCAAAAAATAAAAGATGGAAGTGTTAATTAAACATCAGGCCATTGATTGTAGTCTTATGGACTGATACTCGATCTTTCATTAATCAGGTATTCACTCTGGTCAGATTTTCAAAACGTTTTGCTTATTCATTCCATATTTAGCCGAAGTGCATTACAGGGTAAATCTTTTTTTTTTTTTTTTTTTTTTTAACTTTTTTTTTTTTTTTAATTCCTTTTTGATATCTTACATACAATCAAATAGAAAAAAGATTATTTTCACCATATTACTAATACATATGTCCAAATCAAATAGAAAGGAATTCATTTCAATAAAAAAAAAAGGTGAAAAGAAAACTGAAAAAAACAAAACCAAAAACAAATACACAGATACAACAACAACAACAACAACACTTAGTTCCATTTCTTTCTTTCCCATTGTTTACCCTCTCCTTTTTTGTCATCTTCCTATATTCACTATTTGTCACATAATTTATTACATTTATTATACATATATATATACACACACACATATATACATATACATACATATATACATATACACATATATATACATACATATATATACATATACATACACATATACATGACATATACATATATACACATATATATACACACACATACATACATACACATATATATTTACAGGGTAAATCTGTTAGTGCATATTTATATATTTATATAAATAGTGTATGTGTGAGTGTGTGCTGGTATGCATCTACTGGTTTTAAGTGTCTGTATTTTTCTAAAACATGATCATTCCCTCGTAGATGGTTTTGTACATGAACATGACATTTTGCGGTGACTTTGCTGTGTGAATTTTTGATACACAGATAGGTTTCCTTGTTCTGAAATGGCTTTACACTTTTTTTTGTCTCATATTCCATTTGTAATAGGTAGGGCTTTATCAGGTGTATGAGAAGAGGATCCCAAGGGAGGGGAGTGGGGGGGACTTAGGGACCTATCTCCAATCAGGAGAAGGGAGACAACAGTTCTTCTCTGAGTCCCATCCGCACCTTCAGATGTATTTCTCTCTTCTCTCAGGCCAAAAACAAAAAGGGATTTTTACCAGCCAGGGGGGGGGGGGGGGGGTGGAGAGGGGGGGTTGTTCTCGAAACCCTGAAAACCCTATCCCCTCCCCCGGCCGTATTCCAGTCTTTTTGTCATCATGTGGGTACTATGAGGTGAGACTGAACACACTGTTTATTAGTGAGCTTTTATGTGTATCTGTTAGTGGTGCCTTCGAGCTTTTGTTGGTTTTTTTGCTACAATTTTTGTGATTCATCTGATGTTGATACATTGAAAAAGATATGCATTGTTTATAAGTGTGAATGCGAAAAATTAAAAGAAAGAAAGAAAGAAAATGTGCTAACTTGTGTGTGAATTTGTCCAAGAAAGTAGGAGCTAAATATGAGGGAGCTGTGCATATGTGTGATGTGCTGTATTTATGGTGCAGGTGATATAGGAGCTAAATATGAGGGAGCTGTGCATATGTGTGATGTGCTATATTTATGGTGCAGGTGATATAGGAGCTAAATGTGAGGGAGATGTGTGATGTGCTGTATTTATGGTGCAGGTGATATAGGAGCCAAATATGAGGGAGATGTGTGATGTGCTATAATTATGGTGCAGGTGATATAGGAGCCAAATATGAGGGAGATGTGTGATGTGCTATAATTATGGTGCAGGTGATATATATTGTCTGTGTCCATGTGTTTGAATGCGGACATATTCTGTCTGAGCTGAGTGTGTTGGCATGTTTATGTGTTCATACATGCAGACGATACATACTGTGATTTATGTACAGTACATGTACATATACAGATGGATTCTTTGGTTGCATGTTATCATTTAGCACTGTAAGAAAAAAAAAAAGCTCAGTTGATTGATAGAAGCTCAGAGAACAATACAGAAAGTTCTTGTCTGTCAGTAACATTTTTTCTCTAAATGTTAAAACTAAATGAAAATGTAACTGACTGACTGTGCTAGAAGAAGCTCAACAAATCACTCCAAAGCTCCCTTGCATCAGTAGATTATCTTCTCTTGAACAGAAGATGAAAGGGGGGAAAGTTAGTTGACTGATAGGAACTCAAAGAACAATACAGAGAGTTCCTTTCTGTCAGTAAACTTATTTTCTCTAAATGATTGTTTGTGCAGGAAGAAGTTCAACAGTTAATTTTTAAAAAAAAGAAAAAAAAGCTGCTTTGCATCAGTAGATTAGCTTCTCTTGAAAAGTTAGATGTTCATATAGCCAGCAAATGTTTATAGGGAAAAAAACTTGACAATTGATACTGTAAATCTGCTGTTCACTAGTAGATTATCTTCTTTTATGTAGTTTCAAAACTAAGTGACTGAGGGTGGAAAATGAAGCAAAATTTAGAAAGAGAGGGGGTTCGTTTCCACCAAGGACACCGACAGATTACAGGACAGCTGTTTCTCTTTTATGTAGCTTTATGTTGTTAAAACCAAACAATTGAGGAAATCATTCTAAACTCTGCTGTCCATTAGCAGATTATTTTCTCTGACTTAGCTTAATGTAATTAAAGCTACTGGTTTGTATGGACATGGGATCAACAAACAAGTGAGAAAGTTTCTTTCTGTTTATAGTTTATCATCCCTTGTGTGTCTTATTACTGGTGTAACTTAGTGTTTGGTATCATAGGGACCAGAAACTAAATCGCAGGCATTCTTATAAATCTGTCTGCACATATCTTGATTGTAGCATTAGCCATGTCGTTTCTGAAAATGGGGTAGATATCAAACAGACAGTACGCAAAGGAGAATTTGATGGGGAAAAAAAAAATTGAATATGTACTAATGTGTGTAATTGTGTGTGAGTATGATTGTATGCATGTGTGTGTATATTTATTTGTGTGTGTGTTTATGTGTATATTTTTGCAGATACTTGTATGTATGAGAGGGGAGTGTGTGTGTGTGTGTGTGTGTGTGTTGTGTGTGTGTGATGGGGGTTTGGGGGAGGGGGCACTGTTCTGAGTCAATGTGAGTAAAGGATTGCTTTCTTTTTTTTTCATTTTCCTAGAAGGATACCATATTTCTGAGGGACCAAAATCATTTTTTGTACAGTCACTGTAATTGGATCTGCGCTTGTTGAAATACATTTTACCACATGAACAAGGTGTGAAATGTGTTGTTTGTTTATGTAGGTTTTTCTCCGTGTATGTGTGTGTGTACATGAGTGTGTGTGTGTGTGTGTGTGTGTGTGTGAGTGTGTGTGTGTGTGTGTGTGTGTGTGTGTGTTGTGTGTGTCAATTGCCTTCAGAGTTCTGGTTATCCTCTTTCCTGAAATCCTGAGCTGCTTCATGAGATCATATGCTGATGAAGCTACAAATCCCCTTGCTCCAGCCACTATGGCAACGATGTTCCCTCAAGCTCCTGGCTAGACTGACTGACTTCTCAGTGTTGTAGATGTGAGCCTGCTACAGTAGGCTTTCATATGGGACAGTGCATTCAATATCAGAATTAGTCGTTTTCACTGAACCTGAATTGAATGCAAGATCTGATCTCATGCCGCTCTTCCTGATGATCTCTGGATGTTCCTCGAAGATGGAGTATGGCTGCCTTAATGGCAGGATAAAAAAACGGTCATACACACAAAACTCCACTCCCTTTGTTGAGCAGATGGGATTGATACCTGCCTGTCTATACAGGGAGTGTCCGCAGGAGTATCAGCCTGCGTACACAGAAGAAAAAGAAGAAGATGATTTCTGGATGGTTTTGCTGTGCACCCCCAGTCTTCCACACCATCAGCTAAACCTGGCGTCCATGCTCTTGATGTTAACGGCTGCTGTTCCAGACCGGGACTTGTGGCCTCCTGCCGCGCAGAACGTGAATGATGGGGCAGCTGATGGCGTTGTGGTTCCGCTGGCAACGGTAACCACCACGTGTGTGATCTGCCGTGGTTCAAACCTACATCTCCTGAACGGTCAGGTGCCTTGAGGCCATGATCTCCCTGTGATGGATGTCTTACCTGCAGATGTCTTACCTGCAGATGTCTTACCTACAGATGTCTACTGCAGATGTCTTACCTGCAGATGTCTTACCTGCAGCATTGTTGGCCACCTGGCGGCTGGAGTACAGCTCACTTGGTAAAGCATCGGACTCATCGTTCTGGTAATCCTGGTTTTGCGGATTCGAACCTTCACCGGGTCATTTCGGTACAGGAGAATCTTCCTCAGAGTTAACATTGGTTCTGACAGCACTTCCCATAAAGTCCTTCGAATGAGATTAAAATCTGAGGTTCTGTGTGTGAACACACCCATAACATCCAGCACAGACGTAGAATCCCTTCACCAACTTGAAGAAGAGAAGGCCAGTTTTGTCATTGGTATGGACGACACGTGTACACATAGCATTCTCTGAAAGAATGAAGATAAGAATGAAAACCTGAGTGACTGAGACACTGAATGATGTGGGAAATGACTTAATGAAGTGCCAGCAGGCAGCTCTTCAGTCGGCTCTACCCAGGTAGACAGCCAATTGTGTAAATGAGAGCGTGGATTGCCAAGCGCTGAAGAGTTAGGTCTCATTCCGAGGATAGGCACTGTACAAGTACTCTTGATGATGATGATAATAATAATAATAAAAACAACAATGATGATAATGATAACAACAACAATGATAATGATGATAACAACAATAATAATAAGTGAAAAATGATAATGATTATAATAATCAACATTATAATGATAATAATATTGCCCTGCTCATAGCTGGGAAGTTTAACCTTATGATCTAATTTTTTTCCTTCTGAATCAGATCCCATCTGGAACTCATTTTCAACTGCTTCTGCCATCGCCTTTATGGCTCTGGACTTGCTGCTACAATCAAGGCCTGTTACATTGGTTCATAGGCAGGTGAGCCCACTAACTCCCTTGCTCCAGCCTCCATGGTGACGATTTCAGCTTTTAAACCAGATTCCCTCAAGCTGCTGGCAAGACTGTCATCTTGTAGATGAGAGCTTGTTTCATTCTGCATTCACGTGGCACAGCGATTTCAGTCCAAAGTATTTGTTTTGATGAACCTGAGCGGTGCGCTTTCCCTGGTCTGATGTCCCTGTTCCTGGTCAGCGATGACCTCTGGATGGTTTTCCCCAACTCTGGAAGGTCTGCTGTTCCTTCTCCGCCATTCACTGAATCCAGTATACCCTGATTTTGTTGTCTAGATGTACAGTTGTTTTAAACTGGTAAACCCTGATTCTGTTGTCTAGATGTTACAGTTTCAAACCGGTAAACCCAGATTCTGAGGCCTAGATGTCACAGTTTTTGAAACGGTAAACCCTGATTCTGTGGTCTAGATGTTACAGTTTCAAACTAGTAAACCCTGATTCTGTGGTCTAGACGTTACAGTTTTTCAAACCGGTAAACCCTGATTTTGTGGTCTAGATGTTACAGTTTCAAAATAGTAAACCCTGATTCTGTGGTCTAGATGTTACAGTTTTTCAAACTGGTAAACCCTGATTCTGTTGTCTAGATGTTACAATTGTTTCAAACTGGTAAACCTTGATTCTGTTGTCTAGATGTTACAGTTTCAAAGCGGTAATCCTGATTCTGTTGTCCAGATGTTACAGTTGTTTCAAACTGGTAAACCCTGATTCTGTTGTCCAGATGTTACAGTTATTTTAAACCGGTAAATCCTGATTCCATTATCCAGATGTTACAGTTTCAAACCAGTAAACCCTGACTCTGTTGTCTAGATGTTACAGTTTCAAAGTGGTGAACCCTGATTCTGTTGTCCGGATGTTACAGTTGTTTCAAACTGGTAAACCCTGACTCTGTTGTCTAGATGTTACAGTTTCAAACCGGTAAACCCTGACTCTGTTGTCTAGATGTTACAGTTTCAAAGTGGTGAAACCCTGATTCTGTTGTCCGGATGTTACAGTTGTTTCAAACTGGTAAACCCTGACTCTGTTGTCTAGATGTTACAGTTTCAAACCGGTAAACCCTGACTCTGTTGTCTAGATGTTACAGTTTCAAACTGGTAAACCCAGATTCTGTTGTCTAGATGTTACAGTTTCAAAGTGGTGAACCCTGATTCTGTTGTCCAGATGTTACAGTTGTTTCAAACTGGTAAACCCTGATTCTGTTGTCTAGATGTTACAGTTTCAAACCGGTAAACCCTGACTCTGTTGTCTAGATTTACAGTTTCAAACTGGTAAACCCAGATTCTGTTGTCTAGATGTTACAGTTTCAAAGTGGTGAAACCCTGATTCTGTTGTCCAGATGTTACAGTTGTTCAAACTGGTAAACCCGACTCTGTTGTCTAGATGTACAGTTTCAAACCGGTAAACCCTGATTCTGTTGTCTAGATGTTACAGTTTCAAACTGGTAAACCCTGATTCTGTTGTCTAGATGTTACAGTTTCAAACTGGTAAACCCGAATTTTTGTTGTCTAGATGTTACAGTTTCAAACCAGTAAACCCTGATTCTGTTGTCTAGATGTTACAGTTTCAAACCGGTAAACCCTGCTTCTGTTGTCTGATGTTACAGTTTCAAACTGGTAAACCCTGATTCTGTTGTCCAGATGTTACAGTTTAAAAGCGGTAAACCCTGATTCTGTTGTCCAGATGTTACAGTTTCAAACCGGTAAACCTGATTCTGTTGTCTAGATGTTACAGTTTCAAAGCAGTAAACCCTGATTCTGTTGTCTAGATGTTACAGTTTCAAACCGGTCAACCCTGATTCTGTTGTCTATATGTTACAGTTTCAAAGCAGTAAACCCTGATTCTGTTGTCCAGATGTTACAGTTTCAAACGGTCAAACACTGATTCTGTTGTGCAGATGTTACAGTTTCAAACCGGTCAACCCTGATTCTGTTGTCTAGATGTTACAGTTTCAAACCGGTAAACTCTGATTCTGTTGTCTAGATGTTTCAGTTTCAAACCGGTGAACCCTGATTCTGTGCTCTTGAGGTAACATGTGTTCCAAACCATGATTTGTGACTTGCTATGTAGAACTTAGGGGGCACTTTTGGTAGCGTGGTGCTTCCTCTGTCAGTTCAAACTACATGTGCATTAGTTTGTGCCTCAACAGGTGCTTTTCTTAGGTTAGCGCTGCTTTACATGAACTCATGTTCCACCATTAGTTTGTGTCTCAACAGGTGCTTTTCTTAGGGTAGCGCTGCTTCGCATGAACTCGTGTTCCACTATTTGTTTGTGCTCACGTAAGATCATCCAATATTCGTTATTCCACCATGTTTGTATTGGACGGTAGGAGGTCATTCACAGATCTGACGACCAAGTTGATCCTTGGAGGGGCCATATGTTGGATTTCAGTCCAGCTGAGATTATTTTGGAGTGCGGTTTCACATACAGGCCATTGCCCCCTGTTGGCCTCGCTGTACTGCCGCCTAGGTGTGTGTGTGTGTGTGTGTGTGTGTGTGTGTGTGTGTGGTGCATGCGTGCCTGGCTGTGTGTGTGCGTGTGTCTGCGTCTGTGTCTTGTGTGTTGATTCTCAACGGGTATTCAATACTGTACATCAATTTCCGCGATTAGGGTTCTTTTTTGCAATGATGTATTTTCCTGTATTATGAAATGTATCGTTTTCGTTCAGTTTCTAAGATGTTCATATAATCCCTACCCACACAGCCACTCACACACCTCACGTAAATGGGCTTTGAAATCCTAACACAATTAATCATTCATTCATTCATTCATTCATTCTCTTTCTCTCTCTCTCTCTCTCTCTCTCTCTCTCTCTCTCCTCTCTGTCTGTCTGTCTGTCTGTCTGTCTGTCTATATATATATATATATATATATATATATATATGTGTGCAGATTCTGTGACCCAAACCCACCTCTCTCTCTCTCTCCTCTCTCTCTCTCTCTCTCTCTTCTCTAGCCCATCTCTGCCCACTGTGCATACTTCTACCTCTCATGATCCCTTCCACTCTACCCCCACACCCTGATTCTCCCTCTCTCTTCTTGGCCAGGACTCACGTGGCATGGATAGCTAGCTGGCTAGCTCACTTGGCGCCTGACAGGCAACCTGGCAGTAGCTCATAGCGACATTTTGGCCGTACTCACTGTCTGTTCATGGGAAGGTGTCTGGCACGATCTTCAGTCAGTGACGGGAAACCTGGTGTAGCAACATTCCTGTAGTCTCTCCATGCCCCGATTCTTTTCCCGGGTCGTGAGACAGGGCCCATGTCCCAACATGCCCTCCGGGGACTACATCCAGACTGTGCTCAACCTCCGCTCCGGTCATAAATAAATTTGAAAAACCTATCTTTTGAGGGTATTCTGAAGATTCGCAATAG
>CM065746.1:12631616-12636616 GCA_033310375.1 Conus canariensis
GTAAACAGACACGTCTCTGACAGTGTGCGAGTAAACAGACACGTCTCTGACAGTGTATGAGTAAATAGACACGTCTCTGACAGTGTGTGAGTAAATAGACATGTCTCTGACAGTGTATGAGTAAATAGACACGTCTCTGACAATGTGTGATTAAACATACACGTCTCTGACAGTGTATGAGTAAACAGACACGTCTCGGACAGTGTGTGAGTAAATAGACACATCTCTGACAGTGTATGAGTAAATAGACACGTATCTGACAGTGTATGTGTAAATCGACACGTCTCTGACAGTGTGTGAGTAAATAGACACGTCTCTGAAAGTGTGTGAGTAAATAGACACGTCTCTGACAGTGTGTGAGTAAATAGACACGTCTCTGACCGTGTATGAGTAAATAGACACGTCTCTGACAGTGTATGAGTAAACAGACACGTCTCTGACAGTGTGTGAGTAAATAGACACGTCTCTGACAGTGTATGAGTAAATAGACACGTCTCTGACAGTGTGTGAGTAAACATACACGTCTCTGACAGTGTATGAGTAAACAGACACGTCTCTGACAGTGTATGAGTAAATCGACACGTCTCTGACAGTGTGTGAGTAAATAGACACGTCTCTGACCGTGTATGAGTAAATAGACACGTCTCTGACAGTGTGTGAGTAAACATACACGTCTCTGACAGTGTATGAGTAAACAGACACGTCTCTGACAGTGTATGAGTAAATCGACAGTCTTGACAGTCTCCAGTTGAAGACACACTACAGTGTTGTCTCCCTTTTGGGGCGTGGATGACGCCGGAATATGCATGTAACGAAAGTAAGCTCTTCCACGCAGTCTCGCACCTGAATGGAGATCCGTCACATCATTCGCTCATTCTCCTTGTCCTCATCGATCAGCATCAACAGCTCCCAGGTGCTCTGGCCCTTCATGCCCTGCCGTCGTGGTGACCTCAGTTTGGATGACCCCTCAACGTCTATGGCCTTGATTAGGTTTCGTCGGGGTCACCTGTATCGGGCAAATTCCTTATGGATGTTTGGATGAACGTGGTGGCGCCCTCCGGGGGGGGGGGGGGGGGGGGAGCTCGTTCACGCTTGCTCCGCGACTAAGCAACTATTGTCGTCAGCAGGAAGCGTAGAAGATGATGTCATGTGTACGTTGGAACAGAACAGGCACGACAGAACACCCAGAGAAGTGAAATGGCAGCAGTGCAGTGTCTCCTCCGGTGGGTTTCCTCATGACGACTTGAGACTGACTGCTGCTCCCTGTGGACTGCCGGTGCCGGGGCTGTGGTGGGACGCGCCGGGGTGTGGCTGTGGACAGGGGCCGGAATGAGCGGCGTGGATGAAGTGCTGCTGACTGGTATGGAAGAGAAGACAGTGACGAAGAGAGAGAGAGAGAGGAGAGAGAGAGAGAGAGAGAGAGAGAGAGAGAGAGAGAGGGAGAGAGAGAGAGAGAGAGAGAGAGAGAGAGAGGGAGGAGAGAGAGAGAGAGAGAGAGAGAGAGAGAGAGAGAGGAGAGAGAGAAAGAGAAGACAGACAGACAGAGACAGAAAGAAAGAGAGAGAGACAGAGAGAGAGAGAGAGACAGAGAGAGAAAGAGATATGACAGAGAGAGAAGAAGAGAAGAGAGAGAGAGAGAGAGAGAAGAGAGAGAGGAGAGAGAGAGAGAGGCTTTCTTTACAGGAGATTAATGTAGGGACATTCGATTCGTTGAAATAAGAGAAAAAAAGAAAAGAAAAGAAATCCTTACCAAATGCCATTTGTTTTCCTACGGCCCTATTTTCGGTGTATTGATCCCTGTTTTGTGGGACTCTCTTATTTCCAGTTAACATGATGGCTGATTTCTTTCTATGCCTTTCTTGTCGCTCTCTTGAAATGTCTGCATATTTGTCTCGCCTTCTCTGTCTCTCTGTCTCTGTCTCTCTCTCATTGTCTCTGTCTCTCTCGTTCTTTCTTTCTTTCTTTCTTTCTCAAATCCTCCTCTGGGGCCGGAATAGCCCAGTTGGTAGAGCGCCGGACTCGTGATCCTGGTGTTGCGGGTTCGAATCTCTGCCGGGCCGTTTCGGTACAGGGGGATTTTTCCCTCGGAGTTAAAATTGGTTCTGACACCATTTCCCATACAGTCCTTCGAATGAGACTATAAACCGAGGTTCTGTGTGTGAACGCACGCGTAACATCTTGTACACACGTAAAATCCCATCACCAACTTTCGGAAGAGAAGGCCAGTTTGGCCGTTGGTATGGATGACACGTTACACGTAGCATGCACCTTCCCCGAAGCTGGAGTATGGCTGCCTTAATGGCGGGATAAAAAAAAAAAAAACGGTCATACACACAAAACTCCTCTCCCTTTGTTGCGTAGATGGGATTAATCCTTGCCTGTCTACACAGAGGGTGTCCGCAGGAGTATCAGCATGCGTACGCAGAAAGAAAGAAAGAAAAACCCTCCTTTTTCCTCCCCTCCTTCCCTCCCTCCCTCCCTCTCTCCGTCTGTCTGTGTCTTTCAATCCCTCTCACTATCTGTCTGTTTATATCCCTCTGTATGTCAGTTAGTCTGTCTGTCTTTCTGTCTCTGTCTGTCTGTCTGTCTGTCTCTTTGTTTTTACACGTCACACTTCCTAAGGGGCAGTGACCTAATCGTGAAGAAATCATCATAAGTCTTGAGTTTGTCTCTCTGTCTCTATTTCTCAGTCTGTCTGTCTGTCAGTCTGTCTGTCTGTGTCTCTCTGTATCTTTCTCTCTGTCTGTCTCTGTCTGTCTGCCTATCTCTCCCTCTGTCTCTGTCTCTCACTCTCACTCTCTCTCTCTCTCTCTCTCTCTGGCTGTCTGGTTGTCCGATTTTAGTCTGTATTACTCTGTGTCAGTCTGTAACTATCTCTTTCTGAGTCTCTCTCTCTCTCTCCCCTCTTCCTTCCCAATCACCCCCATCCCCACCCCCACTCTCTCTATGTCTCACTGTCCACTCCCATATTGGCAACACACCTCCTCAGGTCACTATTCATTCGTTGTGAATCATTCATGGACCTGATCTGGGCCCTGATGACATCAAAGGCAACCCGCCATATTAGGGGGGGGGGGGGGGGTCATTACACTGGTGTGTGTGTGTGTGTGTGTGTGTGTGTGTGTGTGTGTGTGTGTGTGTGTGTGTGTGTGTGTGTGTGTGTGTGTGTGTGTTGTGTGTGTGTGTGTGTGTGTGTGTGTGTGTGTGTGTGTGTGTGTGTGTGTACTGTGTGTGTGTGTGTGTGTGTGTGTGTGTGTGTGTGTGTGTGTGTGTGTGTTTCAAAACGTCATTTGTCTTCCCTGGCCTGCTGTTCCCTCTCTTCCCCGTGCCCTTGTGTGTTCTAGGAGACGGAGACATTCGGCTTTTGCTCCGCTTTCTCCCCTCCCCCACCCCCTCCCCTCACCACATCACCCACCCCCGGCTTCTCAACCCCCCCCCCCCCCCCCGCCTTCCCTTCGTTTCACCCGCTCTCACCCACACACACGCATGCTAACATGTGAATGTAACATGCACATTTTGTTTTGTCTCCCTCTCGTCAGTTTATGCATCAACACGCACCATGAAATTGTCAAATAGGTTTCAAAATTTCTAGACAAGAGGGTAGAAGAAACACGCGACTTGCTGTTTGCAGGTAAAGGCGTCTTCGCAGCGCATTAAATCATGTCGAGTGCGTCCCTTTCGCCTGGTTGATGCAAGGGCTTGGAACTCGACCACACTCGGCTACGTTTCGTTGGAAACGCGCCCTCTTCAGTAACATTTTGAACAACCTAAAATTTTTCACCAAAAGTTTCCCTCTATTTGCGTCATCGGTATTAAAAGAATTTCAAGAGAATACACACGTACACACAGACACACGCACTTATTCACGCACGCACGGATTCTTGCACGCACGCACACATCTTCATCTTCATCCGTCGAGTGTCCACAATTATCAGGTTGATTATTCTGACACTTTTGGGAGGTTGACGCAAAAAAAAAAAAAAAAAAAAAAAAAAAAAAAAACCTATTTACTGCAGGAGGCTGCTAGCTCTTGACCTGAACAGGTCAAGAGTCTCTGATGTCACAGCAGCCTCTGTCAAGTTGCTGTTCCACTCCTGGATGGTACGTGGCAGGAACGAGTTTAGTCTGTAGTCTCGTACACACTGGAGGCGGTTTAGCTGATGGGAGTGCAGTCTTCCGTCACGTGAGGTTGCAGCTCTGAGTTCAGATTTTCCATCAGACAAGGCCTTTCCAAACCCCACATGTACAAAGTCCTGTCTGATCTTGTAGAGCATGGCGAGCCGTGCACGCACGTAAGCACGCACACACACACACGCGCACACAAACACACGCACGCACAAAACCACACACTCATACGCGCGCGCGCGCGCGCACACACACACACACACACACACACACCCCGCGCGCGCGCACTCTCTCTCTCTTTAAAAAAAAAAAGGCAGCGAAGCGAATGTTTCTATTTCCATGAACACGACCAGCTTGGTCATCAGACAGTAATGACGCTGTCTGCAAATTACTGTTTAATGCCACATGAAAAACCCATAAAAACAAACAGAAACGAGTACATTATGGGGAATTCTTCCTAACATCCTGCGGGATGGAATTTGCTTAGCCAGGAAAACACAACCGCCAGTCGACCTGTGGAAACTCTACAGGAGCCGACACCAGTTTCAGGCCCGCCTATCCATACGCCTTTAGTGTATTTTGTGGCGCCATTTTACACAGAACACGACAACACGCCTCTCAAACAAAAAAATACGCCAAGCAACAATTCTAGCAAAGTTTCGTTGTGTACACTACAGCGGACATTGCTTGAATTCTGAGTCTGTGGACACTGCCCACCGGATATTGTTTATAGGGACTGCGCATGCGCATCCGTTGTGCCGTTTTGTATTCGGCGCCATTTTTGTCAGCACGGGCAAGCGTCTTAGCTTGTGAAAACGCAAAAATGTGACTGAACAGATGAAATATTAGATTTTTAGTATTGATTGAAAATGGTT
>CM065746.1:12659116-12664116 GCA_033310375.1 Conus canariensis
AGGAGAGAGAGAGGGAGAGAGAGAGAGGATTGTAACTGGATATTTTTGAAACATTTTGCACATCCCAACTTTAAAATAAAAGAAAAAGAAGTTCTATGGATGCGGTATGCACCTTTGTTCAGAATGGATAAAAATAACAACAACAATAACGACGACGACGGCGACAACAACAACAACAACAACAGCAACAACACAACAACAACAACAACAACAACAAAACTTACTCGACAATGTGAAGCGCAGTACACAGACGAATTCCAGCTACAACCTGGTTTTTATTCATCGTTTGTAAAGCGATACGGAATCGACATGGAATTGCGTAAAAACGTACCTACAGTCGAGCCTATGTGGAGAGGCAGTTACATTACAACATGTTTAGCCGTTGGCTAATACACCGTACAAGTACATTTCATGGAACGTGATAGAGTGCTATCATGTGTATAAATCATTTCTAACTATTGTTAAATACGCCTGGAATGTAGTTTTATGGACGTGATAGAGTGCTGTCAGTAAATTACATCAATTAACAATGTCAGCATACGCCGTACGCAACACAATGCACAGCAAAAGCACGCATTTTAACCATTGACCACATACGCATGGAAGAATTTTCTCTGCGTCTTGCTGCTCAACAAGACGACGCACACGCGCACGCACGCACGCACACACACACGCACCACACTACGCACACACACACACACACACACAGCACGCACGCACCACCACCACGCCGCGCGCACAGCACACACACACAACACACACACACACACACACACACACACACACACCAGCACACACGCGCACACACACACACACCACATCACACCACCTACACACACCAACAGCACCACGCACAGCACCACCACACACACACCACACCCGACACACACCACTCACCACACCACGCACACACACACACACACCACCACTCACACACCGCCACACACACACACACACACACACACCACACACACACACACACACACACACACACACTCACACGCACGCGCACACACACACACACACACACACACACACACACACACACACACAACACACACACACACACACACCAGCACACGTACACCGGGTTATAAAAGACTGGTAGGTCTTTAAGCGTGATGGTCGAACTAAAGCGGGAGGCGTTTGAACAATACGCTCAAACAAAGGGGTGAGGTGGGGGATGGGTGGGTGGGGGGGGGGGGGGGGGGAGGAGGAGCGAGGGGCAGGAACGGGAGGGAGGCGGACAGCACAAAGCTAACCGGCCTCGGACAATGCAGAACAAAGGCCCACGGAGCAAAGCCTCGGTCCTCCACGACAATCTGCTTCAATAATTGACTCAGCTGTTCCCCCCGATGGTTTAATCCCTCCGCCCCCCTCCACTCCCCACTTTCCCCCTCCTCCCCTCCCCCACTCTCCCTACCCTCCCCAACTCCCACCCTCTCACCCCCGCCCGCCCCCTTCAGTCTCCGTCTTCTGCTTTCCCCAACTGGTCCATACTTAAGGGTGTTTCGGGAGGGTCTGTATAACAGTTTCTTGTTAAAAACAATCATTTGCTCAGTGACAAAGGCAGTTAAAACATACTTCTTTTTGTGCTGGATGCTTGTTGGAATTTTTACAGGGTCAACACTACACCTTTTTCGCGCACAAAGGGGGAGAGTTTTTTCTTTGTAGTGAAAAGAGAATTTCTACAATAGATTCCATTTTCAATAGATTTATTTACGTAAATAATTGTGCTGCTAGTCGCGCCCCATGAAGTAAGAGGGGCGTCAAATGTGTAATCCTGATATATAAAGAGATAATATAATGAGAGAGAGAGAGAGAGAGAGAGAGAGAGAGAGAGAGAGAGAGAGTTGTGTATCTACCGGTCTATCTTCCTGTCTCTCTGTCTGTCTGTCTGTCTATCTATCTTATTTATCTGTCTACTTACCTGTCTATCTAAGTATCTCTCCCTATATCTATCTATCGATCCATCGATTGATCGATCGATCCATCTATCTATCGATTTATCTATCTATCTATCTATCTATCTATCTATCTGTCTATCTGTCTGTCTATCTATCTATTCACGTTCGGACAAGCTTTGTGAAGACAAGTGCTTGTCTCGGCAAGAAGTAATTCTTCTGTTCACTGCAGACGTCACCGGTGGCGGAAACAGGTGAATCATTGTTGTAGTCTTTCTCTTTGACACACGAACCGGTGAAATGGAACATCGGGGGGTCAGAAGAGGTCCAACTCCAGATTTCAATGAGTGCTGCCAGAGGGATACGTCACGCCACGAGGAGCCCCCAACATGGACGTCCTGCACAGCAGCAGGACCTCACAGCATCGTCTGCACACTGAAGCAGCCGTGACATCGACAGCATGGATGTGGAGGGGGTGGGGGTGGGGTGGGAGATGGGGTTTACACAACAGACTTTAAGATCATCAGGAAAAAGTGGCATGAGACAGGGTATTATACTCTACCCAGGTTTTATTTCAAAACAGTCGATTCTGATGGAACTCACTTGTCCCGTGTGGAAGCAGAATAGATTTTTCCTGTCTGGCCAGCAGCTCGAGAGAATCTGGCTTCCAGGGTTTAGAAGTTGGAGCAAGAGTGGCGGGGGTTGGGGGTGGGGTTGGGGTAGGGGTTATAGGCTCATCAAGTCAACGATCGCATGAAACAGCTGTGGATTTCTGGCTAGAGGAAGGAGGACCTGAAGGCAATGGTAGAGGCAGCTGAAAAGGTCCAACTGGATCTGGCCGAGAAAGAACAAACGTGAATTTCATCAAACTTACATTTTTTTCCAACTTAGAACAGGTGTCCGATAGCGATATGGGTGAAATATCCGCCTAAAAAGGCAACGTCTTGAGGCGCACACTCATCCAGAAGTTGCAAGTTCGAATCCCAGCAGCACCAGGGGAAAAAAAAAAGTCAGCAGAAGGGCACGTATGATTCACACGACCTGGATGGGGCACTGCCCTCAAAGTGTAAGGAGTTCAGGGTCGAACACTTTGTCTGAGGGCTGTCTGAGGGCTGTTTCTTCTCTGAAGATCCGACGCCGTGAAGCTGTCCCTAGATCGAGTGTCTTCCTGCTCACATTCTACAAAACCAATCATGAATGCCCTTCTCACCCCCATTCTCCCCCAAAATGTATTTATTGTGTATAATAGCTCCGTGTTCTGGAAGGAAATAATTACTGTTTTCTCGAAGAAAATTACTATTTTCGCTGTTTTTATGAAGAAAGGTCTAAAATACTACTTTTATATAGAAAAATTGTTGTTTTCATGACGAACAACACTTAATCAGTGTAGAAAGTTGCTTTTCAATGAAGAATAGTAAAATTACTGTTTTCTTTAAGGAATGACTCCTTCACTTAGAAAAAGGAAGAAAAAAGAAACAGCACTCAAAAATTATTTTTGTTCTGCAAAGAAAATTACTGTTGATGAATACATGTACCGTTTTGAAAAGGAAACGTAGTTTTCATGAAGCAGTATGTTATTTGTAAACAAGGAAAGTGATGTTTTCGTGACGGAAGCTATGGTTTTGAGGAAGAAGATTACAGTTTTCATTAAGAATTTAATTGTGAATAATAATGAATGTGTAGGTAAAGATCACTTCTGAAAATTATTGTTTCATGAAGGAAAGTTTTCTTGAATATTTTCTGTCCTAAAATGAGGTATGAAATAACTTACAGTTTTATTTTAGATAAAAGAAAATGATTGGTTTGAAGAAATTGTTATTTTTGATAGAAAAAAAAAAGTTTCTTTGAAGAAAACTTTTTTCAATGACAAACAAAACGTTTTTCATTAAGAAAATTACTCTATTGATGAAGAAGGCGACTTTTAGTGAAGAAAATGACTGTTTTTGATGATGAAATTTGTTTTGATGAAGAAATTAATTGTTTGTAATGGTAAAAAAAATCTCTGGAAACCATTATTTTATTAAAAAAATTGGTGTTTCAATAAGTCAAATAGTTAATTGAAGAAAATTTTATCTTAAAACAAACAAACAAATCTGTGTTCATGTTATTTAAAAGTTAGTGTTTCATTAAGAAAATTAGTTAATTGAAGAAATTTTTATCTTTAAAAAAACCTATGTTTATGTTCTGAGTTATGAAGGAAATTACTTTTTCCCCATTAAAAAAAAATCTGGTTTCTATGGAGAAATTTACTGTCTCCTTGAAATAAAAATCACTCTTGAAATGAAAAAATAAAACCTACAGATTTTGTGAAGAAAACGTTCTATTGAGGAAATTTTTTTTTTAAAGTATTGGTTTCTTGAAAGAAAAAAAGACAATTATGTCCTCTTTGAAACTGTCACGGTGCCATACACCTGCGAGCCTTTAGGCCCAGTCCTGCGGGCTGCCACGATCTGTTGTGTCAACAGCACGGACTTTTGGCTTATTATTAGGAAGTCCGTTAATCAGCGGAACGCAGGTGTAATTGACGTTGGGTGGGTCTTGTGTCTGCTGTTAAGAGGATAAGGGAATGTTGTTGCGGTTTTTTTTGTTTTTTTTGTTTTTTTTTTTGGGGGGGGGGAGTGGGTTAGTAGTGGTGGTGGTGATGGTGGTGGGACTGTGTGGGTGCGATATGGAGTTGGAAGTGGAGGCAGGTGGGGAGGGGGTGGGGGAGGGGGTTTGTTGTGTGGGGGCGCGGGTGAGTGGGGGATGGGGGGGGGGGGGGGGAGAGGGGGAAGGTGGGAGAGGAGTATGTGTGTGTGTGTGTGTGTGTGTGTGTATGTGTGTGGATCACACACACACACACACACACACACACACACACACACACACACACACACACACACACACACACACGCACACACACACACACACACACACACACACGTATGCACGCACACACTGAGAAACAGACACAGACAGTGCAATCACCGAGAGGTAAAAGGGGGGAGAAGAGGGTAGGGAGGTGTGGAGGGAAGGTGGGTGGAGGAGGTGGGAGGTGAGGAGGGAAGGGAGGAGTAAGGTCTTCTCTTTCTTGTGACCGTTCGCACCCTGAGCGGA
>CM065746.1:12674116-12679116 GCA_033310375.1 Conus canariensis
TAAATCTTGCGTAATTTATTCTGTGCCATTTATCTGTTATGACATTGAGAAACTTTTCAGAATGAAACACATTTTTATATGAGAAAAACCAGCGGTATTTTTCTTTACTTTCCATATCTGAGTGCCAATTCTGTTTAAAAGAACAAATAAGCCTGTCTTTAAATTCCGCAATGAACTGTTGCTCATTTCCTACTTCCTGAGTCATCCACACTATTCCAAAACCCTGTTCTGAAAGGACTTTCTTTACTTTATAAGCCCAGTTTTCTTTACCTTTTTCCATTTCTAGAAGTATCATATCATAGGCTTGCCTGCTCAAACGGGACTGGGGTAGCTTCAAGATCTTTAACCAATACTTAATACATTTCACAAATGTACTTATATACAAAGGGTATCTGCCCATTTCTCCATATAAGACGGTGTTGGATGAATGAATAGGTACTTGAAGGAAACGCTTCATAGCATACGTATGTACTTTTTCCAGAGATTCGCAGAGAGAGAGAGAGAGAGAGAGACAGACAGACAGACAGACAGACAGAAGAGAAAACAGACAGACAGGCCTGGACATGACATAATACTATAAAGAGTGACATCAACATTAAGAGAGGCATCAATCTGATTCCATAGGAAACCACCAGGAATTGACTCCATTTTAAAAGACCTATTCCGAAAATGGGTAACAATAATATTAAGTGAACATGGTGATTCTCATCAAACTTGAATGTATCTATGGTTGATGGTGGCACATACTTTTGGATAAAGCTGAGCGTAAGGACTGGTTCATCGAATTTCAGTTGTAGTCTTAGCGGAAGAATGCCTAAGGTGGCGTAATCAGAACAAGACAATGTTGACGCTTTTAACCGAATTTATAGTAGATCTCGTCTGTGAAGCCTAAGAAAGGGTTCTCACCGTCTTGAGTCCCAACATGTAAAGGCATGATTGATTTTCAAACGAGATTCACTGTAAGCATGGAAGAGCATTTGGCAAGAGTGGGTCGTTGGGAAGTGTTTTATGTCTGACAGTAGATAAACGTTTTTTGTTGACACCGTGTTACACACACTTCGTACATGGTCAGACCTCGATCAGTTATTGTCAATAACAAGTCCCAAAACGCTGTGGCGATCTACATTTTTTGTTGATGTGTACTAGAACAGAAGAACGGGCAAGACTGTAGAGTTTGATAACAAATTATAGTATTAATAATGATACAACAACAACAACCACTACTACTATGCTGCTGCTGCTGCTACTACTACTACTACTACTACTGCTACTACTACTACTTCTACTGATGTGGGCGCTTAGAATGCTAGGTAGCCCACTCTTTGAGCAGATTCATCGCACTTACCACTAGGCATATATAAATTTTAAATCAGATGAGATGAAGGATACACAAAATATAAATTGTCGCTTAGCTGTAAAAAGAAAATGCATTTCTACACTGTGAGTCACTAAAAGTAGATAACCCAAGTAAGTCTGACAAAAGAAGCATCGCACATCACATACACATCACATGAACAGGCTGGCTAAAAATTGATTCATCAGTATAGAAAACTATAAGTTCGAAAGGCACACACACACACACACACGCACGCACGCACGGACGGACGCACGCACGCACGCACGCACGCACGCACACTCACACAACTGGTGAAAACAGTGCAGGTTACATATGAAAGTAAACGAGTAATTACTTATGAACATGCGTTTTAATGAATGCAGTGAAAGCGATGAGGCTGGAGTGGTCGGGATGTGTTTTACTGAAATAGACACGTTTTCAATATTTTGCTAAATGCAGCATTTGATCGGATGTGGCGAATTGTCTTTGGATGCGAGTTCCATTGTTTTGGGACATTGACTATAAAATGACATATTCATGATGTCCCCAGCGGATCTTCAGAATGCACACAGTGAGGTGATCCGTGGATGAAAGGGGAGAGGTCAAGACGGTGAATAGGCAGACGGTAGATTGGAAATGTCAGCTGACTCTGAGAGGCAACTGTGAAAAAAAGGAGGGATGGCTTGCAAAGACTGCGCGCTTCAATGAGTAACCAGTGTTATGTGTAGGGTACAGGATTGACATGTTCTCGGCTTTTTATTGTACTCCCAGTTCTTATAGAACAATGGGAACGAAAAAATGCTGTCTGTGTGTTGTCTGTCTGTCCGTGGTCAAAATGTGTTCCACTCGCTCCAGACAAAACTGCTGGGCCGATCTTTCTGAAAATGTGTAGGTATGTTCATTATGGGTCACGGATGATGCCCGATGTTCTATTTTACCGTTATATCCGTTACTAACGGCTATAACGGCCCATGACGGGTTTTCTTCTTTATGGAAAATCTCATAAAGTACCTGGTCGATCTTTCTGAAAATTTGAAGGTATGTTCATTATAAGTCACAGATGATGGCCGATGTTTACCAGAATAGCCGTTACTAACGGCTATAACGGCCCCAAACGGTTTTTCCTCTTTATGGAATATCTCACGCGTATTCAAGATAAACTGGGAGTACGTTTATATGCTTTGCATCTTGTTTTTCTTTGAGTATAAGCCTGGCAGCTGACTGTTGCACTTTCCGTGGGTTGTTTATCACCTTTTTAGGAGATCCAGCGAGAAGCGAGACCAACATGTAGTCTGGACTGGACAAAAGCCCAAACTGGTGTTGGTGTTGCTGCAGTTGTGAGGACTGGAACTTGTCTGGCGGGGAGTTGTACAGACAGATGTGCAGATGTGAGTTGTATGCTGGTCAAGTGACATGTCGTTGAAGAGGATGGTCCTAGGTTGCGTGTAGAGGGGGAGGGGGGGGGGGGGGGGGGACACAATGTCAAAGTTTCCAACACGGATAGTCGATGGACAGTTGGAAAAGGATCTGTTGGAGTGAATGAGAAGGACCTCGGTTTTGTCATCGTTTAGTTTCAGTATATGCTCAGTCATCCAAGATCTGACCTCACCAATGCAGTTATGCGTGTATTGTACTGCGTCATCTGTTTCCACTGGTTGCCGTGGGCTATAACGTGTAGTGTCGTTACGTAGTTATTAACACTAATATTTTGCTTGTCTGGATTCAGACTCATATGATTTAATCTAGACCATTCTGTTTATTGAATTCAAACTCATATGATTTAATCTAGACTATTCGGTTTATGTATTAAAGATTTCTCGCGACACAAACACTGCGTCTTCAACCTTAGAATGAGTTATATGAACCGTTGCGTACCATAGTGTTCAAGTGCTTCGGCTGTTCGAATGATCCCTGGAGTCTTTTAGCCAGGGTACGAAAACAACAATAACAACAACAACATCATAATATCGAAAAGAGAATGGGTCTAAGAGCAGAGCCTTGAGAAACACAATGATTGACATTGACAGATAAAAGACAAAATTTATGTCCATTATTGAAAACAAGCAGATATCTGCTGTTTAAGAGCGATGATATGAGTTCAAATGTGTTTTGTTTGAGAGACCAGATAATCTTAGGGTTTTTTTCTTCCAGTTACACCAAAATCTTTAGCAAAATCTACGAAGAGACCATCTGTATCTTGTTATCATTTATATGAGACATTTATCAGTTAAGTTAGTCAGCCTAAACCCAGACTGATTCGGGTGAAACAAATCATATTTCTCATTGGACTAAGCTGGCATTTTCTTTTGTGTTCTTCTAAATAAATATGTTTTGATAGGGTATATGATAACAAGATTGATCTGTAATTCAAAATATTAACTGGGTCATCGGATTCATAAATTTGTGTAAGTTTTGCATTTTTTAAAGCGTTTGGAAACTGATTTTTGGATATGCACAGAGTGTAAATGTGAGTGTTTCGGAAATACACGGAGCTGAGAATTGTAGAAATTTGCCGTCAATGTCATCTGTCCCACGGCAAGAAGTTCTTTTAGATGAATTAGTGAACTGTGTACTTCATGGGCAGCCATTAATGGAACGCCTAGGTCAGACATATGTTTTTTTCAAATCGCAGAAAGCTTTGAAAACACCTACTCAGTACCATCAGCAAACTAATTAACCATACAACTGCCCTTTTCGGTGACGACAGTGGCCCTTTTTCAATGAAGAAAGGAACCAAAAAGCAACGCTGGCCTTTAGACATCACAGTAATCCGCCATACTCCCCCACCGCACTCTTGCTGTCTTCAGTGTGCCTATCCCGGATTCACGTGCCGAGGGGCATCGTCGGGGCGCGTGACATTTGATTGACGGCCATCATGAGGCACGCATGTTGAAGGGTACATACCTGGAGGGGTGTTGGCTATGTTTGACCGACTACAGATCGGTTGCTGCCGCTTCCTGGTTGTCGTGGGTGACAGCGTGTGGGAGGATGCGTGTAATTACAGGGAAGCTTGTCATGAACGACCTCCACCCCCCCCCCCTCCCCCCCGGGGACGTTGGCACTCAGCCCGGCTGGGCAGGAAATTGTGCACACGTCACGTTTCTCTCCCCCACCCACCATGGGGGATGACAAATAACGCTCAACACAGCCAATGCCAGCCAGCAAAGCTCCTGAATTTTCTTGTCAATAAATTTTCTTCTCAGTAAATTTTCCAATAAATTTTCTTCTTTTTTTCCTCTCAATAAATTTTCCAATGAATTTTCTTCTCAATAAATTTTCTTAGTCGCACACATTGAAAACAGATGTGCGGGTAATTCAAAGGGCGTGTTCTTTTTTTTAACGAAACTACCGTTGAATGCTCTGGGAACATGACGTACAAAGAAAGATCTATCCTCGCTGTTCAGAAGAGGCCGATCGTTTTCGACAATGCGATAGAAATGGTCGCTGTAAAGATACCATCATCGCCATGGGGGTAGTGCTTTTCTCATCACTTGTGGCATCGATTGTCAGTGAGTGCTGCCATTCCAGTGAAAGCACAAGAAATGCAACAAAATGCCCGTGTTATTTCTCAGTGCTGAAACCATTTCAGTAAGAGCTGCTTAGTTTTTTCGTCTTGAGAGCATCACGGTGTGGTACAATTGATTGCACAGAGCTGTGGTGGGGA
>CM065746.1:12701616-12704116 GCA_033310375.1 Conus canariensis
CACACATACAATGTATACTACCTATATAGTCCTAGTGTGGTGACTGTCACACACACAATGTATACTAGCTATATAGTCCTAGTGTGGTGACTGTCACACACACAATGTATACTACCTATATAGTCCTAGTGTGGTGACTGTCACACACACAATGTATACTACCTATATAGTCAGAGCGTGATGAACGTGTCACACACACAATGCGTATTAGTTATATAGCCGAATGTGATGCATGTGTTACACACAGCACACAGACAATGTATACTAGCTATATACATGGCGTGATGAATGTGTTACACACACAATACATATTAGTTATATGATAATATCGTGATGAATGTGTAGATAGATAGATAGTTATAAAGGACAAGCCCTTTCCACCATAAAGAGGTGATATCAGAGCTATACACTGAGGGTCATTACGTGACTTGAGTTATACAAACACATATGCAATCTGCAACCTTAAAATGTAAAAAACAACAACTAAATCTTATAAAACATGTTCACATCTCTTAAAAACTGAAATATCACAGATACTTGCACATTTCTAAAAAGCTCACTAAGTGACATTTTATCAAACAATCAGACAATGTATACTAGCTATATCCATGGCGTGATGAATGTGTCACACACACAGTACATATTAGTTATATGATAATATTGTGATGAATGTGTCACACACACACAATGCATAGTAGTTATATGATAATATCGTGATGAATGTGTCACACACACAATACATAGTAGCTATATGATAATATCGTGATGAATGTGTCACACACACAATACATAGTAGCTATATGATAATATCGTGATGAATGTGTCACACACACAATACGTAGTAGTTATATGACAATATCGTGATGAATGTGTTACACACACAATACGTAGTAGTTATATGATCATAGCGTGATGAATGTGTCACACACACAATACATAGTAGTTATATGATCATAGCGTGATGAATGTGTCACACACACAATACATAGTAGTTATATGATCATAGCGTGGTGAATGTGTCACACACACACAATACATAGTAGTTATATGATCATAGCGTGGTGAATGTGTCAACACACACACACAATGCATAGTAGTTATATGATCATAGCGTGATGAATGTGTCACACACACAATACATTGTAGTTATATGATCATAGCGTGATGAATGTGTCATACACACAATACATTGTAGTTATATGATCATAGCGTGATGAATGTGTCACACACACAATACATTGTAGTTATATGATCATAGCGTGATGAATGTGTCACACACACAATACATAGCAGTTATATGATCATAGCGTGGTGAATGTGTCACACACACACAATGCATAGTAGTTATATGATCATAGCGTGATGAATGTGTTACACACACAATACATAGTAGTTATATGATCATAGCGTGATGAATGTGTCACACACACAATACATAGTAGTTATATGATCATAGCGTGATGAATGTGTTACACACACAGTGTATACTAGCTGTATAATCCGAGCGTGATGAATAGGTTACACACACACTATATAGTAGTTATATGATAATATCGTGATGAATGTGTCACACACACAATACATAGTAGTATATTGATCATAGCGTGATGAATGTGTCACACACACAATACATAGTAGTTATATGATCATAGCGTGATGAATGTGTCACACACACACAATGCATTGTAGTTATATGATCATAGCGTGATGAATGTGTTACACACACACAATGCATTGTAGTTATATGATCATAGTGTGATGAATGTGTTACACACACAATGCATAGTACTTATATGATCATAGCGTGATGAATGTGTTACAAACACACAATGCATAGTAGTTATATGATCATAGCGTGATGAATGTGTTACACACACAATGTATACTAGCTGTATAATCCGAGCGTGATGAATATGTTACACACACAAGGCACAGTAGTTACATAGTCCGAGAGTAAGGAATGCGCTACACACACACAACAGCTGATAGTCATACAATCGGAGCGCGATGAAGAGCAGCCATTTCAAACAGCAGTGAGGTAGCCCGGTATGGCGGGGCGCGGTTTCCTTTGACGGGTGGCTTACCGACAACCCAACATCGACCAACACAGCTAGGTGTGGGTGTTTGGTATGGGGGTAAGACACTGACTGGCTCTGGGGCTGTGTGGGTGCTATAAAAGTGAAAGTGAATGGTGCGTAGGGAAAAGACTACCGTGAATGAAAGACATGTCCCAAAAAGCTTTCGCTATGAGGACGTAAAACTCAACTATTTTCGTGTGTAGGGTCGCACAGAAAAAGCTATGTGGGAGATTTATCCATCAAAAGACAAAAAAAAAAAAAAAACCCGAAAAAAAACACTTCACATCGGAGGGGAGGGGGGGGGGGGGGAGACCGAAAAGAAGAAGAGTGGGGGGAGGAGGGGGGGGGGAGTAGAAGAACACGAAGAAATACAAACAGAAGAACTTTGAAAAAAAACTTTTCTCCTTCGTCTTCTTCCTTTT
>CM065746.1:12721616-12731616 GCA_033310375.1 Conus canariensis
AATGTACATTTAATACTATAAATATTCAAGTCTTGTTTTTTTTTTTTTTTTTTTGCTGTCCCAACCTCTGCGCAACTTCAGAGGCAGTGCACCCACGCCGCTCATTCCGACACCCCGTCCACAGCCACAGCCCGGTCGGCCCCGCCGCAGCCCCGGCACCGGCAATCCACAGGGAGCAGTCAATGTCAAAGACATCACCTACTAAGCCCCCTACTGACGACAATAATTGCTTAGTCGCGGAGCCGGCGTGAGTGAGCTCTTCCCCCCGGAGGGCGCCACCACGTCCGTCCAACGACAGCCCCCATGGACTCGCCGATATCGGTGACCACGACGGAACCAAACCAAGGCCACAGACGTGGAGAGGACATCGAAACTGAGGTCACCATGAGAGCAGGGCATGAAGGGCCACAGAATTTGAGACATCTTTTTTTATGCTGATCGATGAGAATGAGGATGATTAAGATGATGCTACGGATTTCCATTTCGGTCTGAGACTACATGACAGGGCTGTACTCTACGCTTCCTTTCATAATATATCCCGGCGTCAACCAGGCCCGAGAGATACAGGCACCTGCAGTGTTGGTCAGGAAATTTGAGCAACACTGTCAGAAACGCATCCATTAAGTGGATGAAACTCGACTGTGTGGTCCCAGTCTTCCCAACTGAGTCCGCAGCAAACTCAACTCTGGGTAGGAGCGGTCGGGGCAGAAAAAACCCACATGACTCTGATGGGATTCGAACCCACGACCTCCCAGCCGGGAGTCCGCGACGCTAACCACTTCGCCACGGCGGCTGGTAAGTCTTTTTCAATCTTAGTTTACTTCTAGCATCGAATAACGAACGCACAACCAAACGATCTATGCTTGTTTGATATGTTTATCTTGAATATATATATATATATATATATATATTATATATATATATATATATTGAAACGATTGGTTTGTTGCACCTCTTTCATGTGAGGCAATGGCATATGCATGAATAAGATATCCGTCTCCGTTTCCCTCTCTCCCTCTGTGCTTTTGTCTCTCCTCCCCCCCCCCCCCTCTCTCTCTCTCTCTCTCTCTCTCTCTCTCTCTCTCTCTCTCTCTCTCTCTCCTATCACTATATCCGTCCCCGTTTGGGTAATGTTGTTGTTGTTGTTGTCCGTTGAGACGACGAAGGCCATCTAGTCATTCTGGGATCTGGGGTGAGTGTGTAGATGGCTGGTCAGGCCGATCTGCGCCCGGAAAGATCTATCACAGTACGGACAGGGGATGGTGGCAGCAGCTGGAGATCTGTTGACACTGGTCTTCCTGATCATCCTGCGCTGCTCAGCTGACAGCAATTCTCTTGCTTTCACAGGTCTCTGCACCTATGCGGACAACTGATCGCCACCCGTTTCTGTCCTGGGCAGTCTGCTCCATGTTGTGTGGCTGATGTTGAAGGCCTTCAGGGAGGATTTGAGGCTGTCTTTGAAACGCTTCCTCTGGCCTCCATTAGAGCGTTTGCCCTGTTGCAGTTCGCCAAACAATAGTTTCTTTGGCAGCCGATGGTCTGGCATGCCCCGTTTGGTTAATGGAGCCCTGCACAACGCGTTGACTTTATGCATATGCCGACCCTTTCTCTCTGTCTTGTCTCTCTGTCTGTTTTCTGTCTGTCTGTCTGTCTGTCTGTCTGTGTGTGTGTGTGTGTGTGTGTGTGTGTGTATGTGTGTGTGTGTGTGTGTGTGTGTGTGTGTGTGTATGTGTGTGTGTGTGTGTGCGTGTGTGTGCCCGCGCGCGCGTGCATGCGTGCTCGTAAGTGTGTATGTTCCCTTGTGTCTCCCACCTTTTTACTTTCTTCCCCACAACCCCTTCCATCCCATCCTTTCCCTCTCCCAACCTCCCTGCCCAACTCCCCCCCCCCCCCACCCCTCCTCCCCCCTGTCTGCGTCACAGATGTAAAATGAAGTGTAAGGCCGTGGGTCCAGAGAAAGCAGAAAGGTTTGTTTGTCTGCTGGCTTTTTTCTGGTGGGTCCCAACAATACCTTGGGCGATAAAGTAAGCTCCCACAATGCTTCACTCCATCCATCCATCCGCTTCCGGCTGAACTCGACCGGGAGCTGTTATCAGTCGTCCGCTGGGAGAGAGTGCACCCCCGCCCCCAGTTATCTCCCTTGCTTCTCTTCTCTCTGTCTCTCTGTCTCTCTGTCTCTGTCTCTCTCTCTGTCTCTCTCTGTCTCTCTCTCTCTCTCTCTCTCTCTCTCTCTCTCTCTCTCTCTCTCTTTGCAAATATGATCTTGTTCCCCCTTGCCACAAAGACTGTATACGTTAATGTCAATAATAAAAAAAAATGTCTGAAGCGTCTCTCTCTCTCTCTCTCTCTCTCTCTCTCTCTCTCTCCCCCCCCCCCCCCCCCCAACCCGTCGCCCTGAGTTACTGCCTCTGATGCTTGGTGTTATCTCCCTACGCCTACTGCGGCACGGTCGATCGGGCTTTCCCCAAGTTTGCGGGGTTTATCAGGATGGGTTGGTGGCTGTTGTTGCCGCTGCTGCTGCCCGCTCCCATGCAAAACAGCTGAGAAGGAGATAAGAGAATACAGGATGTGATGTTCGGATGAAGATTGTGTGGTGGGCGTGTAGTTGTTTGCATGTGTGTGTGTGGTGTGTGTATGTGTGCAGAGGAGAGAGAGAGAGAGACAGAGGGGGGGGGATATATAGGATGCTTGGTGATGAGAAGAATGGGATTGGGAGGAATGAGAGTAAAGGGGGCTGGAGGAGGGGGAACTGAAGAATGAGGTAGGAAGGGAGGGGGGGGGGGGGAGGGGGAGTACGAAAGCGATTGTGTGTAAAATAGACTGCTCTATGAGAAACCTACGCCCATGTGTCCATGTGAGTATGTGCTGTATGCGCGCAAATACTTGAGAGAGAGAGAGAGAGAGAGAGAGAGAGGAGAGAGAGAGAGAGAGAGAGAGAGAGAAGTGTGTGTGTGTGTGTGTGTGTGTGTGTGTGTGTGTGTGTGTGTTGTGTGTGTGTGTGTGTCTGGTATACACTGGAGTTGAGTTTTATATCCTACAATTTTTTTTTAAAGACCGTTTCCAGTGTGACAGCTTATAAAGTGGATCTGCAAATTATGAGGCCGGTACCGGTTGTCTCCTTTCAGAAGGTGAAACTGACCATCATGCTTCTGAAGTCTGTGTGACTGACAGGTGGTCAGAGGAACGTGACGGCCAATGAAAGGAAGGTGGGGGACCAGAATAGCTCAGTTGGTAGAGCGCCGGACTCGTAATCCAAGGGTTGTGGGTTCGTATCTCCGCCGGGCCGTTTCGGTACAGGGAGATTTTCCCTCGGAGTTGACATTGGTTCTGACTCCATTTCCCATACAGTCCTTCGAATGAGACTATAAACCGAGGTTCCGTGTGTGAACGCACGCACAACATCTTGCACACACGTACACGTAAAATCCCATCACCAACTTTCGGAAGAGAAGGCCAGTTTGGCCGTTGGTATGGATGACACGTTTACACATAGCATGCACCTTCCCCGAAGATGGAGTATGGCTGCCTTAATGGCGGGATAAAAAATGGTCATACACACAAAACTCCATTCCCTTTGTTGAGCAGATGGGATTAATACCTGCCTGTCTATACAGGGAGTGTCTGCAGGAGTATCAGCATGCGTACGCAGAAGAAGAAAGGAAGGTGAGTCATCTCTCTTGGAAAGGAAACGGACATGTCAACAAGTGCAGCGCAGCATAATAATGCAGTTTTTCAGTAAGAAGAAACAAAAATGACAGTTCTGTCAAAAGTTTGGGTTGTCGGCCTTGACTGCTGTCACGCTGTGAAGCGACGTGGTCAGCCGCACGGCCTGCACACGTGTCAGTTCACGCGTGTTAGTCCAGCTTCAGTCATAACAACTTTGAGACTGGTGCATCTGGATTTGAATTAGGGGATATATGCAGCGATGGCACACACACACACACACACACACACACACACACACACACACACACACACACACACACACCACACACACACACACAACACACACACACACACACACACACACACACACACACACACACACACACACACATACACACACACACACACACACACACACACACACACACACAACACACACACACCAGAGAGAGAGAGAGAGAGAGAGAGAGAAGAGAGAGTAGCAAACATATGGATGGGGGAAGAGTGTGGAAGTAGATGAAGGTGGTCATGTTTTGAAATCTCCCTACATGAGCTCTTCCACACCCGTCCCTCTTGTCTCTTCTTTGTTGAGAAGACGGTGCAAGTTGCAAGGTGGGAGGGAGAGCGATGGAGAAGTAGAGAGAGAGAGACGGGAGAGTGAGAGAGGGGGGGAGAGAGCGAGAGGAGAAGAGAGAGAGAGAGAAAGAGAGGGGGGGGAAGAGAGAGGGGAGAGAGAGGAGAGGGAGAGAGACAGAGAGAGAGAAGGGGAGAGAGAGAGAAAGAGAGAGAGAAGGGGAGAGAGAGAGGGGGGGAGAGAGAGAGAAAGAGAGAGAGACAGAGAGAGAGGGAGAGAGAGAAAGGGGAGAGAGGGGGGGGAGAGAGAGGGGAGAGAGAGAGAGAGGGAGAGAGAGAGAGAACAGAAGAAGAAAAGATTATGAGCACAAGAAGTAGAATTTACCAGAAGCATGCCAGAAAGGAAGAAGAGGGAGAGAGGTAAGGAGGGGGGGGGGATTATTGATTCTTGCCCCCTTGTCCATGTGCACACGGTCTGTGTGTTGGATCAGTTCAAACCAAAACAACATTCTTTCTTTAGTTTATTGGGTTATAAAAAACTATATACAATTTTGAAGAAGAAGAAGAAGGGAAGAAGAAGTAATTATAGAAGAAGAAGTACAAGATGAAGAGGAAGAGGAGGAGAGAAGAAGAAGAAGAAGAAAAGAAGAAAGAAGAGAAAGAGGAAGAGACCACCACCACTACTAACATCATCATCATCATCATCATCATCATCATCATCGTTGTCGTCGTCGTCGTACATCAACAACAACAACAACAACAACAACACAACACAACAACAAACAAACAACAACAACAACAACAAACAACAACAACAAACGAAACAAAGACGAACCAAGCTCCATTCCCCCACAACAACAAAAAAAAACAACAACAACAACAGGAACAACAGCGAATGAGAGAAGACGAACCAACCTCCATTCCCAACAACAACAACAACAAACAAACAGCAACAACAACAGCAGCAAATGAGAGAAGGCGAAGCTACCTCCATTCCCAACAAACAAACAAACAGCAACAACAAGCGAACGAGGGAAGACGAGCCAACCTCCATTCCCCACAACAACAGCAACAACAACGACAACAGCAACAACAGCGAACGAGGGAAGACGAGCCAACCTCCATTCCCCAAACTCACCCCTCTGGTCCCTCACTGGCTGGCATTTCCATAACCTGCATAGATTTGTCTGTGCTCTGTAGTCTGGCCCCCGCCAGCCAGAACTCCGGGGAGACTTCCTCATTGATTTGGGGCGGACGGTGACCAGGTTTGTTTTTCTCTCTGGGGGGGTAGAGGGTTCAAGCCACAGCGGCATGCCCGGGGCATCTACCTTGCCAGATCAGCAAGCCACGTAGGATTGAATCAGTAGCGATGGAAACATGTAGTGATAGGGATGACTGGATGAGGGGGTGGGAGTGGGGGTGGGATAAAGGGGCTGCTGAGGTATGAGTGTATTCGCTTGTGGAGAGTGCGTGCGTGCGTGCGTGCGTGCGTGCGTGTGTGTGGTGTGTGTGTGTGTGTGTGTGTGTGTGTGTGTGTGTGTGTGTGTGTGTGTGTGTGTGTGTGTGTGCTTTTCGATTTTTTCCTCTTCTTGGTGCTCCAGTGTTGATGGGTAGAGGTGGAGGGAGAGGTGGAGGGAGGTGGAGGGAGAGGTGGTGGGCAGACCGAAGCAGGAGATTATGAGGAGAGAAAAAAAAAAAAGAAAAAGAAAGGGAACTACAAGGGCAACACGAGCAAGAAGACTTTGGAGAACGATCAACAGAAGAACAAGAACAGGAACAGGAAAGTGAAGGAGAAGAAGAGGAAGAGAGGAAAAAGATAGAGATGACTGACGAAACAACTACAGCTATGACAATGAAGAAGTAGGAGAAGAAGAAGAAGAAGAAGGAGAGAAGAAGAAGAAGAAGAAGAAGAAGAAGAAGAGAAGAAGAAAGAAAGAAAGAAAGAAAAGAAAGAAAGAAAGAAAGAAGAAGAGAAAGAAGAAAAACAAGAAGAAGAAAAAGAAGAAGAAGAGGAAGAAAAAGTAGAAGAAGGAGAAGACACACCACCACCACCACCACCACCACCACCACCACCGCCGCCACAACAACAACAACAACAATGGAAAGAAGAAAAGGAAGAACTGCCCTCGAATTCTGACCATATGGTGGACGGGGAGGCTCCTTGGCCTACACTGACTTTGCTTTGCTCCTGTCAGAGCTAGAGAGGCGAAGGGCCGACTGTCTTCGCCCTTTGGCTAGTTCGAGTCCTATGGCTCCTAGTGGTTGTCTGCCTACCTCCTTCCCACGGGTTAGCAGTCCACCCACCTTTAGTTCCACTGGGGGCCGGGATAGCTCAGTGGTAGTGCGCCGGACTCGTAATCTTGGGGTTGCGGGCTCGAATCTCCGCCGGGCCGTTTCGGTACAGGGGGATTTTTCCCTCGGAGTTAACATTGGTTCTGACTCCATTTCCCATACAGTCCTTCGAATGAGACTATAAACCGAGGTTCCGTGTGTGAACGCACGCATAACGTCTTGCACACACGTAAAATCCCATCACCAACTTTCGGAAGAGAAGGCCAGTTTGGCCGTTGGTATGGATGACACGTTACACACAGCATGCACCTTCCCCGAAGCTGGAGTATGGCTGGCTTAATGTCAGGATAAAAAATGGTCATACACACAAAACTCAACTCCCTTTGTTGGGTAGATGGGATCAATCCTTGCCTGTCTATACAGGGAGTGTCTGCAGGAGTATCAGCCTGTGTACGCAGAGGAAGAAGAAGAAGCTCCACTGACAGTGTCAGCTGTCAACGTAGAAGCACACACTGGGTGGTATGCGTATGGGGGTAAAGGCTGCATGCAGAGAGTAGGCCGCCCTTCCTGAACAGCAGACAACCACCACCTACCTTTCGTGGTTACCCGAGAGAGCGTCCATCGCTTTGAACGTTTCTTCGGTGTTACCACAGTTATGTATGTCATACAATGCAGGGTGGGGAAGGGGAAAAGGGTGGTGGTGTCAACCTCTACTCTCTTCTCTTCAGTTCCATTCTGATAGTTCCCGTGTTTCGCCCACGGCACATTGTCGCCTGGAATCAAAGAGACAAGCGACTTTGTTTCCATTATGTTGAATGTTGTTTTCCGGTCTGAAGATGTCCCAGAAGGTCGAAACGCGGTGTGTCTGTTTTGTGTTTTGTTTGTTGCCTCGTTTGGCGGCTCAGTAAATCTGTTTTTTTTTTTTGTTTTGCAATCAGCCCACATTGAAACCAACCCGACCCATCCAACTATCTAACAATAAAGCGGTCTGAGCTTCTTTTTTTTGGTCATGAACCAGGGCATTTGCTGAGTAAAAGCAATAAATATAAACATTAATCCATTTTTGAAGCTTTGGGTAAAAACGAACAAGCAAACGAACAAACATTTATAAGAAATAAATAAAACACAATGGAGACGAAGTAGGTTCATATTTTTACTGCGGTGGACGGAAATGATTCATGACCAGTAATAGCACGTGGGACTCCAACAAAGCCCTACAGAGAGAAGGCGAGATGAGATACTTATCCCGTCCATTCCACGTCTTTGGCCATCGTCCAATATCTGTGATGACTCTGTGGAGACTTCGCCATTGATTTCTGGCGTGTGGTAACCACGGTGTTTTTTTGATGTTTTTTTTTCTCCCATAGGAGAAGTGGGGGTCAGACCACAGGGCGTGTACGGGACACCTGTCCATCTAGTCAGCACGTACCGCGCGGGACTGAATCAGCGGCCATGGAAACATGTAAAAGTAATGCAGGCTATATCAGTGTGTGTGTGCGTACAAAACACCACCATCTTTTGAACCACACCTCAGTCTCTGCCCTCACTCCTGTGAGTGGTCGTGTGTGCGTGCGTGCGTGCGTGCGTGTGTGTGTGTGTGTGTGTGTGTGTGTGTGTGTGTGTGTGTGTGTGTGTGTGTGTGTGCGTGCGTGTATGCGTGTATGCGTGCATGTGTGTGTTTGTGTGTGTGTGTGTGTGTGTGTGTGTGTGTGTGTGTGCGTGTGTGTGTGTGTGTGTGTGTTCATGTATGCGTGGGGAGTGGGGTTGGGAGGGCGGGGTAAAAGGGTGAGGAAAATGGAAAGGGGGGGGGGGGGTTGATCGTGTTCGATGTAGAAACAGAAAGGTTGATTGATAATCTTTATTCCCAAGGACAACAGATAAGGGGGAAGACGTTTTTCCCATCTTTTGTCTTTGTGTGTGTGTGTGTGCGTTGTGTGTGTGCGTGCGTGCGCGGGCGCGCGCGCGCGCGCGCGCGTGTGTGTGAGGAGAGAGAGAGAGAGAGAGAGAGAGAGAGAGAGAGAGCAAACCAGCAACTTTCACCCGCACCCCTACTTCCCACCCCACCCCTACTTCCCACCCCAGTAATCTAAGGAACCAGAAACAGGTTGCTTCATGCGGAGAAGAAGGGAAATGGGGGTGAAGGGAAAATGGAGGGGTGGGGGCAACGTGTGTGAAGGCGGTGGCGAGACGTACCGCTGCATGAGAATTGAAAAAAAGAGGGCAAGATGTATACCTATTATTGCAGCAACCATCTCTTCCACTCCACAAACCATACCACACACACACACACACACACACACACACACACACACACACACACACACAACACACACACACACACACACACACACACACACACACAACACAAAACACACACACACACATACACATACACACACACACACACCCCACACACACACACAAACCATACCACACACACACCACACACACACACACACACACACACACACACACACACACATACACACAAGCGCGCAGCGCACGCACGTACGCACACACATGCACACATTCACTCACATAACACCACAAACACACACACAACACACACACACACACACACACACACACACACACACACACACACACACACAACACACAAGCGCGCAAGCACACGCACGTACGCACACACATGCACACATTCACTCACATTAACACCACAGAAAACACACACACACACACACACACACACACACACACACACACCACACCACAACACCGCACACCCACACACACAACACACCCACGCACACAGCACACACACACACACACAACGACATTCACAGGAGTGAGGAAGAGACTGAGGTGTGGTTCAAAGATGAATGATGGTGGTGTTATGTTCCGCCCTTCACTCTCTGGTCTGTGATCATCAACATCTGTCCATCAGCTTCCAGACTTAGGTGCCGCACCTTCCCTCGCTTCTCTCTTGGCTGTAGGAACACGACAGTTCACCAATCGTGCGCGCCGCGTGTGTGTGTGTGGTGTTGTGTGCGCGCGTGCGCGCGTGTGTGGTTTGCGTTGCGTGCATGCGTGAATGCTTACGTGCGTGCATGTGTGTGCGTGTGCGCATGCGTGCCGTGTGTTGCGTGCGTGTGTGCGTGCGTGCGTGCGTGCGTGTGTGTGTGTGTGTGTGTGTGGTGTGTGTGTGGGGTAGGCATTAAGGACGAGGGTGCGAGAAGAGAGAAGGTTATGAAGATAAAAAAAAAAAAAATTGAAGGAAAAAACTGAATAGGGAGATAAGAAGCAAAACAAGAAGAGGGACAACAAAAAATGTAGAAACAAAAACAAAGAAAATGGAAAAGAAGAAATAAAGAGGAAGAAGGGAAACAAGAAGAAGATATGAAAAAGGAGAAAAGCAAAGAGAGAGAGAAGAACAGCAAGAAAAGAACATTAGCATTAAAATAGAAGAAGAAGAAGAAGAAGTAGTAGTAGCAGTAGTAGTAGTAGAAAG
>CM065746.1:12749116-12754116 GCA_033310375.1 Conus canariensis
TTCATGTTTAGGGGTGGAAAAATAAAGTTCATGTTTAGGGGTGGAAAAATAAGGTTCATGTTTAGTGGTGGGGAAGATAAAGTTCATGTTTAGGGGTGAGAAAAATAAAGTTCATGTTTAGGGGTGAGAAAAAATAAAGTTCATTTGTTAGGGGTGGGGAAGATAAAGTTAATGTTTCATAGGGGTGGGAAAAATAAAGTTCATGTGTTAGGGGTGGGAAAAATAAACATGTTTTAGGGGCGGGAAAAATAAAGTTAATGTTTCATAGGGTGGGAAAAATAAAGTTCACGTTTAATCTTCAGACTTGCGCAGTTGCCGGTCTGGTGGGGCTGTTGCCGGCTTGACATCAAGCCACCACCCCCACCCACCCCATCCCCGCCACCCACCCCCTTCCCCCACCCTCTCCCGCAAGCTCTCTGTTGTGTCTCTGACGCTCTGTTTAAGGCACACAACGGCTCCCAGTCTGCACAGACCTGCAGGGTACAGCTCAGATCAGTCCTCTTTACATCCTGACATGTCGAAGTTGACGTTGGTAGTCATCTCCCTCATCTCGTTTCTCTCTGATTGGTCTGTCTCTGAACTGAACGAAGTTACACCAACAGCCCCCCCCCCCCTCTCCTCCGCCCCCCCCCCCCCCCCCCAAAAAAAAAAAAATGCTGGACCGATTTTAACAATACTTGGTGGATAGACGGGATGGGGACTACAGGAGGAAGGCTTTAAGTTATTTTCGTTTTTGTTTCATTTTATTTTATTTTATTTTTGATCGGTGTTGCGGATCAGGATGAAAGGGCAGATCCAGGATTCGTCCGACCTCGACAGGAGGTCGGTGCTTCCGAGTAATCTTCTGGTTTCTTTTCCTTTTTTCTTTTTCTTTCTTTTTTTTATTCTTTCTTTCTTTTCTTTTCCTTTCTTTTCCTTCTTTCCTCTGCTTCTTCTTTTTTCCTTCTCCTCCTCCCTCCCCCCCCCTCCCCCGCCATGTCTGTTGGGTAGAGGAAGTTCCCCAACCTCCTAATGTAAACGTCTGCTGGCCTGGCAATGAGTCTTGCTTGTTTCCACGCTGAAAGTGGATTGTCTGCGTAGGAGTGAATGGGGGGGGGGGGGGGGTATGGAAGCTCTGTGTGTGTGTGTGTGTGTGTGTGTGTGTGTGTGTGTGTGTGTGTGTGTGTGTGGTGTGATAGAGAGAGAGTGGATGTGTGTGTGTGTGTGTGTGTGTGTGTGTGTGTGTGTGTGTGTGTGTGTGTGTGATAGAGAGAGAGAGGGAGAGTGGATGAGTGTGCGTATGTGTTTGTGTGTGTGTGTGTGTGTGTGTGTGTGAGAGAGAGAGAGAGAGAGAGAGAGAGAGAGAGTTGTTTGTTGGGAGAGAGGTGTAAAAGAGAAAGAGAGAGAGAGAGTGAATGAGAGAGACGGAGGTGCGAAAGAGAGAGAGAGAGAGAGAGAGAGAGAGAAAGAGAGAGAAGGTGTGTGTGTGTGAGGGAGAGAGAAGGGTGTGAAAGAGAGTGAGTGTATGTGTGTGAGAGAGAGAGAGACAGAGAGAGAGAGAGAGAGAGAGAGAGAGAGAGAGAGAAAGGTGTTGTGTGTGAGGGAGAGAGAAGGGTGTGAAAGAGAGGTGAGTGTATGTGTTGTGTGTGTGTGTGTGTGTGTGGAGAGAGAGAGAGAAGAGAGAGAGGAGAGAGAGAGAGAGAGAGAGGTAAACAATACACTTTGCATCCAGGCGAAATGTCTGTTGTCCGTTCATCTGATCCGTGTGCGACTTTGCTGTGAGGTCGTCCCTCGCCGTTAGAAAACACGCTTAATTTAACTTGCCTGGCTAACTTCTAGTCTGCATCACTGTTCCCTCCTGGCTCCCCCGCCCCCCCTCCCTCCCCCCCTCTCCCACCATCCCTGCCTCTTTCGGAAGTCTGAGGACTTGATTTCCTCCCCCCCCCCCCCCACTCCATCCCCTGCACTCCGTGTCTCGTCCTCTTATCTCTTGTCTGTGTCTGTGTCTCCCTCTCTGTGATTCTCTCTCTCTTTCTGTACGTCTGTCCGTCTGTCTGTCTGTCTGTCTGTCTGTGTTCTCTCTGTTCTTTGTTCCTCAGTCTCTGTCTGTCTGTCTGTCATTTTGTCTGTCTGTCTGCCTGTCTGTCTGTCTCTTCTCTCTCTCTCTCTCTGTCTCTCTCTCTCTCTCTCTCTCTCTCTCTCTCTCTCTCTCTTTGTCTGGTCTGTCTGTCTGTCTGCCTGCCTGCCTGTGTTGTGTGTGTGTGGTGTGTGTGTGTGTGTGTGTGTGTGTGTGTGTCTTTCTGTCTGTCTGTCTGTCTGTCTGCCTGTCTGTCTCTCTCTCTCTCTTTCTCTCTTCTCTCTCTCTCTCTCTCTCTCTCTCTCTCTCTCTCTCTCTCTCTCTCTCTCTCTCTCTCTCTCTCTCTTCTCCGTAGACAACGTCAAGCAGAGACCAGATCTAGCTACGTAACATACTCAAACCCATCGATGCTTATCCCTGAACCTCCATCCACCCCCCCCTCCCCCTCCCCCCTCCCCCCCCCCCACAACACACACACACACACACACACACACACACACACACACACACACACACACACACACACACACACACACACACAAGCTATTCATCCTCGTTGCCAGCCAGTGCAGCGCGGTCCGGCCAGCCAGTTTTTTTTTTTTTTGTTTTTTTTTTTTTTGTGCTGATGGAATCAGGGAGAGACTGGCTGGGCCCGGGCTGTCTTGATTATCGTTCCACTCCCGCTTCCATGTCATTGACCTGGGGCCCGCTTCCAGATCAGACGAGCTGATCGTGTTACCCAATTATTAGGATTGCTTGCGGTGTCGTCGTGGGATGGGAGTCTCCCCGGGCCCCAACCGCCCACTACATACTACACCTCACTTCACTCCCTTACTAGTTCCCCGTCTTTCCCTCTTCTCCCCCCCCCCCCCATACCCATCCCCCCACCCCCACCCCCTTCCCTGAACTTCTGTTTTCTGGTGTTGATCAGTAGAGAAGGGACGGAGAAAGTAGTAGTAGCAGTAGTAGTAGTAGTAGTAGTAGTAGCAATTATAGTAGTAGTAGTAGTAGTAGTAGTAGTAGTGGTGGTGGTGGTGGTGGTGGTGGTGGTGGTGGAGAAAAATAACGTTCGAGATTTCATTCAAGTCACTCTAATCCCAGCTCTAGTTTAGAATGTTCTTGTTTATTTGTCTATCTATTAATTCAGGTATTTATGTATTTATTTATTCATTGATTCGTGTTGTTTTTTTTTCTTTTGAAGGGTTTGTTATTATAGTGGGTGGTTGAGTATATGCATGCGTTGAGTATATGCGCGCGCGCGTGTTTGTGTGTGAGCGCGCGCACGCGCACGTGCTCGCGCGCGCGGTTGACAGGGCGTACTGCCAAGAAAGCGACTCTGTTTCATTTCAGAGGTAGTCTGATGAAGTTCGTTCCAGGGAAAGTCTAGATGAGATTCATTGATGGACAGTCAGACTGAGTTCATCAGGGAAAGTCTGATGAGATTCATTTGATGGACAGTCAGACTGGAGTTCATTCCAGGGAAAAGTCTAGATGAGATTCATTTGATGGACAGTCAGACTGGAGTTCATTCCAGGGAAAAGTCTAGATGAGATTCATTTGATGGACAAGGGCTGGAGTTCGTTCCAGGGAAAAGTCTAGATGAGATTCATTTGATGGACAGACTGGAGTTCGTTCCAGGGAAAAGTCTAGATGAGATTCATTTGATGGACAGACTGGAGTTCGTTCCAGGGAAAAGTCTAGATGAGATTCATTTGATGGACAGTCAGACTAGGCTTCATTCCATGGAAAGTCTAGATGAGATTCGTTTGATTGAGCGTTGGACTGGGGTTCACACAACACACTCACTAACACACGCACGCGAGCGCGCACGCACGCGCGCACGCACGCACACACACAAAGAGTTTCACACATACTCACCTTCCCCCATGATGCACTCACTCACGCACGCACGCACACGCACGCACACACACACGTAAACACAAACACTCTTTCTTTCTCTCTCTCTCTCTCTCACACACACACACACACGCACACACACACACACACACACACACACACACACACACACACACACACACACATACACACGCGCAAGCAAGCGCGCGAGAGAGAGAGACAGACAAGACAGAGACAGAGAGTTGTTTTTGACTGGGGTTTTTTGTTGTTGTAATAAGTGTCTAATATCATCTGGCGATGAAAACATTAAATAAATCACTGAACTGAACTGAACTGATCTCTCTCTCTCTCTCTCTCTCTCTCTCTCCCTCTACACACACACACACACACACACACACACACACACCACGCACAGCACGCACGCACGACACGCACGCACGCACGCACGCACGCACCACACACACACACACACACACACACACACACACACAGAAAGGGGGGGGAGGAGGAGAGAAACACGCATGTGCACATCCTAACAACAGTAGCTCATTGTCTTTTTTTTTTGCCGTCAAACAGTTCCACCACAGTTCAGAACATGAAAGCCAGAAGGAGAGAAGAGAAAATCCCCCCCTCTTCAAGAGTGCCATTAAGTCTCTGCAGCCAGCCATAGACGTAGACAATAATTAGCGGAAATTGTCCGGGTGCCACACATCTTAGTGAGGGGAGCATTTGTGTGTGAAGTGGACCAGACCCACCTTAGGACTCGCTACCTACTCCACGTCACTTTCTTGTGGAATTAACGATCGTGTGAAAGTTGGTTGGTAGGGGGTGGGAGAGAGTGGTTCGTTGATTGAGAGAGAGAGAGAGAGAGAGAGAGAGAGAGAGAGAGAGAGAGAAGGGAATAAGGAGAGAGAGGGGGGTGGGCGGGAAAATGGAATAAGGAGGAGGAGAGAGAGAGAGGGGGGGAGGGGGCGGGAAAAGGCAATAAGCAGAGAGAGTGGAGGGGAGGGGAGGGGGGGGGGGGGGTCGAACGGCTGGAAAAAGATGGAGGAGGAAGAAAGAGAAGAAGAAGAAAAGAGATGAAGAG
>CM065746.1:12766616-12769116 GCA_033310375.1 Conus canariensis
TCTCTCTCTCTCTCTCTCTCTCTGCTCTCTGCCCATTCCCCAATTTTTTTTCTCCTGGTTATCTCTCTCCCCTCTCTCCCTCCTTCCTACCTTTATCTCTCTCTCTCTCTCTATCTCACACCACAACACACACACAACACACACACACACACACACACACACACACACACACACACACACACACACACACACATCAGATTCTTTTTTTTCTTTTTTTTTAGGAGGAGAGCCATTCTTCATTATATAAACTTCGAAAAAAAAAAAGCAAACAACCACATTCCCTTGAAACGAAAGATTGCTGCCAGATGCCCATGCACACAAAGGTATTGCCCAGTTTCCTCCCTCACTCTTCCCTCCCTCTCTGTCTTCTTCTATCCCTATATCTGTCTGTCTGACTGTCTGTCTGTCTGTCTCCCTCCCCCCCCACTTCCTCTCTCTCTCTCTCTCTCTCTCTCTCTCTCTCTCTCTCTCTCTCTCTCTCTCATATTTCTCGTATGTAGTATAGACGCACGTTAAATCATACTTAGGGTTAATGAACACTTGTTTGGAGAACACACGCTAATGGTTATTAATGTGGTCAGACGATGGCCTCTACCCCCCCCCCCCCTCGCCTCACCCCCTCCCCCATCCGGCAGTAACCAGTGTTTTGTGTGTGTAGGCATAATGCACCGCCTGTCAGCAGATTATGCCTGTTCTGTGGCTGGAAAGCAGAGGAGGATGGGGAGGGAGCCAGTGCCATGATTACTGATGAGGGCTGGGGGTGTGGGGGGGGGGGGGAGGGGGATGAAGGGGTAGAGGAATGCATTTCTACGTGAAGGGCATTCCGGGTATTGAGAGTTTGTAAGCTTTGCTGATCCAGTACGCACGAATTGTTGGTTTTACCCGGATGCTGAAATCAAAGAGAGACAGGGGGGAGAGAGAGGGGAGAGATAGGAGAGAGACAGAGAGGAGAGGGAAGAGAGAGAGAGGGAGAGAGAGAGAAGAGGGAGAGAGGAGGGGAGAGAAGAGAGAGAGAGAGAGAGAGAAGAGGGAGAGAGAGGGAGAGAGAGAGAGAGAGAGAGAGAGAGTTCATGTATTTCTTCAGAGAGCGAGGGAGTGAGAGAGAGAGACAGAGAAAGAGAGAGAGAGAGAGAGAGAGAGAGAGGAGAGAGAGAGAGAGAATTTTCGTGTCTTTCTGCCGAAGGGGGGGGGGGAGGAGAGGAGAGAGGAGAGAGAGAGAGAGAGAGAGAGAGAGAGAGAGAGAGAGAGAGAGATGAGGTTTCTGGTCTCTCTTCCGAAGAACATAATAATGTTTTACCGTTACATTGCCTCAATACTGATGTCTTGTCTTTCTTCTGATGAATACAAACACCCTGATGTATTGACCTGTTGTCCTTCAACTGATGAAACGATCTTTCCTCATTGCTCCAGTGCACTGACTGCTTGTCTTTCTTCTGATGAAGGTAAGTTCTTGTCTTTCCTATGATGAAGCAAGTTCTTGTCTTTCTTCTGATGAAGGTGATTCTTGTCTTTCTTTGATGAAGGTAAGTTCTTGTCTTTCTTCAGATGAAGGTAAATTCTTGTCTTTCTTCTTGTGAAGGTAAGTTCTTGTATTTCTTCAGATGAAGGTAAGTTCTTGTCTTTCTTCTTGTGAAGGTAAGTTCTTGTCTTTCTTCAGATGAAGGTAAGTTCTTGTCTTTCTTCTTGTGAAGGTAAGTTCTTGTCTTTCTTCTGATGAAGGTAAGTTCTTGTCTTTCTTCTTGTGAAGGTAAGTTCTTGTCTTTCTTCTGATGAAGGTAAGTTCTTGTCTTTCTTCTGATGAAGGTAAGTTCTTGTCTTTCTTCTTGTGAAGGTAAGTTCTTGTCTTTCTTCTGATGAAGGTAAGTTCTTGTCTTTCTTCTTGTGAAGGTAAGTTCTTGTCTTTCTTCTGATGAAGGTAAGTTCTTGTCTTTTCTTCTGATGAAGGCAACTTCTTGTCTTTCTTCTTGATTGAAGTAAGCTTTTATTATTTCCCCAATGCAGTGATTTTTTTTTTCATCTTCTGATGAAGGTAATCTACCATCATTACCCTAATACTGTGGCTTCTTGCCCGATACAGTCATCTCTTGTCTTTAAGCTGATGACGACAATCCAACCATCATTACCCTAATGCGGTGTCTCGTCTGAAAAAGATTAGTGTCTCTGATTGTCTAAATACAGTGAAGTGTCTTTGGTAGCGTCTTCTGATCAACATAATTTGCTGTCGTTAATGTAACGACTGGACATACCTTTTTCCTTTTAACACTGAATGTGCTCGTTGCACTGTGTGATCAGAGGTCTGTAGTCTGTTGTTTTTTTTCTTGTGTAATTCATGACCTGACAAATGGATCCGACCCAGCATTTGATAGCAGCGACTCGTCACTGCACCACGTTCACAATACTTGTAGTATTCAATGGAAGAAGAGGAGGGGGGGGGGGACCAGTGATAACGTAAACAACAAACTTTTAGACAAGGGAACGTACGCAAAATCAGTTCCCGCCC
>CM065746.1:12784116-12786616 GCA_033310375.1 Conus canariensis
TCCCTCAAGCGTTCAAAAATGCCAAAGTGATCCCCTTTCCAAAAGCAAATGATTCGTCGGATCCAAATAATTTAAGACCTGTATTCTTACTATCAGTTCTATCCAAACCCCGCGAAAGACACATACACAAACGCGTATCTCAGTTCGTGGAGAAAAGCAAACTATTTCACCCACTCGAATCTGGATTCCGATATAATCACTTCTGCCTCACAGCATTATCACGGATGTGTGACTCATGGCTTTCAAATATAAACCAATCACAAATGACAGGGGTTGTCTTTCTTGACTTCAAAAAGGTGTTTGATCTTGTTGATCTTTCCATTCTTTTAAAGAAACGGTCTATCTACTTGAACCATTCCTCGACAGTCTCATTATTCCAATCATACTTGAACGATAGGACTCAGTATGTGGCGCTTAATGGCAAAACCTCCGCTTCAGACTTTGTCAGACATGGAGTCCCACAAAGCTCAGTACTAGGCCCCCTCCTATTCTGCGTCTTCATCGATGGTTTACCATTGTCCATACCAGATGAAAAAGTCACGACAAATTTATTTGCTGATGACTCGTCGCTCGAAACGAATGGTACTGACCTACAGACAATAGAACCTTCTCTCCAGGAAAGTCTAAACGACGTGTCAGACTGGTGTCATTCAAACTCAATGGTCATACACCCACTCAAAACCAAATCTATGATTATAGCTACCCGCCAAAACCACCAATAGCCTCCTCTTTGCATAAAACTTCAGTTCACTTCTATCGAACTGGTAGATGAGCATCGTGTTTTAGGGGTTACGATAGTTAAAGAATTGAAAAGCGCAATCTCATCTCAATAATGTATATGAGGAAGTCTCAAAACACCTTTTCCTTTTATCTCAATTAAAACGCTCCGTCACCAGTACTGTGCTTAAACTTTTCTTCAATGCACACGTAATGTCACGTATCAATTACGCTTCAACAGTGTGGGACGGGAGTAGTGACTCCACAAAAAAGGCTGAATTCTCTCCACAGACATGTAGCAAAGCTACTCCATCCAGCTGTATCTCTAACAACAGACGAAAAACTAAAAGCGCTGAACATACTTCCTCTGAGTAAGCAACTGGAATTCAACAAGGCATCATTTATGTTTACAATCTTGACAGATACTAAGCCATGTTATATCAATGCCATTTTTACAAGATTGTACAGCTTTTCTGGCTCGACGAAATTACTTCTTCCCTACCCACGCATTGATCTATACAAAACAAGCCTTGCTTACTCTGGACCATATATCTGGAACTCACTTCCACCGAGTCTACAAGATACGAATACTTTAAAACTTTTCAAGAAACATTTACATAAACATTTCATGTCTCAGTAATTTGATTATTCGATTAAAATGATTAGCGTCCATTCGCAAAGTCTTCTGTAAGCCATACTTTGAATTCACCGTCTAAACGTGTAACCTACTCCGTTAAATCGGTCATCCCCACTCCCACTCTGTCTACCATCCCTCTTCTTCTCCCCCTACCTACCATTCTCTCTCTTCCCCCACCCCCCCACCCCCCACTCCGACCTCTCTCTGTAGTTTTGTTTGTTTGTTTGTTTATTTGTAAGTTTCTTTTTGTTTGACTACCCACCATGTCATTATTACTTTTATGAATAGTCTGCTTATCATTGTAGAATTAGATTACCATGTTGCTGTGTTGAATTGTCAGTATGAATGATATGTGTTGAAATAATGTATGCATGACAAGGACAGATTGTAAGACTAGGCTTTGGCCTAAAATCTTCATCCTTGCGTATTAAAAAGATCAATCAATCAGTCAATCAATCTCTCTCTCTCTCTCTCTCTCTCTCTCTCTCTCCTCTCTCTCTCTCTCTCTCTCTCTCGCTCTCTTTCTTTCTCGCCTCCTCCTCTCCTCTCTTTTTCTCTCCCCCCCCCCCACTCTCTCTTTATCTCTCTGTCTCTTATCTCTCTCTCTTTCACTCTCTCTCTTTATCTCCTTTATTTTTCCTTTATTGTTCTTTTTATATGTATTAGCCTTTATTTGTTATTTAATTTGTTTTCTTTCCTTTTGTCCCAGGGCTGGGTGGAGAAAAAGCATTTACATTGCTTACCTCATTATCATGGTAAAATAAAACTTCGTTCTCTCTCTCTCTCTCTCTCTCTCTCTCTCTCTCTCTCTCTCTCTCTCTCTCTCTCTCTGTCCCCCCCCCCCCCTCTCTCTCTTTTCTCTCTCCTCCCTCCCTCCCTAGCAGACAACACTCAGTTATATGCAAGCATGTGTTCGTGCGTTGTTGCGTGTGTTGACGTTGTACGTGGGGATCGTGAATACATTGTGTCCATTAACGCCCACATGGGGAGATGGCGAGGAACGGGGAAAGAAGAGGGGGGAGGGGGGAGGGGTGTGACGCCAGATAAGTGGGGCTGTTGGTGAGGGGGGGGGGGGGGGGCAGAGAAGGGGATGCATGGAGATGGAGGGGCAACAGGGAAGATGGGGAAAGAGGATGGGGGGAGGGT
>CM065746.1:12799116-12804116 GCA_033310375.1 Conus canariensis
GGAGAAAGTAAACAGGAGGTTGGGGGAGGGGGAAGAGTAAGGGGTGTGTGGGGGTGGGGTACTGTGACTGATCCAAGGAAGCAGGGTGTAGTTAATAGAGGCTGAAACCAAAACAGACGTGGAAGTAGAGCGGAACCCCGCGGGGTCTGATTGGTTGTGCCGTTCCCGGTACTGTGGGTGACACCCTGATGTATTGTCCACCACTTCGCCAGGCTACTCTCTCTCTCCCTCTCTGTCTCTGTCTCTGTCTCTGTCTCTCTCTCTCTCTCTGTCTCTCTGTCTCTCTGTCTCTGTCTGTCTCTCTCTCTCTCTCTCTTGTGTTAGTGAGAGAGAGAGAGAGGAAGAGAGTGGTGAGTTTGTAGGTGTTTGTGTGAGCATGTGGTGTGGTGTGGTGTGTGTGTGTGAGTGTGTGTATGTGTGTGCATTGTGTGTGGCGTGCGTGTGTGTGTGTGTGTGTGTGTGTGTGTGTGGTGTGTGTGTGTGGTGTGTGGTGGTGAGGATGAGAGAGAGAGAGAGAGAGAATGCGCGTTTGGAGTGTTTGCATGCGTTCTTCTGCGTGTATTTGTTGAAGTAGGCGCGCGTTAGAGCATGGACGAGTGTGTGCATATCATTTATTTGTCATCAGTGTTGCCCTGTCATGCTCACTGCTTCGTTATGTTCTGTACACACACACACACACACACACACACACACACACACACACACACACACACACACACACACACAAAACACACACACACACACACACACACACACACACACACACACACACACACACACACACACACACACACACGCTTGTCTAGAGTCGACTTTGGTCTGTTGCGGACCCTCGTCAGTAGAAGAGGTATGATCTCTCCGGGTTTTTTTTCAGGCAGTGTTTCCCACGGACCCATCAGTACGTCCTTCTGTTCTTCACCTTGATTTCACGCTCTTTCTTCACGCCGTCTCTCGGTTTCTTTTCTCACCCTCACCTATTGGTTCAGCTGTTTGGGAGGTTGTTACCCACAGAAATAGGAGATAGTACTACCTCCCAATTCTCTGTCGTTACCCCCGTGTGCCTTGGCCTTGTTGGCCTCGGTTGGAGGGTGAAGTGTCGGTGGTGGTGGAGCTTTCAGCCGAGCTGTTAGTGCCACCTGAGAGCCGTTCCCTTGGAGGCGGACAGGTTGGGGGAATTCCTGTGGAAAGACGGAGTTGGTCACGACTGTGGTTCTTACCTGTCCGCACCGGATCTGGATCGAGAGAATAGCCTGTCTGTCAGGCTTGGGTCGTGATGAAGTCTCTCTGTCTGTTTCTGAAAATGTGTGTGTGTGTGTGTGTGTGTGTGTGTGTGTGTGTGTGTGTGTGTGTGTGTGTGTGTGTGTGTGTCTCCGCCTGTTTGGTCTGTCTGTCTCTGTCTCCCGCTCTCTTCTCTCTCTCTCTGCCTCTGTCTCTCTCTGTCTGCTCTCTCTCTCTCTCTCTCTCTCTCTCTCTCTCTCTCTCTCTTCTGTCCAGCCCACCAGATGTGTGTGTATGCACTTGCGCGCCTACCTGTGTGTGTCTTGAATGTGAATGTGTTTGTGAAAGGGGACAAAATTTTAATTGCTGATTTTTTTTAATTTAGAGAAGAGATGTGGACACAGAGAGAGAGAGAGAGAGAGAGAGAGAGAGAGAGAGAGAGGGAGAGAGAGAGGGAGGGGATGGGGGTGGGCAGACAAAAGAAACGACAAACCAGCCACTAAAGAAACATACCAGTAAAATAGAATCACACACACACACACACACACACACACACACACACACACACACACACACACACACACACACACCACACACAAGGGGGGGGGAGAGAGAGAGAGAGAGAGAGAGAGGAGAAATCGGAACAAGCTTCCCTAGCGGACGATCTCAAAGCAAAACTTCTGAACAGACAAACTTGTTACCTGAATGGGTTGAAGTTCCGAAACCGTTCTTGTGTCTGCTTCGCGCGGAGAGGAAGGTAAGACAACGAACTGGCTTGTCCCCTAGGCTACAACACAGCCAACCCTTTCAGCCTCCAACACACTGGTCGAGGAGATCCTCTCAAGGACCTCTTGGCGGAGGAGACATCTAAGGACGGATTGATCAGGTCGTTTCTTTCGTTCGTCTCACACCCGGACTGACCCTCCACCCATTGAACAACTCCCCCTGGGCACGATGGTAGGGATGAAAATGAATTTGAGGGTAATGATAAAATGTTGTGGTGGTAGTAGTGATGGCAGCGGCAGCGGGAGCAGCAGTAGTAGTGGTGGTAGTGAGGAATAAGATGTGGCTGGCGCAGTATCGCAATATGAATTAGCTCAAAGCGCCATACAGTTAACGCATAATGTACGAAGTACAGATGCGCACTCGCTCTCTTAGCACCTCTGAATTCGTTGTGCGTGTGTGTGTGTGTGTGTGAGAGAGAGAGAGAGAGAGAGAGAGAGAGAGAGAGAGAGAGCGTGTGTATGTGTGTGCGAGAGAGAGGAGAGAGAGAGAGAGAGAGAGAGAGAGAGAGCGTGTGTATGTGTGTGTGTGTGTGAGAGAGAGAGAGAGAGAGAGGTGTGTATGTGTGTGTGTGTGTTGTGTGTGTGTGTGTGTGTGTGTGTGTTTTGCGCATACATACATGGACACCAGCGCGCACACGTAACTACAGACATATAAGTGTGTACTTGCATATCGTCATAAAGGATATACATAAGGACATATACATACAAATCTAATTATATACCAGCACATAGATATGCACTTGTACATACGTACATGCATACATACATAGATATGTACATACAAACAAACATACGTGCATACACGCATGCATGCAGGCATGCAAACATGTATTCATACATATACCTTCTTTTTTATATACACTTACGCTCACAGGAAACTGAAATCAATTCAACATAACTGGTAATGCATAGCGAAAGAATATAGGGCTTCGATGACTAAGGAAGAAGAAGTTAGCCCCCTTTGCAGTCAGTGACAAGTGCCCCTGTCAGTGACAGACTGTAGCATCCTTGTGATGGTGGCAGGGAGGCAGATCAGGTCAGGTTACAGCGCACCAAACGTCTGTCTTGGCCTCTTTCCCACGGGACAGACACGTGTGTTCAGGTGTAGCGGTAACACCTGTTAACGTTCACTCCGAGCAGGCATAGTGTCCTGCAGTCCTCTGCCCTCCGCGACATTGAGCAGTCAGTGAGAGATGTAGGGAACGAATGACACTTAAGTTTTGTTTTTGTTTTTTCGAAAATCACACTTGCATAAAATTATACTCACCCACACCCTGTTACTATTTCTGCCAGCGGCGACTAGGTCCAGACTCAAACCCATGTCCCCCGTCTCCACCCCTTCCCCTACTTCCTCCCCCCCCCCCCCCCCATTGTTTCCACGCTCAAAGTCAGAGTTTTCTCGACCTAAACAGTAACATAGGCTTTTCTCAGTAGAGACCAACCACACATCGTCGTATTGGGTGTAGCGATATATGCACGACTGGGATTCAAGCATTTTGACTGCTGAATAAAGATCCAGTTTTTTTTGTTTTTTTCTTTTCGGTCACCTTTGGGGCATAGATAATACAACGCAGTGAAAGCGTTTCAACAGACTAATTGTTTGAAATGAATGCCTCAAAGAAATCAGATCATAGGTGTTAATGGTCGTGGTGCACTTTCCTTGGTGGATCATTTACCTATGTTCAACAACGCTTTTTTTTTTTGCTCCTTGAGATTATAAAAATCACAAAAAAAAGAAAAAAAAAACCGTGAGTAAATAACAAATGGGAAACAGCTGATGTATCCCTGTGGTTAGGACGTAAAAGTTTGTTTTTATAACGTGTCATTTGGGGAGGGGGGGGTGCATTTTGTGATCATATGGAAAGCTCTGACCACTGACGTTGATGCCACAATCTGTGCAGTGTGTCATCGGTAGGAATACCATCCGTCCACCTTGTTTCAGTTCATACCTCTCGACAACAACGCGAATCGTCAGGGAATCTCTACGTTTGGCTTCTTGAGATAATAAAACTCATACACACACGCGCGCGCACGCGTAAGTCAGAATGGATGGGGACGGAAGGGAAATGTCGGAATGGATGGGGACGGAAGGGAAATGTCGGATGGATGGGGACGGAAGGGAAATGTCGGAGTGGATGGGGACGGAAGGGAAATGTCGGAATGGATGGGGACGGAAGGGAAATGTCGGAAGTGGATGGGGACGGAAGGGAAATGTCGGAATGGATGGGGACGGAAGGGAAATGTCGAATGGATGGGGACGGAAGGGAAATGTCGGAATGGATAGGGACGGAAGGGAAATGTCAGAATGGATGGGGACGGAAGGGAAATGTCAGAATGGATGGGGACGGAAGGGAAATGTCAGTGGATGGGACGGAAGGGAAATGTCGGAGTGGATGGGGACGGAAGGGAAATGTCGAATGGATGGGGACGGAAGGGAAATGTCGGAGTGGATGGGGACGGAAGGGAAATGTCGGAGTGGATGGGGACGGAAGGGAAAAAGAGAAAGAGAAGTTCTAAAAGAACAGACTTTAGAAAGGAGACTGTCTATATGCAAGGGTTGGGGGTTAAGTAGTTGCAGTTTGTGTCATAGACCAGTCGGCCACATAGGGCTTTTATATGGCCTGGGGACCAGTGTGTGTGTGTGTGTGTGTGTGTGTGTGTGTGTGTGTGTGTTTGTGTGTGTTGTGTGTGTGTGTGTGTGTGTGTGTGTGGTGTGTTTGTGTGTGTGTGTGGGTGGGTGGGTGTGGGTGTGGGTGTGTGTGGCGCGCGCGTGCTCCGGCTCTTCCCCCTCCCCCTCTCTCTCTCTCACTCTTTGGTATGTGGTGTGTGTGTGTGTGTTTGCTCTCTCTCTCTCTCTCTTTGTGTGTGTGTGTGTGTGTGTGTGTGTGTGTGTGTGTGTGTGTGTGTGTGTGCCGTCTCTCCGCTCTCTCTCTCTCTTTGGTTTGTGGGGTATGTGTATATGTGTGTATGTGTGTGCTCTCTCTCTCTCTCTCTCTC
>CM065746.1:12816616-12836616 GCA_033310375.1 Conus canariensis
CCTTGTGCAAGAGAGCGGAACCGTTATCACCTGGGAACAAGCGATCACTACTTACCCCCATTCCCCCCAACCCCCGCGTGCTCGCGTGCGTGCGTGCGTGCTTGCGCGCGCGTGTGTGTATGTGTGTGTGTGTGTGTGTGTGTGTGTGTGTGTGTGTGTGTGTGTGTGTGTGTGTGTGTGTTTATCGGTGTGTGTGTGTGGGTGGGTGTGGTGTAGTTTGTTTGTGTGTGTGTGTGTGTGTGTGTGTGTCTGTCTGTCTGTTGTCTGTCTGTCTGTCTGTCTGTCTGTCTCTTTGTGTCTGTGTGTGTCTGTGTGTGCGCGCGCGCATTGACCCCTGTAAACTGACCTCTGAACCCAGTCTGAAGACCTGCCGTGCCAAGCGCCGTAAATCCCTTCAAGTGCTGTCACTTACAATGTCCTCGACCTTTAAACCACCCGTTCTCCTACCACACACACACACACGACACACACACACACACACACGCCACACGCACGCACGCACGCACGCACTCACGCACGCCGCACGCACGCACACACACACACACACACACACACACACACACACACACACACACACACACACACACAGAGAGGAAGACAGACAGACAGAAGACAGAGAGAGACAGACAGAGACAGACAGACAGACAGACATGATATCAATTATGACAGAGTACACGACAGACTTAGGGGTTCCGCCTATTTTCGGCCCTTAGCTTTCGATTGCGAAGCTGGCTGAAGCAAACATTCTCATCTACAACATCCATCCAGTAACAACGTAGGAGATAACGAGAATGTTTTGTGTTAGAAGTGGAGATTCGAAAAGATGGAGAGAAAAGGAGGTATGATCTAAGACCAACCCCCATGTCAATCACTTTCCCAGTCTCTAACGTCCTCACCCATAACAATGAAACAAAGTTCATTCAAGTACATCTCCCCATAACAATGAAACAAGCTTCATTCAAGTACATCTCAAAAATGAAACAAAGTTTCAGTTTCCATGGTTACCATAAACAACTTCCCCTCCCCCCCCAAACAATGAAACAAAGCTTCATTCAAGTACCATCCTCCCCCAAACAATGAAACAAAGCTTCATTCAAGTACACATCCCCCCCCCATCAACCACTCCCCCAACAATGAAACAAAGCTTCATTCAAGTACCATCTCCCCCCTACACTCAACTCCCCCCCAAACAATGAAACAAAGCTTCATTCAAGTACCATCTCCCCCCAAACAATGAAACAAAGCTTCATTCAAGTACCATCCTCCCCCCCCCAAACAATGAAACAAAGCTTCATTCAAGTACCACTCCCCCCAACAATGAAACAAACTTCATTCAAGTACCATTCCCCCCCCAAACAATGAAACAAAGCTTCATTCAAGTACCACCCCCCAAACAATGAAACAAAGCTTCATTCAAGTACCATCTTCCCCCCCAAACAATGAAACAAAGCTTCATTCAAGTACCATCTTCCCCCCAAACAATGAAACAAAGCTTCATTCAAGTACCATCTCCCCAAACAATGAAACAAAGCTTCATCAAGTCCATCCCCTCCCCCCCCAAACAATGAAACAAAGCTTCATTCAAGTACCATCTTCCCCCCAAACAATGAAACAAAGCTTCATTCAGTTCCCCCAAACAAGAAACAAACTTCATTCAGTACCATCTCCCCCCCCAAACAATGAAACAAAGCTTCATTCAAGTACCACCACCCCCCAAACAATGAAACAAAGCTTCATTCAAGTACCATCATCCCCCCCCAAACAATGAAACAAAGTTTCATTCAAGTACCATCATCCCCCCCAAACAATTGAAACAAAGCTTCATTCAAGTACCATCCCCCCCAAACAATGAAACAAAGCTTCATTCAAGTACCATCATCCCCCCCCAAACAATGAAACAAAGTTTCATTCAAGTACCATCATCCCCCCCCAAACAATGAAACAAAAGCTTCATTCAAGTACCATCATCCCCCCCCAAACAATGAAACAAAGCTTCATTCAAGTACCATCATCCCCCCCCCAAACAATGAAACAAAGCTTCATTCAAGTACCATCATCCCCCCCAAACAATGAAACAAAGCTTCATTCAAGTACCATCATCCCCCCCCAAACAATGAAACAAAGCTTCATTCAAGTACCATCATCCCCCCCCCAAACAATGAAACAAAGCTTCATTCAAGTACCATCATCCCCCCCCAAACAATGAAACAAAGTTTCATTCAAGTACCATCATCCCCCCCAAACAATGAAACAAAGCTTCATTCAAGTACCATCATCCCCCCCAACAAAACAACCATTGAAACTACAACAAAAACAAACTTCATTCAAGTACCATCATCCCCCCCCAAACAATGAAACAAAGCTTCATTCAAGTACCATCATCCTCCCCGAACAATGAAACAAAGCTTCATTCAAGTACCATCCTCTCCCCCCAAACAATGAAACAAAGTTTCATTCAAGTACCATCATCCCCCCAAACAATGAAACAAAGCTTCATTCAAGTACCATCATCCCCCACAAACAATGAAACAAAGCTTCATTCAAGTACCATATCCCCCACAAACAATGAAACAAAGCTTCATTCAAGTACCATCCTCTCCCCCCAAACAATGAAACAAAGCTTCATTCAAGTACCATCATCCCCCACAAACAATGAAACAAAGCTTCATTCAAGTACCATCCTCTCCCCCCAAACAATGAAACAAAGCTTCATTCAAGTACCATCCTCCCCCCCCCCCAAAAAAAAACAAAAAAACAATGAAACAAAGCTTCATTCAAGTACCATCCTCCCCCAAACAATGAAACAAACGTTGACTGTCCGAAACAAAACGAAACAAGCCGATAACAGGAACAGCTACTGACTGACGAAGCGGAAATAGTTTGGGCGAATCGCATTGTTGCTGATTTAGCGCAAAGGCTGTGATAGAAACTGATAATGTCAGATGCACTCCAGCTTTGAAGCTATTCCACGAACAAAAACATGTATACAACATTGTAAGTTAGCGGGGTTTTTTTTTTTCTGTTTTTAACAGCACAGAGCACACAAACAGACATTCTTCTTCACAGTTAAACATTAACCGGAAGAAAAGAGTTCTAGGATAGTAAATAAAGGCAAAAACGAAATGTGTTTTGAATAGCAGAGAAGAGAATTAAAGAAAGAAAGAAAGGAAGAAAGAAAGGAAGAAAGAGAGAAAGGAGGAAGGAAGAAGAAGAAGAAGAAGAAGAAGAAGAAGAAGAAGAAAACTGTCTGCAGAGAATCTGGAAATTCGCGCGCTCTTTGTGTGTGTGTGTGTGTGTGTGTGTGTGTGTGTGTGTGTGTGTGTGTGTGTGTGTGTGTGTTGTGTGCAATTTGTACAATTCTCCTCGTCTTACATGAGACAAGTTTGAGCAAAAAAATTGAATCTGAGCAATGTGAGTAATAATTGCTAAGTGTGTTCGGCGGTTCGTGTTTGTATGATGCTATCGTGTATACCATCACCATGACGTTGCTAACGCCGACTGCTAACAGTGCAGTATTTGAATGTGCAGTTTAAGTCGCTGCTCCCGGGGTAGCGTCCGCATGACGACATTGAAAACCTGGAACCTTGACAAGTGAATAGTAATTGGCCAACAGCATTCATTGATACCTGTGCAGTGTTTGCAAATGGACACTTTAACATGGTGATGGCTGTTTTGGGGGGACAGCCTTCTGCTGTCTCAGTAGGCTTATAAAGTTTGAATAAAGCGAATAAAACGTGTGATGTGCTGTGCTCAGCGCTAAAGGGTTAATCCGCTTCTGGTGTTAGTTTTGGAAATACAAACTGAAAGGCCGTCAGCGAATTTAAAGGGTTAATCCGCTTCTGGTGTTAGTTTTGAAAATACAAACTGAAAGGCCCTCAGCGAATTCTCGTTCGAACCTTTCTCCATTTGGGGGACAGTACTTTGAGAATGCTTGATTTCTACCATCATCATAGTTGGCATCAGTTCGGGAGTTTGGAACGGTGTTGAAGGCGATGTTGTTTCTGGCCACAGCACCCTCTTCGTCATGTGTCTCTGTGGTCTGGGATTGCTCTGTGGATGTTCGTCGGATCGTTGTGGCGGAGTACTTGCTGGCTGCGCTGTTGGAGGGATAGGGTGTGGTCGGTGGTGATGTGACTGAGCGGTGCATTGACTGATTTCACCCAATAACCATGGGGCCAGACAGAGCAAAGAGGAGCTGGCAGCCATCTCCGCTAAGAAGAAATGGGGTAAGGAGTCTGTCTGTCTGTCTTTGTGTGTCTGTCTGTCTGCCTGTCTGTCTCTCTGTCTGTCTGTCTGTCTGTCTGTCTGTCTCTCTCTCTCTCTCTCTCTCTCTCTCTCTCTCTGTCTGTCTTTTCCTCCCGTCTCTGTCTGTCTGTCTGTCTGTCTGTCTGTCTGTCTGTCTCTCTCTTAGCGCCCATTCGCAAAGTCTCGTGTAAAACCATACTTTGAATACATCGTCTAAACATATAACCTGCTCCGTTAAATCGCTCATCTCCACTCCCACTCTGCCTACCATCCCTCTTCTCCTCCCCCTACCTACCATTCTCTACCCCCCCTCTCCGATCTCTCTCTCTCTCTCTCTCTCTCTCTCTTCTCTCTCTCTCTCTCTCTCTCTCTCTCTCTCTAGTTTTGTTTGTTTGCTTGTTTGTTTGTTTATGTATTTTTAAGTTTCCTTCTGTGTGACTACCCTCCATGTCATTATCACTTTTATGAACAGTCTGCTTATCATTGTAGAATTAGATGACAATGTTGCTATGTTGAATTGTCAGTGTGAATGATATGTGTTGAAATAATGTATGCATGACAAGGACCGATTGTAAGACTAGGCTTTGGCCTAAAATCTCCATCCTTGTGTATTAACGATAAATCAGTCAGTCATTCTGTCTGTCTGTCTCTCTTCTCTCTTTTCCCCCCGTCTGTCTGTCTGTCTGTCTGTCTGTCTGTCTGTCTGTCTGTCTGTCTCTCTCTCTCTCTCTCTCTCTCTCTCTCTCTCTCTCTCTCTCTCTCTCTCTCTCTCTCTCTCACTCTCTCTCTCAAGATGCAGTGATTTCCACATAAGCGATTTCTCAACCCACCAACGAGAAGTATAGCTCCTCCCATCTGAGTCTGTCACATCAGATGGAAAAAGAAAAAAAAGCTCAAAGCATGCTTCCTTTGAATAAACAACTAAAACCCAACAATGCATCGTTTATGTCTAAATTTGTCGCGACAAACACCATACCCTTTGAATACAGATACCTTATTCGCAGAGAGAGAAGAAATAACCAAAGAAATTTGTTCTTCCAAACCCATGCATCGATCAATACAAAAGAAATCTAGCTTACTCTGTACATATGGAATTTTCACCCGATCACACCAAAGAATTAAACAAACAAATTAAAACAAAACAAAACAAACAAACAAACAAACAAAGAAACCCTCTAAAATATGAAAGAAATCGAAAACACTTTAAGACACATGAAGACAAATATTTCAGCTTAAAATAACATAATGTTTTGATAAACATAATTCAATCCACCCTTGGCAAACGCGAAAAAGAAATAGCACCCACCACCACCACCCGTCCTCCCCCTCTCACCCACGTTCTGTCTCTCTGTTACCTCCCTTGTGTCTGCGGACACATCATTTCACAAATGTAGAGACTACATGTTAAAGATTAATGTTTGTAGTTTTGTTGTGTTGATTTGTCAGTGTGAATGATATATGTATGTTAATCAAGTGTGCGTGACAAGGACAGACAGTCAGTTTGGGCTTTGACCTAAAATCTTGATCCTTATGATTTAAAGATCAACCAGTTAGTCAGCTGGGCCGATCTCCTGTCTCTGTCGGTCTGTCTGTCTGTCTGTCTGTTTTCTGTCCTCCCTCCCTCCCCCTTCCCGCCATCCCTCCGCCCTTCTCTGTCTTATGCACAAGATACGCACGCGCACACGCGCCATCAATCAGCCATTCGTCTTGCCGTTGCTGCGAGAGTCATAGCAAGGGAGGTTACCAGTCATCCACAAAACTCACAATGTATGCGAATTGTTCCCCTTCCAGCGCATTGCGGGGGATGGCTGACGGCGGGAGTGGGGTGGGAGAGTGGTGGTGGGCAGTTGTCTGTGCCATTCCTCTACAGTTAACGATCTTTATAAATTTTATACTCTCTCTCTCTCTCTCTCTCTCTCTCTCTCTCTCTCTCTCTCTCTCTCTCTCTCCAATCAAAAGATTTTTTTTTTTACAGCAGAAAAATTCTTAAATATAGTTATCAACAAATGGCATAGAGACTCACTGGATAGATTCAGAAGTAGAACTCTAGGTCTGAGAGCCGACAAGAAGTGGTCTGATGTGGAAAGTACTCTGTAGAAGGTTTTTGCATGGTGTGTGAAAATGAAGTGAGAGAAGATGAAGAACATTTAGTATTGAATTGTAAAGAATATGAAGACATCAGGTCGAAGTCTCAGCTATTCGAGATGATAGTTGAAAAACGTTATGATTTACGTGATTTGTTATCCACTGACGATGCTAATGTTATACGTTTACTCGCAAAGTATGACGCAGAAGCTGTTAGCTCTAGAAAAAAAGAAAATGCTTGATCTCACTGACTTTTATAATAGTGTCTGATGCTGTTATAGTTTGATGATCACTTTTTCGTTCTTATTTATTTCTTCTTCTTCTTCTTCTTCTTCTTCTTCTTCTCCCCTCTCTGTCCCCTCCCCCCCCTCTCTCTCTCTCTCTCTCTCTCTCCTCTGTGTGTGTGTGGGGTGTGTGTGTGTGTGTTGTGTGTGTGTGTGTGTGTGTGTGTGTGTGTGTGCGTGCATGTATGTGTGCGTGCGTGCGCGCGCGCGTTTGTGTGTATAAAGTGTTCTCTTTCCATTCCCTTACTTCTGCTGTGTATTTGATTTGTTATCAAGACGAATCCCTTTTTGCTTTTTCTGTCACTTTATTTCAAAATACTTTGCTTGTTTACATTCACTGAGCTATTCAGTTTGCCCTTTTCATTCCAGATATTTTCTTCTTTCCTGGTGCTGCAAATATGATCTTGTTCCCCCTTGACACAAAGACTGTATAGGTCAATGTCGATATAAAAAAAAAAAAATGTCTGAAGCGTCTCTCTCTCTCTCTCTCTCTCTCTCTCTCTCTCTCTCTCTCTCTCCTCTCTCTCTCTCTGTTTTTGATTTCACTTAATTAATGACTATAGGTCTTGGGCAAGAAAGTAAGAAAAAAAAAGGAACAGAGGAAAGGTTATGATGGCATTTCTCTCTCTCTCTCTCTCTCTCTCTCTCTCTCTCTCTCACACAACACACACACACACACACACACACACACAGAGTCACACACACACACACACACACACACACACACACACACACACACACACACATCGCGCGCACACGCACACATACACACACACACACACACACACACACACACACACACACAACACACACACACACACACACACACACACACACACACACACACACACACACATATACATCCAAACACGCACACTCACACACATCCAAACACGCACACTCACACATGCACATGCACACTCGTGCTTGCACACACCACACACACACACACACACACACACACACACACACACACACACAACACACAACACATCATCATCATCATCATCATCATCATCATCATCATCATCATCATCATCATCATCAAAAATAGGTGTTGTGAGTATTGTTTTTATGAATGCATTGTCGCTGTGTCGACAACTGTTTCTAGAATTGTTTTTTCTGTTCATGCATTGTAATCACATAATGAAAATGTGTGTAACATCTTGATATTATTGGTGCATTGTCGTTGTATAATTATCGCCCTTACTAGTATAGTATGTTAATATCTTAAAAATAGGTATGTAATAACTTCTCTCTCTCTCTCTCTCTCTCTCTCTCTCTCTCTCTCTCTCTCTGTCTCTCTCTCTCTCTCTCTCTCTCTCTCTCTCTCTCTCTCTCTCTACGCGCGCGCGCGCGCACGCGTACTGCTGTTACTAATGCATTGTTGCTAGTTAATTAAAAACCATAGTTGTCGGTGGTATAACAATATTGGAAAAAACAAATTATAAAAGCCGCCCCCCTCCCCCCCCTCTCTCTCTCTCTCTCTCTCTCTCTCTCTCTCTCCTCTCTCTCTCTCTCTCTCTGCGCGCGCGCGCGCGCACGCGTACTGCTGTCACTAATGCATTGTTGCTAGTTAATTAAAAACCATAGTTGTCGGTGGTATAACAATATTGGAAAAAAACAAATTATAAAAGCCGCCCCCCTCCCCCCCTCCCTCTCTCTCTCTCTCTCTCTCTCTCTCTCTCTCTCTCTCTCTCTGTCTCTCTCTCAGCAGCTTCTCATCTACAGAGATGACAAAATTTGGAATGTCCTGATGTTCTGTCGCAGGGCCCTGTCTGTCTATTCTTCTTTGTTGATCAGTGATATCCCACTGTCAGTTTCACATCCAGCTTTCTTCTGTGACCTTTTTTGGCTGATGACACTTCCCTTCCTTCCCGCACAGCAGCAGACTTACCGACAGTGCAAAACGCTCTACAGCAAGGCTCCAACGATGTCAGAGAGTGGTGTGATTATAATTCCATCAGAGTTCATCCTAAGAAGACGAAAAGCAACCATTACTACTACGACTACTACAACAACTACTTCTACTAGTTCTGCTACTGCTGCTGCTACTACTACTACTGCAACTTCTACTGCTACTGCTGCTGCTGCTGCTGCTGCTGCTGCTGCTGCTGCTGATGCTGCTAGTACTACTACTATCACGTATACTGCTATGAGCGTTTCACAAACAAATAGCTCCTTTACTACATCGACAATTAAAAAAAACACACACACAAACATACAGAAAAGACGAACACATCACCCACTTTACCACCCACGCACGTGCGTCCAAACATAGGCATTACTTCACCATTACTTCTCCCTCCGACCTCAGCACTCCAGAAATGTTCGCAGGAGAGAGAGAGAGAGAGAGAGAGAGAGAGAGAGAGAGAGAGAGAGAGAGAGAGAGAGAGAGGCAAAAAAGTCAGTTTTTACATCTGGATTGAACCTGTCCTTGGAAACCATTTAACGGACGTTCTGAGATGGGGTCCTTGGAAACAAATTAACGGACGTTCTGAGATGGGGTCCTTGGAAACAAATTAACGGACGTTCTGAGATGGGGTCCTTGGAAACAAATTAACGGACGTTCTGAGATGGGGTCCTTGGAAACAAATTAACGGACGTTCTGAGATGGGGTCCTTGGAATCAAATTAACGGACGTTCTGAGAAAGATCGTTGTGGGCAGTTGAACCCTGAAAAGATCGTTGTGGGCAGTTGAACCCTGAAAAGATCGTTGTGGGCAGTTGAACCCCGAAAAGATCGATGTGGGCAGTTGAACCCTGAAAAGATCGTTGTGGGCAGTTGAACCCTGAAAAGATCGTTGTTGGCAGTTGAACCCTGAAAAGCCAGAGAGCCCTTTCACCGAAGTGTTAAGTTATTTACAGCTGGGAATGTCCAACACACTGTTGTCAGCAGGGAGACGAGACTGATGAGGGGGTTTATGGATGTGGCGAGTATCGGAGACATATTCAGGCCCTGCTCCACTTGCAGATAAGAAACAAGTGTGTGTGTGTGTTGGGGGGGGGGGGGGGGGGGGGCTCATGGAACATTCTGGACAGACTGAACAACCAGTGCAAAGCATGCTGCAAGGGAGGAACATCGTCAGGACTTGAAGATCCACCTCGCGGCATGGTTCTGAATCTGTTACATTGGGTTTTGTTGTTGTTGTGCGGTTTTTTTCGTGGGAGGTGGGGGGGGGGGGGGTGAAAGAGAGGAACATTGCGAAGGAGGGGGGGGGGGGATGTAAAGCGAAGACAACAGGAAGGAATGGGTCTGGGGGAGGAGATCACAGTGGGAAGGGGAAGCAAATGGGACAATGGAAAAACAGGAACATGGGAAGACGAGGACAGTGGGAAGGAGGGGATAACGGGAAGGAGGAGATATTGGGAAAGAAAGGTAGGAGAGGAAAGATCGTGGGAAGGAGAGGACAACAAGAAGAAAAGATGGGGAGGAAGGAATCATGGGAAAGAGAGGACAGTGAGGAAGAAAGGACAATGGGAATAAGAGGATCATGGGAAAGAGGGGACAATGGGAATGAGAGGACAATGGGAAAAAGAGGATCATGGGAATGAGAGGACAATGGGAATGAGAGGACAATGGGAATGAGAGGACAATGGGAAAAAGAGGATCATGGGAATGGAGGACAATGGGAATGAGAGGACAATGGAGGAAAAGAGAATCATGGGAATGAGAGGACAATGGGGAAAAGAGAATCATGGGAATGAGAGGACAATGGGGAAAAGAGGATCATGGGAATGAGAGGACAATGGGAAAAAGAGGATCATGGGAATGAGACGACAATGGGAAAAGAGGATCATGGGAATGACAGGACAATGGGGAAAAGAGGATCATGGGAATGAGAGGACAATGGGGAAAAGAGGATCATGGGAATGACAGGACAATGGGAATAAAGGATCATGGGAATGAGAGGACAATGGGAATGACAGGACAATGGAGGAAGAAGGGACAATGGGAATGAGAGGACAATGGGAATGACAGGACAATGGGAATGACAGGACAATGGGAATGACAGGACAATGGGAATAGCAGGACAATGGGAATGAGCAGGACAATGGGAAAAAGAGATCATGGAATGAAGGACAATGGGAATGACAGGACAATGGGAATGAGAGGATCATGGGAATGACAGGACAATGGGAATGACAGGACAATGGGAATGAGAGGACAATGGGAATGACAGGACAATGGGAATGACAGGACAATGGGAAAAGGACATGGGAATGAGAGGACATGGAATGGAAAGGACAATGGGAATGACAGGACAATGGAATGAGTGGATACAATGGGAATGACAGGACAATGGGAATGAAGGACAATGGGAATGCGGACATGGAATGAAGGACATGGGAATGACAGGACAATGGGAATGACGAGGATCATGGGAATGACAGGACCAATGGGAATGACAGGACAATGGGAATGACAGAGGACAATGGGAATGAGAGGACAAGGGAATGGGAATGGGATCATGGGAATGACAGGACAATGGATGAGAGTGACATGGAATGACGACAATGGGAATGACAGGACAATGGGAATGACAGGACAATGGGAAGAAGAGACAATGGGAATGAAGGACAATGGGAATGACAGGACAATGGGAATGAAGGACAATGGGAATGACAGGACAATGGGAATGAGAGGACAATGGGAATGACAGGACAATGGGACAATGGAATGAGCAGGACAATGGGAATGAAGGACAATGGGAATGAAGGATCAATGGGAATGAGAGGACAATGGGAATGACAGGACAATGGGAATGAGAGGACATGGGAATGACGAGGACAATGGGAATGAGAGGACAATGGGAATGAGAGGACAATGGGAATGAGAGGACAATGGGAATGAGAGGATCAATGGGAATGAGAGGACAATGGAATGAGGACAAGGAATGACAGGACAATGGGAATGACAGGACAATGGGAATGACAGGACATGGGAATGACAGGACAATGGGAATGAGGACAATGGGAATGACAGGACAATGGGAATGAGAGGACAATGGGAATGAGGAGGATCACATGGGAATGAGAGGACAATGGGAATGACAGGACAATGGGAATGAAGGACAATGGGAATGAAGGACAATGGGAATGAGAGGACAATGGGAATAGAGGACATGGAATGAAGGACAATGGGAATGAGAGGACAATGGGAATGACAGGACAATGGGAATGAAGAGGCAATGGAAAGGACATGACAGGACAATGGGAATGACAGGACAATGGGAATGAAGGACAATGGGAATGACAGGACAATGGGAATGACAGGACTATGGACAGAATGACAGGACAATGGGAATGACAGGACAATGGGAATGAGAGGACATGGGAATGACAGGACAATGGGAATGACAGGACAATGGGAATGAGAGGACAATGGGAATGAAGGACAATGGAATGAAGACATGATGAGGACAATGGGAATGAGAGGACAATGGGAATGACAGGACAATGGGAATGACGAGGACAATGGGAATGAAGGACAATGGGAATGACAGGACAATGGGAATGACAGGACATGGGAATGAGAGGACAATGGGAATGACAGACATGGGAATGAGGACAATGGGAATGAGAGGACATGGGAATGAAGGACAATGGGAATGAGACAATGGGAATGACAGGACAATGGGAATGAAGGGACAATGATGGAGACATGGGAATGAGAGGACAATGGGAATGAAGAGACAATGGGAATGAAGGACAATGGGAATGACGAGGACAATGGGAATGAAGGACAATGGGAATGAGAGGACAATGGGAAGAGAGGACAATGGGAATGACAGGACAATGAGGAACATGAGATGGACAATGGGAATGAAGGACATGGGAATGAGGACAATGGGAATGAGAGGACAATGGGAATGACAGGACAATGGGAATAGAGGACAGGGACAATGAGGACATGGGAATGCAGGACAATGGGAATGAAGGACAATGGGAATGAAGGGAATGAAGGACAATGGGAATGAAGGACAATGGGAATGACAGGACAATGGGAATGAGAGGACATGGGAATGACAGGACAATGGGAATGAGAGGACAATGGGAATAGAGGACATGGGAATGAGAGGACAATGGGAATGACAGGACAATGGGAGAATGAAGGACAATGGGAATGACAGGACAATGGGAATGACAGGACAATGGGAATGAGAGGACATGGGAATGAGAGGATCAATGGGAATGACAGGACAATGGGAATGAAGGACAATGGGAATGAGAGGACATGGGAATGAGAGGACAATGGAATGAGAGGACATGGGAATGAGAGACAATGGGACATGAGTGAGGACAATGGGAATGACAGGACAATGGGAATGAAGGACAATGGGAATGAGAGGACAATGGGAATGACAGGACAATGGGAATGACAGGACAATGGGAAAAAGAGGATCATGGGAATGAGAGGACAATGGGAATGACAGGACAATGGGAATAAGAGGATCATGGGAATGAGAGGACAATGGGGAAAGAGGATCATGGGAATGACAGGACAATGGGGAAAAGAGGATCATGGGAATGAGAGGACAATGGGGAAAGAGGATCATGGGAATGACAGGACAATGGGAAAAAGAGGATCATGGGAATGAGAGGACAATGGGGAAAAGAGATCATGGGAATGAGAGGACAATGGGAAAAAGAGGATCATGGGAATGAGAGGACAATGGGGAAAAGAGGATCATGGGAATGAGAGGACAATGGGAAAAAGAGAATCATGGGGAATGACAGGACAATGGGAAAAAGAGGATCATGGGAATGACAGGACAATGGGAAAAGAGGATCATGGGAATGACAGGACAATGGGTAAAAGAGGACAATGGGAATGACAGGACAATGGGAATGACAGGACAATGGGAAAACAGAGGACAATGGGAATGACAGGACAATGGGTAAAGAGGACAATGGGAATGACAGGACAATGGGTAAAAGAGGACAATGGGAATGACAGGACAATAGGAAAAGAGGATCATGGGAATGAGAGGACAATGGGAATGAGAGGATCATGGGAATGAGAGGACAATGGGGAAAAGAGAATCATGGGAATGAGAGGACAATGGGGAAAAGAGGATCATGGGAATGAGAGGACAATGGGAAAAAAGAGAATCATGGGAATGACAGGACAATGGGAATGAGAGGACAATGGGGAAAGAGGATCATGGGAATGACAGGACAATGGGGAAAAGAGGATCATGGGAATGAGAGGACAATGGGAATGAGAGGATCATGGGAATGACAGGACAATGGGGAAAGAGAATCATGGGAATGACAGGACAATGGGAATGAGAGGACAATGGGGAAAGAGGATCATGGGAATGACAGGACAATGGGAATGAGAGGACAATGGGGAAAGAGGATCATGGGAATGACAGGACAATGGGGAAAAGAGGATCATGGGAATGAGAGGACAATGGGGAAAAGAGGATCATGGGAATGAGAGGACAATGGGGAAAGAGGATCATGGGAATGACAGGACAATGGGGAAAAGAGGATCATGGGAATGAGAGGACAATGGGGAAAGAGGATCATGGGAATGACAGGACAATGGGGAAAGAGGATCATGGGAATGACAGGACAATGGGAAAAGAGGATCATGGGAATGACAGGACAATGGGGAAAAGAGGATCATGGGAATGAGAGGACAATGGGGAAAAGAGGATCATGGGAAAGAGAGGATGACAGTAAGGAGAGAGGACAACGGGAGGGAAGGGACAGGAACGTGAGGGGGGGGGGGGGGGGACAGAGGAGAAGAGGACGCTTGAATTGAGAGGACAGTGGAAGCCCTGTGTCAGTGGCAGTCTCAGCGGTCTGCCCCCCCCCCCTCCCCCCCTCCGGTCAGCCAACAACAAAAGGGGAGCCGGAGGTGTGACAACGTGCTGAACACACTGGCCCGTGGCCTGCCTACCGCCCTGGGTCAGGCTGTGGTGAAGTGAGGGGGGGGGGGGGGGAGGGCGAAGGGAGGGTTCACGGTGACATTGACAGCTGAGTGACTCGGTTGGGATTTGTTGTTGTTGTTATTGTTGTTGTTATTGTTGTTGTTTTTTTTTGTTTGTTTGTTTGTTTGTTTTTATCCCATGCTTACTCTTCTAAACTTTTTGTTGTTTGAAGATGAGTATTCTTAGTAGGCGTGGTGGTAGTATCTGTGTGAGTATAGAGAATCATCTTCACTGTCCATGCAATTTCTAACCTTTGCGTGGCATAGCCAAGACAGGTCACTCTTGTCCTACTGTCCACGCACCTGCCAAAAGAACGACGCCATCTGAGAGTAAAGGAATTCAACATCTCTCCCTGTCAATCATATGACAGTACAATTTGTGGTGTATGGGGGAGGGGGGGGGGGAGGAGGAGGATAAGAACTGGACATAATTTGAAAAGATTTCCTTTTCGGCCCCTAGTCTTTCTAGACATTCAGCTGCTTTGCGTGGAAGACGAAATGGGTGTTTATCGAAAAGAAAGCTGAATGAGGAGCTGGATCGTTTACATGTCGTCTTTGGCATTCGTCTGTCTCGTTTCTTTCTGTCCGGCTACGTGATTGGTCACATTTTTCTGCATACTTCCGTGCGATTGGTAGAAAGACCCTACGGGATTTACCAGTTCGTCGAAACACAGCTAAATCTAAGCCTCTGTTTTAGGGTGGGTTTTTTTCTGCTTAGTTTGGTTTTATTTATGTACATATTTATTCAGTTATCTAATTACTTATTTTTTTGCCTCTTTCGTTTTTCTTCGGAGTCGAAACGCGTCGCTTCTGTGTTATGATTCCATTTGAGAGACAGCCGTGAGACGCAGAGTCGATTCTCTGGTAGGTTTTCGATGTCAAAGATGGATAAGGAGAGTAAGGGATAAGAGATTCTAGAACTCTGGAGTGAGAGGACGGGCGGGGAGAGAGCGGGGGTGGATAAGAATGGGAGAGAGAGAGAGAGAGAGAGAGGAGAGAGAGAGAGAGAGAGAGAGACAGACAGACAGACAGAGAGAGAGAGAGAGAGAGAGAGAGAGAGAGAGAAGTTACATTCAAAACAAACAAAGACACAATGGCAGACGGAGATAAGCATCCCTAAGGAGAGGAGGGTGGTGGTAGTGGTATCAGGGGAACTCTCTAACATGATACTCACATCACTAGAACGACGGCAACGTCAGATAGGATGGATAGCGACAATGCCATTTTTGATTTTAAAAATCACTGACGATTGAAAAAAAATTGACATTTCTGTTAACCTTTTACAATGTTTTGCTCAAAACAGGAGAGAGAAAAAAAAACTCCTCCCGAACACTCAACTTCATACACACCTACCTACTCCCCTCCTCCTCTCACACTCTCTCTCTCTCTCTCTCTCTCTCTCTCTCTCTCTCTCACTCACACACACACACACACACACACACACACACACACTCACACACACACACACACACACACACACACACACACACACACACACACACACACACACACACACACACACAAACACACCACCACCACACTCACACTCAAACACACACACACACACACACACACAACAACACACACGCACAGACACACACACACACACACACACACACACACACACACACACACACACACACACCACGCGCGCGCGCACGCCGCCGTACACGCACGCACGCACTCAAGCAAGCAAGCAGCGCGCCACACACACACCACACACACACACACACACACACACACACACACACACACACACACACACACACACACAGCACACAGAGCGAGAGAGAGAGAGAGAGAGAGAGAGAGAGAGAGAGAGATGTGGACAAGTGTTGATCAAACATTGCCTATGCTGGCATCTATCCTGCTGCATGGCTGCAATCTGAAACCCAAAGCTCAAGCTTATGTCAAAGACCTCTGGCAGGAGGAATGGAACTCGCAGATGCATGACAAACTCTTCCAGATCCGTCCAGACCTGAAAGAGTGTTTAACATGTTCCAGGAGCGGCGGTAAAGAAGAAACAGTCTTGTGCTGTTGGCCACTCCTTTTATACCCATTGTTATCTGTTAAAAGGTGAGGAAGCTCCGCAGTGTATTCCATGTCATGTACCACTCACAGTGAAACATTTTTGCTTAGAATGTAGGGACCTGCATGATGTGAGACATCAACATTTTACAGCAGACTCCATGACAAATAATGCAACCTTGTTCAGAGATGTTCCTACCTGATGTGATCTTTGTATTTCCGAGGGAGATGAACATTTTTCATGTGATCTAAAAAAAAAAAAATTTCCAGAAGAAAAATTTTTAACAAAATTTCGAATCATTCAGTAAAGTGTGCATATTACAATTATATCAGAATATGCATGTCCAGGGGATGTCAAGCTTGGACGGAAAGACAGACAAAAACATTATCAGACAGAACGGGTGGGATGTTAACGAGCTGAGAGAATGCACACAGTCTGCATTGTTTCTCCACAGTAATAGTAGTCCGTTACATTGACAAAAGAACCTCATTTGCCTATAAATAGTTTTAGGTCATGAAATAAATCTACCTGAGACGTGAATCCATCTGTTCATAGTTTGCTGTATGTAACTGCATATGTGGTTTTACATAGTGCAAAACGTAAAAAGAATGTGTACCAGCAGTTGCTGCCTGGTTACAAAGAAGTTGATTAAACCACTAAATAGGGCAGACAGGTTATTCAGATGGATAGATAGATAGATAGATAGATAGATAGATAGATAGATAGATAGATATAGATAGATAGATAGATAGATAGATAGATAGATAGATAGATAGACAGACAGACAGACAGACAGATAGGTAGGTAGGTAGGTAGGTAGATATCAACCATTTAGAACGGAAATCTTTATGTTTCACGTTCACGTACGCATGGTTTTTTTTTAATCTTGTATTGAAATTTCAACTTTTTTTAAAAAAGAAAACCTGCTATATGTGGAAGGATGCCTTCTAGTTTACAGATGTACCAATATTGTTTTGCCCAAAGAATAAGGAAACAGAAAATAGAATGTATAGCGATTGTCATATCAAATCCTAGTAGAACAAGTGATTCTGTCAGAAGTATAATCTGGACTTTGGTACATTCCTCTGTTATTAATTCAGTGAATATGTCCCAGAAACTCTGAGCTTAAAGTACGCCTCCAAAACAGAGTCAATACTGCCTTTATGCAGCCCACAAAAACTGCATTTGTCATCGTTATTAACTCTAATTTCTTTTAAAATCATATTTGTTCCTAAGCATCTGTGTGATATTCTAAGTTTAAAGCATTTAAGCTTTATGTCAATTGCCTTATGAGCATGCAGGAAATATGACTCCCAGACGTGAGCGTGTGACAGTTTCAAATCCCATTTATCATAGCATGGAGGTTTCAAGTCATCACCAATCACTAGAGTCTAAAACATCTTTAAACTTTTGTTAGTGACAAACAGTTTCTCACTGTACAGAGGAGAACTGACGTATTTGTTGTTTTCGACATTTATTCAAGATATCTTTACATAATCGATTACGGCATACTTATACCCGGCGAAAATGAGAAAATGAATACCAATATATTTTTCTCTGAAATTTCTGTGCGAAATAAAATGTCTATCGTCATTGGAAATGTCCTAGAAAGTAAACATTTTCGTTTTCAAATATTTCGGAGACAGTATATTGTTTTTTTCTATATGAATGTATTTATTGTAGCATACTTTTCGGCTAGTAGTTCATCAGAATGTTTGTGCTCACATTGGTTATAGAAATCTTTATAAGCTTCAAACACGTTAGGTACATTTTGTAAATCTTGACACAGATTGTGGACCATATTTATTAACCAAAGACCATTGGTGGCTGTTACTGAGTAGAATACTTTTCCATTTATGCTTTGATCCTTCACTCTTACGGATCCAAGACACTTTAAGAGATGTGACAAAAGTGTTTAACTCTCGAAGACTGATACCTCCATTTTTTTACACTTTTAAGTTCACTTTTTTGAACTGGCTTTGTCTTTTTTTTTATTTCCACACCATGTACAGCAGATGTGTTTGTATGACTGGAAATGTACATCCTGTGGATTTGGCCAAAGCAGCCGGAGGTGGATCCCTTTTGGAAGGATCACAGATTCCAATACTGCTATTCTGCTAACGGAAGGGGGTATCTGGCGTTTTACGCATACTTTAAACAAGTGTTTAATGTCAGCTAGCTTTTCTGCATAATTCATTTCCACACAGTTTTCAATTTGTTGGTAAACCAAATACCGAGTTTTCTCATTTTTGATGGATTCCAGTTATTTCTAAATGCTCCATGTAAATAAGTTTACCTTTTGTTTTTTTCACGCTTTCTTACCGAATTGTGCTTGTTTTACCGACATTCATATAAAGAAATGACACACTGACAAATTTAGAAAGAGCTTCAAGACAGCTTTCGAAAGATTTTCGGTCGCCCGAAAAAAAAAAAAAAAAAAAATCTGTGTCACCCCATACTGAGAAACCTTAATTCAGTGTCATTTATCTCAATTTCCTGAGTGTCTTGATTTTTCCTTTCCATGATGGCTAGTATCTCAACACAAAGTACGAACAAATATGGGGATACTGGGTCTCCTTTTCGACAACCTTGTTTGATTTCAAACCAGTCCGAAACGGCGCTGTTCACAACTACGCAAGACCATATTTTTTTCTGATTGAATATGGTTGTCCAGTTTACTTGTGTCTTTCTGGAAATCAAATGCTTTTAGAACTCTAGGCATAAGGTTCAAGTCAATCGAATCAAGCGCCTTTTCAAAGTCGATATATAGCAACAGGCAAGATAGATTATAGTTATCTAAATGGCATATATTGACCAGTATCAATCCCAGATTATCACACACACACACACGCGCGCGCGCGCGCGCGCGCACACACACACACACACACACACACACACACACACACACACACACACACACACACACAAATATATATATATATATATATATATATATATCGTTTCTTATAAATGCTGTTTGATCTTCATTGATAACCGTTTGGCAATACACGTTTTATTCTGTTTGCAATACAAAACGATGGTATTTTGTAAACTATATTCAAAAGTGAAACTGGTCTTCATTTTTTTTTTTATTATAACTTTCTGAAATTTGTCCCCTTGCAGAATGCATATTTACGATTCCTTCTCTCTAAACATAAGATAGCTAATTTTTCTGAAGCCCGCAAGTAAAAATCTTTAAAAGAATTCGGCGCTAAAACCACCAGAAGCGGGACTTTAGTTTGTTGCTTTTCATCGTCTAAAGGACAGGTGTCGCTTCCTCTAGAGACAATGCCAGTGTTCATGTCCTGACGCTGCTTCGATTCGAACTTGAAACTGCAAACTCTATGTGGACCTCTGAGCCACCCGAAACATACGAGGGGAAGGAGAGAGAGAGAGAGAGAGAGAGAGAGAGA
>CM065746.1:12839116-12841616 GCA_033310375.1 Conus canariensis
TGTGTGTGTGTGTGTGTGTGTGTTGTGTGTGTGTGTGTGTGTGTGTGTGTGTGTGTGTGTGTGTGTGTGTGTGTGTGTGTTGTGTGCCATGCTTTCAGATGTTCACAATCCAGTTCTTGTATCTCTCAGCATTTCGTGGAGAAGATCAAACAATCAAAGTTCAAACTCCAATGAAAATAATAGAAGTGTAAGATGTCCAGAAACAGGAAGACCTTTGTTTGATACAAACATTAAGCAGTGGGATCCATCTAAAGATGATATGTTTAAAGAAAACTTGCTTACTAAAAACATAGAGGAATTAAACAATATACTTGACAATGAAAACGCTTCTGTTGCCGATGCCTATACATTGTTATCACAAATTCTGTTAGAAACAGCTAAAGACACTCTAGGAGAAGTAAAACATGTGTCAAAAGGTACAAAGCAAAAGTCAGACAAAAGCCATGAAAATAAGCCGTGGTTTGATGCCACATGCAGGGAACATAGAAAAAAGTATTTTACAGCCAAACATAGAACTAAATTAAATGATTCTAGTCCCAACCGTAGTGAGGTTGAAATTAGCAGTAAAGAATACAAAAAAGTTCTCAGAAAATCGTATAGAGTTTACACAAAACACTGGCATAAGAAGATTCGTAATCAAAAAGCTAATAGACCAGGAGAATATTGGGAAAACATTAAAATCAAAAAGAGAAATGAATGCCCTGTTAGTATGGATGATCTTTTCTTACATTTTAAATCATTGAATGTTCAACCAGATAGTGTTGAGAATGAAAGTGATATTGACTGTGACTTGCAATATGATCTTGAATTTCTAAATGCACCAGTAAGTGACGAAGACGTTGAAAAAGCTGTACAGCAACTTAAGAATGGAAAGGCTTGTGGGATAGATAGAATACGAAATGAATATATAAAACAAAGCATCCCAGTTCTCAAAACAAGTTATTGTAAACTTTTCAAAAAAAGTTCTTGATACAGGGACCATACCAGAAGAATGGTTGATTGGACTTATTCTGCCAATATACAAAGGAAAAGGTAGTAAATTGGACTGTAACAATTATAGAGGTATAACACTTTTGAGTTGTGTTGGAAAACTGTTCACAACAATTTTGAATAACCGTTTGACAAATTTTATCGAGAATAACAACACACTTTCGGAACATCAAGCTGGTTTTCGACGAAGTCATTCTACGACAGATCATATATTTGTTTTAAAAAGCTTAATTGATATTTTCAATAGTCGTAAAAAGCAATTATTTTGTGTTTTTGTTGATTTCACAAAAGCGTTCGATTCAGTTTGGAGGCAGGGATTATGGCAAAAGTTTATCAAAGAAGGTGTAAATGGAAAGATTTTGCAAGTAATCACGAATATGTATCAGCAGATAAAATCTTGTATATTTATAAATGGAAGTCAATCTGAATATTTTGGCAGTTTTAGAGGTGTTCGTCAAGGTGAAAATCTTTCACCTTTGCTATTTTCTTTGTATTTGAATGATCTTGAACTATATCTCACAGATCGTAACTGTGCTTTCTTAAATATTGATTTAAATCTTCCTGACTCAGATTTACTAAGTTACATTAGTTTACTTTTACTTTTGTATGCTGATGATATTGTTATTATTGCAGATTCTTTTTGCGGTTTGCAGCATGCTCTTGATGTATTAAGCGAGTATTGTAGTACATGGAAGCTTAATGTTAATGTAGCAAAAACAAAGGGTGTAGTCTTTAATGGACGCAATAGCCCAAGAAAAAAACTAAAATTCAAAAACCAGTGTATAGAAATAGTACACACTTTCAAATATTTAGGTATAATCTTTAGCAGAACAGGAAATTTTTATAAATGTAAGAAGCATTTGTATGACCAAACGCAATGTGCAATGTTTTCTTTATTAAAGATGGCAAGATTTCAAGATTTGCCTATAAACACTGTACTGGACTTATACCAGTCAATGGTACTGCCTGTGCTTTTATATGGCTGTGAAATTTGGGGATATAGTGATTTAAAGCTAATGGAAAGTTTTCAGCTTAAATTCTTTAAGCATCTTTTTCATTTAAATCGTTCTACCAAAAAAGAATTGATATATGGAGAACTAGGAATGTATCCTGTGTCAGTTCAAGTACATGCACGAATGATAAAATTCTGGTCATCCTTACTTTCTCCACAAACAAACAAGTATTCATCTAAATTGTATCAGGTATTATATGATTTATACAGAAGTCAGGGTTTTACATCCAGGTGGTTGATGTGTATACGGGATATCCTAATAGAAACAGGATTCGACTGTGTGTGGGAGACACAAAAGTTTTTGTCTGTTCACAGTCTCTGTAGAAATGTTCGTAATTCATTAGAAGACATTTACAAACGTGCATGGAATGATGCTTTAGAATCTAGTAATAAGTGTTTATTTTACAGAAATTTTAAAACAGAGTTTCGCCGTGAAAAATATATTAAGATGTTACCTGATGTTTATATATACCCACTGATTCGGTTTCGCTGTGGCAA
>CM065746.1:12846616-12849116 GCA_033310375.1 Conus canariensis
CTCTCTCTCACGCTCGCGCACGCGCCTCACTCCCGTCTTCTCTCTGTTTTTCACGTTCGCACGGGCGTGCGCGCGCGCACACACACACACACACCACACACACACACACACACACACACACACACAACACACACACACACATAGCGCGCGCACGGTCATTACACACACATGCGCGCGCGCGCGCGTGTGTTTATGTATGTATATATATATATAAGAGAGAGAGAGAGACAGACAGAGACAGAGACAGAGAGAAAGAGAGAGGGGAGAGAGAGAGAAGACACGCACGCACGCACCACGCACGCACACACACACACACACACACACACACACACACACACACACACACACACACACACACACACACACGCGCGCGCGCACGCACGCACGAACGCGCGCGCGTGCGCATGCAAGCACGCATGCACGCACAAAAGCAAACATACATACACACACGCACGCGCGCGCGCGTTCCCACTCAACATTTTAATTTCCCCGTTATACTCTCCTCTGCCACTCTTCATCATACTTTCCGACTCTTCTCTCCTCCTTGGCTGTTCTGAATCAGTGTCTCTCTGAATCCCTGACTAATACAACAGGAGCTGTGAATCAGTGTCTCTCTGAATCCCTGACTAATATAACAGGAGCTGTGAATCAGTGCCTCTCTGAATCCCTGACTAATATAACAGGAGCTGTGAATCAGTGCCTTTCTGAATCCCTGACTGATATAACAGGAGCTGTGAATCAGTGCCTCTCTGAACCCGACAAACAGGAGCTGTGAATCAGTGTCCTCTGATCCCTGACTAATAAACAGGAGCGTGACATGCTCTGATCCCGACAATACAGCAACACCTTGAATCAACAGCGTACAGGCTCTCTGAATCCCTGACTATATAACAGGAGCTGTGAATCAGTGCCCTCTGAATCCCTGACACATAACAGGAGCTGTGATCAGTGCCTTCTGAATCCCTGACTATATACACAGGAGCTGTGAATCAGTGCTCTCTGAATCCCTGACTATATAACAGGAGCTGTGAATCAGTGTCTCTCTTGAATCCCTGGACTGAATACTAACAGGAGCTGTGAATCAGTGCCTCTCTGAATCCCTGACTATATAACAGGAGCTGTGAATCAGTGCCTCTCTGAATCCCTGACTGATATAACAGGAGCTGTGAATCAGTGCCTCTCTGAATCCCTGACTGATATAACAGGAGCGTGAATCAGTGTCTCTCTGAATCCCTGACTAATAAACAGGAGCTGTGAATCAGTGCCTCTCTGAATCCCTGACTAACAGGAGCTGTGAATCAGTGCTCTCTGAATCCCTGACTAATATAACAGGAGCTGTGAATCAGTGTCTCTCTGAATCCCTGACTAATATAACAGGAGCTGTGAATCAGTGCCTCTCTGAATCCCTGACTAATATAACAGGAGCTGTGAATCAGTGCCTTCTGAATCCCTGACTAACAGGAGCTGTGAATCAGTCTCTCTGAATCCCTGACTGATATAACAGAGCGTGAATCAGTGCTCTCTGAATCCCTGACTAATATAACAGAGCTGTGAATCAGTGCCTTCTGAATCCCTGACTAACAGGAGCTGTGAATCAGTGTCTCTCTGAATCCCTGACTGAATATAACAGGAGCTGTGAATCAGTGTCTCTCTGAATCCCTGACTAATCAGGAGCTGTGAATCAGTGCCTCTCTGAATCCCTGACTATATAACAGGAGCTGTGAATCAGTGCCTCTCTGAATCCCTGACAATATAACAGGAGCTGTGAATCAGTGCCTTGAATCCCTGACTATATAACAGGAGCTGTGAATCAGTGCCTCTCTGAATCCCTGACTGATATAACAGGAGCTGTGAATCAGTGCCTCTCTGAATCCCTGACTGATATAACAGGAGCTGTGAATCAGTGCCTCTCTGAATCCCTGACTGATATAACAGGAGCTGTGAATCAGTGTCTCTCTGAATCCCTGACTAACAGGACTGTGAATCAGTGCCTCTCTGAATCCCTGACTGATAAACAGGAGCTGTGAATCAGTGCCTCTCTGAATCCCTGACTGATATAACAGGAGCTGTGAATCAGTGTCTCTCTGAATCCCTGACTGATATAACAGGAGCTGTGATTCAGTGCCTCTCTGAATCCCTGACTAATATAACAGGAGCTGTGAATCAGTGTCTCTCTGAATCCCTGACTAATATAACAGGAGCTGTGAATCAGTGCCTCTCTGAATCCCTGACTGATATAACAGGAGCTGTGAATCAGTGCCTCTCTGAATCCCTGACTAATATAACAGGAGCTGTGAATCAGTGTCTCTGAATCCCTGACTGATATAACAGGAGCTGTGAATCAGTGCCTCTCTGAATCCCTGACTGATATAACAGGAGCTGTGAATCAGTGCCTCTGAATCCCTGACTGATATAACAGGAGCTGTGAATCAGTGCCTCTCTGAATCCCTGACTGATATAACAGGAGCTGTGAATCAGTGCCTCTCTGAATCCCTGACTG
>CM065746.1:12859116-12861616 GCA_033310375.1 Conus canariensis
GGAAGTGTAAACTGTGCCAGTAGTTTCTTCTCGTTTCCATTTTTTTCTTTTGTTTCTTTTTTTCTAGAAAATAATGAAGATATTTTAATGAATACAAATTGGACATTCATCGCTCGTGCACGTTTATGCATGCGCACCCGCTCGCGCACATACACACTCACAGAGCGCACGCACGCATGCACACAACACACACACACACACACACACACACACACACACACACACCACACGCACACGCACACGCACACACAATCTCTTTCTCTTTCTCTCTCTCTCTCTCCACCCCTCACACACACACACACACACACACACACACACACACACACACACACACCACACACAACACACACACACACACACAAAAACTGTATGCGCTCTTTGTATATGTGTTCTGAACACACTTTTTCCGCTCACGTTAAAGACCTATAGGGAACATGAGGTTTTTGTTTTGTTTTGTTTTGTTGGCAAATTGGCAAATTTCTTGCAGAAAAGACCACTTTGAGAGGTAGAAAGAATACATGGAGGGGAGAGGAAGGGAGGGGAGGGGGTATTATGGATTCCGCTTTAAAAGGAGAGAGGAGCGTTTCTTCTTCTTCTTCATCTTCTTCTTCTTCTCTGGAGAGAATTCTGTTGTGATGGTGGAATTTTGTCCAGGCAGAGAGAGAAGAGAGGGTGAAAGGGGGAGGTGGGGGGTGATACACATAAACACACACACACACACACACACACACACACACACACACACACACACACACACCACACACACACACGCACACATGCACACACACACTCTCTCTCTCTCTCTCTCTTTCGCTCTCTCTGTCTCTGTCTCCTCATCTCTCTCTCTCTCTCTCTCTCTCTCTCTCTCTCTCTCTCTCTCTTTCATTCACTGACGCACGCACGCACACAAAGAGAGAGGGGGAGAGAGAGAGGAGAGACAGAGGAGGAGGAGGGAGATGGAAATGGAGAGATAGGGGAAGAGGGAAGAATAGAGAGGGAGAGATGGAGTGCGGTAGAGAGTGGAAGCAGTTGGAGAGAGAGGGGATGAGGTAGGAGGGAGAAGGGGGGTCTTGATGGGGATAAAAGAAGATGGGTGGAGGGCGAGGTTATGTGAGGGAAAGGCATTGGAGACAGCGTGTTTTCTTCAGAATGTGGCCGGTGCCATTTTGGAGATTCCAGACCAGTCTGATGTTGTTGGTCAGGTGGAACGGAGTTCCGAGAGACACTGGTCCCAAGTCCACTGCCTCCTTTGTTTGTCCTAAGATCACGTGGTCGAAACCCTTGTGGATGGCAGATGATGGGAGTGTCAATTTCAGTGTCATGAAGGAGGCGTCACGGCGTGCGGGCTTGTCCATAAACGCTACAGCCACAAGCGCTGAGTTTCGAGACCACGCTGCGCAGGATTTTTTTTTTTTTTTTTTTTTTTTTTGGGGGGGGGGGGGTGTGGGGGGAGTCGTCCGGGATGGGAGCCCATTCGAATCCGTCGTCAGTGTTGGTTCTTTTGTCGGGATCCCTTGGTGTTCTCAGTGTGGTTTTCTGCCTCAGTGGATGGCGTGTAGTGTGAGAGTGGAGACTGATTCCACGTGAACGGTGAGGTTAACGTCTTAACAGCTTGAGGCATTTGTAGAACAAGTTGTTCTCAGAACAAAATCTGTCTGTTGTCGGACGACGTTAGTTGCAGAATTATAGTTTCATCATTTCTTTCATATTTTTAGCCCAGGCGATTTTGCATGAGGATTTGTCAGTGCTGTCAGTTTTCATTGGGATAAAATAAAGTCCTTGTCCTGAACAGGTCAGAAGAATTGTTACCGTGAAAGACACAGACTAGGGCAGCAGTGCGTGACATGGGTTGTTAAATCATTGGGGTTTTACGGTGAGTAAGACCAAGCCATGCATACTGTGACTGAAACGAACCGAGGGAGCAATACGTGACCTATCACCTTTCACCTATCACCTATCACCTTTCACTTATCACCTGTCACCTATCCCGGAGTCTTGAAGACCGTTGGGGCGCCACAGCAGACTTAGATACCAGCTTCCTCCACTCCTCCCGGGTTCTCAGACGCTCTCAGTCAGTTTGCTGAGTGTGAGGCCAGTCCATGCATTGATGTTGTCCTCCCACCTCTTTCTCTGTCTGCCTCTCCTTCTGCCTCCTGCGCACTACTGTTCCTTGAAGAATGGTTTTGGCAAGTCCTGTTGATCTTGATACATGACTATACCATCTCATTTCCCAGCTTATTCACTGTGGACAACAGGTCTCCGTGTGGTCCAGTGGCTTGCCTTATTCTGGTCTGGGCCTGCAAGTTGGTAATGTGGTCTTTGGTATGAGATGCCTAGAATCTTGCGGAAGCATCTCATTTCTAATGCCTGAATGCTTCTCTCTAGTTCGGCTGTCAGAGCCCACGTCTCACAGGCATAGAGAAATATGGCAAGGACCAGGGAGCGCATCAGGCTGACAATACGTGACATGGGTGGCTAAACCATTGACGTGTTTACGGTG
>CM065746.1:12871616-12876616 GCA_033310375.1 Conus canariensis
CCTCCCCCGCCCCGTCCTCCTTCCTGTTCTTTTCTTGAGTTTTGTTCTTCTTTTCTTCCGCCTTTTAATAAGTTTTTTTTAACCTATTCCAGCGGTTTTTGCCGTACTTGTTTTTTAACTGTCGCTTGCGCCTTCTCTCCTCTCTCTCTCTCTCTCTCTCTCTCCTCTCTCTCTCTCTCTCTCTCTCTCTCTCTCTCTCTCTCTCTCTCTCTCTGTGTTTTCCAATCTTTTCCCTTTTTGCACTTTTTTCTCCGTGCACGCACGCTCTTTGTGTGTGGTGTGTGTGTGTGTGTGTGTGTGTGTGTGTGTGTGTGTGTGTGTGTGTGTGTGTGTGTGTGTGTTGTGAGCGCGCGCGCGCGCGCGCTCGTATGTAATGATGTTTAGCCATTGGATGCTCTCTCTCTCTCTCTCTCTCTCTCTCTCTCTCTCTGGGTGGGTGCGTCTGTCTGTCTGTCTGTCTGTCTGTCTCTCTCTCTCTCTCCTCTCTCTCTCTCTCTCACTCTGTCTCTCGCTCTCCCTGCTCCCCACTCTCTCTCCCTCCCCCTCCCCCCACCCCGCGTCTCTGTCTGTCTGTCTGTCTGTCTGTCTGTCTGTCTCGTCTCCCCTCTCTCTCTCTCTCTTCTCTCTCTCTTCTCTCACACTATCTCTCTCGCGCTCTCTCTGTGTCTCTCTCTGTCTCTGTCTCCCTCTCTTCCCTCCTTCCCTGCCGCCCATCGTTCCAGCACTCAATCTCGCTGTGCTGTCTCTGTCTGTCTGCCTGTCTTTCAGCTTCTATCTTCCTTCCGCCTTACCCCACTCTCTCTCTCTGTCTCTCTCTGTCTCTCTGTCTCTCTGTCTCTCTCGCTCTCTCTCTCTCTCTCTCTCTCTCTCTCTCTCTCTCTCTCTCTCTCTCTCTCTCTCTCTCTCTTCTCACTCCCCATCGGGCCGTGATCCTTCGTGTGTATGTACGTTGGGAAAAGTCGATGCAGAGTTAAGGGGATTTCAAGTGGCAGAGTCGTTGGATGAAGAAGGAAAGTGCAAGCGTGTTTTTCTCTTCTTGTATGTTGTTTCTGTATGTCTGTCCTTCTGTAAAGAGAGAGAGAGAGAGAGAGAGAGAGAGAGAGAGAGAGAGAGAGAGAGAGCGATGTTCGAGTGTGTGCATGTGTGTGTGTGCATGCATGCGTATGTGTGTGCACGTGTGCGCGTCTCTGTGTATGAATGCACTTTTTGCTGCCTTGCTGTTCATTTTTTTTTTTTCATAACAGTCGAGGTCTGGATTAAAAAAAAAGAAGAAAAACCTGAATGTTCTTCTCTATTATCTTCCTTTACTGAAGAGCGTCCTGGTTGATGCAGGTTGTCTCCCCTCTCCCATCATCTCTGGCATCCACTGCATAACACCACCCGACATTGACAGCACCCAACACCCGACATTCAATGCACCCAACACCCGCCATTCAATGCACCCACCACCCGACATTCAATGCACCCACCACCCGACATTCAATGCACCCAACACCCGACATTCAATGCACCCAACACCCGACATTGACAGCACCCAACACCCGACATTGACAGCACCCAACACCCGACATTCAATGCACCCAACACCCGAAATTCCATGCACACAGATATTCTGCAGCACAACAGACATTGGTGGAAGAAAGGATGTGGAGGCGATGGTAGCAGAGAGGGAGTGTGTGTGTGTGTGTGTGTGTGTGTGTGTGTGTGTGTGTGTGTGTGTGTGTGTGCGTGGTGTTGCGTGCGTGCGTGCGTGTGTGAATGCGTGCGTGCGTGCGCGCATGTGTGTGTGTGCGTGCGTGCATGCGTGTGTGTGTGTGTGTGTGTGTGTGTGTGTGTGTGTGTGTGTGTGTGTGTGTGTGTGTGTGACGTGAGTGTGTGTGACGTGAGTGGATGGGGAGCTTTGGAGGAAGGAAAAGGGATGGGGGGGGGGGGAGTGGGGGGGGGGGGGAAGTGGTGTAGAGGGAGCGGGGAAGAGGACGCGAGGGCGAGGAGTTGTGTGCAGAATGTATGGTTTGTATGTGAAGACCGCGCAGGAACCTGCAATGCAGATGCCGCCTCCAGTTCACTTGGGGTCAGATAGACTCATGGCAGGTCTACCTGGCGACGGAGGGAAGGAAAAGGGGATGATGGTGGTAGTGGTGGTGGTGGTGGTGTGTGTGTTGGGGGGTGAGGGGGGGAGGGCGGGGGGTCTTCGTGTTCCTCCTACCTTTCCTTCCCTTCCCCTTCCCCTCTCCCTTTCCTCCCTCTTTTTTTCCATGTTTTTTTTTTCCTTTGATTTCTTCCACTTTTTAATAGTTTTTTTTTTTTTTCGAAATTTCTAGCTTTTTTTTTGTTTTTGCTACTGTTTTTTTAAACTGTTGCTTGCTATTTTAGACCTCTGCCCCGCCCCTCTCTCTCTCTCTCTCTCTCTCTCTCCTCTCTCTCTCTCTCCTCTCTCTCTCTGTTGTTGTTGTTGTTCTATCTTTTCCTATGTTTTCCAATCTTCCTTTTTTTTCTTTTTTTTCCTCGGCGCACATGCTGGCTTCTCTGTGTGTATGTGTGTGTGTGTGTGTGTGTGTGTGTGTGTGTGTGTGTGTGTGTGTGTGTGTATGTATGTAGGTGCGTGCGTGCGTGCGTGTGTGTGCGTGCGTGCGAGTGAGTGTGTGCATGCGTGCGTGCGTGTGTGTGTGCGCGCGCGCGCGCGCGCGCACGCGCGTGTGTGTGTGTGTGTGTGTGTGTGTGCGTGTGTGCGTGCGTGCGTGTGCGTGCATGCGTGCGTGCGTGTGTGTGTGTTGCGGTGGCCTTTGCTTTTTCTTTTAATTCAGTCTTTTTCCGTGAAGATGCTTCCAGTATGTCTGTTCTCCAACGTTTTCCTGTCTTTCCCTATATATAATATATATATATATATATATATATATATATATATATATATATATATTTCTGCCACTCTTTCCACCATTTTCCTTCAGTTCTTATGTTTTTCAACCTGAACAATTTCAAGCACTTCAGTCGGTCCTACAAACATCGGCACAGGTAGGGGGATGGGGGTGGGGGGCGGTGATGGGGGGAAAAGGAGGTGTAAGAGTGTTGGTGAGGAGAAGACCCAGTTACGTCACGGGTTAATGGTGCACGTGCTTCGAATCATAGCGTTGCTGTGTTTGCTCTGTCTGCTGCCTGACAGCGTGAGTGGAGGAGTTGGGGGAGGGGGGGGGGGAGGGTACTTGTGCTGGGGTTTGTGGAGGTCTGTGTCTGCAAGTGTGGCTCCCTCTTCCCCACTCCCACCCCCCTTACACCCCCACCCACCCCCCCAGATCCCTCCCTCCTTCCCCTCCCAACGTCCTATCTGTCTGTCTGTCTGACTGTCTTTCTCTTGTCTGTCCTTCTGTCTCTGTCTATCCGCCTGTCTGTCTGTCTGTCTATCTGTCTCTCTCTCTCTCTCTCTCTCTCTCTCTCTCTCTCTCTCTCTCTCTCTCGCTCTCTCTCTCTCTGTCTGTCTCGGTCTCTCCCTGTCTCTCTGTCCGTTTGTCTGTCTGTCTGTCTGTCTCTGTCTCTGTCTCTCTCTCTCTCTCTCTCTCTCTCTCTCTCTGTGTCTCTCTGCCTGCCTGCCTGTCTGTCTGTCTGTCTCTCTCTCTCTCTCTCTCTCTCTCTCTCTCTCTCTCTCTCTCTCTCTCTCTCTCAGTATAGGACGTCTATATTGTGCGAATGTTGTTCACATTGATCTCAGTATTCGTTTCCACCCCTCCTCCCTGCGAATGGCCAGACTGCCCGGCAAAGTCAAACATTTCTATCACTGAGAATGACCAGACTGCCCAGCAATGTCAAACATTTCTATCACTGCGAATGGCCAGACTGCCCAGCAAAGTCAAACATTTCTATCACTGCGAATGACCAGACTGCCCAGCAAAGTCAAACATTTCTATCACTGCGAATGACCAGACTGCCCAGCAAAGTCAAACATTTCTATCACTGCGAATGACCAGACTGCCCAGCAAAGTCAAACATTTCTATCACTGCGAATGACCAGACTGCCCAGCAAAATCAAACATTTCTGTTACTGCGAATGACCAGACTGCCCAGCAAAGTCAAACATTTCTATTACTGCGAATGACCAGACTGCCCAGCAAAGTCAAACATTTCTATCACTGCGAATGACCAGACTGCCCAGCAAAGTCAAACATTTCTATCACTGCGAATGACCAGACTGCCCAGCAAAGTCAAACATTTCTATCACTGCGAATGACCAGACTGCCCAGCAAAGTAAAGCATCTCTATTACTGCGAATGACCAGACTGCCCAGCAAAGTCAAACATTTCTATCACTGCGAATGACCAGACTGCCCAGCAAAGTCAAACATTTCTATCACTGCGAATGACCAGACTGCCCAGCAAAGTCAAACATTTCTATCACTGCGAATGACCAGACTGCCCAGCAAAGTAAAGCATCTCTATTACTGCGAATGACCAGACTGCCCAGCAAAGTCAAACATTTCTATCACTGCATAATGACCAGACTGCCCAGCAAAGTCAAACATTTCTATCACTGCATAATGACCAGACTGCCCAGCAAAGTAAAGCATTTCTATTACTGCGAATGACCAGACTGCCCAGCAAAGTAAAGCATTTCTATTACTGCGAATGGCCAGATTGCCCTGTAAAGTAAAACATCTCTATTACTGCGAATGGCCAGACAGCCCTGTAAAGTAAAACATCTCTATTACTGCGAATGGCCAGACAGCCCTGTAAAGTAAAACATCTCTATTACTGCGAATGGCCAGACAGCCCTGTAAAGTAAAACATCTCTATTACTGCGAATGGCCAGACAGCCCTGTAAAGTAAAACATTTCTATTCCATGAAAATCTTGCAGAGTGTTGGGACTTACATAATGTCAGATGTAAACATTTTACAGCAGACTCCATGAAAATCTTAAAAAGTGTGTTTGGACTTATGTAATGTGAGATGTAAACATTTTACAGCAGACTCCATGAAAATCTTACAGAGTGTCGGGACTTATATAATGTCAG
>CM065746.1:12884116-12891616 GCA_033310375.1 Conus canariensis
TCTCTCTCTCTCTCTCTCTCTCTCTCTCTCTCTCTCTCTTACTTTGCGTTCTTCTCGTTTTACTTTTCCACCCTTCACTGGCTTGCAGTGGGGACTATCGCAGAATGACAGACTGGTGCGTCTCCATTCGACGCCAAGGGAGGACCAACACAATGAGCTGTGTCTCGCTGAGGGGTCCCAATCACACCAGCCTTGCTAGCCCTGCGCGCATTGGTTACCATTGGCAGCTTTGTGGTCTGGCTCATCGCGCAGGATAGCCAATCCTTCTTTTCCTTGTATACTACCACGAACAGGAAATGCTACACATGCCGATGAGAACAAACAAGCACATGTTGTATAAATACTACAGTGCACAAATTGAACACAATGACTACGACCACGTCCATCTACCCAAAATGCTATCTTTCGCACCTGAAACCATGGAAATATAGTTGGAACGAAAATGAAGAAGGAAGGGTAGGAATTTTGTTCTGACCGGTCCTTGGCACAATGTTCTGATCTTGGTGTCGCTGTACGATGATCACGTGCTCTCCCTGAAGAGAGTATCCCGAAATTCACGTGGAAAATTCTAGGGTGACAGTTAAGTTGTACAATGCAATACAACACAGTACAATACAATACAATAATTATATGATGTGGCGCAATTTTCCGCCGTTGAACTTGATTCTGATCTCGTCCGTACACGCCCTGCTCTTACGGTTTTTATCTTCTCATTCATTTGGGCTTGTTTAGATTATTCTTTGAATCATCATTTGGATCATTATCGTTTGGATTATTATCATTTGAATTATCATTCCTTTTTTTGTTGGCCTCTCTCCACAGACCTTAGTCGCAGTTTGGACTTTGAGTCGGCAAGGGGACAACTCTTCTTGCGAAAGCTGTTACTTAGTAGGTTCTCGTTCTTGCTTGCTGTATACACTTTTTATTTCTTCCTCTGTTTTTTTTTTTTCCTCTGCTATGGGCTGCTTAGCTGTTGTTTTTGTAGAGATTAACATACGTGCCCGCTTTTCTCGTGCTATATTGTGGTTGGTTTTGTTGTTGCTTTTATTTGTCGTATATGATAATGACGTGTGGTGTTGTAAGTGCAAGTGATACTGATTATTGTCCTGTTTGTTTGCTTGTTTTTCTCATGTGGCCTTTTTTTCGTCAACATATTTCTGCCTTTGTGTATGGGAACAGGGGTGTAAAAACGAGTACCAAGTTTACGCTTGCAGCAAAATACTCTCTGTGTGTTGACCACTGGAATGCTGGTGTACTGGAATGTATCGGTAGCATGCTAGCACTTGAAAAAAGTAAGCATGTACACACCGCTTAATTCGTACACGTGTTCATGATACACACCATGCGCGTGCGCGCGCACGCGCATTTTGACCGGCTCACCTGACAAACATACACACACTCAAGAACGCTTGCATGCACATATACGCGCACGCGCGCACACGCGCACCACACACACACCACACACACACACACACACACACAACACACACACACACACACACACATGCACACACAGACACACACACACACACACACACATAGACGCACACACGCCACCACTCCTCTCTCTCTCTCTCTCTCCTCTCTCTCTCCCCTCTCTCTCTCTCTCTCTCTCTCTCTCTCTCTCTCTGCTTGTTTCTTGTGATGGGAAGTCGGCTTTTCAGTTCTTTTCTTCCGTACGCTTCTGATGTTCTGGCATCATTACCTCCATGTATTGATAGCAGCTGGAGACATTAGCTGTCATCTGATGTTCTGGCATCATGTACCTCCATGTATTGATAGCAGCTGGAGACATTCAGCTGTCATCTGATGTTCTGGCATCACGTACCTCCATGTATTGATAGCAGCTGGAGACATTCAGCTGTCATCTGATGTTCTGGCATCACGTACCTCCATGTATTGATAGCAGCTGGAGACATATAGCTGTCATCTGATGTTCTGGCATCATGTACCTCCATGTATTGATAGCAGCTGGAGACATTCAGCTGTCATCTGATGTTCTGGCATCACGTACCTCCATGTATTGATAGCAGCTGGAGACATTCAGCTGTCATCTGATGTTCTGGCATCATGTACCTCCATGTATTGATAGAGCTGGAGACATTCAGCTGTCATCTGATGTTCTGGCATCATGTACCTCCATGTATTGATAGTAGCTGGAGACATTCAGCTGTCATCTGATGTTCTGGCATCATGTACCTCCATGTATTGATAGAGCTGGAGACATTAGCTGTCATCTGATATTCTGGCATCATGTACCTCCATGTATTGATAGTAGCTGGAGACATTAGCTGTCATCTGATGTTCTGGCATCATGTACCTCCATGTATTGATAGCAGCTGGAGACATTCAGCTATCATCTGATATTCTGGCATCATGTACCTCCATGTATTAACAGTAGCTGGAGACATATAGCTGTCATCTGATGTTCTGGCATCATGTACCTCCATGTATTGATAGTAGCTGGAGACATTCAGCTGTCATCTGATGTTCTGGCATCATGTACCTCCATGTATTGATAGCAGCTGGAGACATTCAGCTGTCATCTGATGTTCTGGCATCATGTACCTCCATGTATTGATAGCAGCTGGAGACATTCAGCTGTCATCTGATGTTCTGGCATCACGTACCTCCATGTATTGATAGTAGCTGGAGACATTCAGCTGTCATCTGATGTTCTGGCATCACGTACCTCCATGTATTGATAGTAGCTGGAGACATTCAGCTGTCATCTGATGTTCTGGCATCATGTACCTCCATGTATTGATAGTAGCTGGAGACATTCAGCTGTCATCTGATGTTCTGGCATCATGTACCTCCATGTATTGATAGTAGCTGGAGACAGTTAGCTGTCTTCTCTATTTGTGCGGCTTTTCCTGTTCTTTTTTTTATATCTCCAGTTATATTGTCAGTGACTCGGTGATAACTCAGTGATCGTGGTGACTGGTGTGGTGTTAAGCTTTTCATCAGTGTGGACCACTTGGTGTTGTCCCCCACGTCCACGCCATACACTCTCCCCCTCCTGTCTGTGTGTTACGATCATGCTGCTATTTCTGAATTGTATCAGCTCTGTCTGTTTCATCGTCCCCTTCCCCCTTACCCCTTTCCCCCCCCCCCCCCCCCCCCCCCTCACTCTCTCTCAGAGCTTTTGATGTTATTGATCACAATCTTGTTAAAAAGCTGAATTTATAATATTATGACTTATCTGCAAGTGGATGTTTATCTCCTGTATTATGTGTTAGTCAAGGTTTCCTTCAAGAGTCAGAACTTTGACCCATATATTTACACACACAACGCGCGCGCACATATATATAGGGTAGTACTGAGGATCAGCGTTATATTAAAAAGAGTGCTCGACCAGAGTGGGAGCGGCATTGCTGAAACACATGTAGCACGGGGAAAAAACAGCAGCAAGCTATATATACACACAACACTGGCAATACAAGCTCACTACACCCTGACGACCGCACTGACAGCGCGAAACAGATCTGTAGGTTTTAAGCTTGATTTTAACTTGCTTTTAATACCGCGTGCGTATATATATATATATATATATATATACAATTATAAACAAATATTCAATTATAAACAAAGCTTGCTTTATGTCTTAGATTGAAGAAATAGGAGGAAGATAAGCATTCATATCTGCAGTGGTAGATCATTCTGCCTAACTAACAGTATGTGCTTGAGTGGGGAATGGGTAAATGAAATAAATGCTTCTCAAAATGAGCCTTCAGCTAGCTTATAGTCTCCAAGGGGGAGACATTCTCCAATGGGGAGGAAACTCACTAGTATACAACTCCTGGTCAGATACCGATATTTCGAAACCTGATTGTTTCTCCTCAGTGACCGCGGAAAGTGGTAATTTGACTCCTCTGCCTTTTCGGTTTTAACAAGAATGCTATCCTAGAAAAGTCTGGTGTGCAATACCGTAGTATGTTTGTTGAGTTTTCAAAAAACCAACCAAAGGTGCCACCTAAGAAGCAAAAGAAAATCACGAAAGAGCAAAACAAGCTACATTTTCTTATGAAAAGTAGAAAATATAAAAAGATAACCTCTTAAGACACAAGTGCTGAGGGCCAGTTCTTGGAATGAATCCGCAAGGGACTAAATTACAATAAACTAATAAATTCCAAGGATAAATACCGAGTATATATATATATATATACGTAAAAGTTAAAAATCCACAACACCACTCTCTCACTGCTGAGGTCGTTTTTCTGGCGTCATTAGACGATGATAGAAGAAGAGAGAAAGAAGAGAAGAAGGAAAAAATGGACCGCAGAACCACTTGGTAGACTCCTTTAATATGTCCAATATTTCGGTCCAAAGACCTTCCTCTGGGACAGGAGCTGCAGACATATTTAATCTTTTTTTACTACCGACTAAAATTTACTAATGATTAAAACTATTGATTATAACAGGGCAGCGGGGGGGGGGGGGGGGGGGGAGGGGGAGAGGGAGGGGGGGGTCAAATGGTAGGGAAAATCCAGTCACCGGTCATTTGTGACAAGCAAGGTAATCAGATCGGAGGGGGAGGGGGGGGGCGGCGGTGAAGAGAGAGAGAGCAAGAGACAGAGATAGGGGGGGGGAAGAGAGGGGGGGAGAGGGGGAGAATTAGGAGGACAGAATGGAACGCATGGGGAGGGGGGGGGGGAGGAAGAGTAGTGTTTAGATGGGAGTATACAGCGGGGAGGGGGGGTTAAGTAAGGGGAAAAAAAAAAGGGGGGGGGGGAGCGGTGGAGGAAAAAGCGGTTGTACTAAAAGAGAAGTGGAGGTAGAAAATGAGAGTGTTAGGGGACAGGTAAGGAAGCCAGGGTTAGGAAGGCGGAGGAAAGGGGTAGAGGAGAGGAGGGATGGGCGGAAGCGGCGGGGAAGGGGAAAGAGAGGTGGACAGGAGGGTTGTAAGGGATAAATAGCAGGAACCGAGTAGGCAACAACAAAAAAAAAAAAAAAAGGGGGGGGGGGGTAAGGGTGAAAAAGGTGGGGGAAAAAAGAGCGGAATAGGGAGAAAAAAAAAAGGGGGGTGGGAGAGGGGGAGAGGAAGGGGAAGGGGGTGGGAAGAGGGAGGGGTGAAATTGTAGGTAGTAGGGGAATCCTCACGTGTCGGTTCATGAATATCCACACAAAAACCTTGCAGATTTTAATACCTAACAATAAAATACATTATGTCATTCTGTCCTGTAACGTTGGATAACAGAATAATGTGTCAAAACAATCTATACTCATTAAAAATATGCATAAAAATACATATGCCTTACATCAAACCCATTCCATTGCATCATATTGTAATGCATGAATAGACATCAATGCAAGCAAATGAATAATTATTTATCATGATAACAGTAATAGGAAGAAGGAGAAGAACGAGAAGAAAAAGACGAAGAAAAAGAAGAGGACGAAGAAGGAGAAGAAAAAGAGGTGAGAGAAAATGAGAAAACCAAGATGAAGCACAAGAGCAATCAAAACGAGAACACGAAGAACAAAAAGGAGAAAAAGTAGGAAAAAGAGGAGGGGGGGGGGGGGGAAGGGAAGGAGCGGAGGAGGAAGGGGGAGAGGGGCAAAAAGGAGAAGGAGAGAGAGAAAGTGGAGGGGGGGGGGAAGAGGGGGTGGAAGGGGGGAGAGGAAGGAGAGGGGGAGAGAGGGGGGCCAAGAGGTGGAGAGAGAAAAACCGCGAGGGGAAAAAAAATAAATAAATAAAAAAGAGAAGAGATAGAGGGGGAGAAAAAGAGAGAGAGGGGTGGGTGGGTGTAGGGAGACACAGAAGAAGAAAAAGAAAAAGACGAAGGAGAAAAAGCAAAATGAAAAGCAAATATTTAACTGATTTGAAAGGATATAACTCGGTTCTATAATCTTACCTTAACTATTCTCAGCACATATCTAATTTCTCGTTCAAACAGAACGTAGAACACTCACAATATAATAACACCACCAGGTAAAACAACAGGATTAAAATTATATATATAGACATATTGCCGCTAAAATGGAAACTCACCTATAACAATGCCATTTTCATGTTTAAGATAGAATCCAGAAATAATGCCCCGCGAACTCTGAAAAAAGAAATTTGAAAACAACTCGGATTCGCAATGTCAACCAGACTGAAGGCAGCCTGAGATAAAGACACTCAGACGAAGGATTGGTCTTTGTCAGTCTCACTTATACACTCTGAGAGTCATTAGTGGAATGTTCCCATTTCACTGCAGACACCAAACCTACATTCAGAGCACCCCCCCCCCCCCCCTTTTTTTTTTTTTGTACTCTTAGTTCTTATAGAACAGGGAGTGCTTTGCAATGGGAACGAAGAAATGCTGTCTGTGTGTCTGTCTGTCTGTCTGTCTGTCTGTCTCTCTCTCTCTCTCTCTCTCTCTCTCTCTCTCTCTCTCTCTCTCTCTCTCTCTGTGGTCAAAATGTGTTCCACAACATTTTTTTTTTCTTTTCTCTTTCATACAAATTTTTTACCACCAAACTGGGAGTGCGTTTATATGCTTTGCATCTTGTTTTTATCTCCTGTTCACTTCTTAGAACCTACCTTCCCACCACTGACCTAACCTCTCCCTGCAGCCTGCTTCTTTCCTGAGTTTTTTTTTTCTGAACAGTCCTGACTTTCATTCCTACTGGTGGGATGCATTGTTATTTCTCTCCTGACAGCCAAAGGGGAATAGCTATTTTGTTCATGGTTGATGTTTGTTTGCAACTTGTCACAGTCTGATGAAGACTTTGTGTTCAAAATTCACTTTGTTTTGTAGAGTCCATTAAATTTGCGTTACTTTACATCTTGTTTTGTATGTTTTATTTGCATTTTGAGTCATTTTCAGTAACGCAGCAGTCTGTTTTCAGTGCTCATTTTTGGAAGAATTTGCTGTCTTCATTTAACGTGCAAACTAACCTTAGACGTTTACAGAAGACATTACTTATATCTCACGCAAAACTTTCTAGACAGTATTGATTAATAGTAACATAATTCGCCATTTTTTTTTTGTTTGTTTGTTTCATACAGCAAAATTCTGTCTCTGTCTCTCCATCTCTCTCTCTGTCTCTGTCTCTGTCTCTCTCTCTCTCTCTCTCTCTCTCTCTCTCTCTCTCTCTCTCTCTTCAAGTTGGCTTTATCGTTAATCCCTGTATATCAAAATGTCTGTGAAAGTTTAAAAGACCATGGTAGTGTATATGACGTCATTGAGAAAGGCTCATAACGGTTCGTATGATAATCGAGAATCACCGTCCGTTCTCTCCGTGCCGCCATTTTCCCTGTTGTTCTTTTGCCCTTCTGTTTCTGTGTGCTATCTTCACAGCTAGTCATGTGTTGAATGTGTACACACACATAAGCGCGTGTGCACCTATTCACACTCGGGTTCCCTCGCACGCGCGTGCCAGCACTCACACACGCGCAAGCGCGTGCGCGCACACACACACACACACACACACACACGCGCGCCGCGCGCGCTCGCTCGCTCTCTCACGCACGCGTGCTCACACACAAACACACACTTACGCGTGCGC
>CM065746.1:12899116-12901616 GCA_033310375.1 Conus canariensis
TTCCCACAGACAACTCGTCGCCAAGGTTCAGCGCCACCTTTTTTTTTTTTTGTTCTCCTCGACTGCCTGTATTACATCATGTTCACGTGTCCAAGTGGATTGTCCCACAGAACGTTAGCAGCGAGAATCCCCTGGCCGTCTGACGTGCGCTGAATTGCAGGCTGACCGGGGAACCTGCTGAGTAGTTCATCTCGTCCCAAAGACTAGTTTTCAGGCCAGGTGGAACGGTCATCTGCCCTGTTTGACCCTCGACCTACGAACCCGGAATTCTTTGGCTTCCGGTGGAAGTGTGCTATCCACTGAGCCATCGTTGGACTGAGTGTGCCATGCATCATGACGTGCTTAAGGTTCCTGCACTTCTTGCTCAGTTAGTGGAACTAAAGGTAATGGATTAGGTCAGGTCATGCAGGCTGAGTGTTTTTTATGAAGAATATTCCATAAGGTTTTTGATCAACTGCTTCGAGACGATGCTTGGCATTCTCGAAAACTTCTTCTGCGGTCGATTTTTTTTTTTTTTTTTTTTTTTTTGGGGTTGCGTAAGATCTTCAGTCCCGGTTGCCTCAAAGCTGCATCTGCACTTCTGCACCCCCTGGCCAGGTCTGACGCCGTAGAACATCACGGGCTGGACAGTGATGGAGGATGAGTTCTAAGGTCTGAGATCCAGTGCCAACACAGACATTCGTCCATGTGGGCAATCTTAATTCGGCTGAAGTGGCTCAGCAGTCGGCAGTGGCCAGTTCTCAGCCTGAAAAGGATTGTTTGCTGGTATCTCTGGAGCGAATGGATTGAATCAGCACCACTGTCTGCACCCAGCCTTCTCTTCCACTGGTTTTGGTGGAGGATAGTTTTGACCTCTCTGTAGGTCACCGGGTGGCTGAACTGCTCCATGTTGCTGCCTGCCTTGGACAGAGCGTCAGCCTTCACATTCTCAGTGATCCCACAGTAGGATGGAATCCACTGGATTTTCGAACACACTTTCCTGTGTTAGTTCAATATGTACTGGCCGTTATCATTGACTGATGTCGCGAGTTCCCTTCCCATGTCAAAGTCCCCTGTTATGTTCGCGGTGTTCTTTGCGTATGCGCGTTCCCGTTTCAGTAAAGTCTGATCTGTTGATTGATTCATACCTCTTTGTCTCCGTGTGGTGATTGCCGTATCGGGGGAAAACCCAGAGTGGCAGTCAAGGTGTGTGATCGATATCCTCCGGACCTCATTCCTACCCAGCTGGTTGTTGGACAACTTTCACCTCCTGTACTGGTGTAGGGGAGCAGCGTAGACACAGGAGACACAGGTCACTGCTCGCTTCAGCTGAACAAGACTTGTCTGTTGGAAGATTTTTTTTTTCTTTCTGTGTACGCAGGCTGATACTCCTGCGGACACTCCCTGTATAGACAGGCAAGGATTAATCCCATCTATCCAACAAAGGGAGTGGAGGTTTGTGTGTATGACCGTTTATCCCGCCGCTAAGGCAACCATACACCAACTTCGGGGAAGGTGCATGCTATGTGTAACGTGTCATCCATACCAACGGCCAAACTGACATTCTCTTTCGAAAGTTGGTGATGGGATTTTACGTGTGTGCAAGATGTTATGCGTGCGTTCACACAGGGAACCTCGGTTTATAGTCTCATTCGAAGGACTGTATGGGAAATGGAGTCGGAACCAATATTAACTCCGAGGAAAAAATCCCCCTGTACCGAAACGGCCCGGCGGAGATTCGAATCCGCAACCCCAGGATCACCAAGATTACGAGTCCGGCGCTCTGCCATTGGGCTATGAGTTGGAAGATGTCAGCCGTTATTCTTCATGGTTTCAATGCTGTGCAATGACTGGTTTAAACATTGTCAGACATACGACCTCCCACACAAGTGCTGCAGATGAATAGGGAGTTATTAACCATTTGGTTCTATACTGCGAGTTTCTGTCCCGTTCATGTGCTGTGACTTTGTGCACTGTGAGTTTGTGTTACTCACACTCATGTACTGTGAGTTTGTGTGACTCACGCTCATGTACTGTGAGTTTGTGTGACTCACACTCATGTACTGTGAGTTTGTGTGACTCACACTCATGTACTGTGAGTTTGTGTGACTCACTCTCAGGTACTGAGTTTGTGTGACTCACACTCATGTACTGTGAGTTTCTGTGACTCACACTCATGTACTGTGAGTTTCTGTGACTCACGCCCATGTACTGTGAGTTTCTGTGACGCACGTTCATGTACTGTGAGTTTCTAGGACTCACGTTCATGTACTGTGAGTTTCTGTGACGCACGTTCATGTACTGTGAGTTCCTGTGACTCACGCTCATGTACTGTGAGTTTCTGTGACGCACGTTCATGTACTGTGAGTTTCTGTGACGCACGTTCATGTACTGTGAGTTTCTAGGACTCACGCTCATGTACTGTGAGTTCCTGTGACTCACGCTCATGTACTGTGAGTTTCTGACACGGTCACTCCTGTCCATCATCCGCATCCCTCTCCTCCTACCCTCTTCCCCTCCT
>CM065746.1:12911616-12914116 GCA_033310375.1 Conus canariensis
ATGCATGTTCTTATTTTTAAAAAAAAAAAAAATCTTAAATGCTTCAAGAAAACAAGAAGATAAACGGTCTGATGGAGACAAACAGTTCTGAAATGTTACAGGATGATTTGGTATTAAAAATCCCCTTCCATCTCATATTCTCAGTCACTGGAAATGTGTGCCTTTGCTCGTCATGTGTCTACTCAGTTTTGAAAATGTCAATATATATCATTGTCATCTACCGCCCACTTTCATTTTGCATGGTGTGGGTAGGGGGTGGGGTGGACACTTTTCTCATCATTTTATTGTAAACAGATCAATGATCATTGAATGGCATTACTATGAACAGGATTGAAAATAGTGCACATCTATTCACTATTTAACTCTCCATATTTACATAAGAAAAAAAAAACCTGCAGTTGTTGTATTATGGTTCTGTTGAGAGTATTTTATCATATGGTAATAGATTAATTTAGTACATTATACACAGGGTTTTTTCTGCTTTCCATGTAACAGTACTTTGAATGCTTGCATGCTGTGTTAAAGCAGTTTTGCATGTGACAAAACTTTACAAAGCTCTGTTTCTTTGACATTGTTTTTGTGTGCAGATAACTGTTCTTAAATGATCGTGGGCTAATGATTTAAAATTGATGGCAGATCTGTTATGTTTAATTCTGTGTCAGGATTTCATTATTTCACTGTTATCATTATTACCACACAAAAGCACAAACACAGGTCTGTTTTTGAATTGGAAACTGAAATATTCTAAAGTTATTTAATTATAGTTTTTAAAATAGAATTTGTATAGTATGTGTTTGTAGTGTTATAGTAATTTTTGTGTAATTAAAAAAAATTCTTCCTTTGTGAAGTGTGTATTCTGTGTGTTTGTGTGTGTGTGTGTGTGTGTGTGTATGTGTGTGTACACATCAGTACATGAATAAATATGTGTATACTCACACATACCAATGCTCAAGAAATTTTATTCTGCCATCATTGGCAAGCAGTCATACTTCCACTTGCCAAACTGCCTCATGTTAACTGTGGTAAATTTGAAAATAAAAAAGACAACATGCACACTGTTGACTTTAATAATACACTTGATATCGGCGAGTCATGGTCCAGAAAAATACAATCCTGTTGACACAACTTTTGTTGTGATTTTGCCCTCAGATTAAACCTATCTTACACATTACACATACCCTACATGCACGCACAGCACATGCACATGTGCACACGTGCACATGCATGCTTGCACGCACACACACACACACACACACACACACACACACACACAGAGTGACACACAGGCATACACACACTCACACACACAACACCACACACACACACACACACACACACACACATGCACCACACAACACACGTACACGCGCGCGCGCGCGCACACACACACACACACACACACACACACACACACACACACACACACACCACACATGTGCGCGCATGCATCCATCCACATGGATGCTTGCATGCAGGTAGGTACACACACACACTCTGAGGCTAGGTTGGCTTGAAGTAAATAACAGAATGTTTAATATTGAATCTGTAAACTGAACTGCACTTTTTTGACAGAGGCAGAGCTAATCAACATTATCACATTATCTGGTGCTCCCTGTTTTTGTCCTGCACCATGTTTTAGTGAGTAGGCCATGGATTTGTTTTTAGTATGAATGGCAACAATGGTACAGAGTTTGTCTTCCTTTTTTCCCCACAAGTATCCCCAAGTGTTGATAAGGTGACCTGTACCAGCAGACAATTTCCTGGTCTTCAGCCATGACAGTGGAACTTCATGCTGAACATTGTAAACATTGTAGGATGAAGATTGAAAAGTTTGTTGCAGATGTCCATTTCAGATTATGAAAGCAAGCCACACAGACCTTTCGTGACGCATTCCAAAACACAGGCATGTCAATGTGTATGAGAGAGAGAGAGGGAAAGAGAGACAAACAGACAGACAGAGAGAATGGCAGTCTGGATTGAGGTACTGACAACAATGATGATGGTCATTCACACATTGTTCCATTACAATTGGTTATGGAGGTATTGACAATAAATGAATAATGATGATTGTCATTGTGTCATTACAACTTGTTATGGAGGTATTGACAATAAATGAACAAGGATGATGGTCATTGTGTCATTACAACTTGTTATGGAGGTATTGACAATAAATGAACAAGGATGATGGTCATTGTGTCGTTACAACTTGTTATGGAGGTATTGACAATAAATGAATAATGATGATGGTCATTGTGTCATTACAACTGTTATGGAGGTATTGACAGCAATTACACTGGTCATTGTCTCATTACAAATACAGTGCTCTCATGTCCAGAGATTGGGGTTGTGGCATAGAAATGGGGCATTTTGTGGGGGAACTGTAGCAACTGGTTAGAGAGCTTTTTTAAGTTGAATGGGTAATCTTTACACCAAGCTTGATTTGCATAACTATATATAATTTACACTTTTTGAAGTATGATTTTAAGGCCTGTGGCTTGTT
>CM065746.1:12926616-12934116 GCA_033310375.1 Conus canariensis
ACATCTCCTCTTAAGGTAGACCAACAGTGCTAGAGCTACAGTCTGTTAAAGAAAACATCTCCTCCTCAGGTAGACCAACAGTGATAGAGCTACAGTCTGTTAAAGAATACATCTCCTCCCCAGGTAGACCAACAGTGCTAGAGCTACAGTCTGTTAAAGAAAACATCTCCTCAGGTAGACCAACAGTGCTAGAGCTACAGTCTGTTAAAGAAAACATCTCCTCCTCAGGTAGACCAACAGTGATAGAGCTACTGTCTCTTGAAGTAAATTCTCAATAAACTCTGTCAAGAAAACGGTATGCCTTGGTGGAGTGTTAGTGGTTTTGTTTGTTTTGTGTTGTTTTTTCTATTGTTGTTTGTTTTTTGTTTTTTTTTTCACGTTTTTATGAGAGAGTCGTCTGTGGCCTCAACATTGACGTCTGTCTGTGAAAGATTCACAAAGAAGAGGAACTGTTGGACCCCAATGTCAAATGTCGTAATTCACATGATCTATCATTTATTATCATCTATCTGCTGTAACATTACAAAGAGGACCTGTAGAATCCATTGTCAAACAAAGAGGGACTGCAGAATCCTAGAGTCAAAGGCCATCATTCACATTATCTCTCTGTTCTTACATCACCAAGAGGGACTTACAGAATCCCAATGTCGCACGGCACCATTCACAGCATCTTATCTGTTCTGAAATAACAAAGAGGAAGTGTAGCACCATGATGCCAAATGTCATTATTCACGTCATCTGTCCGTTAACATCACACAGAGGGACTGTCGTATCTCAGTGTCAAATGCCATCATTCATATCATCTGTCTGACATCACAGAGAGAGACTTAAGCATTCCATTGTCAAACACCATCATTCACTGCACCTGCCTGATGTGACCTCATGAATAAAGACTGTAAGATCCCAGTGTCAAACATCATCATTCACATCGTTTATTGTGACACATCTTAAGAGACTGTAGGATCCCCGTGTCAAGTATCGGTCATTCACGTCATCTGCCTGTTCTAACACCATAAAGATGGACTGCAAGATATCCATGTCAAACGTCATTATTCACGTCATCTGCCTGTTCTAATGTCATAAAGAAGGACTGCAAGATTTCCATGTCAAACGTCATTATTCACGTCATCTGCCTGTTCTAATGTCATAAAGAAAGACTGCAAGATTTCCATGTCAAACGTCATTATTCGCCGTCATCTGCCGTTCTAATCATAAAAAAGGACTGCAAGATATCCATGTCAAACGTCATTATTCGCCTTATCTGCCTGTTCTAACATCATAAAGGACTGCAAGATTTCCATGTCAAACGTCATTATTCGCCGTATCTGCCTGTTCTAACACATAAAAGGACTGCAAGATTCCATGTCAAACGTCATTATTCACGCCATCTGCCTGTTCTAACATCATAAAGAAGGACTGCAAGATTTCCATGTCAAACGTCATTATTCACGCCATCTGCCTGTTCTAATGTCATAAAGAAGGACTGCAAGATTTCCATGTCAAACGTCATTATTCCGTCATCTGCCTGTTCTAAATGTCATAAAGAAGGACTGCAAGATTTCCATGTCAAACGTCATTATTCGCGTCATCTGCCTGTTCTAACATCATAAAGAAGGACTGCAAGATATCCATGTCAAACGTCATTATTCGCGTCATCTGCCTGTTCTAACACCATAAAGAAGGACTGCAAGATATCCATGTCAAACGTCATTATTCACGTCATCTGCCTGTTCTAACACCATAAAGATGGACTGCAAGATATCCATGTCAAACGTCATTATTCACGTCATCTGCCTGTTCTAACACCATAAAGATGGACTGCAAGATATCCATGTCAAACGTCATTATTTACGTCATCTGCCTGTTCTAACACCATAAAGAAGGACTGCAAGATATCCATGTCAATCGTCATTATTCACGTCATCTGCCTGTTCTAACATCATAAAGAAGGACTGCAAGATATCCATGTCAAACGTCATTATTCGCCTCATCTGCCTGTTCTAACATCATAAAGAAGGACTGCAAGATATCCATGTCAAACGTCATTATTCACGTCATCTGCCTGTTCTAACATCATAAAGAAGGACTGCAAGATATCCATGTCAAACGTCATTATTCGCCTCATCTGCCTGTTCTAATATTACATAAGAAGAGAGGGTGTAAAATCCGTCAAAGGCCATCATTTACACCATCTGTGGTCTAACACACAAAGAGAACTATATAGGATCCCAGTGTCAAAACGTTCTTATTCACGCCATCTATCCGTTCTAATGTCAAAAAGAGGAACTGTAAAATCCCACTGTCAAACGTTATCATTTACATCAACTGCTTATTCTAACAGCACTAAGAGGAACTTTCCGATCCCCATGTCAAACGTCATCCTTCATATCATCAGTCCGTTTCTAACGTCACCAAGAGGGACTGCAGAATCATATAGTCAAATGTCATCATTCACATTATCTGTCAAGGAGTATAGGATCTCAGTGTCTGGAGAGAGAGAGAGAGAGAGAGAGAAGAGAGAGAGAGAGAGAGAGAGAGAGAGAGAGAGAGAGAAGGAGTCTAGGATCCCAGTGTCTGATTGTCAGACGTCATCATTCACATGATCATTTCTAACGTCACGAAGGACTACAGGATCTCGATGTCTAGCGTCATCATTCACATCCTCTGTCTGTTCTAACGTGGCAAAGAGGGACTGCAGGATGAGTTTCTCCCATAAAGTGGATCATGTAGAACCGCTGACTTTCCATTGCTCTGGCACAAAATGACCCAGTGTGACAACGACTCACAGCCTGGAGGGCATTGTCACAGTCAGACAGTCAATAAGACAAGCGGCGTGACCTTTGCGCATGAAATGGATTTTTCAGCTGTAATTTTGTTCAGTTGTGGAGAAAGGATTTGGAGCACCTCTCTCTCTCTCTCTCTCTCTCTCTCTCTCTCTCTCTCTCTCTCTCTCTCTCTCTCTCTCTCTCTCTCTCTCTCTCTCTCTCTCTCTCTCTCTCTCTCTCTCTACACTGTGATGTTTGGGAGATTCTTAGGGATTACGTTTGGTTCGGAAATTCGTGTTGTTCTGTTTGTGTGTGACATTTGGAAGGTTCTTAGGGATTAGGTTTACTAGTTTCGCGAAGTAAAAGACGTGAGAATCCATAGTTAGTCGAGTGGCATTTCAGATACTTTATAAGAATTTGTAGCCAACCAGGATTAGAAATCCAGTAAGCGTACACGTGCACACACAAGCATATATCCACCCTGATATTGACATATGTATATATACGCACGTACAAACGTTATTATTGACATAGATGGGAACAAAACTGGATGATATGCCTCACCCTCTCTCAGATTGTCTATCTGTCTCCCCCCCCCCCCTCTCTCTCTCTCTCTCTCTCTCTCTCTCTCTCTCCTCTCTCTCTCTCTCTCTCTCTCTCTCCAGCAAACAGGCTTGCTTGCTGGCTCTCATTCTCTCTCTCTCTCCTCTCTCTCTCTCTCTCTCTCTCTCTCTCTCTCTCTCTCTCTCTCTCTCTCTCTCTCTCCACAGCAAACAGGCTTGCTCGCTGGCTGTCAGCCTGTTTACCGTGAGCTTAAATATTGACATGTTCTCAGCAGCAGGAAGTGCTGGAGGACTCCTCCAGGAATGACCTTGACAGCTGTATTGATGGCCAGCCGCGTTCAGCTGACCTCAGTCAGTGTGAAGACGTTCCACAGTAAGCTCACTCCTGACTCCTCACCCATCTACGTTTTCCAACCGGTCGTAATACTAAGAGAAAGACATTTTCCCTTACTGTATGCTAGCTTTTCTTTTATATTGTAATCTATCTGATAATATAACATGGTAACTAACCCCCCCCCCCCCCCCCCCCCCCCCCCCTCACAACACTGTCAAGCGTCCCAATCTTCTTCTGTCATCTGTCGTTCATTCTTTTCCTCTGTTTTTGTGTTCTCCCTCTGTCACTCTTTTTCCTTCTCCCCATTACACACACATTCTCTCTCTCTCTCTCTCTCTCTCTCTCTCTCTCCTCTCTCTCTCTCTCTCTCTCTCTCTCTCTCTCTCTCATACGTAGAAGTTTTCGTAGGTTATATGTGTGTTTCATTTGATATCATCACTCACGAAGACGGTCTTCGACCGAAACGTCGACAAATTTCGTTCTTTCATTTCTGCATAAAATCATCTGTGCGTCCTCAAGGAAAATTCTTATTTGTGAAAAAGAAGATTAGCAGTCAAGAAATACTTTGTTTGTTTGTTTGGTTTTTTGTGTTTTGTGTGTTGTGTGTGTGTGTGTGTGTGTGTGTGTGTGTGGATTATGAATACTGTTCAGAGTGGACACCATTTGTCCATGCGGTCTTTCTTTTGCATTTGTGAAGCGCCGTTTTGTATATCCTTAGGTTCTGTGTGTGTGTGTGTGTGTGTGTGTGTGTGTGTGTGTGTGTGTGTTGTGTGTGTGTTGTGTGTGATCTAGGGCGAAAAATCAAATGAAGTGGCTTGCGTTCTCAGCACAGGCCAGTTTTAACTACCTTTCCGCTGTAAATACTTTATCTTTCTTTTTTGCTGTTTGTTTTGTTTGTTTGTTTTTTTTCTTGTGGATGCTGTGCACATGTCGTAAATGAGATTGAGAATACGGAGCAATGGGACACGGTGTATGGCGAGAAAGAAAAGAGATATTTGCAGTACGTGAAAAAAGAAAGTCCTTTCTGACATCCAGTCCTTAAAGACGACATGCCTGTCGTTTGTATTGAAGTGGATTCCACACAGAAAGCAGCGGAATCACAGAGAGGAGGTTGTTCAAACATCAGCTTGGTTTGTCGTCTCTCCTTTATTTTACATGCATGTTGTATTGATACACGTCACGGGCGTCATCACTCGCATTCTTTTGAATGCTCTTTCGGACTGGTAGCTGTTGAGACCGCTGTTTAACGGCTTGGCAGCTCTGTGGTAACAAATCTTAAATAAATGTTAGCGAACCGCCCTGAGAACGTGGACAAACGAGTCACAAGACGAAACACAACTAGTTTCGACCTCTTAGGTCTTCATCAGGTGAGACATTAACGAATAAAACAATGAAAATTCACTTAGCTTTGATCAAAGCTAAGTGAATTTTCATTGTTTTATTCGTTAATGTCTCACCTGATGTAGACCTAAGAGGTCGAAACTAGTTGTGTTTCGTCTTGTGACTCGTTTGTCCACGTTCTCTGGGCGGTTCGCTAACATTTATTTAAGATTTGTTTAGATTTCCGCCTGCAGTCCTCTCGCTTTGCAACTAGCTCTGTGGTAGTCGTTGCTTTTTTTCTTTCTTTTTTTTTTCCTCCTTCCAGGACAAAACGTTTTGCTTTGGACCAGAATATGACAGCCCTGAATTGAGCCTTGTTGGGTTGGGGAGGGGGGGGGGGGGCTGGCTTCAGGAATCGTACAGCTGACCACGCTGTAGTGGTGGTTTGGAAAAATCTCCTTGGACAGTCCATGTCTTCAGTCTAGAAATACTCGAGCTAATAAAACTTGTCAGTCTAGCTCTTCTTTCGCTGACAAATGGGCATTGTCCACAGCAGACATGTTATGCATTATGTAATCCGTGGCTTTGTCCAGATTGGCGGTGTTTGGAACTGCATCTCGCTCAAACCAACGAACGAACAAAGGTTTCTATGTTAAAACAAAACAATAAACAAGCTGCGTGCTTTGCACATTCGACTGTGGAGTAAGCGTGCGTATGCCGTCCATGTTTTAACGTGTCATGAATTCCGTTGTCGCTGTTTGTGATCGGCTTCATCGCCGGCAACAGACGGGAGAGAGTGGAGGGGAGGGAGAGGGGAAGAGGAGCAGTGAAAGGGGAAGTGGGTAGATCTCGACGTTAAAATTCAGATCGGAGAATTTGGGAATCTCGTAGAGAGAAAAAAAAAAAGTATCATTTATTTTGATTTATTTGTATCCCCCTCTCTCTCTCTCTCTCTCTCTCTCTCTCTCTCTCTCTCTCTCTCCCCGTCCTTCCCTCCCTCAACATACAGACACTAGCTTGTTCAGCATGAAGCGAGTTAAGCAGACCCCATGCTAGCGAGTCCTGAAGTCCTCGGTGGTCGTCCGTCTCTCGTTGTTTCCCCTCCGTTAGCTGCGTTCTTTTTGTCGGCCTCAGAAGATGAAGGAGAGTAGGGAGGGAAACCGCATGCTCAGCATCATCATGCAAGACTCGTTTTTTCACTTGACCGCGCTGTCAGAAAGAAACAGAGAAAGGGGGGGGGGGGGGGGGGGTTAAGAACAGTGAGGAGGGGCGACAAGAAAGTCGTACGTAAGACATTTTGATCTCATCATCTTCAAAGCTATTTCCTCCTGGTGGGTCCCGTTTCCATGACAACCTAGAGGAGGGCAAGAAACAGGCAGGTTAGGCCGAGGTGACGGGGGAGTGTCATGGAGCCTGAAGGAGGCCGCTGAACTTCCAGCGCCATCATTCGGGCGGAAGGGAGGGAGGGGGGGGGAGGGGGAAGAGGAGATGGGACGGGAGGGAAAGGTAGCTAGCTATTTTTGACGTAACACTTGTGTCCTGGAGTCTTCCACCTCCTGATCGGAAGGGACTGGAGAGAGAGAGAGAGAGAGACAGAGAGAGAGAGAGATGTTTGAACTCTGTAGGAACGGAGGTGAAGACGCTGCGTCAAGTGTGTTCGGGAGGGGTGGATGGTCGGCTGTTCATTGTCTCCGTGTCCCTGTGTCCGCCCGTTTGTTTCCTTACCCCCCCCCCTCCCCTCTCTCTCTCTCTCTCTCTCTCTCTCTCTCTCTCTCATCCCCCACCATGTCTCTCTCTCCCCTAACTCTGCTGATCCCGTGTCACCCAATCAATAGACGTGTCTTTTTTTTTCTTTCTTTTTTTTGGGGGGGTGGGGTGGGGGTGGGGGGTGGGGGTCCAGCTACCTACAGCATATTCGACAGGGAGAGTATGCTTTGTTGTGTGGGCGTTCAGAAAAGATGTCTGCAAATAAAAAGAACTGACAGGGATGGAGTTTGTTTTTTTTTTGTTTTTTGTTTTTTTTTTTTTTTGGGGGGGGGAGGGAAGAATGACGGAGGGAGTCAAGATCTACGGAAGACACCTGGTCTTCCTGGAGTATTAGAAGAAGGGGTGTGGTTCATCATACGACTTATAGTTGTGTTGGGACTACTAGGGAAAAAAAAAAAGGTTTACGGTAATATAGTTATTTTTATTAATTGTTTCCCATTTGTTCCCCGTGCAGTCGCACGTAAAAAGACGCGCACGCACGAGCGCGCGCGCGCACACACACACACACACACATACACGTACACACACACCACACACACACACACACACACACACACACACACACACACACACACACACTCGGACGGGCGCACACACGCACACACACACACACACACACACACACACACACACACACACACACTCACACACACACACACACACACACACACACACACACACACACACACACACCTCTCTCTCTCTCTCTCTCTCTTTTCTCTCTCGGACGGGCGCACACACACACACACAC
>CM065746.1:12939116-12944116 GCA_033310375.1 Conus canariensis
CTGTACTTCTAGAATGGAGGCGGCAACCCTTCAGCCGCTGTGAGCGCACGCTGACCCCGACTCCACCGATACACCACTCAGAGGAAGCAGGCACCGTGCTGCCTTCAGTTGCAGCATCGTGTTAGCAAAGAGATTTTGAAAAACAGCAACAAAAAAAGAAGAAAACACATTTATAGGCTACCTGATTCAGCATCATAAAAACGGAAGAAAGAAATGCATGAATAAATGACAACGAATCATAGATGTATGAATTTATTATGAACAAGTGAATGGTCTTTTCCGAATTGAATACCAGTTTCCAACGTCAAGTCATGCATGAATTTGTGATATTGAATGACTGGGATGGAGATTAAATTTACATCCGATTAGCCAGAGGCTGGTAGAGAGACAGGCTGTTATCAGACCCCACGTCTGTATGGGTGGTCGTACGTATTCGTAGAAATGTGCACAGTCTTTTTTGTTTTGTTTTGTCTTGTTTGGAGCTCGTCCCAATCGATTAATGACGTGCTGAAAACGACGTGCGAACATCGCGCTATGTTTAGTTCGCTGTCGCTCTCCCTTCGCCTGTGCCAGTCAGAATGCACGCTTTCATTTCTCTTTAGGTCAGTAGGTAGAATAAGGACGGAAGAAAACCTTTTTTAGTTTAGGATGTGTGGTGGCAGAGGAATGCGAATCCACGTATGAATGAAGGATAGTTGGACTCATCGTGCGGTCATTTGACTGCCTAAGCAGATGTTAGTCCAACTCTTCAAGAACCTAATACGGCCTATTCTGGAATATGGACACAGCGTCTGGCAGCCGTGCCAGAAAACACTTTGTAGTGACATCGAGGACGTGCAGCTGCGATCCACAAAACTGCTGGGATCCTTGAAGAACAAGCCGTATCCAGAGAGACTGAGAGCCCTAAGACTGCCCACACTGGAACATTGCCGACTGAGAGGCGACATGATCAAGGTATTCAAGTACCTTCATGGATATTTTGAAGTCCAGTGACCCGAACTGACACTGGCAAGTGGGAGGGCCCTCCGTGGGCACTCTCTCAAGCTGCAGAAGGACAGGTAGCGACTGGACCTCAGGGGGAACTACTTCGCTCCGAGAGTGGTGTCAACTTGGAACAGTCCCCCTGAGGCGGTTGTGATGGCGCCATCTACCAACGCCTTCAAGAGTCGACTGGACCACCACTGGAGGCACCTACCCAGCCTGTACGAGCCAAAATGCCAAGATTAGCTCACTCAGTCTTGCAAGCCACGCATGACAGTCACTGAGTGAGAGTTAAAAGAGGACCTACAAACAGATCTTAAAGGTCTCAATCGTCGAATAAGTCAAGTCAAGTCAAGGCAGAAAAAGTCAGATACTGAACCACGGGACCCAATGACCCGTCTTCAAAGTCGCTGTGAGGACAGGTGTGCCGCAGTATTCCTCTTCCTTTTTGAATTTGTCTTCACAAAGATTTCCACAACAGACTATTGTCTATGTTTGTTGCAACCCCCCCCCCCCCCCCCCCCCCCACCCCCCCTCCGCCTTCTCCCTCGCTCCGCCCTTTCACCATCACCTTTTCTTCCTACCTCTCTCTCTCTCTCTCTCCTCTCTCTCTGAGAAGGAGAAATTTGTCATTTCGATGCACACTTCTCTGTGTGTGTGTGTGTGTGTGTGTGTGTGTGTGTGTGTGTGTGTGTGTGTGAGCGCGCGCGCGCGCGCGCGCGTGTGCGGGTGTGTTCCCATTCCTGTTAAAAGAAAGCTAGCAGTATTACCACCATTCCACTGTTCCTTTTCCATCGCTCCTCCATCCCCAGAAACCTCTCACCCCTTTGTCTCTTTTCATCTTCTTACCTCTGCCTAGATGCATGCTACTTTTTTTTTTTTTTTTCTTCGTCCGTACACTGATGGCGTTAATGATGAATGACGTGATCAATGTTGCCGACGACTTGAACGGAGTGGGGGAGGACGGTAAAACTGACAGGAGGGACGGAAATTGAGGCAATGAGCGTCCGGTGATTGGCTGCACGCTGCGATTATGGAAACGGCCTGATCTGAACACTTCAAGGGTTGGATGTTGTGGCTTTGTTCGTCTCTTCATTTTCTTCTGGAGTTGGGCAGGGTTTTTTTTTTTTTTTTTTTTTTTTAAATTTGTCCTTGAGATGTTAATGCTTTGGCAGAAGGGTTGGATGCGTTGCAGTTTTGTCGAGCTTTATCACGGACTGTTAGCGCTCCGGACCGGGCTTCCTCTGGTGGGTTGTCTCCCCACCCCCCACCCCACCTCCCGTTTCTTCCATCCAACTCACACACACCACACACACTCACACACTCACACACACACACTCTCTCTCTCTCTCTCTCTCTCCTCTCTCTCTCTCTCTCTCTCTCTCTCTCTCTCAAAACGCACCCGGCCCCGGCTGTAGATGTCAAATCAAATCAAATCATGTTGCTTGAAGCCCCACCGACCACAGTAGCCATCATATCAGGGCTGATGAACAAAGTGAGGGAATTGAAATGCAAAGTGGAAACTCAGTACCAGTTATGCATTACATTAAAAGATCTGCAGAAAGAGAGTCTGTCACACTCCAGTTAAAATCAATTCTTAAAAACATTGAATTCTTTTTAAAACAAACAAACAAACAAACTCAAAATTCAAATCCGCGGGAACGTCCCGGAACAAGGTCTTCATTGAGCTTGCCGTAAAGTTTAGAAAGAGAGGGGGTTAGTTACCGCCAAGGACACAAACAAACAGAGTACAGGACTAGACACAATGCATTTCGACCTCTTGGGTCTTCTTCAGGCGAAAACAAATAACATTTAGGACAGTGAAAACGGGATGCACTGTGTCTAGTCCTATACACTGTTTGTCTGTGTCCTTGGCGGTAACTAACCCCCTCTCTTTCTAAATTTGGCTTCATTTTCCGCCCTCAGTCCCTCCGTTTTGAAACTTGCCGTGAAGTGTTTATGTCCGACATGTAGCTCCCTGCATTCAGTTAAACGTGTCTAATGCTGAGACGTTCATCACATGGGACACAGCGTGGAGCTTCTTCACTCTGAAAGATACGAATGAGTTTAAAAAAAAAAAAAAAAAAAAAAAAAAACGAATAGCCAGTGTATAGCCGGCATAAAACTGTTACCTCTTTGCGACGTCCTGAGGTAGATGAGAGGAACTCTTTCAGGTTTGTAAATGGGGAGTGAAGTTTAGAACTCGCATTTCGAGATCCTCGAGTCCTCAGCTTGAAGTTGAGATGGTGAGTCAGCTACTCTCTTAGAGATGAACAGTGGCGCACAGACACAGAGAGAGAGAGAGAGAGAGAGAGAGAGAGAGAGAGGAGAGAGAAGAGAGAGAGAGAGAGAGAAAATAAGCATATATGAATGCTTTTTTTCCACCCAGCCCAGAGACAGACAGAGAGAGAGAGAGAGGAATTGAGGGGAGGAGTGGGAGAAGGGGAGAGATGGGCGATAATTTGGCAAGAAAGGCGAAATAGGGCGGGGTGGCGATAGATTGATGTATGCTTTCAAAGTGAGGTGACTGCAGGTGGAGATTGAAATCTAGATTCATGTATGTTTTATTTCTTCAGTTTGTGTCTATTCACCTTTAAAAAAAAGTTCATACTTTTACTGTTTTGGACAGAACTCGAAGTTGTTGTTTCTTTGTGTTGGTATGCGCGCGCAAGAGAAACTGCGAATGTTTTATGGAGGGTGAAATGGGTTAACCGCAAGTTCCTTTAACCCTCAACACTTTCGGTTTCAGTACATAAAGGCAAAGATCGAAAAGAACTGAAGAAAAACACATTCTGATTTTAAAAAACGAAAAACAAAACAAATTTGAAAAATAATTTATAAGGCTCCGCACCCAAATCGTAGGCAAATGAATCACAAGACAAAACACGACGCGTTTCGACCTCTTAGGTCTTCTTCAGGCAAGATACACAACACTCAGGACGACGAAAATGAACGAGCAATCACTTATCTTCATCCAATTCGGCGCAAGATGGGCGATGGATGTTTTGCGTTCAACGCCCATCTTGCGCCGAATTTGTGACACGGTGCCAGATCTCAGCGAAGACCCTGCTGCCTGTTATTGACCACGCTGTCACATTACAACACGTGGCATGGTAACACATGTAAACGTCAGACATGAACACACGTTGTAATATACGACATTGTATTGAATAGAACTCCCAGCAAGACCCCTCCCTTTGAAGAGAAGGGTAGTGGTGTGTGTGTGTGTGTGTGTGTGTGTGTGTGTGTGTGTGTGTGTGTGTGTGTGTGTGTGCGTGGTGCGTGCGTGCGCGTGCGTGCGTGTGTGTGCGCGCGCGCGCTAGGAAGGGCGAGGGATTCTGTGTCATCATTTTCATGTAGTATTTGAAATTGCTGATTCATTGTTGTCAATGCTAGTGTTGGGTTTTTTTTTTATTATTATCATTATTATGTAATATTATTTGTTGTGGTGACCATGTTATGTTACGGTTGTAAACATGACTGTGTTTGCTTTCCTTTTTGTTGTTCTAAAGGGCCTCACATAAGAAAGCTATTCACTATTCATGTTAAAATATGGATGTTCATATTCTTCTCTTTAACGCATTAACGCTTCTTGTTTTTTTTTCTTTGCTCAGTCGTACATCCACACATGTCAACTCAGACTCTCTCTCTCTCTCTCTCTCTCTCTCTCTCTCTCTCTTCACACACACACACACACACACACACACACACACACACACACACGCACACGCGCGCGCGCGCGCGCGCGCACACACACACACACACACACACACACACACACACACACACACACGGACGTACGCTTGTAGGCACACGCGTGCGCACACGCACAGAGAGAGAGAGAAGAGAGAGAGAGAGAGAGAGAGAATGTGGGCACCTGACAGTGCTGTTGACAATCAACCGTATTGATGTAAGCCCAGCGATCCAGCTGAGGACATTCTCCGAGACAGACATTAACGCTGGCTGTAAAGGTTTCACCGCTCCTGTCCCATGGGTCCATCCTTCCCCGCCTGTGTTGA
>CM065746.1:12949116-12951616 GCA_033310375.1 Conus canariensis
AACACTGGCTGTGAACATGCTTACTTTGAGCTGTGTATCCAAAGAAGTTGAGGGGACCCAGATAAACACAAACCTACGTCCCGTCAGAAAACGGGTCAGTTTGTGGTCTTGGTCCCTGGCCCTCTCATATTTCACCCTTGACCTCAGCTCACACCCTGCTTTAACAAGAGAATGTTTGATCTCTGAATCGGCCACAGACAATGGAATGTTATTAAGCCATACCTTTGTGGATGGTTTTTCCTCACCGGTGTCGTCTCTCATGATGAAAGGATTTGTGCTTCTTACCTGAAGCTTCGTGTCTCGCAGGTACAAACCTTCCACGATGATGTCTGTTCGCGCCCTCTCTGTAGCTGGGTATATGTGCCAAAGTGCCCTGATTTCTTGAGCACCGAGGATTGAGCCTTGGCCTGCAGCGCGCTCGAACGCCAAACAAATTTCGAGGACGTTACGTCTGTCGTCGACGGCGTTTGGGATGTCTCTTTGTTTGACAAAGACAGGGTTGACCGTAGAAAATGAAGCCATTTTAGATAGCCGAAATCGATCTACGAATACAATGCAACTTTGTTGTGAATCACTCGGACGGTTGAGCTAGGACGGGAAAACAAACCTTAGTCCAAAAAAGAAAGGTCGAGGTCCGGTTTGAATAGCGCGACGCAAACGTGACCGGTCGCACACCATGAGCGCTGCTCACCGAGTCCGCAGTTCTGAGTCTCTCTCTCTCTCTCTCTCTCTCTCTCTCTCCTATAACGTTCGTTCACTGAAACTGGTATCAAGAAATTGAAAAAAAAAAGTGAAGTGTGTGAGCTAGAACAGATAGATGGTGAAGGGCTGGGGATTGACACATGAGAGGGGTGGGGGTGGGTATACGTTTCAGTGTTATTTCCCGTTCTGTGTTATTATCGCTGTTTGTCTTGAAAGCCTTTTTCTCTGTTTGGGGGAAGATGAAGCGTTAAAATAAGAATTTAAAAAAAGAAACCCACCGGATTCAAAGAAATTATAGGAGGGATTGGGGGGGGGGGGGGGGGGGACTGCAACGTTTATTATTGTAAATCTCTCTCTCTCTCTCTCTCTCTCTCTCTCCTCTCTCTCTCTCTCTCTCTGTGTGTGTGTGTGTGTGTGTGTGTGTGTGTGTGTGTGTGTGTGTGTGTAAAACGGAGACGTCTGCAGCCCTATTCTGTTCTCCTTATTCATAAACGAGGTAGCGATAGAAATAATAAACAATGGAAGGCGTGGTGCTAGATTTACTGCAGATTATACGGAATTATTCATTTTACTGCTTGCCGATGATATTGTTTTGTTGTCTGAAACAACTGTGGGTTTGCAGACACAACTAAATACTTTGAAGACTTCAGTTAACCAGTTGCAATTGGTCAACATGGATAACAGTAATATCATAGTTTTCAGAAAAGGGGGATACTTGTCAGCCAGGGAAAGTTGGTATACCATGATATTGCGATGCCTATAGTTAATGTCTACAAATATCTTGGAATCTTTTTCTCTACTCGTTTGAGCTTTGTAGCCGCTTGCAGAGATCTTTCTTGAAGAGCAAAGAATCGTTCGTTACATATTTTGAAAAAAAAACTATATTCTTTGAATAACAATTCTCTGGACCTCTTCGTTAAGATTTTCGACATTTACGTTCAACGGATTGTTCTATATAGCTCAGAGTTATAGGGACTGGATAGAAAAGTAAGTATACACTGTGAGTCACTTCACTTATTTGACCTTAAAAAAGTTTTTGAGAGTGAGTATGAAAACTCGAAATGACTTAGTATATGGAGAGACAAACAGGTACCCACTGTACATAACTTCTGCAATTAGGTGCATTCGTTACTGTTAAGAATTAAGAATGAGTATTGATCGACTACCGAGGAAATCTTAGGCCATGTTATATGATTTTGGACTCAAAAGGGAAAAATGACTGGGTGTCAAACATTCGATTATTTCTTTATGAATTTGGTTTTGGTAATGTATGGGAATGTCAAAGTGCGGGTCAAGAAAATTTGTACAAACTGTACGTCAGAGATTAATTGATTGTAGGTGGCAGTATTGGGAAAGTCACATGAAGTCAAGTGATAGGTTTGAGATGTATAGAAGCTGTACGTCTAGTCATTTCGTGAAAGCATATCTCACATTTGATATGGATAGATATTTGCAGTTTATTGTTGCTAAATTTAGACTTGGTATGTCTGAAATTAATACACATTCGTATCGCTCTAAAACTCGTTATGGAAATGAGTTATTATGTCCATTGTGTGAAGAGTCAAGTGAGGTTTTGCTTCACTTTGTTCTAACATGTTCTGCTCTGAACGATCTTCGTATGAAATTTATTCCAGAGAAATTCTGTAGAAACCCATGTTTATTTTGATTTTGTTTACTTATGGTATCAAAAGAGGAAGGAAGAGTACCCAAATTAGCAATATATCTACATAAAACGTTTCAGTTCAGACAAACTCTTCTTTCGTGATTTCTTTTGGAATATATGACTGTAATGGAACAT
>CM065746.1:12966616-12974116 GCA_033310375.1 Conus canariensis
GAAATCTGGCTACTGTTAGTGTGTTGCTGCTATTGCTTGTGTGTCGTCGCGTGGAGCTTAAATCAGTAACGGTAGTCACAGTAACAAGCGTTGTTGTTGTGTGTTTTGTGTGTGGTGTGTGTGTGTGTGTGTGTGTGTGTGTGTGTGTGTGAGCGTGTACGCGCGTATGCGTGTGGTGTGGTGCATTAAGTGTTTGTATTTTGTTCTTTAAAAAAAAGTTAAGGGGCTCTTTCATATTTAAAAATAAGAAGCGGATTTGGGGGAGGTCCGGGTTTGTCTGCTATGCCGTGGTCTTATGACCTTTGGTTTTGAGTGTTGTGTTTGTGTGTTTCACCGATAACGAATAGGCCGGTATGGTTGGTACACACTTTGTTGACGTCGACATAGTTACCGGCTCTCGTCTGCGTCGTCTTTACGTGTCTTGTGGAAGGTGTGATCATGATCAAGTGCCGTGTTGCTAGTTGCTGGTCTTTCATGTCTGTACTCGTCTGCTTTTCTGTCTGTGTATCTGTCTGTCTGTCTGTCTCCACCCCCTCCTCCGTCTCTCTCTGTCTTTCTCTCTCTCTCTCTCTCTCTCTCTCTCTCTCTCCACACACACACACACACACACACACACACACACACACACACACACACACACACACACACACTTCATTACTAGAAAATTATACTTGAGCGCCCTCATATGCTTGGACGCAGTTTTGATTCACCATGAAATGATTTGGCAGTGGATACTAAAACTTGAGATTTATAACAAGCAGAAAAACTACCAACAGAATAATGCCGTCTGTTGGAGAAAGAAGGAGAATCGAATCGTCGCTTTCAAAACCAAGTACAGTGTAAAAAAAATAAATAAAACATCTCTCTCTCTCTCTCTCTCTCTCTCTCTCTATATTATATTTTATATATAATATATATATTTAAAAATTTAATGAAGTGTAACTACAGCTGTTTCTAGGTGCTATCTTCAGTTCTTTGGGCACGCAACGTTGGTGCCAAAAACATCCTGAAGATAGCACGCTGAAACAGCTGTAGATTACACTTCATTAAATTTTTTTACAGATGTTGCTCCAGGTGAGCCTTCAATTTTTTAACTTTTATGTTCATATATATATATATATATATATATATGATATGATTATGTGTGTGTGGTGTGTGTGTGGTGTGTGTGTGTGTGTGTGTGTTAAGAATGTGAGAAAACGCACATATTGAACTCACCATTTCTTGCCGCATAATGAAACAACTGAATTGTCCTTTCAAAATAGCTACTGAAGGAAATTTTTTGATCACCTACACTGATCTTTTTCTTCTTCTTTCTTCTTCTTCTTCTTCTTCTTCTTCTTGCTGTTGATTTATCAACAGTCGTATATATCGTAGATGCCTTTTTTTTTTACACATATACACACGCGCGCGCTCGCTCGCACAACACACACACACACACACACACACACTCTCTCTCTCTCTCTCTCTCTCTCTCTTCTCTCTCTCTCTCTCTCTCCTTGGCTCTCCCTCCTTCTTCGTTTTCCTCCCCCTCACACCTTTTTCTCCTTTTTTTTTCTTTTCATTTGTTTTTAATTGTCTAATATCACTTTCAGTCAAAAGACGATAACTTCAAGACAAGAACGCACGCGCGCGCGCACACACACACGCGCCACGCACGCACACACACAACACACACACACACCGAGTGGGCGCGCGTGCGGAGGCACATAATATGCAGACGCTCGCGCTAAAGCGAGTCCTATCGTGCACATTTTGTCAATATCTCAGGTGTGTCTCAAGTTTCTTAGAAAGTGTGCTAATCTTTGTGACCACGACCTGTTTATTTATGGAGAGAGCGTCACCCAAACGCCTGCAGATTACGTGTTCAAGTCAGGTGTCGTGCGAACTTGGCTTCATCATCGTGTGTAGACGTGGGTGAGACATAACAAAAAACACCTACGAGATATTTCGATCGCTTACCTAATTCGCCCTTTTTTCCTTTCTCTCTCTCTCTCTCTCTCTCTCTCTCTCTCTCTCTCTCCTCTCTCTCTCTCTCTCTCTGTTAAAAGTATTGGGGAAGTCTCTCTCTCTCTCTCTCTCTCTCTCTCTCTCTCTCTCTCTCTCTTTCTCTTTCTTTCTCTCTCTCTCTCTCTCTCTCTCTCTCTCTCTCTCTCTCTCTCTCTCTCTCTCTCTCTCTCTCTGTTTGAAATATTGGGAAATGTTTTGTTTTGTTTTTGTTTTTTCCAGTGACTGTTTATTCCGCTGCCTCCTTATCCATCCCCCGACCATTCTTCCATCTCCGGCTTCCCCATTTCTCTTTGTCATTTTCAAATGTGCGTGCGAACGCCCGCGCGCACACCCCCACCCCCACCCCCCGGCCACACACACCGCGCGCGCGCGGCACCACACACACACACACACACACGTGCGCGCGCGCACGCATGCACGCGCACCCACGCACGCACGCACACACATGCACACAACACACACACACACACACACACACACACACACACACACACACGTGCGCGCGCAAGTGCACGCACGCACGCGCACGCACGCACAAATACACCACACACACACACACACACACACCACACACACCACACACACACACACATACACGCGCGCGCGCGCATACACAACTTTTTTGTCGATGTGTCATCAAGTGACCAAGCTCATTTCAGTATGTCATTATAAGATAATGTGGCGACAGTTCAACAGCTGAAACAACACTGTTAGCTGTGATGATCATTCCACATGGCCAAACAACACTGTTAGCTGTGATGATGATCATTCCACATGGCCAAACAACACTGTTAGCTTGTGATGATGATCATTCCACATGGCCAAACAACACTGTTAGCTGTGATGATGATCATTCCACATGGCCAAACAACACTGTTAGCTTGGATGATCATTCCACACGGCCAAACAACACTGTTAGCTTGGATGATCATTCCACATGGCCAAACAACACTGTTAGCTTGGATGATCATTCCACATGGCCAAACAACACTGTTAGCTTGGATGATCATTCCACATGGCCAAACAACACTGTTAGCTTGGATGATCATTCCACATGGCCAAACAACACTGTTAGCTTGGATGATCATTCCACATGGCCAAACAACACTGTTAGCTGGATGATGATCATTCCACATGGCCAAACAACACTGTTAGCTTGGATGATCATTCACATGGCCAAACAACACTGTTAGCTTGGATGATCATTCCACATGGCCAAACAACACTGTTAGCTTGGATGATCATTCCACATGGCCAAACAACACTGTTAGCTTGGATGATCATTCCACATGGCCAAACAACACTGTTAGCTTGGATGATCATTCCACATGGCCAAACAACACTGTTAGCTTGGATGATCATTCCACATGGCCAAACAACACTGTTAGCTTGGGTGATCATTCCACATGGCCAAACAACACTGTTAGCTGTGATGATGATCATTCCACATGGCCAAACAACACTGTTAGCTTGGATGATCATTCCACATGGCCAAACAACACTGTTAGCTGTGATGATGATCATTCCACATGGCCAAACAACACTGTTAGCTTGGATGATCATTCCACATGGCCAAACAACACTGTTAGCTGTGATGATGATCATTCCATATGGCCAAACAACACTGTTAGCTTGGATGATCATTCCACATGGCCAAACAACACTGTTAGCTTGGATGATCATTCCACATGGCCAAACAACACTGTTAGCTTGGATGATCATTCCACATGACCAAACAACACTGTTAGCTTGGATGATGATCATTCCACATGGCCAAACAACACTGTTAGCTTGGATGATCATTCCACATGGCCAAACAACACTGTTAGCTTGGATGATCATTCCATATGGCCAAACAACACTGTTAGCTTGGATGATCATTCCACATGGCCAAACAACACTGTTAGCTTGGATGATCATTCCACATGGCCAAACAACACTGTTAGCTTGGATGATCATTCCACATGGCCAAACAACACTGTTAGCTGTGATGATGATCATTCCACATGGCCAAACAACACTGTTAGCTTGGATGATCATTCCACATGGCCAAACAACACTGTTAGCTTGGATGATCATTCCACATGGCCAAACAACACTGTTAGCTTGGATGATCATTCCACATGGCCAAACAACACTGTTAGCTTGGATGATCATTCCACATGGCCAAACAACACTGTTAGCTGTGATGATGATCATTCCACATGGCCAAACAACACTGTTAGCTTGGATGATCATTCCACATGGCCAAACAACACTGTTAGCTTGGATGATCATTCCACATGGCCAAACAACACTGTTAGCTTGGATGATCATTCCACATGGCCAAACAACACTGTTAGCTTGGATGATCATTCCACATGGCCAAACAACACTGTTAGCTGTGTGATGATCATTCCACATGGCCAAACAACACTGTTAGCTTGGATGATCATTCCACATGGCCAAACAACACTGTTAGCTGTGATGATGATCATTCCACATGGCCAAACAACACTGTTAACTTGGATGATCATTCCACATGGCCAAACAACACTGTTAGCTTGGATGATCATTCCACATGGCCAAACAACACTGTTAGCTTGGATGATCATTCCACATGGCCAAACAACACTGTTAGCTTGGATGATCATTCCACATGGCCAAACAACACTTTAACTGTGATGATGATCATTCGACATTGCCAGTCAGTTACGGCGAGTTGTTCTGTTGGAACGGTAGAAAGTGATGGTTGGACAGAACGTGGTGCCTCCCTCGTTGGCTGTTATGTATGTGATGATGGCTGAAGGTCAGTTTGGGGGCTGACGTGGGTGAGCTAGAAACACCCTGGGATTCATCAGCTGTGGCAACACGTTAGCTAGGAGGACCAGTGACGGGAGTCAGTCGTTCTCGCTTTTGTGCACAGCTGCGGCCTCTTTACCTGGCTTCCTGTTTCAGTCACAGAGAGAGAGAGAGAGAGAGAGAGAGAGAGAGAGAGAGAGAGAGAGAGAGAGAGAAACAGGAAGGTATATCTGACGCTTATCTCACTCCTTCTCTGTCCCTTCTCTTGTTTTTTTTTTTTTTTTTTTTTGTTGTTTTTTTTGTTTGTTTGGGTTTTTTTTCTTCCATTTTTATGTTTTTAATCTTTGGAAGAAGAGACGGGAAGGGGAAAATGTTTTCTTTGTTACCCCTCCGCTCTCTCTCTCTCTCTCTCTCTCTCTCTCTCTCTCTCTCTCTCTCTCTCTCTCTCTCCTCTCTGTCATGAGAAGAAGGAAATGTTCTCTCTCTCTCTCTCTCTCTCTCTCTCTCTCTCTCTTCCTCTCTCTCTCTCTCTCTATGGGAAGAGGGAAATGTTTTAGTTGTTTCTCTCTCTGTCTGTCTGTCTCTCTCCCTCTCCCTCTCTCTCCCTCTCATTTACTCACTCTTTCACACGCTGTCTCTTCTCTCTCTCTCTCTCTCTCTCTCTCTCTCTCTCACACACACACACACACACACACACACACACACACACACATACACACACACACACACACATGCACACACACCGCGACCCCCTGTAGCATAAGCCTCTGCCGAGTGCTATACAATAGACGGTTGGTGAAAGCGGACTGTTGTGCCATCGACACATAACAACACAGTAATGTTCAACAGCCCGGCGTCCAGGCGGTGGATCTAAACACCTCCACCCCCATGTCAATTGAACCTCCCGGGATCATTTCTAGAAGTGAAGGAAATGAGATACAAGGAATCTGGACAGGTCTAGACAAGGAAGTGCAAACACTGGACAGTCTGGACACTGATTGGCCCATTCCCTTCCCCACTGCGGCATTGTTGCTTACACAATGATTTTCAAGTTTGAAGACGTTGTTTCTCCCCCTGTAAAGGTTGGTTTGAGGTTGTTAGGGGGATTTTATTGCTATTTTGTTTATTTTGCCGGAGTTAACCGCATCTACTTCGTCAATTTTGTGGTGTTGATTTAGGTTCTTCATATATATATATATATGAATGAATGACATCAGTGCGAGAGGCCCGGTGTGTGTGTGTGTGTGTGTGTGTGTGTGTGTGTGTGTGTGTGTGTGTTTGTGAGTGTGTGTATGAGTGAGTGAGTAAGAGAGAGAGAGACAGACAGACAGAGCGAGAGAGAGAGACAGACAGAGAGAGAAGAGACAGAGAGAACAGAGTGTAGAACTTGACATCCCCAGAGAGATTTAATGTGACTTGATTTTCCTCTTTCGACGACGTTTTTCGCCCGCTCAGATAGTCTAGAGGTTGGAATGAACGAGCTGTACAGTCCACTGGAGCCCCCCCCCCCCCCCCCCCCCCTTCCACAGATCGGAGATTGTCTCCCTGAGACCACAGCTGGGGTTGTGGAGCCAACACTGAACTAAGTGCCTGACAACTTTTGATGAGCGAATGGTGAGCAGGTCCATTGTTTGAGCTGTCGGCCTATTCAGGAAGCAGAGATCCCAAAACACTCACAGTCAGTTCTCCGCCTTTACAGCATCAGCTGGACGGACATTCACCAGGGCTGTCCATTTGGAGGATCCTGATGATGTTTTATGCTCGGGAGGAGAGAGAGAGAGAGAGAGAGAGAGAGAGAGAGAGAGAGAGAGAAGAGCAGTGTCAGGTGCCAAGCTCTGTGACAATGTGCCGACGTCAGGAATTCATTCGGGAGTCGATGACACATACATCTGTATAGGCACCCGATAGTAATGAAGATCGCGGAAAAAGTAATCGATATAAAGAGGACTTATGCTGCATTCGACCGAATCAGTAACTTTCGTATGATTGGTCGTGCGCGAGCAAGTCCTCCAGTTTGTAGCGAAGGAAAGCAGAGACAGCTAACGATGCTTCCATGAAGGTCACGTGGCTACTGGAGCTGGAGTGTCTTCACAGTGGCGGTAGAGAACCAGCCTGTGCTGGCGCTGTTCGTCCTGTGACCTGCTGCCATGGGCAAGCTCAGCGGGGCTGGGTCATCCACGGCACACATGACAGGAACAAACAGTGCCAACAGTGACGGCTACCAATCAGCCGTGATGGTACCTTGTCAGCGCCGTCCGTGTTGTTGTTGGACAGAAATTAAAATGTACCGAAACAGCTGAGGAGGCTTTGTCAGCCTCGACATGTTGGCCATCGGCTCCACGTCAGTCGGTGTTAAGAGTCTATGCACATTCATCATCATCGTCACCGTCGTCGTGGTCCCATGAGTGTCTTCAGACATCCCTCAGGGGTGAGTTGGTGGATGCCCTCGCCAGCAGGAGACGTCATCGCTCTGTGTCCTCAGTCATGGGCAGCGGGTTGACCGTGCTGTGACCTGGTGGATGCCCTGGCCAGCAGGAGGCGCCATCGCTCTCTGTCCTCAGTCATGGGCAGCGGGTTGATCGTGCTGTGACCTGGTGGATGCCCTCGCCCCCAGGGGGCGCCATCGCTCTCTGTCCTCAGTCATGGGCAGCGGGTTGATCGTGCTGTGACCTGGTGGATGCCCTCGCCCCCAGGGGGCGCCATCGCTAT
>CM065746.1:12976616-12981616 GCA_033310375.1 Conus canariensis
AAGAATGGGGAGACCGGGGGTGGGAGGGTGGGGAGGGGAGGGGGAAGACTTTTTTACACTGTCAAGTCAGACTTGAGACGTTTCCGCTGATAGCTTGACTTAAGGATTTTGAAAGGTCTCCAAGGCCATTCTTGAGATTTGCATAAATCTGCTGGAAAAAAAATTGGGAAGGGGGGAGGGGGGAGGGGGGGGAGGTTATTTAAGACTATGAAAATCCTTAATCCGATCCATGATCATATTCCAGATCGGTTTGTCAAGGCGGTCTGGCAGCAAAACTCTGGGGTCTCCAAATGCTTCCAGAGCCTGAGGGAAAAAGTGGCCAGACACACTGGGCACACTGCAGGCATCAAGAGTGAAGCAGAATGCAGGAGAACTGGAACACACCCTCCCACTCTCAGTAGTCTGCAGCTCCGGTGGAAAAGAAGCTTCAGCTTCCGGGGTCTTTCACCCCCCTGATCCCTTGAGTTGACCGTACTGCCCTTGAAGCCTTCCTGGGAGGGAGATGGAGGTGGAGGTGGTGGTGGTAGGGGTGGTTGGGTTGGGGTCCGACCTCAGCACCAGGACCCTCTAAAATTGTTCAGGCTCTTCCTACACACTCGGGAGAAAGAAATGTACTCTTTGTATGAATGCGTGTCTGTGCTGTTAAGCGACGGAGAAGAGATGGTGGGGATAGTGACGTTTCTCAAACCAGGAATCCGGTGGATAAATGCATTCAGGTTGAACGTTCACGCCTTACCCACGGTGATAGGCAGGCAGAGGTCAGTGGACAAGCATCCCAGGAGAGGTGTGGGGGGGGGGGGGGCTTTCATACTGTGTCAATGATATCCACTATCACGAAAGCACATTATGAGGAGGCGGTGAAAAGGGCAGGGTTTGGTTTGGTTTGGTTTTGATTTGTTGTTTATTTGTTTTTCTAGTGTGGCGCCAGCCTGATTCGAATTCGAAATATCTGACTGAGAACTTGAAACGCTCTATGGTGGTTTTGTTGTGTGTGTGTGTGTGTGTGTGTGTGTGTGTGTGTGTGTGTGTGTGTGTGTGTGTGTGTGTGTGTGTTTGTTTGTCTTCTTCTGCTTCATCTTTCTAAGTACGTTCAACCAACCAGACGTACCTGCTGATGCCGCTGGGTGAGTCTGTCGTGATCTGTTCACAATCTGACTATGGTCACCCGCTCTGTTGTTGAACAGGGTGTGGTGTGGGGGGTTGGTTGGTTGGTTGATCGTCTCTTACTGTTCGGAACAGGTGTGTCACCATAGGGCCTCAGCGGGCCGGGTATGCACATCATCAAGAGTCAGTCATCTGCCGTTTGCATTCTGTACCCGTGCCTAAGCAGATAAAAAAAGTCTCACCCCTGACGTGATCTTTTAATTTCTGAAAGAGATTAACAATTTTCATCTGATCTAAGATTTCACGGAAGAAAGATTTTTAACGAAGTTTCTGGTACGCTTTTAGAAGATGTATTTTAAAGATGTGTGACAGGGTTTTGTTGTTGTTGTTGTTGTTGTTTTGATGACTTGTGAGTTGATTTTAACGTGGTGACAGCCTAGATATGGCCCTTTGCGGTCGGCTGGGCTATAAGCAACATTACCTTACCTTACCCCTCTCCTCCCCTTTCATTTGGGTAAGCGCCCCTTGCACGTGCTGGTGGAAATGAAATGAGGTCTGTGGAGGCGCCGCCCTGCGTTGGCTGAACGCCAGAGATCAGCGATATCCTGTGATGTCAGCTCTGCCAGCCACATGAACTCATTGCTTAGGCTGTCTGTCTCTTTGTCTGTTTGTCTGTCTGTCTCTCTGTCTGTCTTGTCTGTCTGTCTGTCTGTCTGTCTGTCTGTTTCTCTCTCGTACACTCAAAAGCATGCGCACGCACGCTTACACACACACACTTACACGCACGCTTACACACACACACACACACGCACACACACACACAACACACACACACACACACAGCACGCATACACACACGCACACACATACACCACCACACACAACACACACACACACACACACACACACACACACACACACACACAACACTAACTAAAAAGATATACTTCAACTGTGGAAAGAAAGAAGTAGCTATCTGTGTCAACACGTGTGAAGGGCCTTTTGCCCCGAGTGGGATGTAAACATCCTGGCCTTCATTTTCAAATCGATCACCACTGCGTGAGAAGTGCCAAACCTAGTTATTTCGGGACTCTGGATAAAAAAAAAAGGTGTGAACTAAAACAGGAATAAATAAATAGATAGATAAATGAATGAATGAATAAATAAATAAAAAGTGGCTTCAAAGAGAGTTTGGGGGCCTGTTCAAAAGACTTTTCCTCTAGCACTGAAAATAAATTCTGGGTGGGATCACTCTAAAGGTATTGGGGGAAGCGGTGGGCAAGAGATGGGGCGTGAGGCAGGGGTTGCAGTTAAATTAATAAGTACGAGCTGGTGTGGGGAGAGAGGGAGTAGTGGTGGTGGTTCTTTTAATATACAAATGGACCCTCCCCCCTCCCCCCGCGCCTGCCTCCTGAAATTTCTGTGCCAGTAACTTACTCTTTTCCGTCACTGTCTTTTTGACTGCCCCCCACCCCCACCCTTTTTATTCTTTTTCTTCTTCTTTTCTTTTTTTCTTTTTTTTTATTTCCTTTTTTTTAAATACTTTTTTTTCGCATTTATACATATATGCACAAACATGAACGTAAACCAGCACATATTAACATGAATAGACCCATCCATACAGCATAGATATAATTATATGTCTTTATATACCAGCAAACATACAATTAATTATATATCTGCACATCTCTTTCCGAGTGTGTTAGCTTCCATGGGAGTAGCAAGTTCAGTTAAAAAAAATTCTTTTTCTTTCTTTTTCTTTGTTGTTGTTTGGTTTGTTTGTTTTGTTTTGTTTTGTTCACTTTCAGTACTGTCGTCTTTCGTTTTGTTTTTTTGTTTTGTTTTTTTTCTGCCTTTGTGGACCATTCTCCTGTCTGTATTCAGTCTGTAAAGTCTGTGTATATCTGAACACAGTGTATGACATGGCAGCTTTTTGTCTTTATGTGGCAGTTAGGTCGGTGAATTTGTGCACACTGGCCAGAGTGGACTCTAACTGTCCTTTTTTGTGCAGTGTGTGTTTGCTAATATCTTTTTGTACTCCCAGTTCTTAGAGAACAGGAAGTACTTTACAATGGGAACGAAGAAATGCTGTCTGTCTGTCTGTCTGTCCGTGGTCAAAATGTGTTCCACCCGATCCAGACAAAACTTCTGGGCCGATCTTTCTGAAAATTTGTAGGTATGTTCATTATGGGTCAGGGATGATGCCCGATGTTTTATATTACCAGAATAGCCGTTACTAACGGCTATAAATGATAATTAAAAAGAATCAAGTCCGATAAGGGAAATAACCACCGAGCTGTCGAGTTTTGTTCTTCCACTAACTGGATATTGTCTCCCTTTTTGCAATAACTGTTTATAATTTTATGTGTAACCAAACTTTGTAAGCTCCTCGGTAGTATTGTGGTTAGTATCCCCTGCCTGTCACGCGGGAAGACTGGAGTTGTATTACCCGCCGGGAGAGAGCAACATTCTTTTTTTTCTTTTCTCTTACATTCAAAATTTTTACCACCAAACTGGGAGTACGTTTATACGCTTTGCATCTTGTTTTTTAGTGGGTTTTTTTTTTTTGGCACGACTTTTTTTTCATTATCGGGACAAAGAAAAATCTGTAAGGAAAATGCTTGGTGCTGACAGCACAGCCTGATTTTATGAACATGCCTTGGAATGTGTGTAGCTTGATTACCAATGATACCATGTAAGTGGTTTCTTTCGGACTTGTTTTGTCATGTGATTTTTTTTTTTTTTTTCTTGTGTGAGTTTGACAGGCGAGAAAAGGCTCTGTGTGTGTATGGCCGGGCTACAATGATTTAAAACTGGAAAACTTGGAGTGCTCTTTTCCAAAAAGGTTGTGAAGGAGAAGGAGGGGGGGGGGGGGGGGGGGGTCGCAACAGCTTCCGCGAGGTTTGAAAAAAAAATTATTCACCGAACGGTTTAAGGGTATGAGGGAGGAAGATGGGAGGGAAGGGTTTGTGTGCATAATGCACACATCGTCAACAGTATTTGCTGACGAGGTGGTTTGATTATGATTCCTTTTTCAATGATGGCGGGTGTGGGGGGGGGGGGGGGGAGAGAAACATAATGCACACGTCGTCTACAGTATTTGCTGACGAGGTGGTTTGATTATGATTCCTTTTTCAATGATGGCGGGTGTGTGTGTGGGGAGAGAACATAATGCACACGTCGTCTACAGTATTTGCTGACATGTTTTGATTACGATCCCTTTTCATTTTTTTCTTTCTCTCCAAACACCACCACCACCACCACCACACAACCCTTTTGTTTTCATTTTCTTTTTCTTTTTGTCTTTTTTTTTCTCTCTCTCTCTCCCTTACACACACACACACACACACACACCATAATATATATATATATATATATATATATATATATATTTAATAATAATCTGGATCCGTTTAAGTTTCTCAATCATTGTTGGTTGTTGAGATCATGTTGTGAAGTATGTTTGGGACTCCGCTCTTTCAGTTTCTGCGACTCACTTGTTGGTTGTTGTGTTTAGGTGATACAGCTGCTGGGTGGGGGATGTTGGTCAGGGTTTGGTGCTCCGACCCCTGTCCCCTCTCCCTCTCCCTCCTCCTCCGTCCCCCGTTTTCTCCCTGCACTGACTCTCGACTCCCACACCTCTGCCCGCTCGTCTCTCTCTCCTCTCCTCTCTCTCTCTCTCTCTCCTCTCTCTCTCTCTCTCTCCTCTCTCTCCCTCTCTCTCTCCTCTCTCTCTCCTCTCTCTTCCTCTTTCTCCTTTTCTCTTCCCGTTTCTCTCTCTCCCCTCCCTCCCCTCCCCCCCCCCCCCCCCCCCCTCTCTCCCCCCCCCGCCTTGTTTTTTTTTCATTTTTTCTTCTTCCCCCTTTTTTTTTTTTTTTTTTTACTTTCCTCTTTTT
>CM065746.1:12986616-12994116 GCA_033310375.1 Conus canariensis
AACTCTTGCTCCCGTAAGAAAACCTAACTCAGAGTAACTTTTATTCAAGACTGGCACAGCCTTTTAAACTTGAATAAAGTCAGACAAATACAAAGACGAACAATCTAATAGTGGGGGAAAACAAGCGCAGGCCAACAACCCCTCCGTCATCACAGTAATGACTTGGCAAAGATTTGACGGAGGCGTTGTTGGAGGGGTTGTTGGCCTGCACTTGTTTTCCCGCGCTTGTTCGTCTTTGTATTTGTCTGACTTTATTCAAGTTTAAAAGGCTGTGCCAGTCTTAAACAAAAGTTACTCTGAGTTAGGTTTTCTTATGGGAGCAAGAGTTACCCTACTTGTTAATTGTTTACTGTTCCCTGCCTCATTTCATGTTCAATTTCTATTTTCAACTCTTTGAAAGAGTTGGTGGACCTCTGCAAGCTGTAGAATGCTGTTGCTGGAGCATTTAAACGATCAAACGACAAGTGGATTAGGATTGTGTGGTCACCTTACCGTCCGTGTTAGTGAGAGACATGTGCTCTTCCCAACAGCTGCTTTGTGTTATAACGTAGACAGCATGCGTTCCCACCGTGCAGCGATCAGGGGAGTGGCGGATAGACTCACCGCTAGACACACAGGGGGTATTTTTTTGTGTTGGTTTAAAAGCACGGTTGACCTCCACGTCTGTGTCTGAGGGCTGCGAGACTCATCTTTTTCTTATTGTGCATGAATGGTGGTGGGTTGGAGTGCTGTGTGTGTGTGTGTGTGTGTGTGTGTGTGTGTGTGTGTGTGTGTGTGTGTGTGTGTGTGAGTGAGTATGTGTGTACGTGCGTATGTGTGTGTGTGTGTGTTTGTGTGTATGTGTGTGTGTGTGTGTGTGATACAACCAGTGATTATTATATTCATCTTGGTTGTGCCTGATTTGGGGCAAAATATTATGGATATGTGGGAGAGGTTGGGGGGGGGGACGCTTTGGGAGAAACGTGATTGGGCAAAACGTGATTAAGTGAAGCAAGATTGGGCAAAGAAAAAAATGGTGATCCGTTCTCTAGATGGTCGCGCATGACCAAGAGAATAGACCTGGCTCCCATTTCTCTGGGCTGTGAACAGCAGTCAAGTCCAAATCAGGTCATGAACTCATCAAGCCATGAACACTAAGTTCAGTCATTATCATTACTATCTTCATTATTTATTTTAACTCGCATCGTCTTTTTCCCAACGGCCTCGTTTTCATTCAACGCCCATCTCGCGCCGATTTTGAGAAGAGAAGTGATTGCTCGTTCTTCGTTTTCATTGTCCTGAATGTTGTTTATCTTGCCTGAAGAACACCTAAAGAGGTCGAAACGCGTCGTCCTTTGTTCGTCCCCTTTGTCCGGCGGATTATTTGTGATTTTTCTTCTAAAAGAAAATTCATTAAAACTAAGTTCTTTCAAGTGTCAAATCTAAATATAGCATTACAAGATGTCACTTCCCTCCCTCCCTCCCCCCCCCCCCCCCCCCCCCCCCCGAAATAAAAACAAAAAAAAAAGGGTTATGATTTATTTCAGTTTTTATTAACTGCCAGTCGAATGGTGTGTGTAGTTTTTGTTTGTTGTTGTTGTTTTTATAATCAAGAAGCAAAAGAAAGTATTTTTTCCTGTTGGCATCTTGATACTTTTTTCTTTTTAAAATTTCCGATATGCCTTACTGGTTTTTCATGAGCTAGGAAAAAAAAAACATGTCCTAAGCTTTTGAATTTTCAGCAGAGAACACAGCATTTCCTGTATGGTTTTCTCTTTATAACGAAAACATTGAACATTTTGTTTACGTATACCTGCACGTGCACATCCTTTCTCTCTCTCTCTCTCTCTCTCTCTCTCTCTCTCTCTCTCTCTCTCTCTCTCTCTCTCGTTAGGTAACAAGCTGTAGATACGCGTATTCTCGTATGTAACAGAAGCTGTAGATACGCGTATTCTCGTATGTAACAGAAGCTGTAGATACGCGTATTCTCGTATGTAACAGAAGCTGTAGATACGCGTATTCTCGTATGTAACAGAAGCTGTAGATACGCGTATTCTCGTATGTAACAGAAGCTGTAGATACGCGGAAGAAAATTGTGAATGAATGAAAGTTCAAAACACTGAGGGGATATCAATTATATTTGTTTTTCAATGTTTAGAAAACTTATGTGACCTTGAAGCTTGATGGTTCAAGTTAATGGTTTTTCATTATATCAAGCAAGATGAATATTTGTAGAGAAGAATATGTGTGAATGGGGAGAAGGGAGGATAAGGATATAAATGCGTGCGTGCAAGTCGATGGAAGATAGGATGGATCAGTGTACGTATGTGAAGGGAATGGTTGTTGTGTGAGAATGATTTTGTACTAGATATTACACAAGAAATGCAAATGAGTGATGAAAATGGAAATAATTTCTTAATTTTGCTTAGTTGTGTAGACACCTAATTTGCAGTTTTTCTTTTGTTTTCTTTTCTTCAATGCCAAAAAAAAAAAAAAAGACATTGTACCCCCTTGACAAAAAGGCTATTAGCCAATGTCAATAAAAGATGTCAGTGTCAGTGTCTCGCGTTAGGCCTGTTTTAGGAGTTGTTTCGTTTACTTTTTTTTTCCTAGCTGCTTTCGCTACTCTTTTCAGATTCTTCTCAAAGGATTCTCTCTCTCTCTCTCTCTCTCTCTCTTCTCTCTCTCTCTCTCTCTCTCTCTCTCTCTCTCTCTCTCTCAGTCCTTAGTGGCGATTTTGTTTGGTTTTGTTTTTTTAATTTGCCGAATCGAATTCTTTTTTCATGTAAATCTTCTGATGAAAACGTTCTTTGAACGCAGCACGCAGCCTTGCTTCTCTCTCTCTCTCTCTCTCTCTCTCTCTCCTCACCGTATTTCTATCGCCAGATCTCCTGCCTTCAACGAGAGGCCCCCGCCAATAAACAGAAAGGGGAGAAAGAGTATGGGGGTGAAGGGGAGGAGGGAGGTGATGGTGAAGATGGATCATCCCCCTCTTCTCCCCCCCCCCCCCCCCCCCCAAAGAAAAAAAAATGTTGATGGGATGGATAAGGGGTGGGGTTCAGAACAGGAAGGAGGAAGGAAGAGTTGAGAGGCGTTGTTGAGAGGTTGGAATCGTGGTGAGATCGCGCATTAAGTAAGTAAGGGCACTGAGGGGGTGAGGGGTGGGGTGGGGATGGTGGTCACGTTTTGGCGCTCACACTGTGCAGACTAGAGAGAGAGACAGACAGACAGAAAGAGAGAGAGAGAGAGAGAGAACGGCAAGCTGTAGTCAGCTAGCTTGGTTAGCAAGCTAGCCAGCCTGTGTTTATGATCTGTTGTGACTAGTAGTAGTAGGCCTAGCCTTCAGTCGTCCTACCATACACCAGTACGTATCTACGCAAAGCCTCGCACACAGATCGCTGACATAGCCTGCAGACACGAAGGTGCGACTGATCAAGCACGTACGATTGATATGGCACGCTTGTGCTCTTGTGCACGCACGCACCACACACACACACACACACACACACACACACACACCACACACACACACACACACACACACACACACACATCCAACACACGTAGTTTGTATGTGTTAAGCGGTGTCATATTCTCCGGCATTCATTTGCATGATGCTTTAAGCGTTTCTGATCCGTTAAGTGTATCTGATCCTTTAAGTGTTTCTGATTGCTACTGTGTTAGACATAGAAAGAATTTTGTTCAAACGATCCTTCAAGTGTTTCTGATTGCTACTGTGTTAGACATAGAAAGATTTTGTTCAAACGATCCTTAAGTGTTTCTGATTGCTACTGTGTTAGACATAGAAAGAATTTTGTTCAAACGATCCTTTAAGTGTTTCTGATTGCTACTGTGTTAGACATAGAAAGAATTTTGTTCAAACGATCCTTTAAGTGTTTCTGATTGCTACTGTGTTAGACATAGAAAGAATTTTGTTCAAACCACCACAGTGCAGTGCAGTGCAGTCTGTTAGGGGCTGACTGGGGCTCCACTGACACACAGGTCCGGGCCCTGGCTGGCTGTAGTAGGGGCTGACTGGGGCTCCACTGACACACAGGTCCAGGCCCTGGCTGGCTGCAGTAGTGCAGTCTGTCAGGGGCTGACTGGGCTCCACTGACAACAGGTCCAGGCCCTGGCTGGCTGAGTAGTGCAGTCTGTCAGGGGCTGACTGGGCTCCACTGACACACAGGTCCAGGCCCTGGCTGGCTGCAATAGTCAGGGTGCTCTCACTGACACACGGCCAGCACGCTGCTGCAGTAGTCATCTGTCAGGGAGCGACGAGGAGCTCCACTGACACACAGGTCCTCGTGCCCTCTCTGCAAGTGCAGTCTGTCAGGCGACTGCTCACTCACATCACTCTGCTATATGCTCTCCGCTACTCACGTGCTCTGTATCTTTCACAGCCACACGGAACACGCACAGCTCGCACGCACCACGCACGCACTCACACCTACCACACACCCCACACACACTCACACACCACCACACACTCTCTCTCTCTCTCTCTTCTCTCTCTCCTTGTCTCTCCCTCTATCTCTCTCTCCTCTCTTCTCTATCTCTCTTTCTCACACACACACACACACACACACACACACACACACACACACACACACACACACACACACACACAAACAAACAATTCCTCCGCCATTACATTAATGACTTGGCAAAGGCTTAAAAAGTAAAAGAAGAAAAAAACTAGAAGAAGCGGGTGAAAGAAAGAAAATGAGAATGAAAAATCGGCGAAATATATAATAAATACAAAACCCCTCACTAGCGGCATTTGGGGACCACAGCAATCCATTTTTAAGACAGAACCATTCGTTTCGCTCGCTCCGAGGCCTTTCGTCCGCTGGATCGGACTCATCAGGGAGACACGGCTGGCTGTGTCTGTGCTCCCTTGGCATCATCAGTTGGAGACATACCACATTCTGTAACTCTGTAGTATGGTATTCTCCCACATTGTATAATTCTGTGGTATGGTATTCTCCCACATTGTATAATTCTGTGGTATGGTATTCTCCCCCATTCTGTAATTCTGTGGTATGGTATTCTCCCACATTCTATAATTCTGTGGTATTCTTCCGCTCACACACACACGCACGCACTCACGCACACTCACACACACACACACACACACACACACACACACACACACACACACACACACACACAGAGATAGATGGATGGATAGATAGATATATAGATAGATAGGTAGATAGATAGGTAGGCCAGGCAAGGCAGCAGGAGGCATGGCAGGCAGGCGGATGGATGGATGGAGGGAAAGGATGGATGGACGACGTGGACGGATGAGGATGGATATGACGGACGGACGGACGGACGGACAGACAGACAGACAGACAACAGATATCGGCGGAAGTTGACGACAGTTTGTGACAAAAAGGATAAGAATATGTCGGAACACGTCGTTGGTCGCCCATGTAATGAAGGTAGCCAAAGTCGTGTTGACTGGGCCAACTCTCCGCAATGGGCGACTGTTCGAGGGCCATGCCAACAGTTAGTTGGAATCTTCTCTCTTTTCCCCTCTCTCTCCTCTCTCTCTCTCTCTCTCCTCTCCTCTTCTCCTCTCTCTCTCTCTCTGTCTCTTCGTCTGTCTGTCTGTCTCTCTCTTCTCTCCTCTCTCTCTCTCTCTCTCTTCTTCTTCTCTCTCTCTTCTCTCTCTCTTCTTCTCCTCTCTCGTCTCTCTCGCTCTCTTCTCTCTCCTCTCTCGTCTCTGTCTGCTGTCTGTCTGTCTGTCTGTCTCTCTCTCTCTCTCTCTCTCTCTCTCTCTCTCTCTCTCTCTCTCTCTCATCTTCATGTTCTGCACCGACCACCCTTTTCCCCCACCAATCATGGACCGGCAGGGAACAGAAGTGGTGTGACTGGGACGCCTTTAGTGTCCAGTCCTAAGAGACTATAGGCTGCCCGCAAGATCTGTCTGACCATTGGTCAGCTCTTTGTCCTGGGATCAGTGACAGCGGCATCACATCACAGTGACCCTTCCAGGCAGATCGTGTGACAGACAGGTGTTCTCAACCCTCCTCAGTTTTTTTTTTTTTTTTTTCGCGAATTTCTCCCGTTAAAAATCATTCCAGACATCCCGAATTCAGTGGGGGAGGAGAGGGGAGGGGGTCAGGTTTCATATTTTTGTTATGAAAAATGTTAGGCTGCACGGGTCTTCTTCTTCTACTTCTTCTTTCTTCTTTCTTCTTCTTCTCCTCTCTCTCCTCCTCCTCCTCCTCCTCCTCCCTTCTTTTGAAGATGTGATAGAAATATCGTACAATAAATCCCAAATCGATGTTCAGTCGGTGTCAGCAACTGCATGCTATGGGAGATGTAGACTTTGAAGCTGTGCGTTAATCAGTGAGTCAGTTGAAACAGTCGGGAGTAGAAACCTGTCCAGTTCAAAGCCGAACAGCTGCCCCCTTTGGTCCCTGGCTTCTTTCCGAACGTAGACACCGCCAGATTGGCAGCTCAGAAGGTCAGGCTTGGCCTGGACAACCATCAGCCGTCGCCTTGCGCCAGACACACCCTGACGTTGGAATAGGTGCAGTCCCTCCCCCTCCCCCTGTTCCCCCGAGCTCCTGTGCAACATCGCTTATCTGTGTTACACGGTTTGAGCCGTGTTAGACGTCTGTCTTAGTCTGGTCTGGATAGCTATGTGTGACGTGTGTCTTAGTCTTGCCAGGATAGCTATGTGTGACGTCTGTCTTAGTCTTATCTGGATAGCTATATGTGACGTCTGTCTTAGTCTTGCCAGGATAGCTATGTTTAACGTCTGTCTTAGTCTTATCTGGATAGCTGTGTGTGACGTCTGTCTTAGTCTTATCTGAATAGCTATGTGTGACGTCTGTCTTAGTCTTATCTGGATAACTATGTGTGACGTCTGTCTTAGTCTTATCTGGATAGCTATGTGTGACGTCTGTCTTAGTGTTATCTGGATAGCTATGTGTGACGTCTGTCTTTGTCTTATCTGGATAGCTATGTGTGACGTCTGTCTTAGTCTTTGTCAGGATAGCTATATGTGACGTCTGTCTTAGTCTTACCTGGATAGCTATGTCTGGCGTCTTCTTAGTCTTATCTGGATAGCTATGTGTGACGTCTGTCTTAGTCTTATCTGGATAGCTATGTGTGGCATCTGTCTTTGTCTTATCTGGATAGCTATGTGTGACGTCTGTCTTAGTCTTTTCTTGATAGCTAGGTGTGACGTCTGTCTTAGTCTTATCTGGATAGCTATGTTTAATGTCTTAGTCTTTGTCAGGATAGCCATGTGTGGCGCCTGTCTTAGTCTTATCTGGATAGCCATGTGTGGCGTCTGTCTTTGTCTTATCTGGATAGCTATGTGTGGCGTCTGTCTTAGTCTTATCTGCATAGCTATGTTTAACGTCTTAGTCTCATCTGGATAGCTATGTTTAATGTCTGTCTCAGTCTTATCTGGATAGCTATGTTTAACGTCTGTCTTAGTCTAATTTGGATAGCTTTGTTTAACGTCTGTCTTAGTCTTATCAGGCTAACTATGTG
>CM065746.1:12999116-13004116 GCA_033310375.1 Conus canariensis
TGTACATGCAGTCAGAGCTGGAAAGCGCCGACACATGGGAGACACTGTCAACAGATGACGACATCAAGTGGATTATAGGGGACTTCCTAGACCACCCACTTCAACACTGTGCTATTGACCTCGGTCACCTCTCTCCCTATCCTCTCTCTCTTCTCTCTCTCTCTCTCTCTCTCTCTCACACACACACACACACACACACACACACACGCGCGCGCGCGCGCGCGCGCGCGTTCTCTCTCTGTCTCTTTCTCTTCTCTTCTCTCTCTCTCTCTCTCTCTCTCTCTCTCTCTCTTTTTACCAATTGTCTAGCCTGAGGATTGCGAGGTCATCTCTCTCTCTCTCTCTCTCTCTCTCTCTCTCCTCTCTCTCTCTCTTTACCAGGAACTTCATCTGGTGGGTTTAGTGTTCAACGCAGGAGGTTTCCGTATCGTCCGTGTCGATCACGTGACAGTGTCCTTCACTGACTGGGCCACACGCCGAGCGCCCTCCACGTTCCACTCGCCACACATCCCAGGGAAGAGGTATAGGCTTTCAGCTGGCTGAAACACTGACCTACTACAGCCCAGTCGTGCTCGGCTGGTTTGTAAAGAAGGTGATTTTGGGCACACTGACAGAAGAAGAACACGCAGGTGCCCATTTGGTTGGGAGTGGATGGGGGATGTTGTGATTACTGTTTGTTTGACGAACGGTTGGGAATGTACGTACGCGGGTATGAAGGTGCAGCATTGAAATCATGAATGACAGGCTTCTTTGTGAAATGGGACAGAGACATCGACAGTGACAAGTGCACGGGTTTTTTTTTAAATTTTTTTTTCTTTAGTTGGTTTCAGTTTCATCAAGGAGGCGTCACTGCGTGCGGACTAGTCCATATACGCTACACCACATCCGCTAAGTTTTGAGACCACACTACGTCATGATTTTAAGCTGATGGATAAACAAATCAACAACAAAGATGAGAGAATTGAAGAAGAGGGTCTCGTGGCTACGACTTTGCAGATGTCTGACCTACGCATTAGCCCAACGCACTGGTCAGACCTTGGTAACTAGTTGGACTGCACTTTGATAATGAACCCAGTGTCTGAATGAAAAAAGGTCACATTATCTATAGTAGATTTCTAATGTTGAAAGTCATTACTAATTAAAAGGATGACTGATTCACGATTTTTATTTTTCTATTTTTCTTTTTTTCCCAGAATAAGAATCGCATGTCTGTGACGATGCTTGCGCACAAACGATGTCTGTATTCCTGCTGGGTTGTGAATGTTAAAGCTACGCGGAAAGAAGGGAAGAAAAGACATTACTGGAACAGTGAGTAACCGGGAACTTTGGGGGTTTTTTTACTGATAGGTCCGCGCTGCGATTTGTATACAGGAACTTTGTTTTGGGGTTTTTTTTTACTGATAGGTCCGCGCTGCGATTTGTATACAGGAACTTTGTTTTTGGGGTTTTTTTTACTGATAGGTCCGCGCTGCGATTTGTATACAGGAACTTTGTTTTTGGGGGTTTTTTTACTGATAGGTCCGCGCTGCGATTTGTATACAGGAACTTTGTTTTTGGGGGGTTTTTTTACTGATAGGTCTGCGCTGCGATTTGTATACAGGAACTTTGTTTTTGGGGGTTTTTTTTACTGATAGGTCTGCGCTGCGATTTGTATACAGGAACTTTGTTTTTGGGGGGTTTTTTACTGATAGGTCCGCGCTGCGATTTGTATACAGGAACTTTGTTTTTGGGGTTTTTTTTACTGATAGGTCCGCGCTGCGATTTGTATACAGGAACTTTGTTTGGGGTTTTTTTACTGATAGGTCCGCGCTGCGATTTGTATACAGGAACTTTGTTTTTGGGGGTTTTTTACTGATAGGTCCGCGCTGCGATTTGTATACAGGAACTTTGTTTTTGGGGTTTTTTTACTGATAGGTCTGCGCTGCGATTTGTATACAGGAACTTTGTTTTTTGGGGTTTTTTTTTACTGATAGGTCTGCGCTGCGATTTGTATACAGGAACTTTGTTTTGGGTTTTTTTTTACTGATAGGTCTGCGCTGCGATTTGTATACAGGAACTTTGTTTTGGGGTTTTTTTTACTGATAGGTCTGCGCTGCGATTTGTATACAGGAACTTTGTTTTTGGGGGTTTTTTTACTGATAGGTCTGCGCTGCGATTTGTATACAGGAACTTTGTTTTTGGGTTTTTTTTACTGATAGGTCTGCGCTGCGATTTGTATACAGGAACTTTGTTTTTGTGGGTTTTTGTTTTACTGATAGGTCTGCGCTGCGATTTGTATACAGGAACTTTGTTTTGGGGTTTTTTTACTGATAGGTCTGCGCTGCGATTTGTATACAGGAACTTTGTTTTTTGGGTTTTTACTGATAGGTCTGCGCTGCGATTTGTATACAGGAACTTTGTTTTTTGTTGTTTTTTTTACTGATAGGTCTGCGCTGCGATTTGTATACAGGAACTTTGTTTTGTTGTTTTTTTTACTGATAGGTCTGCGCTGCGATTTGTATACAGGAACTTAGTTTTTGTAATGATAGGTCCGCGCTGCGATTTGTGTATACAGGAACTTGTTGTTGGTTTTTTTCATGATGGGACTGCGCTGCGATTTGTAAACAGGGACTTTGTTTTTTCATGAATAGATCCGCGCTGCGATTTGTATACAGGAACTTGTTTTTTACTAATAGATCCGCGCTGCGATTTGTATACAGGAACTTCGTTTTTTACTAATAGGTCCGCGCTGCGATTTGTATACAGGGACTTCGTTTTTTACTAATAGGTCCGCGCTGCGATTTGTATACAGGGACTTTGTTTTTTACTAATAGGTCCGCGCTGCGATTTGTATACAGGGACTTTGTTTTTTACTAATAGGTCCGCGCTGCGATTTGTATACAGGGACTTTGTTTTTTACTAATAGGTCCGCGCTGCGATTTGTATACAGGGACTTTGTTTTTTTCAATAGTCCGCGCTGGATTGTATACAGGGACTTTGTTTTTTCATGATAGATCCGCGCTGGATGTATACAGGGTAGCAGGCATTCCGTTCAGTGCTTCATCGTTCTACCACGCTAGAAGAGACTGTCTACGCAGTGACAGGGCAGTGTGTGCGGAATTCACAGCTGTCCGCCCCCCTCTCACCATGACCAAACCAGCCCCTGAGCCACACTGCGAGGACCCGGGCAAGGACAGAAGATACAGAGACGATAAGCAGCCCACCCTTCAGCGAGGAAGAGGCGTTAACAGACAGCTCAAGGGTATTAGAGGGGCCGCGGACAGAGAGAGACAGAACCACAATGAGACCACACAGGGACTAGTGTGCTGACCGTCACCCTCTGAAGACAACGTGTCCTGGACAGTTTAGTCCTTGGTGCTGTCGGCAACAACTGTGGGTGAAAGAATTCTTGTCCTGGACAGTTTAGTCCTTGGTGCTGTCGGCAACAGCTGTGGTTGAAAGAACACTTGTCCTGGACACTTTAGTCCTTGGTGCTGTCGGCAACAACTGTGGTTGAAAGAACACTTGTCCTGGACACTTTAGTCCTTGGTGCTGTCGGCAACAACAGTGGGTGTCGAGGGATGAGGTGGTAGCGGTGTGTGTGTGTGTGACGTGGACACAGCGTCTTGAAGTGCCAGGATGGCCATGCTGTGTTCATGTGTCCGTCTGTGCCGGGATGCCTTGGATCGACGGCACAGCCGCAAACTGATCCCCACGGAGAACCCGGACGACGAGGTGTACTCCTTGGCAGGTAACCTACCCTTTGTATCATCGTCCAGGGGGGAGGGGGGGGGGCGGCCTTCCCTCCACCCTCATCCCGCCTCCGTTCTCTCCCCCCCCCCCCCCCCCCTCCTCTTCTCTCACATTATCTGTGGTCTTCGATTATTGAAAGTTAATCCGTTGTGCAGGGGTATGTGTTGATAATGGGTTCGTTGGGTCGTGGAGGTGGTGAGTGTGTTGTGGCCTTTGTCCAGATTGGATGTGTTTGGTGGGTGGACGGAATGGGTGGGACTAGTGTGGTAAAGTGGTGTGTGTGTGTGTGTGTGTGTGTGTGTGTGCGCGCGCGCGCGCGCGCGCGTGTGTGTGTGTATGTGTGTGTTTATGTATGTGTGTGTGTGTATGTGAAGAGATAAGCGGAGCGGGGTCTGTCTGCTGATGGATTGGGGGGGGGGGGGGGGGGGGGGTATTGAGATACAGTGATGTGCACGTCTACTTCCACCATGTTGCTAGTGAAAGATTTGGGGGAGTGCTGAAGTGGGGTGGTGTGTGCACGTGCGCGCGTCTCTCTCTCTCTCTCTCTCTCTCTCTCTCTCTCTCTCTCTCTGTCTGTATCTCTTTCACGCACACGCGCACGCACATACGCACACACACACACACACACACACACACACACACACACACACACACACACACACACACACACACACACCTTCTCACAACGATCGTGAATTTCGTCCCAAGCCTTCCTCGTTTGGGGACGATGAGAAGTAGAAGTCATGTTGTTTGGATGTAGATTTCGTCTCTCCATTAGCAACAAAGGCAGAAGAATGTGGAAAAGAAGACTTGAATGGGGAGAAGAAAAGAGAAAATATCCATTAAGAAAGACAGAAGACAGAACAATTAGAAGGCGTGCACACTTCGTCAGGGCCCTTAACCGTGGTCTGTATGAGATGGGAGACCCCACCAGGGCATCAACTCCTACCACGATGTGTTTAGGCCAGTCAGCATCTTGGCTATACAGGCCTAGAAGCGATCCATGCAATGCCTCCCTCCCACCTCCCCAGCAGAGCCTGAGGGATCACTGGACCACGCAAGCCCTCTGATCACGACAAGGAGTCCTGTAAAACCCTGTATAGTCTGTGTGCTGAGGCAGGGGAGCCATCCCTCTCCAAGTGTTGGCTGAAACTTTCCTTGAACTATTGTTTGAACCTGTTCTCTGAATCCCTCAGAACCCTACCGAAGACTCTGCCTTTTGGCCCCAAGTTCCTCGAAGAAATTTGGAGACAGCTGCAGTTCCATTC
>CM065746.1:13016616-13019116 GCA_033310375.1 Conus canariensis
GTTGAAAATTTAAAAGCTTTGGGCATATGTCCTAGTTCAAAGAAAATCAACAGGACGTTTCGGAAATCAGTAGAACAAAGTTTCAGGACAAGTAGGGAAGTGTTCTATATCTTCCTTCCTTCCTTTCTTTCTTTCTTTCTCTCCATAATACTTAGGAATTTTCATTTCATAAACAGAGAAAGGACAAAATAACAGTGAGGATTATTACAGGCAAGTGATGCAGGACTGAAATGAATCATGTTTTCAAAGTCATATCTTGTGACGAGTGAGACTGGAAACTGGGATGAATCTGATTGTACTGGCTTGACCAGTGAACATGGATTGTACGTTTATTTAGAGCTCCTGCGCTCTGCAGGTGACTGCTCTCTTCGTCCTGGTGTGCGGGCAATACAGAAGTTTGGATTTACTTGACTTCCAGCTGTTCCAAGCAGTCAGAAATTAAGCATAGTGGATGCGAAGCAGTCAGAAATTAAGCATAGTGGATACGAAGCAGTCACAGAAATTAAGCATAGTGGATACGAAGCAGTCACAGAAATTAAGCATAGTGGATACGAAGCAGTCAGAAATTAAGCATAGTGGATACGAAGCAGTCACAGAAATTAAGCGTAGTGGATACGAAGCAGTAACAGAAATTAAGCATAGTGGATACGAAGCAGTCACAGAAATTAAGCATAGTGGATACGAAGCAGTCACAGAAATTAAGCATAGTGGATACGAAGCAGTCACAGAAATTAAGCATAGTGGATACGAAGCAGTCACAGAAATTAAGCATAGTGGATACGAAGCAGTCAGAAATTAAGCATAGTGGATACGAAGCAGTTAGAAATTAAGCGTAGTGGATACGAAGCAGTCACAGAAATTAAGCATAGTGGATACGAAGCAGTCACAGAAATTAAGCATAGTGGATACGAAGCAGTCAGAAGTTAAGCATAGAGGATACACTGCCCAGACACCAACTTCACGGGTTTTTGTTGTTGTTGTTGTTGTTATTTTGTTGTTGTTGTTGTTTGTTTGTTTTTCTCTGGCGGCATGGTTTGAAGACCTAGACCGTCAAAATCAGTCTTTGAACGGGAAAGCGCTGTTACGTTGCCTGAAGTCAACCCAGAGAATGAGTGATAAGAGCCATAGGTCTTTGTTGGCTTGAAGTCGTTTCAGCCGTGTCTTTGTTGGCTTGAAGTCGTTTCAGCCGTGTCTTTGTTGGCCTGAAGTCGTTTCAGCCGTGTCTTTGTTGGCTTGAAGTCGTTTCAGCCGTGTCTTTGTTGGCTTGAAGTCGTTTCAGCCGTGTCTTTGTTGGCTTGAAGTCGTTTCAGCCGTGTTTATTAAGTCATACAGTGAGAATGATGCAGCTGCTCCCATTCCAATGACGCAAACTCTTCCGGATGCAGTGCTGATTCCATTAGAACCAGTTCGGTCGTTTTCGGAGCAAGTGGTCGATTCCATCTATGAGATCCAAGAAATGGGCGGGTGGCAGGGGGGGGGGGGTGTCCGAGTATGTGTGGGGGGGGGGGGGGGGGGGGTCCAGTTGTGTGTGTGTGTGTGTGTGTGTGTGGTGTGTGTGTGTGAGTTTGGTTATGTCTTCGTAGATAGTGAGTTTGATCATGTTTTTGTAGACAGTGACTTCTTACAAGGTAATAATAACAAAACCGGGATTCGATTCAGTGTGGATCAACAGTGAACACATACATTCAGGTCAAAATGTTGCATGCACGTCTGCTCGCCCCATGCAATCATACGCTCACTCACGCACTGGCATGCAAGCATACAAATGCATACGCACGCCATAGAACAAGATGGTCATTGTGTAGTACTTTTTTTTCTTTCTTTTTTTTGTATTTTCAGAATTTCTTTTCCAAGAAAGGATTCCGGAGTAATCTGAAGAGGACGAAAAGTGTAACCAAACTGGACAGGAAGAGGTCTGGCTCCAACGCCTCGGAACATGAGACGTAAGTGGACTAGTTTTTTTTTTCTCTGTCTTCAGACGGACAGAGAGACAGAGAGGATGAGAGAATCATCCCACCGGTCTGTTCTGTCGGTGTGCCTTTACGTAGAGCACCTGTTCTGTTGTTTCATCATTCATCAGTCATCTCCCCCTTTGGCCAGGCCTGCACCGCCATCTCCCAACCACTCTCTGTTTCTCTTTCTTTGTCTGTCCCACCCTCCACCTTCCTCATCGCTTTCTCTCTGTCTCTCTGTCTCTGTCTCTGTCTGTCTGTCTGTCTGTCTGTCTCTCCTCTCTCTCTCTCTCTCTCTCTCTCTCTCTCTCTCTCTCTCTCTCTCTCCGTCGCTCCTCCCCCCCCCCCTCGTACCGCTCTCTTTCTATTTATCTGCCTGTCTGTCTGTCTATCTGTCTGTCTGTCTCTTCTCTCTCTCTCTCTCTCTCTCTCTCTCTCTCTCTCTCTCTCTCTCTCTCTCTCTCTCTCTCTCCCTCTTTCTCAGTGCTACCTCTGTATCAATCAAAATTTCGATATCGGCTCTCTCCCTCTCTCTTTCTTTCTCTCTC
>CM065746.1:13021616-13029116 GCA_033310375.1 Conus canariensis
CTCTCTCTTTTATCTTCTTTGACAAATGATCATTATTCTTCAGATGCTGGTACAGGCAATGGAAGAATGAATGAAAGAATGCATAGAGATGCTTTACCTTTCTCATCTGTTGAATCATTTCCCTCTAAACTTAGAACACAAAATAATGCAGAGAATGAAAATGTGAATGAAAATGGTTTTGTTTCATCATCAAATGGGGGTTTTTCCTCTAAAATGTTTGTACATAATCGGAACGAAAGTGAGAATTTGTTATCTCCAACACTGAATGAAAGTGCTCCTTTCGAAGTTTGTGAACATGGTTTAAGAAACGACGGAAATGATTTATGTCTCATGGGGAACAATCGTTCTTCTGCTTGTATTGATTTTCACATACCAAGCTTTATCCCATTGTCTTCATCAAATGAAGAGGTTAATGTAGTGTCTGGTAATAGAAGAGAAAGAGCAATTTTGAATGATCAAGATAATTTTACAGAAAGCATCTGTGGTGCGAGTTTGGCTGGTACGAACGGAAATCATGTCTCATTTTTGCATTGGAATGTAAATGGCTTGCTTTCTAAGCTATCTGATAAAATGTTTATTTCGTATATAACGTCTTTTGATTTTGTTTGTTTAGTAGAAACTTTTGTTTAGTAGAAACGTTTGTTGAAAATTTACATTCAAATGTATTCAGCAATTATAAAGTCTTCTGTAAACCAGCCGTTCAGTTTACGAAACACGGACGAAGATCGGGAGGAGTCGTATGTCTTATCAAAATGGAATTTGTACCTTTTGTACAGGCATTACCGATTGATCTAAACAGTATCATGATGTTCAATATTTCTAAAGATGTCTTTGGTCTTACAAAGAATGTTCTTTATGTATGCACATATGTACCTCCAGAAAATTCACCATACTATGCTTTTTATGGTATTGATAATGGCATAAGTGATTTGGAAAACTGTCTCTCTGATGTTGTGCTCAGTATGCCTGATACGTATGTACTTCTGGCTGGAGACTTAAATAGCAGAATTTCTAACATTTGTCAGGAATTTTCAACCCAAAATTGTCCTTTTAGTTTGCATAACGAAACCCTTATAAACAGATGTTCAGAAGACAAGATATTAAACAGGTATGGTAAGCTCTTGTTAAACATGTGTACTGTGTTAGATCTGTGCGTTTTAAATGGTGTGTGCGACGGCGACCGTCAAGGTCGTTTCACATACATTTCAGAGTCAGGGAACAGTGTGAATGATTATTTTATAACTTCCTATGACATGTTTAATGCTATTAATATATCGTGCAGTCTTTGTGTGAATGAACGAATTGAGTCTGACCATCTGCCTCTATATCCCATATGAACTCACTTTTTGAAGTAAGAAATGGAAAAGGTATCAAGAAAAACATACAAGTTATAGAAAGGTATAAATGGCAAGATGAATATGCTGATACTTTCTGTGATCTAATGAATAGTCAACATGCTTTGTCAATGCTGGAGAATGCAGTTACTCTGATCGATGATGACATTAATGCCGCTTTGAATATATTTAATGCTTGTATAAAAGATCAAGCGGAGTGCATGAGGAAACAAATAAGAATAAATGACACTCTGAAGAATGATGATTGGTTTGATCATGAATGTTATAAAACCAAGAGAGACGTGAAACAACTTCTAAGAATATCTAGAAATACATTGGACGATAAAGACAGAGACGTTTATTGTAAAGCTCGAAGGGAGTATAAGAATCTTTTAAAGAGGAAGGAGAACGAGTATAATTCTTCTTTGTTATGCAATTTAGTTACCTCAGTTGAAGATCAGCAAGAGTTTTGGAAACACATGCGCAGAATATCAGTTAAGAAAAGTAGTACGCATAACAATATCTCTGTCAGCGATTGGGATAGGCATTTCAGAGATCTTCTCGAAAAAGATGCTGAAGAAGACGCAGAAGAAATAGAAGATGAGATACCTTTTCTCGATTCTGATAGCGATGCAGGGTTCCTTGACAGTATAATTACTAGAACAGAAGTGATCTCTGCAATGAAAAAACTCAAGAACAAAAAAGCTGCAGGCCCTGATGGCATTGTTGGAGAATTATTCAAAAATGCCGGAAATATCGTAATTGATTTCTTCGTCAGATTTTTCAATGTACTTTTTGACAAAGGGATATTCCCTGATAACTGGACTGAATCGATTATATTGCCATTATTTAAGAAAGGTGAAGTCAATGATCCAAGTAATTACAGGGGCATATCACTTAGTGATATAAGTAGTAAATTATTTAGCTCTATAATTAACTGTAGACTGCAAAAGTGGGTGGAATTTAATAATAGCACGGGTGAGTGGCAAGCGGGGTTTAAGAAAGGTTATTCAACTATCGATCAGATGTTTACCCTTTTGGCTATTGTACAAAAACAGTTTTCATGGAATCGCAAATTATATGTGGCCTTCATTGACTTCGAAAAGGCATTTGATTCCATATCTAGAAAATTACTTTGGCCAGTGCTTCAAAAGAATGGAATAAAGGGTAAAATGTACCAATGTATCAAGAGCATGTACAATTGTGTAAAAGCAAGGGTCAGGTGTGGTGGTGAATTTACAGATTACATAGTTTGTACAAAAGGTGTAAAGCAAGGAGATGCATGTAGCCCTGTTTTATTTTCTTTGTTTATCAACGAATTAGCACAAGAAATCATAGAGAAGGGAAGACATGGTGCAACACTGTCTCCAGATACAGTTGAATTGTTTATTTTGTTACTGGCAGATGATATAGCTTTGTTGTCAGAAACACCAGTTGGCCTTCAGACCCAGATGAACAATTTATGTAATGCAGCTTCTAGACTCCAACTTAAAGTAAATATGAAAAAGAGCAATGTCGTGGTATTTAGAAAAGGAGGGCACCTTGCAGCACGAGAGAGATGGTTTTTTAATGGTGAGCAAATGGCTGTCGTTAACTGTTATAAATATCTTGGTATTCATTTTTCCACCCGACTTAGTTTTGTGGCTGCATGCACAGATCTCGCAAGCAGAGCGAGAAATGCTTTGTTATCAATTCTGCAACGATTGTTTGTACTTAATAATAATTCGCTGAAAGTATTGTTAAAAATTTTTTATACTCGGGTGCAGCCAATTGCTCTGTATGGTGCTGAACTGTGGGGACTGGATACTGCCGCCGTTCATGTTGAAAAGGTTCATTTGTATGCCCAAAAGAAATTTTTAGGAGTCCACATTAAAACACCTAATGATCTTGTGTATGGAGATACTGGACATCACCCTATTTACATAAATTCAAGTGTACAGTGTATCAGATACTGGCTAAAGTTATCACGGATGAATGATAACAGATTACCTTTAAAAGCTTATAACATGTTACTCTGGTTGGATTCACGAGGCAAAACCACATGGGCGTCAAATGTTCGTAAGACCCTATTTCTAAATGGTTTTGGATTTGTATGGCTAAACCAGGGTGTGGAAAATGTGAAATATTTTTTGCAATTGTTTCGTCAAAGACTTATTGATAACAGATGGCAAAACTGGCATGAACATGTTCTGGAAAGTGATAGATTTACATGGTACAGATCGTTTAAATCATTTAATAATTGCGAAACATATCTTTCACTTGATATTGACAGACATATAAAAAATTATATGACGAAGTTCAGATTTGGTGTCTCAGATATAGCAATGCATCGTCAACGGTATAATGTAGTTTCTGACAGCAATCTGACATGCCCGCTATGTGGAAAGGCAAATGATAATGAAATACACTTTCTGTTCGTCTGCTCTGCTTTCAGTGACCTACGGCAGGAATATATTCCATGTAAATATTATACAAATCCATGTCAGTTCTGTGTGACTCTATTAATGACGAATGAAAATAAAATTATTGTGAGGAATTTATGCATGTATTTATATAAAGCCTTTAAGAGGCGAGCTGTTATGGTTAGCTAACAAATGTATTGACACGCCAATATTACATGCATATGGATAGCCTATTATGGTATTAATGTATGTGTCAGTAGAGTAGACTTCATGCACATGCGTAGTAGATTGTAATTCATCCATTTGAGTATCATTTTATTGCTGTTTTTTTTCCCCATACATTCTAGTAAAACTTTGTGTTGATGTTGTTGTCACACTTATCATGCTGAGTTTTGAATGTAATCCCCCTTCACAAGGGGCTGTGGCCTATCTGAATAAATTTAATTTCATTTCATTTCTCTCTCTCTCTCTCTCTCTCTCTCTCTCTCTCTCTCTCTCTCTCTCTCTCTCTCTCAGTGCTACCTCTCTCTCTCTCTCTCACTCTCTTTCTCAGTGCTACCTCTGTATAGTCAAAATGTCGATATCGTCTCTCTCTCTCTCTCTCTCTCTCTCTCTCTCTCTCTCTCTCTCTCTCTCTCTCTCTCTCAGTGCTACCTCTCTCTCTCTCTCTCTCACTCTCTTTCTCAGTGCTACCTCTGTATCAGTCAAAATGTCGATATCGTCTCTCTCTCTCTCTCTCTCTCTCTCTCTCTCTCTCTCTCTCTCTCTCTCTCTCTCTCAGTGTTACCCCTCTCTCTCTCTTTCTCACTCTCTTTCTCAGTGCTACCTCTGTGTCAGTCAAAATGTCGATATCGTCTCTGTCTCTGCCTCTGTCTGTCTCTGTCTCTCTGTCTCTCTCTCTCTCTCTCTCTCTCTCTCTCTCTCTCTCTTCTGTCTCCCCTCCTCTCTCTCTCTCTCTTTTTCTCAGTGCTACCTCTGTATCAATCAAAATTTCGATATCGGCTCTCTCCCTCTTTCTCTCTCTCTCTCTCTCTCTCTCTCTCTCTCTCTCTCTCTCTCTCTCTCTCTCTCTCTCCTCCCTCCTCCCTCTCTCTCTCTCTCTCTCTCCTCTCTCTCTCTCTCTCTCTCTCTCTCTCTCTCTAGCTAATAAACCACTTTATCAACGAACCAGACGTGAAGATCTTTTTTCTTTTACAAAACTTTACGCAGTTTAAATTGGATACATGAAATCATATTAGCTCAGTGTGTTTGTTAGCCTCTGTGAGTGTGTGTGTGTGTGTGTGTGTGTGGTGTGTGTGTGTGTGTGTGTGTGTGTGTGTAAACACACATAGAGAAACAGAGAATAACCTAAAAATGTTTGTCAAATCGTAAGCCTTGACCGAAAGAAAGAGAGAGAAATATCAACACTCAAGATTGATTTTCATTATGATTAGGCCTAAACCTGAAAGAGAATGATTAAACAACTAGAAGAGAGAGAGAGAGAGAGGAGCGAGAGAGAGAAGGCTGATAGTCCACCATCGCTATAAACCCCAACGTTGAGCAAGACCCACCCAGTGTGGATTGAATCTGCCCAAAAAGTAGCGTGCACAGACGATGATTGTGCGTGTTATCATCAGCACCGAGCATGCACCATCTCCTTCCGGTTTCCGTCAGTGTGTGTGTGTGTGGACCGCCTAGATCAGAGCTTCTTCCCAAGGTGGCCAGGGTGTGAGGGCTTCTTCCTTCCTGCCTGTCTCCTCTCTCTCTCTCTCTCTCTCTCTCTCTCTCTCTCTCTCTCTCTCTCTCTCTCTCTCTCTGGCTGTCTGTGTACGCCTAGGCCGCCTTGGTGTGTCACCCTGTGCCTGTCCTAAGAGTCTGATTCTTTGTCCCTTCTTTTCTCTGTAGCCTAGGCTGCCATGGTATGTCGCCCTGTGCCTGTCTTAAGAGTCTGATTCTTTGGCCTCCCTCTCTGTAGCATAGGCTGTCATGGTATGTCGCCCTGTGCTTGTCTTAAGAGTCTGATTCTTTGGCCTCCTTCTCTCTGTAGCATAGGCTGTCATGGTATGTCGCCCTGTGCCTGTCTTAAGAGTCTGATTCTTTGCTCCTTCTCTCTGTGCCTAGGCTGCATGGTATGTCGCCCTGTGCTTGTCTTAAGAGTCTGATTCTTGTCCTCCTTCTGTCTGTCGCCTAGGCCGCCATGGTGTGTCGTTCTGTGCTGTCTTAAGAGTCTGATTCTTTGCCTCCTCTTCTGTAGCATAGGCTGCCATGGTGTGTCGTTCTGTGTCTGTCTTAAGAGTCTGCTTCTTTGTCCTCCTTCTGTCTGTAGCATAGGCCGCCATGGTGTGTCGTTCTGTGTCTGTCTTAAGAGTCTGTTCTTTGGCCTCCTCCTCGTCTGTAGCATAGGCGCCATGGTGTGTCGTTCTGTGTCCTGTCTTAAGAGTCTGCTTCTTTGTCCTCCTTCTGTCTGTAGCATAGGCCGCCATGGTGTGTCGTTCTGTGTCTGTCTTAAGAGTCTGCTTCTTTGTCCTCCTTCTGTCTGTAGCATAGGCCGCCATGGTGTGTCGTTCTGTGTCTGTCTTAAGAGTCTGCTTCTTTGTCCTCCTTCTGTCTGTAGCATAGGCCGCCATGGTGTGTCGTTCTGTGTCTGTCTTAAGAGTCTGCTTCTTTGTCCTCCTTCTGTCTGTAGCATAGGCCGCCATGGTGTGTCGTTCTGTGTCTGTCTTAAGAGTCTGCTTCTTTGTCCTCCTTCTGTCTGTAGCATAGGCCGCCATAGTGTGTCGCCCTGTGCTTGTGTTAAAGTCTGATTCTTTGTCCTCCTCTTTTAGATCTTGTTGTCTGCCCTGGTACCCCTCTCTTTGTCTTTTATGTATCTCTCTCTCTCTCTCTCTCTCTCTCTCTCTCTCTCTCTCTCTCTCTCTCTCCCCCCCCCCCCCCATCTCCCCTTCCCCCTCTCCCCCCATCTCCCCTTCCCCCTCTCTCTCTTTGTCTTTCCCATCTCTTTCTTTCTCTCACTCTCTCGTCTTCCACCCCTCCCCTCCCACCTCCCACCGTTCCTTCCTGCGTGTTGGATGTATTTCGACGGGACACGTCATTTAGCAAAATCCTTGGAGGCGAGCAGCCAAGCAGAAAATGTGTGTTCTTTTTGGCATTTTCACCCATCGGACGTGAAATATTGTCATCAATATTAGCAAACTGAGATCTCTGTGCTGATATATCAGCAATGCGATTTTAAAGTTCTATTTGAAAAAAAAATTTACTCGTCACCTTCTCCCATCTGTTTTCAACCATCTTTCGACAAAGTTTTTTTTTTTTTTTTTAATATAAAAGACTGATATTTTCAATACCTTGACTGATCCAAACAAACCCCAAACCGTGCTAAGCACAGAATTACGAATATTAGAAATCCAAGATTTTTTTTTTTTTTCTTTGTAATTCTGCGCCCAGCAACATTTTGCACACCTGACACAATAATATCTTCTTACCCATACACACAATTTTTAACCAATAGACTAATACGTCACAAACATAAGTTGATATAGAGAGGGGGTCATGACCTTTCTGCCAGTATACCAGATCTAAACGTTCAGGTCCGGACCGGAAATCTGGTGGATAAAATACAATTGAAAGGCGTCCTTTCGGCGCAGTGAAATTCTGTGCTGTTCAGACTCGCTTGGGAAATATTCACTCCGGCCCTAGCTTTCCGCTTGTCGGCCTCCGACCGGAAATCTGCCCTGTAAAAAAATAAATAAATAAATAAAAAACAAAAAAATTCAGAAATCGCTTTG
>CM065746.1:13039116-13044116 GCA_033310375.1 Conus canariensis
AGTCTGATCAAGGTAGCCACTCCCACACGGAGTGAAAGTGTGGAGAAGTGTTGCCCTTCAGTGCCTCGCCCTCTTCCCCACCCCACCACCACCCCCACCCATCCACCCCGCCTTTTTAGTTTTATTTTGTTTTGTGTGTATGTTTTGTTTTGTTCCATGATGTATGTCACGCTGTCTGAACCAATCAGAACGGTTTCTAAAGGTAGTGGTTATGTTAAGGACATAACACACGTGAGTCGAAAAAGGCAAAATACATCTTTACCCCCCCCCCCCCCCCCCTCCCTTCCAACATTTCCCACCCCTCTTTGTAAGTTCTGATGTTTAGTATCAACGTGTTTGCTTCCTGTTTAGCGCCTCTCGTTGAATTTTTACCACCCATGTTAGTCTGATAAGCTCATCTCATTTCTTTGAAAGGTTCATTGAAATGTAGTGTCATTTGATTCTTTGATCTTTTTAATCAGGTTTTTCTTTTGATTGTCTACCTTGTTCGTTCGAGTGGGTTGTTTTTATCATTTCTCTTAGCTTTCATGTGTACCTGATCTGGTGGATTGTAATCATTCTTACCTGTATATGCCACAAATATTTACACGTTCGCCATAATTTTGCTGTGTATTTTACTTGGTATGTGACTAATTTTCCAATTTATCAGGAACAGTCTCCTCACATGTTAACCGAATGATAAATCACCGTCACTCACGTGTTTGCTTTATGATTAATTTGTAGTTTATCACGCTCACCTATCTGCATTATGATCAGGTCTAGTCAGGTGCTCACTGCATGGTCTTTCGATTTATTTCTGGATTTCTTATTGTAAGTATTTATATGCTTATTTATTTGTATGTATTTATTCATATGTTTATTTATTTTTTAATCAATTTATTTCTTTCTATGTTTATTTATTATGTACTTATTTGTGTTTTTTTTATCTATTTATTTCTTTATGCGTTTGTTCTTTTATTGTTTTTGTCTGTTTATTTCTTTATACATTTATTCATTTATTATCCATTTATTTATATATTTGTCTATTCATTTATTTATTTGAAGATTTATTTATTAATCTATTTGCTATTTATTTATTCATTTATCTGCATCGTATGCTTTGTGAATGGGTTTGTGCCTGACTGATCGCTAGAGGTGAGCGCCTTACAGGGAGAATTGCTGTGTGTATTGAGTTGCCTGCCTGCCTTTTTTTCTCTCTGTATCCCCACTGTAGCAGCTCCCTGGTGGGTACCCTCAAACGTACCATGAGTCTGGGCAGGCTCACACGTAAGCGAAACAAACCCACCTCTTCCTGCTCCTCCTCCTCCTCCGCCCAACCCGAGGAGCATAGCTTGTGAGTAATATTTGATATCCAAGTTTTATATGTGCTTGTGTGTGTGTATGTGATTTAACCCTTTATCACGGTTGGCAGCTTGCATGCGCCTGCTTTTTTGTTTTTTTGTTGTTGTTTTTTGCATGGTCGCTTGGGTTTGGGAGCCTTTCTTGTTGTTGTTGTTGTTCACTGTGCCTTGTGTGTGTGTGTGTGTGGTATGTGTGTGTGTGTGTGTGTGTGTGTGAGAGGAGAGAGAGAGAGAGAGAGAGAGAGAGAAGAGAGATCTGTCTTACGCCTGCTTAGTTGACTGCAAAGTGACCTCTTAGCTCTCCATGTGTTTGATCGCTCTGTGTCTTTATCGTATCTTCCTTCAGGACTCGCTTACTTTCTTTTCTTTTCTGTTCTTTTCTGTCTTTCTTTTCTGTCTTTCTTTTCTTTTTTTTCTCTTTTTTTTCCAACCCCTCACACGCACATGTTTTCCTGGTGATGAAATGATTCTCGTTGTAAACTGCTGTTCTTTGCTGCTACTTTGATCGATTCCGGTGTGTTTTTCTTGTGAGCTTTTTTTTCTTTTCTTTTTTTTTCACCGTTCGAGAAATGCTTGCATTTTGATGACAGGGTAACATTCTGTTGCTTGGTTTCATCGACAGACGATCTCTCTCTGTCTCTCTGTCCTCTGTCTCTCTCTCTCTCTCTCTCTCTCTCTCTCTCTCTCTCTCTCCCTCTCTTTTTCTCTCTCTCTCTACTTTCTGTCTGTTTTCTCTCTCTCTCTCTCTCTTCTCTCTCTTTCTCTCTCTCTCTCTCTTCTCTCTGTCTCTCTCTCTCTCTCTCTTTTTTTCTCTCTCTCTCTCTGTCTCTCTCTTTTTTCTCTCTCTCTCTCTCTGTCTCTCTCTTTCTCTCTCTCTCTTCTTCTCTCTCTCTCTCTCTCTGTCTCTCTCTCTCTCTCTCTCCTCTCTCTCTCTCTCTCTCTCTCTCTCTCTCTCTCTCTCTTCTCTCTCTCTCTGTTCTCTCTCTCTCTCTCTGTCTCTCTCTCTCTCTCTCTCTCTCTCTCTCTCTCTCTCTCTCTCTCTCTCTCTCTCCTCTTCTCTCTCTCTCTCTCTCTCTCTCTCTCTCCCATCCCCACTTCGCCCGGCCCCGCGTACTCGATTTAATAACAATAATAATAATAATGAATACTTATATAGCGCCTATTCTCGGCTAGAGACCAAGCTCTAAGCGCTTTACAATCCACACTCGTTTACACAGCGGGCTGCCTACCTGGGTAGTGCCGACTGAAGAGCTGCCAGCTGGCGCTTCATTCAGTCGTTTCCCGTGTCATCCAGTCAGTATCGTTCAATATTGTTCACTCAATTTCCTTACTTCCTTCATTTTTCCATTTCTCACGCAGGGTGCATGCTATGTGTAACATGTCATCCATACCAACGGCCAAAGTGGCCTTCTCTTCCAAAAGTTGGTGATTGGATTTTACGTGTGTGCAAGATGTTATGCGTGCGTTCACACACGGAACCTCCGTTTATAGTCTCATTCGAAGGACTGTATGGAAATGGAGTCAGAACCCATGTTAACTCCGAGGGAAAAATCCCCCTGTACCGAAACGGCCCGGCGGAGATTCGAACCCGCGACCCCAGGATCACGAGTCCGGCGCTCTACCAACGGAGCTTTTTTTTTTTTTTTCTTTCTTTTTCTTTTTGTTGGGTGTTCAGTTCTATTTCTTTTTTTTTTTTTTTTTTTTTTTTTGATGGGTGTACAGTTTGTTTGTTTTTCATGGCGTAACCAAATTGGATTCCTGAGGGAGGGGGGGGGAAAGAGAGAGAGAGAGAGAGAGAGAGAGAGAGAGAGAGAGAGAGAGAGAGCGGAAGTCTGTCTGTATGTTTTGCTGCAAGTCTGTGTTAATTTGTTGCGACGTTAATGTCTTTCTCCTCCTGTGTTTATACGGATTGCACAGAGAGGAGAGTGGGCCTAATTCAGTGAATGAAGATTTGTGAGCTTCAGTAAGTAGCAGAACAAAAAGCTTTTCTGTCGTTCCGTCAAGCCAGACACGTACATCTTCCCGGTTCAAATGTGCTTGAAGGTGTGTGTGTGTGTGTGTGTGTGTGTGTGTGTGTGTGTGTGTGTGTGTGTGTGGTGCGCGCGCGCGGCGTGCGTGCGTGGTGTGGGGGGGGGGGGGTGCGCGCGCTCGTGTGCTTGTGTGTTTTATTTCATCAAATCATTAATGTCAAAATCAGCTAATGAGAGGTTAATGCTCGTTGTGCCCATGTCTCCCAAGATTTAATCAATCTTCCAAACTGGCTTTTGGCTTGTGTGGTTGAGCATTACGCATAGATTCTGTTCATGTATGCCTTGTTAAATGAAATTTAAACAGTAAGTAATGGCCTTGCGTGTGTTTTTAAGTTCTAGATTTGAAGGTGAGACGTAGTGCTCGTGTATAGCTTTCTTTGACGTTGCGAAGAGATGAGTATTGCCCAATTCTAGATTCTTTGGTAGCATCCGTATCAAACGTTTTGTTTTGTTTGTTTGTTTTGGGGGTGGGTTGGTTTTAATGAAAAATGGTAACATAAACCATAGACTTAGCAGTTGTCTGGCTTGTACCAGTACAATACCATAAAGATCACAAGCATCACTTAGGTGTGACCTGCGCATGCGCACGAAGCCCTGTTGACAGTAGAGACTGGGCCCCGGGAAGAGATCGTTCCCATGATGAAGCAGCACTTGCGGTCAAGAGTACCGAACAACAGAGAGACAGCCACTGCCCGCTCTCTTCGGAAGAAGCGGCAGGAGAGGGGTGAAGAGGAGGGGGTGGGGTGAGGGGAGTGAGTGTGATTCCACTGACCGCTAGTTATTTGGGAGCCGGCAGGACTTTGGGGGGGGGGGGGGGGGGGGATCGTCTGATGTGGGTTACTAATGTTGACTTAGACCGCAGAGAAGACTGCTGGAGTCCTTTTTCTTTTGGAGTGGGAGGGGGGGGGGGTGTTCAGATTATTTTTGGACACACTACCTGAATTATTGGATAATTTTTTCTCAGTTATAACATGTATATACGACTTTCATGCAGTCAGTTCGGTCTTTATTTCCCATTCAAGGAAACAGGTATATTATGATAAACTGAAAATTTTCTTGTGTGTTCAAACAAAGGCTTCCAACAGTTTCTTCTTTTGAGTGTTGAGGAATTATAATCTTAATGTCAACATTTTTACGTGTGCGTGCTCCTTTAAAGATAGTTATTGTATTACATGAAAATTGTGGTGTCGAATTTTATTAAAAACTACTTACGTTTTGACTTTCGTGGCATCTTATAAGGGTGATGTGTTGGAATCTCCTGCAGATGACCCTCACACGTGGTGTGCTACCCGTTGGTGCCAGTCGTCCGGTTTCCAGTACCTGTACTTTTCTTTCAGATAGCATCACATCCATTTTGAATTGTTCATGTATGTTTGGGTGTCTTGATTGACATCCGTCCCCACTCCTCCACTCTTATCCCACCCCGAAGTAAGTGCCGTAGTATGTATGGAACTCTGAAGTAGTCCTGTTTCTGGTTTTCTGTTGCCGGAAAGTTTTGGTCAGCTGAATGTCATGTATCGCACGTACGTCTTAGATTCTTAGTCCTTTCAGTCATGGGTAGATCATGAGTCAGTTACAGTCGTTTTAAGGACCACCACAACCCTCACCGTCACGTGTTCTCTGTCTCTCC
>CM065746.1:13054116-13056616 GCA_033310375.1 Conus canariensis
CTCCACCCTATCCTCGTCCGATGTTTCTCCGGGTGCCTTTCCCAAAGACCCAGCCAAATCGGCTTGTAGTGCTTCAGAAATGGTTTGTCTGATCACTACTTCATCTGCCATGATCGGCATGTCCTTTGGATTCATTTAGACATTCTTTGTGTTTGTTTATTTGACACAATGAGGCTTTTCCCCCCATGAAAACTGGCTTGCTTTGCCTCAGAAACGGTTTCGTCTTATCAGTAATTTACCCGCCATGATTGGTATGACCTTTTTGTGTAGTAGATATTGTTTGTGTTTGTTGATGTGACAGAATGGGACTTTTCCCCTTCGTGCTGACAGTCCGGGGGGAGGGTGGGGGGGGGGGGGGGGAAGCATGTGCGATCCACCGGGCCGTCATTCAGTGTAAAATCCAAAGACAACGATGTCGGAGTTTTGGGGGGATTTTTTGTTTTGTTTTGTTTTGTTTTTAAGCTCATCCCTTCTTGTGTCCGCAATGATTTTATTAGCTGTGATGCTCTTAACGTTTACCGCAGTGCTTCAAACATGTCATACAGAGGTAGCTCTTTCTGGTGCTTTTTTTCCACATCCTGCACTCTTCGTGCTTGTTTTCTATCAGTGCCTTGAAGGCCGTTGGTGGAGGGGATTCCCTGCGCCCCTTTCTATTGATCAGTTTGGTTTGGGATCATGTGTGTGTGGATGGGTAGAGGGGGAGATGGGGCGTAGATGAGCGTGTAAACCTAATATGAGGACCTACATACACCCAGTCACTTTCTTTCTGTCATGGAATGGGCAGTGGTTTCATTGTTTCAGCTGCTTTGATCTCATGTCTTGGGCTGACGGCAGATATCGTTACAATCCTTTGGGCGCTGGAGCCGCGGAACTAATGATTTCTGGCGCCTCTTGTCTTGGCTTCAGTGTTGATCAATATCGTTTTTTCGTGAGGGGGTAGTGTGGGAAGGCGTGAGACACACAGATCCTGCCACGCACCCCCACCTTCCCCCTCCAACCCCCCCCCCCACCCCCCACCCCCCACCCCCAAACAGAGACTGCCTTCCTAGCTATCCCAGTGAGGGGCAGATTGGAAGAGTGGTTATGTCCCCAGCCGGATCAGGAGAGTGCAGTGCACATGCATTCTGTGGGGAGAGCTGTGGTGTGGGGATGTGAGCGTGTCTGTCTGTGTGTTCAGTCGGTGTCCAATGACACCGTCGAGTGGATGGGTGACTCGACTCCACAAAGTTAGGTCCTTGAACAAAGTGTTCTGGGGTTGCCCAGCGTTGTTGGAGTGCCATCCGCCGTCTCAGAATCGTTTTGGTTGTTCCACATTCTCTGTCGGGCTGTTCGGGGGGGGGGGGGGGGGGGGGGGGGAGACTTTCCTTTCGGTGTCCCGTCTTCAAGACGCCGGCCTTCCGTTTAGCCACGAGGTGGTAGCGTCTGTGGTCGACGGGTCCAGAGACAAGCATGGACCGAACGAACTGTAGCAGTAAGGAGTACGCTTGTTGGGGTCCTCTCCCCACGAAGTCGTGAATCTTTTGTGCTTGGGTACTGAATGAATCACAGCACGTGATCTGTTGTTCAGCTCAGCGCTAGACTGTCGTCACCCGTTGACAATGCAGCTGGAAGATTTAAGCCTGGCAGCTGTACGATAGGCAAACGTCTGGGTCCATCTTCAAATGTTAGGTTACTTTCTGGACTACCCAGATGTGTAGTGGGGACTGCCCACAGTGTAGTAGTGGGGACTGCCCACACGTGTAGTAGTGGGGACTGCCCACATGTGTAGTAGTGGGGACTGCCCACATGTGTAGTAGTGGGGACTGCCCACAGTGTAGTAGTGGGGACTGCCCACAACGTGTAGTAGTAGGGGACTGCCCACACGTGTAGTAGTGGGGACTGCCCACACGTGTAGTAGTGGGGACTGCCCACATGTGTAGTAGTGGGGACTGCCCACATGTGTCGTAGTGGGGACTGCCCACACGTAGTAGTGGGATGCCACGTGTGAGTGGGGACTGCCCACACGTGTAGTAGTGGGGACTGCCCACACGTGTAGTGCCCAGATGTGCAGTTCCCGTCCCTTGGCTCTCCTATCGGCAATGGAAGCAGACAGACAGGGTGTGTCCATGCTCACGCGGACCTTTGTCTTCCTACAGCACCACTCTACGCTGTGGACTCCTCATCACTCCCGCAGTGGTTGGTTCGGGGAAAAGTTCACACACGTTGCTGGTGAAGAGTTGATTCATGCGTGTGCTGTGCAGCGAGAGTGATTTGTTGTTGTGTCGAGGACTGAGCGGACGGACCGTCCTGCCTGTAGCCTATCGCTGGGAACTGTGTGTTGGAGGGGAGGCGCTGTGGTTGGCTGCTGTGGGCGGTGAAGGGCTGACCGATCAGCCACTGGGTGGGTGCTGGCAGGTAGGACTGACCGTGGCTGCTGTGGGTTGACCTCGCACAGCACCCAGGAGAGCTCTGTTTTGCTTGTCTGTCTGTCCGTCTGTCTGTGTTTGAGTGGTTGTGTGTT
>CM065746.1:13059116-13076616 GCA_033310375.1 Conus canariensis
CTTTGCAGATTGATACAAGCTGCCCTGATTGGACGAAAGCTTTGCAGATTGATACAAGCTGCCCTGATTGGACGAAGGCTGTGCAGATTGATACAAACTGCCCTGATTGGACGAAAGCTGTGCAGATTGATACAAGCTGCCCTGATTGGACGAAAGCTTTGCAGATTGATACAAGCTGCCCTGATTGGACGAAGGCTGTGCAGATTGATACAAACTGCCCTGATTGGACGAAAGCTGTGCAGATTGATACAAGCTGCCCTGATTGGACGAAGGCTGTGCAGATTGATACAAACTGCCCTGATTGGACGAAAGCTATGCAGATTGATACAAGCTGCGCCCTAAGATCACCATTGACACTACGGCCGAAATACAGTGTGGGGAATGGCTTCAACCATGTAAATGTTAAGAGTGATGTATCCTCAGAAGACAAGCCGTGTAAATATTAAGAATGATGTATTCTCAGAAGACAAGCTGTGTAAATATTAAGAATGATGTATTCTCAGAAGACAAACGGTGTAAATATTAAGAGTGATATATTCTCAGAAGACAAGCCGTGTAAATATTAAGAGTGATATATTCTCAGAAGACAAACCGTGTAAATATTAAGAGTGATATATTCTCAGAAGACAAGCCGTGTAAATATTAAGAGTGATATATTCTCAGAAGACAAAACCGTGTAAATATTAAGAGTGATATATTCTCAGAAAGCAAACCGTGTAAAATATTAAGAGTGAGATATTCTCAGAAGACAAACCGTGTAAATATTAAGAGTGATAATATATTCTCAGAAAGCAAACCGTGTAAAATATTAAGAGTGATGTATTCTCAGACGACAAACCGTGTAAATATTAAGCGTGATGTATTCTCAGAAGACAAAAACGTGTCAATATTAAGCGTGATATATTCTCAGAAAACAAACCGTGTAAATATTAAGAGTGATATATTCTCAGAAGACAAAAACCGTGTAAATATTAAGAGTGATATATTCTCAGAAGACAAAAACCGTGTAAATAATAAAGGGTTACATATTCTCAGAAGACAAACCGTGTAAATAATAAAGAGTTACAATTTCTCAGAAGACAAAACCGAGTTAATATTCAGAGTGATATATTCTCAGAAAACAAACCATGTAAATAATAAAGAGTTATATATTCTCAGAAGACAAAAGTGTGGCTGCACGTTATATGACCAGAAAATAAAGCAACAGGTCGTACATGCCATCCTCACCGTATGGAAACGCGCATAGAGACCAGACATGGGCCAGTGAGGGTTAATCATCATACCGGGTGACTCCCAAGAGTGTTTATTAGCGTAGTAGGAACGTCTTTCAAACTCTGAAAACTGTTTAGTCGACACTGTGCAGTCAACCAGCTTTCCCACTAAAGTGCAGCATCTCTTTGCCCTTCAGCAGTCTCCGAAGAGAGTGGGCCCATGATCGACAGTCGGCATGGTGATATCGGGCCCACTTTGTCTCTGAACTCCCAGTCACTAACACCAACAGGGGGAACAATATATCGGCTTGGCCGAGTTTTTGACTTTCTGTTCCAAGCCTGGCCGATTCCTCGCCTATCGACGGGTGCTGAGCACCGGAATTGTTGTTACCTTGGTCATTTTTTATGCCTGGTTTATTTTCTTCGATATGTGCTCTCTACCTGTCTGTCTGTCTGTCTGTCTGTCTGTCTGTCTGTCTGTCTTCTTCTCTCTCTCTCTCTCTCTCTCTCTCTCTCTCTCTCGTGTTTTTATGCCTATTTTTTCTCCGACATAAGCTCTCTCTCTGTCTCTGTCTCTGTCTCCTCTCTCTCTCTCTCTCTCTCTCTCTCTGTCTGTCTGTCTGTCTGTCTGTCTGTCTGTCTGTCGTACTTTTATGCCTATTTTTTCTCCGATATAAGCTATCTCTGTGTATCTGTCTGTCTGTCTGTCTGTCTCTCTCTCTCTCTCTCTCTCTCTCTCTCTCTCTCTCCTCTCTCTCTCTCTCTCTCTCTCTCTCTCTCTCTCTCTCTCTCTCTGTCGTACTTTTATAAATATTTTTTCTCCGATATAAGCTATCTCTGTCTCTCTGTCTGTCTGTCTGTATGTCTCTCTCTCTCTCTCTCCTCTCTCTCTCTCTCTCTCTCTCTCTCTCTCTCTCTCTCTCGTCTTTTTTCATACCTATTTATTCTTCGAATTGTGCTCTCTCCTCTCTTCTCTCTCCTCTCTCTCTCTCTCCTCTCTCTCTCTTCTCCTCTCTCTCTCTCCTCCTCTCCTCCCGGGGATTGTAACACTGCCGTGGTCGGAGGGTTTTGCGCCGTCCAGGGGTCCCTTAGGCTGTGGTGAGGGGAGCCTCAGGACTTGGATGGAAGGCTGGTTGTCCAAGACGCTTTTAGCTTTGTATATAGCCAAGTTGCTGATTGGCCTGAGCACAACGTGGTAGGAGTTGACGCCCCTGGTAGGGTCTCCCACGTCAGACAGGCTAAGGGTGAGGACCCTGACAACGTGTAAACCGCCTTTTCCCTGATCAGTCTTCTGTCTTCACGGATCTGTTCTGTCTCCTCCCATAGAAAGTTCCACGTTCTTCTTTTTCCTTTGATCTTCTTAAGGTCCACCGCGTTTGCCGTGCGGTGCGTCCTGTGATTGGGGGGATGTGAGGGGGGAAGGGGGGGGGGGTCTGGTGATTGAGATGGCAGGTGCTCTGGCTGGGACCTCTTCTAGACAGAAGGTACTCACTAACCCGTGTGTGTTCATCGGCTAACCCTGCGTGGGGCAGGGTCAAGACAGGCGGTTCGTCATTAATGTTTCATGGGTTTTTGACGGAGAAACCTGACCCTTACATTGACAGGATGTATTCAACGGAGAATTTCAGACAATATTTCCGTCCGTTTGGAACTAAAATCGATATCATTAATAGCTGTCGTACTTCCGGACTTGTAACCTCCGCGGGGGGTTGTTCCGTGTCATTGTTGGCCTCTTTGAGGTGTAAACTGTACTACGTGTTGTGGCATGTGTCTGGCCATGGCTCCCTCTTCCAGACCAGTCTACAGGGAATATAATTATGGCGAAGGTCAGATGTTTGGGAGGCCGACTGAAGAGGTCACGGGTGGACCAGTCGGGTGGCGGAGGACTGGCCTGTGACACAGCCTCTGCCTTGTACTGACGATTGAGACAGGAGGGCTGTGGAGATCGCGGACTGTATGGCGTGCATCAAGACAAACCTACCACCACGTCACAATACAGTCAGGCCCTGGCGTGCCAAAGTCTAGATTGATAACAATAGCCGTTTTTCTACGGCTTTAGGAGTCATTTGAATTGGGGAAACATTTTCACTCTGTGTGTGTGTGTGTGTGTGTGTGTGTGTGTGTGGTGTGTGTGTGTGTGTGTGCGCGCGCGCGTGCGTGTGTCGTGTGTGTGTGTGTGTGTGTGTGGTGGTGTGTGTGCGTGCGTATGTGCGTGCGTGCGTATGTGCGTGCGTGTGTGTGTGTGTGTGTGTGTGTGTGTGTGTGTGTTGGTGATGGTGAGAGGTCGCCGAATGACTACAGCAAAACAAAAACCTGTGGATGTTGTTATTAACATTGAACCAGACAGTTTGTTACAACTAAGCGTTCATCACATTAGTACATGAAGAAACCCCGACGTTGTTTATCATACGCCAAAACATCAAGACCAGCAAGTGAATGTCCATCTGTTAAAGAACACACACACACAATGTATGGTGAGGATGGGTCAACTTCCGGGAGGAAAAAGAAAAATGACGGTGTGAAAAAAAATGAGGATGGAAGCCCCACTGTGTAAAAATTTAAAAATATATATATATATATAAAAAGGAAAAAAAAAAGGAAAATAGAAGAAAGAAAAAGGCATAAGAAAAAAGTGGGAGGTTGGAGGACACAAAAAAACAAACCCAACAACAGCAGTCCTAAGCGTTCATCATAGTGCTCTACCCCCTGTCGCCATCGCCGCAGGAAAGCTGTAGAATCATACTGGAAGCAGCCAAGTTGTTCACCACCGTAGGCCAGTCGGGTGGAGAAAAACGACGACCAGGACCTCACACACACGACCCAGCCGATGCAGTGAGGTCTCCCGCGTAGCGCTGTTTGACATTTTTGCTATGACCTGCTTGCCCTCTGTCGGAGCACGCGCCGTACAATGACAGAAGGAGGAGGTCAAGGGGATTGTCTTTCCTCATCGTCCCCGGCAACCCCTACGCGCGGACCACTGACATTCTGAACTGGGAGGTCGCGCACAACGCTGCTGTGGGGGTCTTCAAGTGCACGCACAGAAACGCAGACGTCTTCCATACTAAGGCGAAAGTCGAGACTGTCGTTAAAGATTTTTTTTTCTTTTTCTGAAAGACGTTTTGTTTGTATCCGAAGCTTCCGCTGAACAAACAAAACAAACAAACAAAACCGTAAATAGCTTCGATTTCGTAAGACGTGCGCGTGCACACACACACACACACACACACACACACACACACACACACACACACACACACACAGCGTGCGCGTGCATACACGCACGCGCGCGCTCACACACACACACACACACACACACACACACACACACACACAACACACACACACACACACACACACACATCAGGACTCTCGTCAAAGGGAGTCACTCACTCAAAGCTCTCTCCGACAAATCATTTGCTCGTGTCCGAATCTTTGCAAATCTTAAATGTAATTAATAGCGAACCGCCAAGATAACGCAGACAAACGAATCACAGGACGAAACGCGACGCGTTTCGACCTCTGAGGTCTTCTTCAGGCAAGACACACAATACTCCGGACAACGAAAATGAACGAGCAATCACTCATCTTCATTCACTTCAGAGCCAAGATGGACATTTTGTCTTGCGATTCGTTTTGTTTATGTTTAGATGTCCGCCTGCAGTCGCCTCACTTTGCAACTAGATCCGAATCTTTGCTTTAAAAGAAGAGGGAGGGGGGGGGGGGGGCGGGAGGATGAGGTAACGTAAAGATGTAGTCAGGAACAAGCTGTAACAGTGTCTCAGCCAAGGGGGAAACAGTTCCCGGCGCGCCGTTGTGAGACTGTCTTGATGACTGTGTGGTGACTGTCTTGATGACTGTGTGGTGCCTTCAAGTGGGCGGTGGTATAACTGCGAGTTGAAGAAGTGTCCGGTTTGAAGTGATGGCCCAAACGGCGCTCTGGTTGCTGGCCGAACAACCCACCGGCCGCGTGCCGGTCTGCCTGCCCGCTTTGATGTATGAGGGTGTCGGGCTGATAAAAGACGCGGGGCTAACAAGACTTGCCTTTTACGCTTGGACCCCCCCCCCCCCCCCCCCCCCCCCTTTCTTCTTGGTACTTTGGAGTTCCCTCCCTTGTAGTAAGTAGAGGGGGTGACGGCGGTCTGGGCCGTTTAATGGTTGGCGTGATAAGGCATGGCGGTCGTGTCTAATGACAGTGGTGTGTGTGTGTGTGTGTGTGTGTGTGTGTGTGTGTGTGTGTGTGTGTGTGTGCGTGCGTGCGCGCGTGCGTGTGTGTGTGCGTGTGGTGTGTGTGTGTGTGTGTGTGTGTGATCTGTAAGTGGAAACAACTCTCTCTCTCTCTCTCTCTCTCTCTCTCTCTCACACACACACACACACACACACACACACACACACACACACACACACACACACACTGCCCCCAAAACCCAAAAATTGTAACGATGGGGGCCGGGGTGGGAAGGGAATGGGGGCTTAGAAAGAGATGAGATGGAGGTGGTGGGTGGGGGAGGGGCGGACATAAGCAAGGGAGAGAACATGCTGTCCTCGGCCTAAGGAAAAGTGTGGCGGCCTGTCCCCCTGGAGAAATCAGAAGACCCAGCACAGAAAGCCCTGACAGCCAGATGGCAGACAACACCCCATCCCCTGTCCACGGTATAGCCATGAACACAGGGCAGAGAGCAGGAGGAAGGAGGAGGAGAGGTGGATGGGTGGGAAACGGAAGGGGAGGTAGAGCAGCACTGTTTGGGGCGTGAGCTGGTTGGAGAGGTTATTGGAAGGCGATCTAATCCTCTGCTGTCTGTTCCCCCCTGTGTCCTTTCGCTTCTAGAGCAGCTTTTTTTTTTCTTTTGTGTTTTTAAATTGAAACTGAGCAGATTGTGTACGTGATTCTCCTGACAGTTCGGAGAGGGCGAGGAGAGAGACACACAGACCGACAGACCAACCGACAGACAGAGATTTGCTGCATTTGCGTACAATCTTAAACAAATCGCTATACTCTCTCTCTCTCTCTCTCTCTCTCTCTCTCTCTCTCTCTCTCTCTCTCTCTCTCTCTGTCTGCGTGCGCATGTGCGTGAGTGAGTGTGTGTGTGTGGTGTGAGTGTGTGTGTGTGTGTGTGTGTGTGTGTGTGTGTGTGTGTGTGTGTGTGTGTGTGTTTACGTACGCTCAAGAGTCTGTATGTGCAAGAGATTGTCGCCGCAGGCCTGTCAACATGGCAGGAAATGCTGGAAGAGCGTGACGCGCGGTATTATGAAACACCGGTTGCAGCACAGCACAGCCGTAACACTGTAGCCCATCGATTGTAGCTGGGACAAGTTCGAGAGAACAAAATGTCGACATTTGTTTCGCTGCTTTTGTTTTGTTGTGTTTTGATTTTGTTCTCTTTGTTTTTTTGTTTTTTTTTAATCCCGAAGTTCCATCTGTGCTCCATAGTAACTGTCAGCGAAATGAGTTTTCGTTCCGCTCTAAACGGGTCCTCACGGTGGTGAGTGTGTGTGTGTGAGATCCAACACACCTGTTTTGTCAGTGCGTTATTGTTGTTGGTCGGTGCCGTCTTCTCCTCCTCCTTCCTTCCTTCCTTCCTCCCTTCCCCTGCCCGTGTAAAGGCCAAAGCCCACGGGGGTAACAGTGACGCACGGGCCTAGTTTTGTCGGCAGACTAATTGCCTCACCTGTCTGATAACAGCCCGCGACGTATCGACACCAGCCTGCAGGAGAGAGAGAGACACGACCTGACGAAACCGGCAGCCCGTACAAGAACAACTCACAACTTTTTTGCCATCCAACGAACGACAGACGACCCGCCCCTCCTCCTCAGTCCCGGTGACGACACTGTGCCGTTATTGCCGTTATAGAGCAGCCTCTCTTCTTTCTTCTTCTTCCTCTTCCTTCTTCTTCTTTCTGGCTGCTCTCTGTTCTCTTCCAAGCCCAGAGGATGACAGCGGAGGAAGGTGTGCGGGAGTCGTGAGCAGACTGCTAATGAATTGTATATGAGGGGAAAGGCTACCTACCACCACCGCCATCACCACCACCACCACCACCATCCCCACAACTATCGCTCATTCCGGCTCCGTGCCCGGAGTGGCGGTTGGGGTTTTTTCTTTTTCTTTTTTTCTCTTTTTTTTTTTTTTTCTTTCGGTGTCCTCCTCCGACAGCGAGTCCTGCCAGGTTCTTGTCCAGATTGGTGACACAGTGTGGGTATCATGGCTGGGGGTGTGCTGTGCTGTGTCTTGAAGGGTGAGGGGTTCGGATACCGCTGTCACCAGCATCCTCTTCATCATCATCATCATCATCATCATCATCATCATCTCCACCATCAACATCCAAGTTGCTGCTGACCCCTACAGCTCTTCGTCTTGACCGCCGGGCCACAATCTACCGCAGTCATGAATCGGTGGCGGAGAATAAGGTGGGGAGCGAAGTTTCGGCTGGATTTGTTTGTCACTGTTGTTGTTGTTGTTGATGATGATGATGATGATGATGATGATGATGATGATGATGATGAATGATGATGATGATCTGTTGGAGGAGTGTTGAAAGAATGGGTCGGATCATGGTGAGTGTCCAAGCAAGTATGTCGGTGTTTAGCTGTTTGGTGGACGTTCGTATATCTACGTGTGTCTGTGGACCAGGTAGTAAGTCTGAAGAGAATGCTCTGCAGGTGTGTGCATGTGTGTGTGTGTGTGTGTGTGTGTGTGTGTGTGTGTGTGTGTGTGTGTGTGTGCGCGCGCGCGCGCGCGCGCGCGTGCGTGCGTGCACATGAGTGCAAAATAATTATGAGGCTTTTGTCTGAAGGTGAACTTCTAAAGATCCTTCTTTTCGTCCTCATCTTCTGCCATTGCCACTACTATTAACTTTTCATCGTTTTGTAGCACATGCACTGATTCAGATTCATGCGTTCGCGCACACACGCAGTAATATTGATACATGCACACGCGTGCGTGCGCGCGAACACTCAGACACACACACACACACACACACACACACACACACACACACACACACACACACACACACACACACACATGCGCGCGGGGTTCTGTCTATCGATCCAAGTCATGCAAAATTTAGAGCTGGCAGCAGACAGGAGGCGACAGATGGGACAACCGCGTTGGAATCTGTCCAAATTGATACCCTGACCTCCCTGCAACTGTGTCACTCCCGGGAGAGGGAGAGAGAGAGAGGGGGGGGGAAGGGAGGGGCGTGGGGGTGAAGAGAGAGAGAGAAAGTAGAGAGAGAGAAGGGGCGTGTGGGTGGGATGGATCATGTGTTGCCTCAACGTCCAGCCAACCGCCGAGGACTGTGTCGGTGCTGGAAAAGGGAGAGGCTGTTCAGCAAGAGCCCCCCCCCCCCCCCCCCTCGTTAGGACATATGATTATGATCATGGATGATGACCATCATCATTAACACATGCTGGGCGCCATATCGATATGCCACTTAGCTCCGAGCGCCGTATAATTGATACGTAATGTCGGAGGTGCACCTGCCCACTCCTCTGACACTCCTGAGCGCGCTGACATTCATTATGTATATACATGCCTACATCATTTCATTAATAGATAATTGTAGCCTTATCTGCATATGTGTTGTCCACGTAACACATGCATATTTCAACACCGCGTGTCCATGCACATGATGCAGAGTCCTGTCGCTTCCATTGATGAGCAGACGGGCATGTCCTCTGTCAGAATCTCTCTTCCTCGAAAAGTGAAATGGGCGTTTTTAGCGTACGTCAAAGATGTTGTTTTGTTTTGTTTTTTTGTTTGTTTGTTTGTTTTTGTTAATTCATGTGTTCACGCAGCGGACAGGCAAGTCTTCTGTCAGAATCTCTCTTCCTGGAAAAGTGGAATGGGCTTTTTAAGGTATGTAAAAGATTTTTTTGTTAATTCATGCGTTCACGCAATGGGCTACAGTTACAAGTCTCCACCGAAGGACTACGAGGGGGTCTGAGTCAGCACAAATGTTAACTCCGAAGAGAAAATAATGTCTTCCAGCCGGGCTGTCTGAAGTAAGAATCGACCCACTGACCTTCTGACCGTATTACCCACGAGGCCAACCAGGTCCCCACGGACCTGTGGATGACACTCCTCAAGTTTGTGACAGACCTCTGTCCTCCTCTTCCTCCTCCTGTCCGCCGATGGAGACGTCTGGCTTGAGCTGCAATGCTGGGGAAAAGGGGGAAGGCTGACGTTAAGGTCTATAGGAAGAGACTGAGACATTCTGGGAGCCTGTGATATGATGCTGAACGATTGAGACATTCTGGGAGCCTGTGATATTGATTCTGAACGATTGAGACATTCTGGGAGCCTCTGATATTGATGCTGAACGATTGAGGCATTCTGGGAGCCTGCGATATTGATGCTGAACGATTGAGACATTCTGGGAGCCTGTGATATTGATGCTGAAAGATTGAGACATTCTGGGAGCCTGTGATATGATGCTGAAAGATTGTGACATTCTGGGAGCCTGTGATATGATGCTGAACGATTGAGAAATTCTTGGAGCCTGTGATATTGATGCTGAAAGATTGAGACATTCTGGGAGCCTGTGATATGATGCTGAAAGATTGAGACATTCTGGGAGCCTGTGATATTGATGCTGAAAGATTGAGACATTCTGGGAGCCTGTGATATGATGCTGAACGATTGAGACATTCTGGGAGCCTGTGATATGATGCTGAAAGATTGAGACATTCTGGGAGCCTGTGATGTGATGCTGAACGATTGAGACATTCTGGGAGCCTGTGATATGATGCTGAAAGATTGAGAAATTCTTGGAGCCTGTGATGTGATGCTGAAAGATTGAGAAATTCTTGGAGCCTGTGATATGATGCTGAAAGATTGAGAAATTCTTGGAGCCTGTGATGTGATGCTGAACGATTGAGAAATTCTTAGAGCCTGTGATATGATGCTGAAAGATTGAGAAATTCTTGGAGAATTGCTGAAAGATTGAGACATTCGTGGAGTCTGTTATATGATTCTGAAAGATTTAGACATTTTGGAGTCTGTTGTATAATGCTGAAAGATTTATACATTCTTGGAGTCTGTTGTATGATGCTGAAAGATTTGGACATTCTTGGAGTCTATGATACGATGCTGAAAGACGGAGAAATTCTATGAAATGATGTTGAAAGATTAAGAAATTCTTGGAGACTGTGATATGCTGAAAGATTGAGACATTCTTGGAGCCTATGATACGATGCAGAAAGACTGAGAAATTGTTGGACCCTATGATATGATGCTGAAAGATGGAGAAATTCTTGGACTCTATGATACGATACTGAAAAATTAACAAATTCCTGGAGCCTGTGATATGATGCTGAAAGATTGAGAAATTGTTGGACCCTATGATATGATGCTGAAAAATGGAGAAATTCTTGGACTTTGTGATACGATACTGAAAGATTGACAATTTCTGGGAGCCTATGTTATGATGCTGAAAGATTGAGAAATTCTCGGAGTCTATATTATGCTGAAATATTTCTAACAGACTCACTCCGATCCAGCAAGAGTTTATATCTGTCTGAGCTGTTCCCTACTGGATCACTGGGGGGACTTCAAGGTGGCCCAGAAAAAAGGAAGGGAGAGCAGGCACACCTTCAGGGTAAATTCAGACTGAAGGAAGCAAACTTCACCCAGCATCGCCGGGGGAGGGGGGCGTGACTGCTTGTGTCTGGCGTATGTTGGATTAGAACAGGGGCCGGTGAAGACCATGGACACGACTCGGCAGCGGAGCAGTGTCTCCTCCGGTGGGTTGCCTTGTAACGGCTTGAGATTAGTAACAGTTCTGTCTGTTGATGGCGGTGCTGACGCTACGACGGGTAGAGCCAGAGAGAGAGTAGCGTAGAGGTAAAGACTGCTGAAGAGAGCACGGAAGATCACACACACACACACACACACACACACACACACGAACACACACACACACACACACACACACACACACACACACACACACACACACACACACCACACACACACACACACACAACGACCATTTCACCACGAAGGAGCACTCAAGCTAACAGCGACCACCACCCCACCACACCCCATACCACCAGAACGGCTCTCCAACGCGATTCTTTTCCACTAATAGCTAAAGCTTTATCTTCCGCCTCACGACGCCCGATAATAGGTCTGTGAACGATCCGTCGGTGCCAGTGAGCCTCTAGCTATTTGAGCGTTATTTTCATCTTTTCTTCTCTGTGTGTGTAGGTACATACAGGACACGTGACAGGATGTCTGTGTAATTACCGTGGGTAATTGCGTCCCTTATTTCCCCCATCCGCCTTCATCGCCTTCTCTCGCTCAAACCTCACAGTCACGTAGCTACACATATGGTGAGCTTGTCGGCATGAAGAGATGAGAAAGGAAAATATCTGTATACATGAATATTTGATTGGAGTGTGACAGGGGTGGTGGTGGTGGGGTGGTGGTGGTGGTGGTGGAGGATGTACTTTCTCTTGCTCTGTCTTTATTTCTGTGTTCCCTTTCTTCCTGCCACGACACGTACCCGCGTACCTGTTTTGCTTCTGCTTTCTGTCCTACAGTCTGCCGCTTTCTCCGTTTCCATCTCTCTCTCTCTCTCTCTCTCTCTCTCTCTCTCTCTCTCTCCTCTCTCTCTCCTCTCTCTCTCATCCTTCTTCCCTCTCTCCTTCTCTCTCTCTCTCTCCTCTCTCTTCCCTTCCCTCTCTCTCTCTCTCTCTCTCTTGTCCTCCTCCCTGTTTTTCTCTCCCCCACCCGTGGCCTCCATCCTCCCCACTCTCAGCATATCCATCGCATCTCTATGTGTCTTGGAGACATTGATTGGCAGTGGGAAGAAACGCATAAATAACTCGTGCCTTGATTTTGTGTCTTCGTCCCAGAAACTAAAATACCAAAGAGAAGCAAACACATGCGCGCGCGCGCGCACACACACACACACACACACACACACACACACACACACACACACACACACACACACACACACACACACAGAGATGGTGGAAGAGCGCGGTTATTGGGGCGAGCGTCTGTCGTGAGTGATTAAAGCCGATGATGACTTGTGCCTGTGAACGCCTTTGCTGGGGCAATCTGGACCGTGCAGTGGACAGGGCTGTATGTGTGTGTGTGTGTGGGGGGGGGGGGGGGGGCTTGAAAGGTCACGGCACACGTCACGGCCACTGGCCTGCCTCATCCTTTGCTGGCAGTCTGGACTGTGCAGTGGACAGGGCTGTGTGTGTGTGGGGGGGGGGGGGGGAGGGGGGCGGAGGGGGGAGGGGCTGGAAAGGTCACGGCACACGTCACGGTCACTGGCCTGCCTCATCCTTTGCTGACTGTCCCACTGTGTCAGACTGTCTGCCTGATGGTCTCTGGCTCTGTCCATCCGTCTGTCAGTCCGTCTGTCTGTCTGTCTGTCTGTCTCTCTCTGTCCTCTGTCTCTCTCTCTCTCTCTCTCTCTCTCTCTCTCTCTCTCTCTCTCTCTCTGTCTGGGTGCATACAACTTTGTTCATTCACACATTGTAACGAGTTGGTTATTCATAAACTATTCATAAATACGACTGCTTTTTTTTTTTTTTTTTTTTTTTTTTTTTTTTAAATCCCGTCGGTTAGGCTGCCATAACTGATTGGAGAGAGAGAGGCGGGGGTTGTATACCAGGTGTGCGCGTTCGTGTGTTTGTGTGCGCACGCTCGCGTGCACATTTCCATCAGCGATTGAACTCTGGTGTGTATTACACAGACTGTTAAGTTTGATTCGTATACCAACTTTGATCTCCAGCAGAATCGATAGATCAGCAGGTCTGCTCAGCTTTGGACCTGGAGGGTAACAAGTAAAGGGGAAGTGGAGGGAATGGGAGGGGGGAGTTGGGGGGTCGCCCCGTGATGTCAGATCAGAATGTCAGCTTCACGCTGCTTCCCAGTGACCAGATTCCAACACTGAACTGTTCGGCCGCCGCTCTGTCTGTGTGTCTGGCCCACATACCAAGTAAGGGCCAGCTTCCTCTTCTCCTCCTCGCTGTCGGTCAGAAACCAACACTGGACTCCAGAGCCTTGCTTTTCTCTCGTCTTTTATTTCCCCCCTTCATCTGATCAATCATTTGGCCTTCATTCGTTTATGTGTGCGCCTGCAACTAAGAGTAATACCAAAGTATCACCGACATGCAACAGACAGGTATGATTTCAAAGAGTCAGTTGTCCTTGAGAGAGACAGACAGACAGACAGAGTCGGAAATGGAACCGTTGTGCATGGCAGAGAGCGAGCCTCAACGACACACGCCGCGGTGTCTCAAAACCCCACACACCTCAGGGATCAATAGTGTTTTACGTCACGTCACACGTGGAACCATAGAATAATCACGAATGGGCCCAGACACAAACCCTGGTGATGTCTGGGGACTGGGTTGTTATTGACCTAGCTCTTAGCTGTTCAATACTTATGACACGACACACGCCGTCTGGCTGATTTGACTTGGGTCCTCTTCCTCCCCACTGCTACATGGGCCTGTACTCTGCACGTCCCCGGCGTGATCGATCTACGGCTGCCCGCTTTGCCTCCGCCCAGGACATTCTGGGTGTTCTCAGATCATTGTCCAGGGTCCTTGGCCATGGTGTCACTGGCCAGTCCTCTAGTTCTTTTTGTTTGTTTTTGTTTGTTGTTGTTTGGCTTTGGTTTGTTTGTTGTTGTTTGGCTTTGGTTTGTTTGTTTGTTGTTGTTTTGCTTTGGTTTGATTGTTGTTGTTGTTTTTTTCGTTGGGGATTCCAGCACAGTGCATGGTGTGCGATGTTGTTTGGACCTCTGCGCAGGGTTTGTCCAGTCCATTTCGATTTGTTGGTGGTGGTGCTGTTGTTGTTGTTGTTGTTGTTTTTCAGTCAGTTTGGTACGGAGTATGTTGCAAGCATCTGTTGATGAAAGTCTGGTGAGTCTCCAAATCTCTAAACCATACAACCGCACAGGCGCATTTAATATACTCAGCAATAAATCATTAAAAAAAAAAAAAGTGGGACAGGATGTCATGAAATTCCATCCAGGAAACCAGTTCTGCTAGCAAGCAAAAACAATACAAGAAGAGCTCATGTACAGGAGCATACTCGCTTGAACAGATTATGAGAAACTTGTTTTCAGTACAGCAATTTTTGTATGAGGACTTTTAAGTGCTGTTTTCACCCCAAAACGGTGATTATGACCGGCGTAATTACTTCTGAATTACTTTTGATTTTCGGCCTTATGTGGTAAGTTAATCATGATCTCTGTGGCATTAGTAATCACGACTCGTGAAAATTAATATTTATGACTCATGAAACAAGTGACTGCGACGAAAGTGCTTGCATACTGATGTCATTTCTTGGGGTCAGGTTCTTCAAAATGGCTGCTCTGCAGAACGTCGGAAATCTGAAAATGACGCAACAGTTAGTCCTTTTCATGGCTCATGGCTGACTGAAGTCGTAAGTGACATTTTGAATCTTGATCTAGTTTTATAGCATGCTACAAACTACTGAAAAGAATGACTTTCGCTTGACAATGACGTTTTTCTCGTACTAATCATTTTCTTACAGAAAATGATACGTAATACTTTTTTTTATGATAATTGCTGTTTTCATGATGAAAAAGTACCTGTTCTGTTTGGAGCATGTCAGTTGTTATACTTGAGCCGTCACCATTCTCCACTTCTTCTTCTTCTTCTTCTTCTTCTTCTCTTTGAACTCATTAGGGAGTCATTTGGGCATCACAATGATCAGTTCACCAGATTCCTCCAGTCACAAAATTCTTCTTTGTCGTATAACCGTGATGGACAGCTCAGCGGCATCACATAGACACTGCAGTGTTAGTCCATCGGGTTTTGTTTGTTTTTGTTTGTTTATTCCCTCTGTCTTCCTCCTTCTTCAGTTCTCTGGAGGGTCAGCAAGGCCGCTGCATCTGGATACATGACCATACCAACGTCACTGTCTTGTCCGAACCGACATCAGTAGACCTTTTTGCTGCTTGGTGGTTCGACGCACTGCACTGGTGATGTGATCAGTAATGTTTCAGTGTAGTTGTGGTGACGTCACATTACTGCACTGGTGATGTGATCAGTAATGTTTCAGTTTAGTTGTGGTAACGTCTCATTTTTATGGCTTGGATACTTCTGTCTAGATCCCCGATGTGTGTGTGTGGTGTGTGTGTGTGTGTGTGTGTGTGTGTGTGTGTGTGTGGTGTGTGTGGGGGGGGGGGGGGGGGGGGGGGGTCAGTGTCTGGAATGCGTACAGGGAGATGGAGTATGCCAGAACACGAAGGAGTCTGATATTGTTTGTCATGAAGATGGTATTGTCCTTCTAATATTGTGTGTCATAAAGATGTTATTGTCCTTCTAAATATTGTGTGTCATAAAGATGTTATTGTCCTTCTAATATTGTGTGTCATAAAGATGTTATTGTCCTTCTAATATTGTGTGTCATGAAGATTTTAGTGCCCTTCTAATATTGTGTGTCATAAAGATGTTATTGTCCTTCTAATATTGTGTGTCATAAAGATGTTATTGTCCTTCTAATATTGTGTGTCATAAAGATGTTATTGTCCTTCTAATATTGTGTGTCATAAGATTTTATTGTCCTTCTAATATTGTGTGTCATGAAGATTTAGTGTCTCCTATTGTGTGTCAAGATGTTATTGTCCTTTACACACGAAGGACTGTCCTTTTAGTCTGGACAGTGCTGATATTGGTTTTGCTGTCCTTGGAAGAAATTTTGGTTTAGGTCCCTCAGAGCTAAAGACGGACTCCATGTAAGTGAACTGAAGGAAGTGTCTAGCCTCTGTGGATAGTGGATTCGGTACGGACGGTGGTGTTGTTAGGTTAGAGCTTCTCCTCTGCAACTGGTAACTGTATGACCCAGTACTACCTGTCGCACATGGGAGTGGGGAGGGGGGGGGGTTAAACCCAATAAGTAAGTCCGAGTTGGAGAGGGATGGGCTCCGGCAGGTTCCACCTGCCCAAGGCACGCCATATGGTAGAGGACAATGCAGAGAGAATACCGGATCGATTCAGTCCAATATCACAGTGGTTATTCCATCCACCTTTTTTCTTTCTTTCCGCGTACGCAGGCTGATACCCCTACGGACACTCCCTGTATAGATAGGCAGGGATTAGTCCCATCTACCCAACAAAGGGAGTGGAGTTTTGTGTGTATGACCGTTCTTTATCCCGCCATTAAGGCAGCCATACTCCAGCTTCGGAGAAGGTGCATGCTACGTGTAACGTGTCATCCATACCAACGGTCAAACTGGCCTTCTCTTCCGAAAGTTGGTGATGGAATTTCACACACGGAACCTCGGTTTATTGTCTCATTCGAAGGACTGTATGGGAAATGGAGTCAGAACCAATGTAACTCCGAGGGAAAAATCCCCCTACACCGAAACGGCTCGGCGGAGATTCGAACCCGCAACCCCAGGATCACCAAGATGACGAGTCCGGCGCTCTACCACTGAGCTATTTCGGCCCCCATTCCATACACCGACTTCCAGCAGGGAGGACGGGAAAGTGTGCTACTGGGAGAAACCTCAAGGAGCACCCGTGGAAGGAACATCATCACATTCGCCGCCTGGAACACAAGAACACTCAAGCAGGTAGGAAAATGGAAAGTACTTACCTTAAAAAAAAAAACTCCTGGTACATTCTGGACCTCTGCGAAGTAAGATGGAAGAACATTAGAGAAGTGCAGGCAGAAGAAGGGCGTGTTCTGTACTATAATGAAGAACATGTACATTTACATGTAGTGGGAATTCAGTTTCGAACATCAAGAACGTTCTGTATGTACTTGGATGCTGCTCTGAGGATCAAGAATAGCATTTGCTGCTGGAAGCCTCCTACATTTGCTAGCTGTTCATTCACGTCGTTCTGAAATACAGTTCTTTAAAAACGGTGCTTGCAACAAAACATGTCAACTCGGAAACCGCCATTTGCTAGCAGTTCGTTCTGATCATGCTGGAGTACAAACGGCCTACTGGGAAACCTTCAGCTTTTAATAAGTAAACTGTGGGGATAGAAACAATTTTGAAAATGCGCCAGGTTTCACGGAAATATTCAGTTCAAAGACAGATACCCACACCAAACATGTTTGGGTCCATAGGTTTGAGCACGCTAAAATGAGCAGCGATGATGCCAAGTTCTCTGTTCATTGAGTCGTTTTTGTGTTGGGTGTCGGAAGGTGGAAGGTGGAACTCGCTGCCTTGTGAAGATGCAAGCATGCTGTATCCAGGCACCCTACTGTCTGTCACTGTCACTCACTTACATATATATGTAAGGGAGATACTGGGGTCTGGCAGTCAACCCTCGGGGC
>CM065746.1:13081616-13094116 GCA_033310375.1 Conus canariensis
GGGGGGAGGGGAGGGGGGGGGGAGACCTGGAATGTAGGAGATGCGTCTGGAGGTTAGGAGAATGTCGAGGAGGCAGGCAGACCAGGTCATGGTTGGCGAGAACTTGGATGAGATGTATTGGCGTGTAATGACAACGGGATAGCAGTTTGATGGAGTGTGGATGGGAGTATGGAGATGGGAGGGCAGGAGAGTCCTCTGGTCTGTCATGGCGGTGAGTCTGTTGAGAACATAGGCAGCGAGAAACAAGCTTTAGGTGAAGATCTGCACAGGGCAGTCATAATGTCAACGAACGATGGATAGACAAGGGATGGAGAGAGGTGGTTTGGTTTGGTAGGGCTTGCTACTCACATCATAACTGGTCGGTGTGAGAGGAAGAACCTGGGATATAGATGCTTGCGGTGACTCAGAGGCGGGAGAACATGTCAGGATTTGTGTAAGCTTCGATTACATCTATTGGCATTAATGAGAACGCAGTTTGACGGAGTTAATGAGAACGTGATAGCAGTTTGACGGAGTTCGCGAGAACGTGATAGCAGTTTCACTAAGTAAACGTGAAAGCAGTTTGGAGTTAATGAGAACATGATAGCAGTTTCACTGAGTTAATGTGATAGCAGTTTGGAGTTAATGAGAACATGATAGCAGTTTCACTGAGTTAATGTGATAGCAGTTTGGAGTTAATGAGAACATTATAGCAATTTCACTGAGTTAATGTGTAGCAGTTGAGTTAATGAGAACTTAAGCAATTTCACTGAGTAATGTTACAGTTTGGGTTAATGAGAACATTATAGCAATTTCACTGAGTTAATGTGATAGCAGTTTGGAGTTAATGAGAACATTATAGCAGTTTGACGGAGTAAATGAGAACGTGATAGCTGTTTGGAGTTAATGAGAACGTGATAGCAGTTTGATTGAGTTAATGAGAACGTGATAGCTGTTCGGAGTTAATGAGAACGTGATAGCTGTTTGGAGTTTATGAGAACGTGATGGCAGTTTGACGGAGCTAATGAGAACATGATAGCAGTTTGACGGGGTTAATGAGAACGTGATGGCAGTTTGACGGAGTTAATGAGAATATGATTGCAGTTTGACGGAGTTAATGAGAACATGATAGCAGTTTGACGGAGTTAATGAGAACGTGATGGCAGTTTGACGGAGTTAATGAGAACGTGATTGCAGTTTGACGGAGTTAATGAGAACGTGATGGCAGTTTGACGGGGTTAATGAGAACGTGATGACAGTTTGACGGAGTTAATGAGAACATGATTGCAGTTTGATGGAGTTAATGAGAACATGATTGCAGTTTGACGGAGTTTTCAAGTTGACGCGAGCTTTGAGCTAAACACTTCAGGGCATGTGAGAGCTTTATCGGAGTTTATTGGCATGCAATGAGGTAATAGTAAGAAGGTGGAGCTTTGTAGCAAAGCGTTGAGACTGGAGAGCTGGAGAATATTGTACTGGGGTGAATCTGTGGAGAAACAACCCATCAGATGAGATTCGCTAAAGACAGTCACACTGGTAGGAAAGAATGGATAAGCATGTTTGATCAGAACTCATTGACTAGAGCGATTGACTCCAGTGTATTTGGTTTGCCTGCTTGTCCGTTTGCTTTGGGCGAGCATGGAACCTGCGAAGACATTGTCAGGAGGTTTTGTGTTGAAGGAATTTGCGGTTTGATAGTCGATGTGGACGTAAGTCGTTAGCTTTCGATGATTGGTAGATACTCAAATGATTGTGAAGGGGAGTCCAGTTTTGTGACCTTGTCTCAGTGCCAGAGAGAGGAAGACAAGCAGTATGAGGTGTACCTTGGTCATCTCCCAGAATCCTCTAAGATCAGTGTTTAGGCTGCGAGAAAGTATGTTTAAAGGAAAACAGTCATTCTGGTTCGCCCAGTGTAGAACTAAGAACTGAACGTCAGTCTTAACAGGTATATTATGTAGCCAGAAACATTCGATTCACATGGATCAAAGTGGTAGAGACACCAGACTGGTGAGTATTATGGCTTGATGGATCCTGGCAGACGAGTATGCTCTGTGTGTGCCCGGCTTTCCAGCTCTGCTGAACCTCAGGCTGATGACAGTCGCACTACTGAGGACGATGTTCAGTCTCACTGAAATGGCGTCCACGTACAGGCTACCCATTCGCTTTTAATCCTCTTCCCCATTTCAGTTCGGTTGGCGTTAATAGACCCAAAACGTGGCAAGTCCGTCAGTCTCAAAACGTGGCAAGTCCGTCAGTCTCAAAACATGGCAAGTCCGTCAGTCTCAAAACGTGGCAAGCGTCTGTCACGCGGGTAAACAGGACCTAAGGCCTGTAACAGACGATGTGTTCAGGTGTGGAGCGGGGGTGTCTGCCAACGCTCAGGTTTTCTCGTGTGGGGCACGAGAGCAGAACTTGACTGTCACCGATGTTCCTCTCCGAAATGGACACAGCGACACTGCCGCGTCCGAAGGGGGCTTAATTGCGAGCTTTTTTCTTTCGTTCGTTCTTTCAGTCTTTCTTTTTATTATTTTTTTTTTTTTTAGGCTTGCAGCGCTGCTTAGTCATGTGAGTTTGTAGGTCATGATCCGGTCAGGTAGAGTTCTGTCAAGGAACTAGTTATGCAGAGGTTTATGTGAGGGGCGAAGATAAGGACCTAGTTATGCAGAGGTTTATGTGAGGGCCGAAGATAAGGACCTAGTTATGCAGAGGTTTATGTGAGGGGCGAAGATAAGGACCTAGTTATGCAGAGGTTTATGTGAGGGCCGAAGTTAGGGACCTAGTTATGCAGAGGTTTATGTGAGGGCCGAAGTTAAGGACCTAGTTATGCAGAGGTTTATGTGAGGGCCGAAGTTAAGGACCAAGTTATGCAGAGGTTTATGTGAGGGCCGAAGTTAGGGACCTAGTTATGCAGAGGTTTATGTGAGGGGCGAAGTTAAGGACCTAGTTATGCAGAGGTTTATGTGAGGGGCGAAGTTAAGGACCTAGTTATGCAGAGGTTTATGTGAGGGCCGAAGTTAAGGACCTAGTTATGCAGAGGTTTATGTGAGGGGCGAAGTTAGGGACCTAGTTATGCAGAGGTTTATGTGAGGGCCGAAGATAAGGACCTAGTTATGCAGAGGTTTATGTGAGGGCCGAAGTTAGGGACCTAGTTATGCAGAGGTTTATGTGAGGGCCGAAGTTAAGGACCTAGTTATGCAGAGGTTTATAGTGAGGGCCGAAGATAAGGACCAAGTTATGCAGAGGTTTATGTGAGGGCCGAAGTTAGGGACCTAGTTATGCAGAGGTTTATGTGAGGGGCGAAGTTAAGGACCTAGTTATGCAGAGGTTTATGTGAGGGGCGAAGTTAAGGACCTAGTTATGCAGAGGTTTATGTGAGGGGCGAAGTTAAGGACCTAGTTATGCAGAGGTTTATGTGAGGGGCGAAGTTAAGGACCTAGTTATGCAGAGGTTTATGTGAGGGGCGAAGTTAAGGACCTAGTTATGCAGAGGTTTATGTGAGGGCGAAGTTAAGGACCTAGTTATGCAGAGGTTTATGTGAGGGGCGAAGTTAAGGACCTAGTTATGCAGAGGTTTATGTGAGGGCCGAAGATAAGGACCTAGTTATGCAGAGGTTTATGGAGGACCGAAGTTAAGGACCTAGTTATGCAGAGGTTTATGTGAGGGCCAAATTTAAGACCTAGTCATGTAGAGTTTATGTGAGGGACGAATTTAAAGACCTAGTTATGCAGAGTTTATTTGAGAACTGAATGTAAGGACCTAGTTATGCAGAGGTTTATGTGAGGGCGAAGTTAGGGACCTAGTTATGCAGAGGTTTATGTTAGGGCCGAAGTTAAGGACCTAGTCATGTAGAGTTTATGTGAGGGACGAATTTAAGGACCTAGTTATGCAGAGTTTATTTGGAACTGAATGTAAGGACCTAGTTATGCAGAGGTCTATGTGAGGGCCAAAGTTAGGACCTAGTTATGCAGAGGTCTATGTGAGGGCCGAAGTTAAGGACCTAGTTATGCAGAGGTTTATGTGAGGGCCGAAGTTAAGGACCAAGTTATGCAGAGGTTTATGTGAGGGCCGAAGTTAGGGACCTAGTTATGCAGAGGTTTATGTGAGGGGCGAAGTTAAGGACCTAGTTATGCAGAGGTTTATGTAGGGGCGAAGTTAAGGACCTAGTTATGCAGAGGTTTATGTGAGGGCCGAAGTTAAGGACCTAGTTATGCAGAGGTTTATGTGAGGGGCGAAGTTAGGGACCTAGTTATGCAGAGGTTTTGTGAGGGCCGAAGATAAGGACCTAGTTATGCAGAGGTTTATGTGAGGGCCGAAGTTAGGGACCTAGTTATGCAGAGGTTTATGTGAGGCCGAAGTTAAGACCTAGTTATGCAGAGGTTTATGTGAGGGCCGAAGTTAAGGACCAAGTTATGCAGAGGTTTATGTGAGGGCCGAAGTTAGGGACCTAGTTATGCAGAGGTTTATGTGAGGGGCGAAGTTAAGGACCTAGTTATGCAGAGGTTTATGTGAGGGGCGAAGTTAAGGACCTAGTTATGCAGAGGTTTATGTGAGGGCGAAGTTAAGGACCTAGTTATGCAGAGGTTTATGTGAGGGGCGAAGTTAAGGACCTAGTTATGCAGAGGTTTATGTGAGGGGCGAAGTTGAGGACCTAGTTATGCAGAGGTTTTATGTGAGGGGCGAAGTTAAGGACCTAGTTATGCAGAGGTTTATGTGAGGGGCGAAGTTAAGGACCTAGTTATGCAGAGGTTTATGTGAGGGCCGAAGATAAGGACCTAGTTATGCAGAGGTTTATGGAGGACCGAAGTTAAGGACCTAGTTATGCAGAGGTTTAGTGAGGGCCAAATTTAAGGACCTAGTCATGTAGAGTTTATGTGAGGGACGAATTTAAAGACCTAGTTATGCAGAGTTTATTTGAGAACTGAATGTAAGGACCTAGTTATGCAGAGGTTTATGTGAGGGCGAAGTTAGGGACCTAGTTATGCAGAGGTTTATGTGAGGGCCGAAGATAAGGACCTAGTTATGCAGAGGTTTATGGAGGACCGAAGTTAAGGACCTAGTTATGCAGAGGTTTATGTGAGGGCCAAATTTAAGGACCTAGTCATGTAGAGTTTATGTGAGGGACGAATTTAAAGACCTAGTTATGCAGAGTTTATTTGAGAACTGAATGTAAGGACCTAGTTATGCAGAGGTTTATGTGAGGGCGAAGTTAGGGACCTAGTTATGCAGAGGTTTATGTTAGGGCCGAAGTTAAGGACCTAGTCATGCAGAGTTTATGTGAGGGACGAATTTAAGGACCTAGTTATGCAGAGTTTATTTGAGAACTGAATGTAAGGACCTAGTTATGCAGAGGTCTATGTGAGGGCCAAAGTTAGGGACCTAGTTATGCAGAGGTCTATGTGAGGGATGAATTTAAGGACCTAGTTATGCAGAGGTTTATGTGAGAACCGAATTTAAGGACCTAGTTGTGCAGAGGTTTATGTGAGAACCGAATTTAAGGACCTAGTTGTGCAGAGGTTTTTGTGGGAACCGATTTTAAGAACCTAGTTATGCAGAGGTTTTTGTCAGGACCGAATGTAAGGATCCAGTTATTGAGAGGTTTGTTTGATGATCGAGTTTAAGGACCTAGTTATGCGGAGGTTTATGTGGGAACGGAATTTAAGGACCGAGTTAAGCAGAGTTCTGTGTCAGGACCGAATGTAAAGATCTAGTACGCAGAGGTTTATGTGAGGACCGAATTTAAGGACCAAGTTATGCAGAGGTTTGTGTGGGGACCGAATTTAAGGACCTAGTTATGCAGAGGTCTATGTGAGGGATGAATTTAAGGACCTAGTTATGCAGAGGTTTATGTGAGGGATGAATTTAAGGACCTAGTTATGCAGAAGTTTGTGTGAGGACCGAATTTAAGGACCAAGTTATGCAGAGGTTTGTGTGGGACCGAATTTAAGGACCTAGTTATGCAGAGGTCTATGTGAGGACCGAATTTAAGGACCTAGTTATGCAGAGGTTTGTGTGGGGACCGAATTTAAGGACCTAGTTATGCAGAAGTTTGTGTGGGAACCGAATTTAAGGACCTAGTTATGCAGAGGTTTGTGTGGGGACTGAATTTAAGAACCAAGTTATGCAGAGGTTTGTGTGGGGACCGAATTTAAGGACCTAGTTATGCAGAGGTTTGTGTGGGGACCGAATTTAAGGACCGAGTTACCCAGAGGTTTGCGTGAGGACCGAATTTAAGGACCTAGTTATGCAGAGGTCTATGCGAGGGGTGAATTTAAGGACCTAGTTATGCAGAGGTTTGCGTGAGGACCGAATTTATGGACCTAGTTATGCAGAGGTTTGTGTGGGGACCGAATTTAAGGACCTAGTTATGCAGAGGTTTATGTGGGACCGAATTTAAGGACTAGTTATGCAGAGGTTTGTGTTGGGACCGAATTTAAGGACCAAGTTATGCAGAGGTTTGTGTGGGGACCGAATTTAAGGACCTAGTTATGCAGAGGTTTGTGTGGGGACCGAATTTAAGGACCGAGTTACCCAGAGGTTTGCGTGAGGACCGAATTTAAGGACCTAGTTATGCGGAGGTTTATGTGGGGACGGAATGCAAGGACCGAGTTATGCAAAGGTCTGTCAGGACCGAATGTAAAGATCTAGTTACGCAGAGGCCTATGTACAGACCGAATTTAAGGACCTAGTTATGCAGAGGTTTATGTGAGGACCGAATTTAAGGACCTAGTTAAGCAGAGCTTGATGTAAGGACCGAGTCATATTGAGTATTATGTCAGGGCCGGAGTCAAGTAGATTTGATGTGAGGACCAAGTAATGTAGAGGTGTACTTGAGAACCGAGTTCAAATCAGTTTTAGTTAGGGATTGGATCTTTCATGATAGGACCTGATTATGTAGAGAGGACAAGATGATGTAGAGAGGACCTGATTATGTAGAGGCTGATTTGTGGACCAAGCTACGTTGAGTGCAGAAAAAGGAGCAGGTCTTGTGGTTTCATAGTATCACTTAGTCATACAGACGTTAGGTAAGGACTGAGGTATGTTGAGTGTAGGTAAGAACTACATCGACGCCTATAAATAACGGTGTACTTTTTCCCTTTCTTCTTTTCTTTAGGACATAGCTGTGCAAGCGTTTATGTGAAGGAACAAGTCGAGTTTGGTTTGGGTAAGGACCACTTCGTCGCCCCTAACTTACATCATAATTTTTCTTCCCTCTTTACTTCAGGACTTGGTAGTGTGGACGTTTACGAAAGGACCGAGTAGTGTTCAGTGTAGGTAAGGACCACCGTTGTCGCCCTTAATTAACTAATTGCATAATTTGTTCCGTCTCCCCTTTATTTCAAGCACCCTGTGCCCCATCCCTCACTTTATCCTCTCCCTCTTCCCCCGTCTTCCCACCACTTCTCCCCCTTCCCCTCCCCCCACTCCTAACAAGTATGTAGCCTCACAGACATGCTGAAGTAGGCTCATAAAACAAATGTCTTGTTCTCCCGTGTCAGCGCCTCCCCCCAGCTTTCTGTCATTGAGAGGAAGACAGAAAGAGCGAGCAGCAGTCCTGTACAGAGTCATTCTCATGAAAAAAAAAAGATTTTCTTACAAGTACGGGGAAGAAAACTGCACGACAATAATAAGTACGTTTAAAAAAAAAACCCACAACATGCAAAACGAGGAGAAAGGAAAGCACCACCATTAAAAACGAGTCCGTGATCCGTGGCTGAAAAGGGAAATCATGGAGAAATGGAAACGTCACGTGTCTTTTCGTTTTGGTTTCTTTGATTGCCCCGTGTCCATCGACCGCCTCTTCCCCTCAGTGTTCCAAGCCCTGACAAGCAGTATACGAGCTCTCCACGAGCTCTTCTAATGGGACTTGACACAGCTTGTGGAGCACAAGAGGTTAGCTTGCCATGGCGGACCGACGTTTCCCGTTGGCTTTCCCTTTGGTTTTTCTTTCTCCCGGCATTGATTTGCTAAGCGCTGGAAAGCTTTCCTGTGAGGCTGCTGCGTCAGTGTTGATGGCCCATCATCATCAGCCCGTTTCCTGTTGTGGGCTGTAAAAAGCCAGCTGTCTGTATGGTTTTTTGTCTGTGGACGACGTTTGGCTGCATCATAACGCAATTCCTCTTATCTGGCATCTCGGGGAAACGAAGTCGGGTTTCTTGAGGCTTTGTTGCTCGATATTTGTTTATTTGTTGGTTTGTTTTGTTTTGCTTTTTTGTTGTTGTTTTGTTTTGTTTTGTTAAAGGTGAAACAAATATTCCAGGCAAGAGTCAATAATGTAGTCTACGAGTATTTTGAAGCTGTTTGATTGAAAGCATGTCTCATGATAAAATAATTCCCCACGGGAAAATACCGGAGGCTCCAGAAGTTTGCACTGAATCGGCGACAACTCGATTGGTGAACACATTTTTTTCCGCCAATCAATCTTTGAAATAATCCATAATTAGTCCTTTATTACAGTAAAATTTAAAAGGGAATTAAAGTAAATCCGCCAGATAACAGGGACAAACCAATTAGAAGACAAAACACCACGCGTTTCGAGCTCTTAGGTCTTCTTCAGGCAAGATAAACAATGGAAACGAAAAAAACGAGCAGTCCCTTTTCTTCTTTGTTCCAGTGTTGGGAATTAGTCAGGTCTTCACCAGTGTTGACATCTTCACTGGCTCCAGTGGTGTCACTCGTTCAGAACATTTCATTGACACTCGTTCAGAATGGTTCATTGACACACAGCATCCGGTGTTCCTTACCAATAGCGTGTATTGATCTTACAGCGTCTGACAGGAAAGAAGTTTTGTTGTTGTTTTTGACGGGGGCTGGAATGGAAGCCTTGGCGTGTGCGGCAGCCTCCTCGGTGCCTCAGAACCGCCAGACCAACAAACATTGAATGCCAGAGGACGTTGCTGTGTGTCGGTACAGTATGTAAGACAGGCGGCAGGTCTTGAAGCCATGAAGGGCCACGTTTGTGATCGGTCTCTGACGACTGTGACATTACCCACCGATCGGTCTGCGGGTGGTGGTAATGTAATGATTTGAAACAACGGGAAACGGAAAGTAGAGTGCATACAGAACAGAACTTTCTTTGTTTTTAGTGTTCTCTCTCTCTCTCTCTCTTTCTCTCTCTCTCTCTCTCTCTCTCTCTCTCTCTCTCTCTCTCTCTCTCTCTCTCTCTCTCTCTCTCTCTCTCTCTCGTTTTTGTGTTGTTTGATTGTTTTATCCGTTTCGAAAGAAAAGGGGTTGTTAGTTGCCGCCACAGATACAGACGAACAGATTACAGGACGAAACACAACGCATTTCGACCTCTTGGGTCTTCTTCAGGCAAAAACAAACGACATTTAGGACAATGTCAACGAAGAACGGGAAACCACTTATCTTCTCACATTCAAAATGAAACGACGGACAATGAAAAGCAGCTCACAGCGTTCACAGTTACACATAGAACACTGGAAGACGTGACGCGAAATACGGAACAACAAAGGGTAGTGGTCAGTATGAGTCAAAGTTCGTTTCAAAACAAAGTGACCGAGGACAGAAAATGAAACAGAATTTAGACAGAAGAGGGGTTAGTTACTGCCATAGACACAGACCAACACATTACATTGTTTTGGGCAACAACAACAACAACAAATACACTTGTTAAAAAGTTTCGTATCGAACAAATTCAAGTTTGTCGAGGCTTTGATTTCTAATTATATTTTTTAGTGATTTATTCCGTATTGATATTTAGTAGGCAATATTTAAAAATCAATGTCTCGTTTTGGATGTTGTTTTTCTTTAAGTCGCCCAAAGAAAAGTTTGTGTGTTGTTTTGTTTTGTTTTTGCTTTCGTGGTGCACCGGCCTCGGTAAAAAAAAAAAAAATAAAAATACGCTCACACACACACACACCCACAGCACACGCGTGCGCGCGCACTCTCTCTCTCTCTCTCTCTCTCTCTCTCCTCTCTCTCTCTCTCTCTTATAGATAGTTGATAGATGGCTAGATAGATTAGTAGATAAATTGACATATACATACACACACATATGATATGTATGCAGATAGATAGGTAGATAGACAGACAGACAGACAGATAGATAGATAGATATGGCAACAGTTATAGAGGGAAGGGGGGGGGGGTGTCGGGGTGATGAGAGTGGAAGAGGTCGGTTAGGGGAAGGGAGGGGGAGAGATAATCACAGAGGCACACACACAGACCAAACAACTAAACGATTCCAGACCATTGCGGCGTGATGGGGGTAGGGAGGGAGGGCCTGGCGTTATCAGCAATGTATGGGCCGGGGGCCCAGTGAATTATTCAGCAGCTGACAGCAGCAGCACGCGCCCCATGTCAGCCGTCATGGGGGAGCTGACAGGGCGTGTGACAGTGCCTGCTGCACTGCTGAGTGGCCGGAGTGTGTGGTCCACGGCAAGATGGATGGCCAGCGGCCGGCAGGGCTGCCCGTTACCTGCCTGCCACCTGCCACTGGGTGCTCACGTCCGCGCTCTCTTTCTGTCTCTCTCCTTGTTGGGGTTCGAGTCTAGCAGTGTCCGGCGCGACAAAGGGCAATGTTGAAGGCTCTCTCTCTCTCTCCTCTCTCTCTCTCTCCTCTCTCTCTCTCTCTCTTCTCTCTCTCTCTCAACAACAGAAACACATCAGGTTTAGATCATGGGAGTTAAAGCACAGACATATACACAACACAAAAACATGTGTTCTCACACGCTCATCCCGCACGCGCGTGCGTATGTGACCCACACACACACACACACACACACACACACACACACACACACACACACACACAACACATACACATCACTATGTATATCATCATGAATGTGCGCATAGGTGTTCAACATTCGTTTTAGGAAGGTAGTTTCGCGAAAAGAGAAGTCGATGACAAAAGTTTGATGTATCGTATAGAGTAACATTGGTCCTGCCCCGGTGACTACAAGTGTACTACACTGCCAAGTTTGAACTTGCGGAGTCCCAGTCCTGACTGATCTGCATCAGCACAACGCCCTGCCATTACGACCCACTGTCCAACCCGTGGACATCCATGGCAGCAGCAAGACTCCTACAGTTCAGCTGTGTTCCCTAGGTGTGGGGAGACTTGTACATGTGTTGGACACACGTCCAGTGGGTGGACAGATTGCTGTGTTCCTCTCCGCAGTGAAGTGCAACAACAGCTGAATATCTCCAACGTCCTGGATCCTTGAGCTTGAGGTCAGGACCTGTTAATGGTGGGACTACTGCAATTGTCGGTTCTCTGATGTTGAAAGAACCCCACGACTCTTCGTGTGATGTGGAAACAACTTTTCTTAAAAGAGCCTCAGAACATTAATCTCACTCAGCTACCGAGAGAACTTGGTGCTTGAGTTCAATTCTCAGGATTTGTGCGCTGGCACTTTCTCCATCCGACGTTACCCAGACCCGGTGCTTTGAGTTCCAGTCCACAGATTTGTAGCTGTCCTCTTTCCACTGCCTCCGCCGGACTTCAGGTGGTACAGCTGACAGATACCAGCCCGTGTGTATTTTGTGCTGATTGTGCTGAACCTTGGGTTCAAACCCCAGTAGTCATGGCACGACGTATCGCCTTCTCCACGCCGCACAGGCTCACAGCGGTCATCCTCTCCCCGTCACTGATACCTCACTGTGCTTGAGTTCGAATCCCTGGAGTCACGGGTCTCGTTTTCTGTGTGTCGTTCTAATCGGCTTCTGCCCAATCTTCGCCGTGTCTTGATAGTGATGTTTGTCGTGGTTTGGTGACTAATTACCCCCCGATGATTGGTCCTGTGATGGGAACTGGAAGATGGGAGGTGTAGGGTGTTGGAAAGATGAGGTTAGTGGCAGCCGGTAGCCGAGGGAGTAAGGTTGTGGTGTGGTGGTGGAGAAGGTTGCGGTGGTTGTGGTAAGGAAGGATTGAGAACTGAACTGAAATGGACATGTGCTTCCCTCAGATCTGGTGTCTGCCCAGACGGTGAGTTTTCTGTCTCTCTGTCTGTCTGTCTATGTGTGTGTGTGTGTGTCCTCTCTCTCTCTCTCTCTCTCTCTCTCTCTCTCTCTCTCTCTCTCTCTCTCTCTCTCTCTCTCTCTCTCTCTCCTCTCTCCTCTCAAAACATGAAATGCAGACTGAGACCGAAAGAGAAAAAATAAAATAGAGAGATGGAGGTTGAGAGAGAGAGAGTGAATGTATGAGAGAAAGGGTCGTATGTGTGTGTGAGCGAGCGTGTGTGGGAGGAAGAGAAGAGAGAGTGAATGTATGAGAGAAAGTGTCGTATGTGTGTGTGAGCGAGCGTGTGTGGGAGGAAGAGAGAGAGAGTGAATGTATGAGAGAAAGGGTCGTATGTGTGTGTGAGCGAGCGTGTGTGAGAGGAAGAGAGAGAGAGTGAATGTATGAGAGAAAGGGTCGTATGTGTGTGTGAGCGAGCGTGTGTGGGAGGAAGAGAGAGAGAGTGAATGTATGAGAGAAAGGGTCGTATGTGTGTGTGAGCGAGCGTGTGTGAGAGGAAGAGAGAGAGAGTGAATGTATGAGAGAAAGGGTCGTATGTGTG
>CM065746.1:13096616-13099116 GCA_033310375.1 Conus canariensis
AGCGAGTCCATTGTTTATCTGACAGTCAGGCGAAATCAGCAGACAGCTTCACAGATAGTGGTGGCAGTGGTAGTAGTAGGAGTAGTAGTGGTGATAGTTAGCGTGGCGCCCACCGCAGAGCTTTGGACTGTCAGCATGAGACGGCCTGTGAGTCGACCGACGTACGACAGCAGTGCATCGGTGCAGAAGCTGTGGTGGGGGCACTTGCATTTGGACCTTGATCTAGCTTATAGTAAGGGTCGGGCGCGAGGCTGAAGAGAGTTGGGTGAGTACGTCCAGTGCATGACATCTTTCTCATCTTTTTTTTTTTAATTATTATCTTTTCCTTTTCTCTTCTGCACAGGGTCGTTCCTCCTTTTTTTTCTTTTTTCATTCTTATGTTATCTTTGTTTACATCTTCGGTGCAAGGTTTTACGTTTTGGTTGATGAAACAAGTAGGTCAACGGAGAGTGTATTGAAGTCGGTTTGGAGGGAAGAGAGAGAGAGAGAGAGAGAGAGAGAGAGAGAGAGAGAGAGAGAGAGAGAGGGGAGCGGAGGGGAGGGCAATAAAAGAGAACCATCCGATCGCTTTACTGTGAAAGTTGATTCTTGGCACTTTGGATGTGAAAGATGAGTCAACCACACAACCAACCCATATTGCCGAGGGCGTCAAAGAGACGGACCCTATTGTTGCGTAGACCGAGTTTAAGTGATTGACTTTGGTGATGATGGATGATTCACTGGACTGCGCCCCCCCCCCCCCCCCCCCCCCCCCCCCCCCCCCAAACGAATTCCAGTGGAAGTGATGTTCTCCGTCGTTTTTGAAACAGGCACGTGGTTGGCTTGGGTGCAGTCAGGCGGTACGACTGTCCCACCGAGAAAAGCGGTGATTATAAACGTTTTCGTTATGAAGGGAGCGACGGAAAGAGTGGGACTGTGAACATGATTACGAACATATTGATACCGACCAGCTGTGAACGTGAACGTCTCCTGACAGTACCCGCGACCGGAGGGAGGTCTAGGCGCTTTCTGGAAAACCCGGAGCAACCGTTTTCTTTGTGAAAACATTTTTTTTTATTATTATTATTATTTCAATCACTGTAGTCGCGTAAAAGAACAATCATTATCGCAGATGTCGTCGCGTTGTAACTTTTTTTTCTTTCTTTTTTTTTCCCCTTGATTTTCGTCCAGTTATGGTGGTCAAGCATGGTTTATAAAGAACAGGTATCTATGATGACGCACATGTGCATGGACATTGCTGTCAGTGGGGTCACTACGCTGACCGTGTGCAGGCAGATCTTTTAATCAAAGAGTGCAGAAAGCCGGAGGGAGATCACTGCTACCATTGCCTGCTGTCACTGCCCGCGGTTGAACCAATGTCATCAAGGGGTTGTCTTTCTTGGCCCTCGTTATTGGATGCCTTAACAGCACCGAGACAGTGACACTTTTTTTTCTTTTCTTTTTTTCGTGAAAACTGGCGTTTATAAGTCTGAATTTTCGTACAGTTAGTTATTTTGCCGTGTTCTCATTAACTACGTATCTTGAGGATTTTCTTGACTCCGTAAGATGCTGGTCAGACCTGTTAGGAACGCGGTCATTAAGTACTCTTTAATTCCCTTGTGAGTTAATTCCCTTGTGAGTGTTTCTCCTCCAGATCTGCACGTAAAGCCTGGTCAGTAAGGATCTCTTCCCAGGAATGTCTGCGTTCAACTGAGAGTTTTGTTGGTTTTTTGTTTGTTTTTTTTGGTGAGGAAATGTTTGTTGTAGGAGGCTCTAGAAAGTTATGATGAGAGGTTTTAGAAGGCTGATATAAACCTTCAAATACTTTTGAGTGTGAGTTTCTCTCTGTGTTGTGTGTGTGTGTGTGTGTGTGTGTGTGTGTGTGTGTGTGTTGTGTGTGTGTGTCTGTCTGTCTGTCTGTCTGTCCCTGCTTGCGTGAGTGCGTATGTGTGCTGTTGTTCTTGTTTGTTTTTTTTTTTGTTTTTTTTTCCGTGTGTATGTGTGTGTGTTCAATTTGGTGATGAATTAACTACGCCTTAAAAAAACGAACCCTTTCTTTGTCTTTAGGAATGTTACTTGCTGTCAGGATTTTTTCTTTTTTTCTTTTTTTTTTCTTTTTTCTTGTTTTTTTTTTTTTGGGGGGGGGGGTATTTGAAACGAATAGATATTGCGATCGAGGTGTTTATAATACGATCCTCGATGTATAAATGAATAGAAATGAGTAAAAGGAATACAGTGTGGATGCAGGCAATACATCGCTCCACTCTGGGTTTCCCCATGGTGCTGGAAGAGCAGTGTCAGTTCAGACACCCTGACCGCACTGGCTGCAGTTGAGAACAGACGACCCGGGGTGTATGTAGGTCAGTGGGTGTGGTGACATGGAATTACACTGCACGGCGTGTGGGAAGAAGGAAAGTGCTTGTGGATTCTGAAGTGGTGGGTGAAGTGATGTGATGCGATGATGTGACAAAGGCGTGGACTCGGATGTGTGTGTGTGTGTGTGTGTGTGTGTGTGTGTGTG
>CM065746.1:13114116-13116616 GCA_033310375.1 Conus canariensis
TGACTTGTTTCTTTTTAAGAAGACTGTTCAGCCAGCAGTTCCCTCAGTGAGCCTGCAGGCCAAAGAAAGGTGGTGAGAGAAGATGAAGGGAGCGGGGTGGAAAGCTGGAGGGGCGTCAGACCCAACACACAGATTAGCTGGCCACAACTCAGAACTGAAAGCTGGAGGGGCGTCAGACCCAACACACAGATTAGCTGGCCACAACTCAGAACTGAAAGCTGGAGGGGAGTCAGACCCAACACACAGATTAGCTGGCCAGAACTCAGAACTGAAAAAAGTCGGCCAAGTGTTTTAAGCTTCACGAAGACAGTCATTAACTCGGTGGTAAAGATTTTACTGGAAGTTTTAAAAGTTCTGCCTTGACTAATAGTCACAAAGAAACCAAATTCGTCATGAGAACATTATCTATATACCATGGATGTAATTTTCCTGTGATATTACGGACGATCTTACTTTGTGCTTTGAAGGCAGTACACCATATCGAGAAATTACGACCCGTGTTCATGCATTCGAAGTATTGTTGAAGGAAGGCATTGGTCGTTGGAAGGAAATAACTATTATGTTTATTCATTTCCTTGACGATGGCAGCCCAGCTTTGAAAATGTTCGACTAATTATTATTTGTTTCCCATGATAGCTGCCCAGTACATCTGTGTAAAAAACCGCTAGAATTACGTTGACAAAACTTCCAAGTCTTGTTCTCCAACGTAAAGACAATAATTATGTATTCAAGAAATTTACGTCCATCGGATATGACTGCTCATTTTCATTTAAGGAAAAACAATAACAGATCTTTTGAAACTGATTACCTGCCATACAAGAGAGCAGTGGGTGAGGATTGCCGAAGTCACGGCACTGGGCTAAAAACCTTGCACCTAAACGGGAACAACAGTGGGAGCATACAGCGTGGTGGCCGCCCGGATCAGCCAACTCGGACACACTCTGGCTGGCTCTAGACCCCCGCCAAGAACGGAAAGATTTCACGCTTCGTTAATACTCACCTACTCGCACGTAACTTACCTGCTTATTCGTACCTCGCCTACCTGAAGTTGGTCCTCTGTGTTTTTTTGAGGAGGCGCCGAGAGACCATGTAGGGATTTCCGTGTGAGAAATGGTACTTGAATCGTTGCTGAGCTGGTTCGAGATCTTGACTTTTACTTGTCACCTACTTACCTGACTGCTTGGCATGGTCACGTTTCGTCGCAGGCTTAATCGCTATGCTATGTTGTATTGAAAGCTTGATGGAATGGTGTTGATGACGCCTTGGATAGTTTGCTGCCTAGTGTTATTGTTTTAATGTTCAGTGATGGGCTGGTAGTGCTCTGTGATCAGTATGGGAGCTTTCTGTGCTTGAGGTAGAACAACACTCGTTTGTTCCTTATTCATAGTTTACCACTGTTGCTGGAATATACCGTTTATTGTGGCAGCTTGGAATCAGCAGTCCTTGTTTGATGTGTGTGTGTCGTCGGGGCTTGCGGCGCTTCGTGCCCGTTGACAGCATTTCTTTTGTGAAATCGCGCCTGGTGGATCCGGCCGTATAGAAATGACAGTTCATGGATAATGTGTCCAGTGTGGAATGTGTAGACTGGATTTTTCATCTTCAGTTTTTGTGTGAAAATTTGCTCTTTGAAGCAGTTTTGCATGAAAACGCGTGATTTTGATTTTCGATTTTTGTTACAACGGTTTCAGTTTTGAAAGTTGATTTGAGTGTCTCAACTTTGGGTGCTAATAACAATGACTGGCCATACGGGGGGAGGGGGGTTCAACAAGTCGATTCACATGTGGAGGTTCCTTGCTTTGACATTGAGCTGGAAACTCCGTCTTCTGCCACCTGACCCTAGCATCGCATTGACAAATCTCCCCCTACAGAGATCTCGTCAAGGACGTTGGCCATGTCACACTCAGCGCATGAACCAGGAAACTGGGGGGAAGAGAGCCTCTTACCTAGCGGCGGAAATGAATAAGTCATCGCATTGTGTGTGGGTATAGCGCCTTATGCTAATAGCCGCTGAACGACCTTGCCTGGAAAACAATTGTTGATGAAAACACCCCCCACGGGGCCAGGGGAGAGCGTGAGTTGGGGGAGGGAAAACTCTCGGTCAACTCTCCACAGACTGCACAGAACTCACTCACTCAGCGGTGTTCGAGAGAACGCGAAGATTTGTCTCCGCCAGGAGTAGTTAGTGTCCGTGGGAGAAACGTGACTCCTTTTTCATCCCATTGCCAGACTCTTACTCTATTTACCGGCGGCAGACCGAGGATCAACGTGGGACGGATGATGGTAGGAGGTCAGCAGACACACAACGCTGGTGGGGAGGGATTTACCTGGACACCCGACACTTGCCAGCAGTAACACGGAAACCTCTGTCTGGGCGGTTTGTCTCTTCCTGGCCAAATTATTATCGTGGGTACGCGAGAGGGGCTTACTGGGCTGACAGGCATGAAGAAGGACAGGGCACGGAGATGTTATCAGTACCCAAAGTATTGAGGTAAGTCCCAGG
>CM065746.1:13119116-13126616 GCA_033310375.1 Conus canariensis
GAGTGCACAACATTCCGTTTTCTACCCACACAGGTCAAGGCAACCGTCGTTTTTGCTTGAGATGCCATTGTGAAGCGTGACTTCCATCGATCATCGTGGCTTTGTGAATGAATCTGTTGTTTAACTGCTGTTAACAGTAGGAGAGGAGGGGGGAAAATATGTGTTTTTAACGATGAGAGAAGGGGGCGCCGTGTGTGTGATTGAATGGGGGCGTTTCTTTCCCGCTGTTGTCTGGACGACTTGCTTCTTGATGGAGATGGGTGTGTGGTACTGCTCCGTTACAGGTAAGAGAGCGTGTGGGTGGGAGGTGGGGGGAGGGGTGTGTGAAAACTCTGTGTGTGTGTGTTTTTTTTTGTTTTGTTTTATTTTGAAAGTAATAATAAACTATAGCCCTCTTCAAAACGCTGCAAACGTCACAAGTGATAGTGAATCGTAAATCTGTAAATTGCGGCTCTTAATATTCATTTTTATGCGTCCGTAATGCTCCCTTGCACTGGACAATCTTGCGGTCACCTCATTTTCTGTGACACATGGGGGCTTTTAAAGAGATGTTTGAGATTGTACTTGTAAATCACAAAATCTCTCCATTTTTCCAGACACCCAACGTGTTCAGCTACACAAAGCGCGGATTGTCCGGCCAGACAGTTTATGACATGCTGAGCCCGAGTAAGATAAGCTGGATGTTTACCGACCTTAAACGCCTTTATGGCGATGGAATGCCTGTTAGACATGCAAAACATGCCTGTAAACTTTTATTGGCCGGGGCTGAGCGGAACGACTTTACGAGAACGGACCGAGTTGGACTCGGGGGAACTGGCTCTCGCGCTCCATTGCTGTAAAAGAGCGTTTACCGTGAGTCCCCTGGATATTTGTGCTGCAGCCAAGGCTTGTGAGGAGTGGAGCCAGGAAATTGCTGCCGTTGTTTTATGTGTGCCAGGAGTCGTCAGTGTCCACCGGAAAGGCGGAAGTGCCTTGATTTTCATTTTATGTACGTCTCTTACTCCCCCCCCCCCCCCCCCCCACACACACACATACACACACCTTTTTTTTCTTCAGTATTTGAACTGGTGTTTCAGATAACGATGTATACAACGATTATGTGTAATACTTCCGTCTTGGTAGCTATTGAAGACGGATTATGGCTGCTTAAATATATTTGACAGGGTAGAAAGAGGGCCGCACAGATGTTGCAAGCCACGAAGGCAGAAATATTCACAGTTCTCTCTTTCTGTCTCTGTCTCTGTCTCTGTCTCTCTCTCTCTCTCTCTCTCTCTCTCTCTCTCTATATATATATATATATATATATAAATAAAAGAATATATATATATAGAGAGAGAGATAGAGATGAGAGAGATAGATACATATATATATATATATGATTTACTGCGAAATATTATTTACATTTTTTTTCATTCATATTTCAAATTAAAATATAAACAGTCAGGCAGTTTGAGATTCACATGGTTATGTCTTCATTGACACGTGATTGTTGTCCAGAATTGGGTACTAATACTAAAGCAGAAACAAAATCTGAATGAAGATCAAATCTCATTCTTCCCATGTGGAATTACTTTGTTCCAGAGCTGACACGTTTCCAGTTACGTGCTTACTTATTTTGTGATTGGAGAATCAAGCAGTACAGGGTCTCCTGTAGATGGTGGCCTCAACGCCGCCCTGACATTTATAGCGCTCAGTCTCTGTGAATTGCGGGTACTTGATCTGTAATAGGATGAAGTTTGGTGTGGCTGAGCCTGAGAAGAATCGGCTTGGGCGGATTGGGAATAATAATACCTTCGAGAGGCCACGGAATTGGAGAAGAAAGAGAGAAGTACAAGGGAGGAAAGAAAAAAAAAAAAAAAAAGGGGGGGGGGGGGGGGCGGGTGTTTGAGGAGGTAATGCCCATTATTGTTATTCATAGATTATGCTCGCTGAGGAAACATACTCGATCCGAATACAGATTGAATCGAAATCTATCAGTCCTTTTTTTTTTTTTTTTCCTTTTTTTTTTTAAACGAGACGGAAGACATTTCATTCAGTGGCGGGATTACGGTTCCGTTGTCATCAAGGTGTGTTTCCTTGCTTGGAGAGGCCTGGTGCTGTGTGGGAGACATGATTACCCTTCTGCCCTCTAACGTAAACATCCTGTGCTTGTTGACACAGGGAGGTGAAGGGGAAGGAATCTGGGGGGTAGAGTAGCTCCCACGTATCCTCTGTGTGTGTGTGGTGTGTGTGTGTGTGTGTGTGTGTGTGTGTGTGTGTGTGTGTGGTATGTTGGGGGTTGGGGAGAAGGGGTTAGAGGTTGTGGGGGAGGCTGAAGAATGAACAGCGAGTGTGGTAAGGGAAGAGTGGGCAGGGAGAGACACAAAAGAAATGTCGTGGGAGCCAGGCTGGTGATGCTCGGGGTCTTTTTTTGGTTGGGCGCAGAAACAACAAACAAACACGTACATGCGTGGTAGCGCGCTTGCACGCACGCACGCACCCACACGTGCTTTTTAGACTGCACTGCCTGCGCGCTGGTTAACGAGGAAGAAACATGCAGTAATCTTACCCGTGGTGGCACATATACACCCAAAGTGTCCAATATTCAGACTAATGTGTAATATCTTTTATTATGCCAAAGGGTTCGTAGAAGACAGGAAAAAAAAGATAAACGCAGTCTAAGAATCCTATCCATAACGGAAGATGGTGGGATGTAACCTGGGGAAAGACGAGGAGGGTGATGCATAGTGGCATGTAACTGTGGATTGGAGAAAAGGTGTGTGTGTGGGGGGGGGGGGGGGGGGTGGAGGAAGAGAAAGTTCAGACACATGTAGTTTGTTTGTTTTCCAGTCGCTGAAAAAAAGAATAAATATGTAAAATAGTTCAAGCGAACTAGAAACAATCCGCAGAGTTTGGTGTGTGTATATCAAACAATTGACCTCTGTGTGTGTGTGTGTGTGTCTGTCTGTCTGTCTGTCTGTCTGTCTGTCTGTCCGTCCGTCCGTCCGTCCGTCCGTCCGTCTCCTGAAGTAGGGTGCACTGGTCTCATCCCAGTTGCTTCAAGTGTGTCGTTCACTGAATGGCTTTGGATGCTCGTTCAGATGGTGCCGATGCTTTTGACTGTCTTCCTGTCGATAAGGACATGTGTTCTGGTAACGCGCACGTGTCAGTCCCACAGAGTGTGTCGTCGGCTGACTGGGCACTGCGTGTCCCTGGGTGTCTGTATCACGTGTATACACGCGTCATGACTGGGCCAAATGTGTCATCAAGGTGGATGTCTCGTGTGTGAAGAGGGGACTAATGGATTGAAGGTGTGTGTGTGTGTGTGTGTGTGTGTGTGTGTGTGTGTGTGTGTGTCACTGTGTGTGTGTGTGTGTGTGTGTGTGTGTGTGTGTGTGTGTGTGTGTGTGTGAACAGGATATTTAAGGTACGCGTGATGATTGTGAAGTAAGGCCTGTTAATAGATGGTTCGGTCAGATTTGAGTTTGGTTTCTTCAGTGCCGGACAGCGGCTTCTCCGTGGTTTGAGTGTATATGACTAGGCCAAATGTGTCATCAAGGTGGATGACTCGTGTGTGTGTGACGAGGGGACTAATGAATTGAAGTGTGTGTGTGTGTGTGTGTGTGTGTGTGTGTGTGGTGTGCGCGCGCGCGCGCGCGCGCGAGCATGTATGTGTTATCTTTGAAGTTGTTCTTTCATGCTAACAGCCACTTAGCCCCTTCCAGTTTGCTTCTTCTCTTCTGAAATGTGAATGAACGCAAGTTGTCTTTTTAGTGCTTGTCTGTAGTGGGTAACTGGGATTCTATCACTTGTATCATATGTCCCAAGTCTTGTCTGTCCGTCCGTGTGTCTGTCTCTCTCTCTCTCTCTCTCTCTCTCTCTCTCTCTCTCTCTCTCTCTCTCTCTCTCTCTCTCTCATATGAAAATGTGCATATCGCACATCTTTTCTCACGTCAACATCACTAAAGAATGACGACCATGTCTAGTCTCTCGGCATCAACAACAGTCGGTCCCCTTTAGTTTTACTGTAAAGCAGGTTCGTCTGTCCTCCCTTGAACAATCGGGAACGCCCTTTGAGTCGAGCATCAGACCGGGACCAATAGCAAGCACTTTATACCGGGAGAGCGAGGGCACGCACCTTACAGTGGGAGACCGACAATTCCACAGTTGGCGGTGATCCTGGCGGCCTCCATCTGATCCGATTAGCCAGGCTTTACATCGCTCGACCCTTTCACGCCTGACTGATAGTGCTGGCTCCGCCCTTCGGTCCTAAGATTTTGCTGAAGAGGATAGCGGCCACGGTCAACGACGAGTAGGTTCCTCCAAGGTGCCATGAAATCACGTGAGTTTGCCTGCAACTGGTCAGCTACCGCAGTCACTTCATCCCAGTCACAAGGAAAGAAGATATGAAGACCCTCTGTCTCTGGAGCCCGGAGTCTCAGGGAAAATAGTCTTGAGTTTCCGAGCACCAGGTATATGCGTATCTTACGGTTACGAGATGATGGACAGATGGGAGGTGTGTATGATTGCGTGTGAATGTGAGCGCGGAGGCGGCGTGCACCTTCTGAAATATTTCCGACTGAACATAAGTTTGTGTAAGTGATGTTTGATTTCGATGGTGTCACAATGATAAATACCGATAGAAATGCGATAGGACATCAGGAAAGTCTTGTTATAAAGCCCTGTCTTGAAACACGTGCTCACAGACATCGGCGACGGCTGTCTGAACTCCAGGGCATGAAGGTATCACTACATAGATTACATTAGAGTTTTGAATGGAAGAGGACCAAAATGGAAAAAAGAAAAAGAAAAACTTAAAACGAATAAAACACATAATAGGCACAACAAATGTGGTGGAGTGGGATGTGTGTATCAGGGGATGAGGGGAAGAAGGATACGCACTTGTGTGTGAATGTCGGCCTTTGGGGAAACATTCGTAAGTGCACAGAATCAGTAACAAGCCGGGATGCGACCCTGAACAATACTTAATCCTCAATACAGATAGGACCGGTTCTGAACTAAGTAAGACAAGATAATGAGTTAGCTATCGTCATCATAGGGTACACAGCTACTTAAATATACATTCGCAAAGATCAGAAGGGCAGTTGAAAGACGTTAGAAGCTATTTATAATTTCGAAACGACTGGGAGTTCGCCGATGCCGATTGATGGGCGCGTTTAGCCTTTCATCCAGGAAATCGGTCACCGCTTAAAATGTCCAAACTGGGATTATTCTGTTGGCAGCAGTTTGTATTGTATCGTGTTTCGTTGCATTGCACTGTGGTGTATGTAGTCTATCACACTCATGCTCCGCTGATGCAGCAGTATGTGATGCATGTATACATGAAGGCCAGTTTGCCAGCTGGCACCTGCCCCATGACAGTGCGCTGTCGGCCAAAGCTTCATAACGGCTAGCTGCATACGGTCAGAATTATCTCCCCCTCCCACAGCCCATCTCCGCACGTTTTCTCTCAGGTTGATTGCTGTTGTTCGGTCATCGGATCTGTGCCGCGTAGATGTATGCACGTGTGTGTGTGTGTGTGTGTGTGTGTGTGTGTGTGTGTGGTGTGTGATGGGAGAGAGAGAGAGAGAGGAAGAGAGAGAGAGAGAGAGACTCCACGCAGAATGTATTGTCAATAAACCCCAAGTGCAATGAGGAAGCCAGTCAAACGCATTCCTACAGAAACAGACTTCCTTCTCAGCACAAAATCTGGCACAAATGCACTAAACCTGCGCGCACATCATCCACCACCTACCTACATCCACACTCCTGCTTTCCTCCATAACCCTCACCCCCTGCATCACCAGACGCACAGAAATGAATACAGCCCCAGCGGTGAGCTACTCTCGTGTGTGTGTGTGTGTGTGTGTGTGAGAGAGAGACAGAGAGAGAGAGAGAGTGCAGTGTGTTAGCGAGTGTGTGCTTACGTGTTGAACAGAAAAGGGTGCTCATGATCTGTTAATGAGTCCACATGTCGTGCACGTGTGTGTTTTAAAAGAAGCGGCACTAGAGGCAGCTGAAGAAGCGAGCTAATGTATTCTGACACGTTCCCCTGATCAGCTTAAGGTGTGTGGATTAGCTATTGCGTCGGTGGAAGGAAAAAAAAAATGGAGCTTAGCTAACGCAGGCAAGATTCTCTCTCTCTCTCTCTCTCTCTCTCTCTCTCTCTCTCTCTCTCTCTCCACACACACACACACACACACACACACACACACACACACTCACTCACTCACACGCGCACACACACACACACACACACACACACACACACACACACACACACACACACACACACGCGCGCGCGCGCGCGCGCGCGCGCACGAACCGTAAGATCTGATGCCAAGTTATGGCCCCGAGTGCATCGTGACGTCATGCAACATACTTTGAGATGCCGAGTGATTGGTGACGTCAGACAAACATGTTAACGATGCTTCTTGAGTTCTTTCCCGGATAGGCATGCCTCGCTGCAAAATCTGCACATCATCCAAAGAGCTTCTGGGCCATTCTCCGCTGCAGATGCCGTTTTTGGTATTCCTGTCTATTTTGGTATCTGGATAAGCTTACAGAAAGGGTGGCGTGGGTGGTGGTGGTAGTGGTGGTGATGGTTTACGTAAGTATATACATATATATACATGGTGAGGGGGAAGGTGAGGATAAGTACTCTCTCTCTCTCTCTCTCTCTCTCTCTCTCTCTCTCTCTCTCCTCTCTCTCTCTCTCTCTCTCTCTCTTCTCTCTCTCTCTCTCTCTCTCTCTCTCTCTCACACACACACACACACACACACACACACACACACACACACACCCTTGCAATTCAATGTAATTGTAGAAGAAAAAAAATGTATTGAAAGTGATCTGTTGACGTGGATGTTTTCATGGGTTGTAAGTACATAGATGTAGCATGTTTCGATGAAAATCTTCATTTGAATTTTGGAGAGAGGAAAAAAAAAAAAAAAAAAAAAAAAACAAAGAAATGCCGTCAAGGGTACAAAAACGTCGGGGAACAACAACCCGTCGCGTTGGGATTCAGATACCACATCAACGGAGCCACGGACCGCCGTTTTTTTTTTTTGTTTTGTTTTGTTTTTTTACTGGATATGACCATTAATTTGGAGTCTGGGTAACAGGTCAATGCCATTTGCTTTTTTTTTCTGAAGTTGGTTGATGACACGAGCACGTTCATGGCCACGTTCAATTATATTCTCCGGACTTGCCCGGCAGAAAGTCCTCATCACTTTATCACCCCTTCGTGTTCAACCTCATATCTAAACACTCACTGCTTTTGCTTCCACTGGCAAGTGTTTACCTTGCCTCCGGAGGCGAATTCGGTGTCGGAATCATGAGGCTTTGAAAGTGCAGTGCTAAAGGGGGGGGGGGGGGGGGGGGGGGGGGGGGGGAGAGAGAACGGTGGTGTTGACAGTGTCGTTGCGTTTACACGCTGTTTTGGTATCCGTACCAAAATGGTATTGGATTGCAAACGCCGGTTTTGGTGTTCGTAACCAATTTGGTAACCAGAAATAGTT
>CM065746.1:13134116-13136616 GCA_033310375.1 Conus canariensis
GTTGGCTGTCTAAGTTAAGTCATTGAAGGAAACGGGAACATTCGGTCCAGAACGAGACGGAAGGAAAATCACTTTCTGACTCTGACACTGAGGCCATCAGAAAGGTTTGGATAACAAAAGATGGGCAACCTTGTTGGGAGAAGAAAGAGACTAGGAAACCAGACAGCAACATTTCCAAGTGAAGCGTTTAAAGATTAGAATTTCTGCAGCTGTTGGGCTTATTGCTGTACTCGCAGTTCGTTCATTGTTACTGCAACATTTTTTGTGAACAAGGTTTGGTGCTAACCAAACAGCTTTTGGAAAGTCGCATCCTCGCTTGTAGTCTGGCGCCAAAACATGTACGAGAGGGACGGTTGAGAGGAGAGGGGTTAAAGGTTAAAGGTTCAAGAGGCAATGAAAGAAAAGAATGGCGATGCAGATGACGAAATGATAAACAGCAAAGAAATGAATATAGGACAGTGTCTTGGGAGGAAGGGGAGCCGGGGAAGGGGGGAGGAGCTGAGAACGAGCAGGCGACCGCCGTTGCCCCATCGTCTTATTTTTCCATCAATCAGGTTGGGAAGTGACAAATGGTGGATGAGAGGAGAGCCCCGCTCTGTCCCTGGGATAGCAGATCGGCGTGTTGCGGGGGTTGCAGAGATGCGGGGTTTCTTTTGCTGTTGCGATTATTCACTGTAGGCCTATATCTGATGTGTTTTCCCCGGTTTTCATTTCTGGTTCCAGCATTTGAAGTATATCTCTCTCTCTCTCTCTCTCTCTCTCTCTCTCTCTCTCTCTCTCTCTCTCTCTCTCTCTCTCTCTCTCTCTCTCTCAGAGTCATTTTGAATGATGAAAAAGTACGGAATTTTTCTTTTCTGCTACATGGTTTCGAGTCCTAACATTAATATTAACGTTATCAGTTATAATTTTTTTGTGTGTGTATTTGCATTACTTTTTTCGGCGCTGCAGGTATTAATGTACAACCCCTTGACATAAAGGCTATATGTAGGCCATTGTCAATAAAAACGTGTTTGAATCTCTCTCTCTCTCTCTCTCTCTCTCTCTCTCTCTCTCTCTCTCTCTCTCTCTCTCTCACTCAGTCCGTGCATGTAGAACAAATATGAACGCCGTCAACTGCACCACACATTTAGTTGATTCTCGTGCGCAAGTATGCAAATTTACGTACACGTAGACACATACATACTTATACGTATTAGATACGAACAGACATGGTTATACTTTGGTTAGCACTGTATGTGAGTGTGTATACTGTGTGAGTGCGTACACTGTGTGAGTGTGTGAGCGTCAGAGTGAAGTACCAGGCCCGGGTCTCCCTGCAAGCAAGCCTCCGGCATGTCAGCAATCCGGGCTTCGTGACTCCTCGGTGCTCCGTTGTCACGTATACCATGTGTAGGCTCCCCCGGGCCCTGACCCCACACTGTTACCCCCCACTTAATTGGACGGGATAATGGTGGGTGGAGACTTGAACGCTTATCTCGCGGCGGCCACTCGGGCCTCACGCCCACGCTCACCGGGTCCCTCCCTCCCTGCCGCCCCATTCACACAACCGTGGACGTTGTGTGCCTCGCAAAGAATGGGAAAGTAGTGGGGCAGAGGTCATAGTGGTTTTATGAGGGCCACTGTTTTTTTTTTTTTTAGTGTTGTTGTTGATTTTTTGGGGAGGAAGGTATGATGGTAGATCTCTCTCTCTCTCTCTCTCTCTCTCTCTCTCTCTCTCTCTCTCTCTCTCTCTCTTGGGGAGGAAGGTATGATGGTAGATCTCTCTCTCTTCTCTCTCTCTCTCTCTCTCTCTCTCTCTCTCTCGCTCTGCTCGTCGCTCGCTCGCTCGCTCGCTCTTTTCCTCCCTCCCTCTCTCTCTCTCTCTCTCTCTCTCTCTCTGTTGGGGAGGAAGGTATGATGGTAGATCCTCTCTCTCTCTCTCTCTCTCTCTCTCTCTCTCTCTCTCTCTCTCTCTCTCCATACTGCAATACTCTTCATAGCGCCAGCTCTTTCCAGATATGGTTGTTTCACAGTCATTCTCTTTTCAGTTCTGTCAATGTCATCAGTACTAAGACAACACTGGTTGTTTCACAGTGATTCTCTTTTCAGTGCTGTTAATGTCATCAGTACTAAGACAACACTGGTTGTTTCACAGTGATTCTCTTTTCAGTGCTGTCAATGTCATCAGTACTAAGACAACACTGGTTGTTTCACAGTGATTCTCTTTTCAGTGCTGTCAATGTCATCAGTACTAAGACAACACTGGTTGTTTCACAGTGATTCTCTTTTCAGTGCTGTCAATGTCATCAGTACTAAGACAACACTGGTTGTTTCACAGTGATTCTCTTTTCAGTGCTGTTAATGTCATCAATACTAAGACAACATAATGTCGGGTTTCTTTTTCCTGTTTTTTAGATTTTGGATTTTGTTTTTCCTGTCATAGAGCAAAAGGAAAAAAAATCTCAGCCTCAAGATGTGTTCTGCCAGTCGGTCCGTGTGAAATATTTGTTGCTCCAGATTT
>CM065746.1:13141616-13144116 GCA_033310375.1 Conus canariensis
GGTCTTTTTATCCTTAACGGAAGATTTCCGCAACATAACCGAAACTGGGATAGCCCTGCGCGCTTGATCGACAGGACTTTGTCACTTCCATTGGAGCGACTTGGTGCAACAGGAAGGAAAGAGATCCTTGCGTGCACACGTACACCCCTCCCCCCTCCCTACACACACACACACACACACACACACACAGCACGCACGCACGAGCGCGCGCGCGCGCGCGCGCGCGCACACACACACACACACACACACACACACAGAACATTCCGCACTCCGTCTGTTGGCTGTGACCGGAAGCTTGTAGGTCACTTCCTTCATGGGGAGATGCGGAGAGGAAGCGAGCACTACACAGACAGTGGTCCAAAGTGACCAGCTGGGCTGAGCGTGGTGACACCTGCTTCTTCCTCTGTCCTGCGCGGTCGTGTGACTGACCATTGAAACCATCGCCTTCCTGTCTCTCTGTCTGTCCTCTGGGCTTTGTGATGACACTGGGGCAAGGGAGGGATGAAGGGCGGCAATTCTTTTTTTTGTACCCCCCTGTAATTATGTACAAAAAGTCATAATGACCTGAACCGTCACACTCTACCAGGGCACTAGGAGTAATGTACAAAAAGTCATAATGACCTGAACCGTCACACTCTACCAGGGCACTAGGAGTAATGTACAAAAAGTCATAATGACCTGAACCGTCACACTCTACCAGGGCACTAGGAGTAATGTACAAAAAGTCATAATGACCTGAACCGTCACACTCTACCAGGGCACTAGGAGTAATGTACAAAAAGTCATAATGACCTGAACCGTCACACTCTACCAGGGCACTAGGAGTAATTATGTACAAAAAGTCATAATGACCTGAACCGTCACACTCTACCAGGGCACTAGGAGTAATTATGTACAAAAAGTCATAATGACCTGAACCGTCACACTCTACCAGGGCACTAGGAGTAATTATGTACAAAAAGTCATAATGACCGGAACCGTCACACTCTACCAGGGCACAAGGGAGAACGCAGACCTCTCCACACAAAGAGTTTCCGCTAGGGGAAGTTACCGCGGGTACAGACTGAAAGAGTCGCTTCACACGTACTGTAGATTATACGGGAAATGTCGACGTTCGTAGCACAAGAAAGTTTGAATATTCCAAGAGTATATATGACCTCGTTGATTGTTTTCTGTTGGCAGTAACTTGGCAATGTTTATGTTCAGTGTCATTTTTTGATGATTTGGGTGAACGGATCCTGAATCCCCATAATCCGGATCCACACTAAAGTTGAATGGGTTGTTCCTCGTGGCACACTCCGTTTTTCTATGTTTTGTTGCAATCAGTTCATTTGTTATTGCGTGTTATTGCGTGACCTTGCTGACAAACAACTAAACCAATGCGGGTGATGAAAAAAAAAAACCCTCCTTGGTGAGGGTATCAAAGTGCTGTGAAATGTTTGTTGATCATTCATGGAGTAAAAGAAGTACACTTCGTCATCTAGGGACTTCAGTTGATCCTGCTGCCAACACATGGTATCCCAGCTTGAAGTCCTCTTTGTCGTCGCGAAGATGTTTTCTTTCGTTCACGTTCCCGGCCATGCTAGATCCTCAATCCGGTCAGTAAGGCGAAGTCCGCAGTCCGCCGCATTGACCCCACCGGTCCCCACAGCTTCTTCTGGACCTCATCCGGACTGGGCCACGCAAGGCTTCAAAGGAGGGGCAGGACTGTAAGATGTGGGTAGGAGTTCGGGAGCCTGTACCACAAGGGTACTGTCAGTATGAGGTCGTGATGATATAATGTACAGTGAATGTACAGTGCAAGACTCTGTATAATGGTAGTTGTTTGTGTTTTGCGTTGCAGGAGAATTACACATGATATGAAGCAGTTATTGCTTTTGGCTGTAAGTTTACATTAATCTTGTACTTGGCTTTTGCACTTTATAAACAACCAAAGGACGTCGGATGAAATCCAAAATCTAATTATTGAAGCAACATGGCGTCTACAAGGAGCTCGAGTGTTTGAAGATGATGCCTCCGACGTCTTTCTTTATAATTCATAATTATTCTGTGATACAAATAGTAAACTGATTTTCAGGCATCGATGATGGTTTTTTTCTTTTTTTAACAAGTTTGAAAAGGAGACTCTCTCTCTCTCTCTCTCTCTCTCTCTCTCTCTCTCTCTCTCTGTGTGTGTGTGTGTGTGTGTGTGTGTGTGTGTGTGTGTGTGTGTGTGCTTGCATGTATATGTGTGTGCGCTTCTCTGTCGGACTTCCTACACCCGACACGTGAGTTATGTTTTCACTCGCGTATTTTGGTTTATCAGCTAGCAGAGAGAGAGAGAGGAGAGAGAGAGTTTGATTTTTGCCTTACAACTCAGCCAACCGCAAAGGGCAGCAATATCAGGACTGTCACCGCACCGAAGTCAACTGTCAAGATTCCGCTGCAACTATAGAAGTGATTTTCACAACACTTGGTGGAAAAGGTCGAACGTGGCCCAGGGACAATGCCGTTCAGTTCT
>CM065746.1:13151616-13161616 GCA_033310375.1 Conus canariensis
TTTGTTTCTGTACTATTCAGTTTACGGCGCACCAGACAACCAAACCAGGACAACGTACGACGCTCAGACAGTTCACTTAAACTGTGGATTGTGGAGGCCAAGAATGTTCAGCCAAAGAAACGGTGAGCTGGTGCTTGGTGCATCCCTCTCCGCTTTCCTGACGGCTTTTCCTTCTCTTCCACTCTCTTTCTTTCTCCATTTCTTTTTTCTCTCTTTTTCTGCATTTACTGCTGTATTTTTTTCGTTTTTTCTGTCTCTCTCCTCACACCCTGTCCCTCTTCATTTTTTCTTAACCTGCATTCAGCATCTTATTTCCTTCTGCTGTGTGCTGTCTCTGTTTCTGTCTCTGTCTGTCAGTCTCTCTCTCTCACTCACACACACACAAACACACCCCCCCCCCACACACACACACACACACACACACACACACACACACACACACACACACACAAACACTCACACACACACACACACACACACACCACACACACACACACACACACACACACACACACACACACACACACATGCACACACACACACACACACATCCTTTTGCGGGGGAAAGGGGGATTCCATCCTCCTCTCTTTTTCCAGTTGTTTTTTTCCTTAGAATGTTTCTATTTCGATTTTTGACAAACGACTTAACACCTTTCGCTTTCTTTTTTCTTTAGTTTTTAGGAGTGAGGAAACTGTGCAAACACTTGGAGGTTTATTTTTGCTCTCGAGTGTGTAGATTTATTTATTGGGTGCAAGTGCTCACAGATGCCTGTGCTAGCGGATGATCTATTCATTGTCGGCATTTACAGTGGTCTGACTCTTTGATGTCCTAGTATCTGTCGGTCTGACAGCTGGTGGTGCTTTCAGGTACCTTGTTTTCGGTTGATCATGTGTTTATGTTAGAGTAGTACAGAGCTCCAAGTGCTGCACTTCTGGTCTAGCACGCTACCATTTGGGGCCCGAACAGCTCAGTTGGTAGAGCACCGGACTGGTAATCTTGGTGATCTTTGGGTTAGGAGGTTCGAATCTCCGCTGGGCTGTTTCAGTACAGGGGGATTTTTCCCTTGGAGTTAACATTGGTTCTGACCCCATTTCCAAAATAGTCCTTCAAATGAGACTATAAACTGAGGTTCCATATGTGAACGCACGTGTACCATCTTGCACACATGTAAAATCCCATCACCAACTTTCGGAGGAAAGGTCAGTTTGGCTGTTGGTACGGATGACATGTTACACATAGCATGCACTCTGTGTGAGAAATTGAAAGAATGAAGGAAGTAAGGAAATTGAGAGAACGATATTTATTGGATGACACTGGAAATGACTGAATGAAGTGCCAGCAGGCAGCTCTTCAGTCGGCACTACCCAGGTAGGCAGCCGGAATGTGGTTTGTCAGCACCTAGAACCTTTGGCAAGGCGCTATATAAATGCTATGCTATTATTATTATTTATTTATTACAGTTTTCTACAGTGCTATGCTGGTATACTTTGTGAGGAAATGCTACGCCAAAGAACTAAAGCGAAAACAAAAATAAAAATCCCTTAAAAAAAAAACTTTAAAAGTGCTGTGTGGACTTAGCAGCAGCTTAAATGGAACCAAGGTAACATAGATCTTTAGACTGTGTACTTATTTTGAAAAGGGAAAAAAAATAGAAAAGAAAAAAAGTACATAAGCAAGTTCAGTGAGGAGAGAAGGAAAAATCAGGGGGAAAAAAACAAAAAAAAAACTGGTGAAGACGATCCTAGTTTTGCTTTCCTTTCTTTTGCATTTCATACTTTTATCTTTCCTTTCCCATTCTGTTTCATTCCTGTCATTTCATACTTTTATCTTTCCTTTCCCATTCTGTTTCATTCCTGTCATTTCATACTTTTATCTTTCCTTTCCCATTCTGTTTCATTCCTGTCATTTCATACTTTTATCTTTCCTTTCCCATTCTGTTTCATTCCTGTCATTTCATACTTTTATCTTTCCTTTCCCATTCTGTTTCATTCCTGTCATTTCATACTTTTATCTTTCCTTTCCCATTCTGTTTCATTTCATACTTTTATCTTTCCTTTCCCATTCTGTTTCATTCCTGTCATTTCATACTTTTATCTTTCCTTTCCCATTCTGTTTCATTTCATACTTTTATCTTTCCTTTCCCATTCTATTTCATTCCTGGTCTGTCCCCGCTCCTTTCCCCATACTTTTTGTCTCTTTCCTTGCTGTTTCCTGTCCATGTCCTTTTCCGTTCCCCATTCCTTTCTTCTTTTCCTTTACTCTCCTTTTCCTTCATCTTCATTCTGTTTGCTTCCTTTTATTCCTTTCCTGTTGCCTTCCGCTTTTCCATTTGTTTTCAACATCTTCCTTTTTTATTTTCTATGCCCAGTTGCACAGTGAGGCACTGCAGGTGGAAATCTAAACAAATTTTGAATATTAATGTTAGCACACCGCCCCAAAAAAAACATGGACAAACGAATTACGAGACAAAACATGACCTCTTAGGTCTTCTTTAGGCAAGAAACAAAACACTCAGGACAAGGAAAATGACAGAGCAATCACTTATCTTCATCCACTTCAGCGCAAGATAGGCGTTGAATGAGAACGAGGCTGTCATTTTCTTTCTTTCGTTTCCTTTTTTTCCTTTTTCCTTCCTTTCATCCCTTTTCACTTTCTGTTCCCTGCCTGACGTGTCCTGCCCCTTTCCCATCACCCTTCTTTCCCCTTCCTTCCCCCAACCTTTCATTCCTCTCCCCTCCATTCCCCCCCCCCCCCCCCTTCTGTTATCATTCCTCTATTCCTCTTTACTTCTTCCTAACCACCACCCCCCCCCCCCCCCCCTTTTCTTTCTTGTCCATTCTTCCAGTCATCCTGTCCACCTCACTTTCTTTAGTTCTGTGTTCATTCCCTTTTCATTCCCTTTTCATTCCTGTTCATTCCCTGTTCATTCCTGTTCATTCCTTTTCATTACCTTTCATTCCTTTTCATTCCCTTTTCATTACCTGTTCATTCCTTTCATTACCTTTTCATTACCTTTTCATTACCTTTCATTCCTTTTCATTCCCTTTTCATTACCTGTTCATTCCCTTTCATTACCTTTCATTACCTTCATTCCTTTTCATTACGTTCATTACCTTTCATTACCTTCTTCTTTCATTCCCTTTTCATTACCTGTTCATTCCTTCATTACCTTTCATTACCTGTTCATTCCTTTCATTACCTGTTCATTACTTCTCCTCTTTTCATTTACCTTTTCATTACCTTTTCATTACCTTTCATTCCCTTTTCATTCCCTTTTCATTACCTGTTCATTACCTTTCATTACCTTTTCATTACCTGTTCATTCCCTTTCATTACCTTTTCATTACCTTTTCATTACCTTTCATTCCCTTTTCATTCCCTTTTCATTACCTGTTCATTACCTTTCATTCCCTTTTCATTACCTGTTCATTACCTGTTCATTCCCTTTTCATTCCCTTTTCATTACCTGTTCATTCCCATTTCATTCCCTTTTCATTACCTGTTCATTACCTTTCATTACCTTTTCATTACCTGTTCATTCCCTTTTCATTCCCTTTTCATTCCCTTTTCATTACCTGTTCATTACCTTTTCATTCCCTTTTCATTCCCTTTTCATTACCTGTTCATTCCCATTTCATTCCCTTTTCATTACCTGTTCATTACCTTTCATTACCTTTTCATTTACCTGTTCATTCCCTTTTCATTCCTTTTCATTCCTTTTCATTACCTGTTCATTACCTTGTTCATTCCCTTTTCATTCCCTTTTCATTACCTGTTCATTACCTGTTCATTCCCATTTCATTCCCTTTTCATTCCCTTTTCATTACCTTTCATTACCTTTTCATTACCTGTTCATTCCCTTTTCATTCCCTTTTCATTCCCTTTATTTCATTACCTTTCATTCCCTTTTCATTCCCATTTCATTCCCTTTTCATTCCCTTTTCATTACCTTTCATTACCTTTTCATTACCTGTTCATTCCCTTTTCATTCCCTTTTCATTCCCTTTTCATTACGACCTTTCATTCCCTTTCATTACCTTTCATTCCCTTTTCATTCCCTTTTCATTCCCTTTTCATTCCCTTTTCATTACCTGTTCATTCCCTTTTCATTCCCTTTTCATTCCCTTTCATTCCCTTTTCATTCCCTTTCATTCCCTTTTCATTCCCTTTTCATTCCTGTTCATCTACCTTTCTTCTCTTTTCATTTCCTTTCATTCCTCTTCCCTTTTCATACCCTTTCTTCCCTTTTCATTCCCTTCCCTCCCTTCCCCTCCTCATCTCCTCCTCTCTTCCTGCCTTCTCTTTCCTCTTGCGTCCACTGTTTCTTCTCTCCCCCCTCTCCCCCCCCTCCCCACTTTCTCTCTCTGCACCCCCTCCCCCCCCCCCCCGCCCCCCTCCCCCTCCATACATACACTCTTCATTATTTTTTTCTCTCCCTTTTTCTTCCTTCTTTTCGTCTTGTCTATGAAATGACTGCAGTGTTTGTCTTGTGCTGTTTTGAAACGGATTAAAAATAAACTGTCTGTCTGTCCTCTCTCTCTCTCTCTCTCTGTCTCTCTCTCTCTCTCTCTCTCTCTCTCTCTCTCTCTCTCTCTCTCTCTCTCTCTCTGTCTGTCTGTCCCCTTTGTCATTTTTTCCACCTTTTCTTGTGAGTGTTTGTTTTGCTCTTTTCCTCTTTTTCTTTGTTCTTGTCATCTGTCTGTGAATTGACTGTGCAGCTTTCATCTTCTGTGGCAATGGAAAAGGTTAAAAATCAACCCGGCCTCTGTCTGTCTGTCTGTCCATCAGTCTGTCTGTCTGTCCATCCGTCTCTCTCTCTCTCTCTCTCTCTCTCTCTCTCTCTCTCTCTCTCTCTCTCTCTCTCTCTCTCTCGCTCTCTCTGTGGCTCCTGTCTGAAATTAAGGGCAGTTTATGACTTGGCTTTGAACTAGTGAGCAGCAAATTAGCAAGAAGGAAAACGCCCAGGAACTGCTGGTTCAGCAAGCTCTGTCTGTCTGGCCTGGCCTGCGTGTATCATACATGCTGTATGGAGTGTGTGTGTGTGCCTCTCCCTGTCTTATTGTTCCCTCTCTGTCTTTTTCTTTCTGTCTGTGTTTGTGACTGTCTCTCTTTCTTTCTGTCTCTAAACAACACACACACACACACACACACACACACACACACACACATTCTCTCTCTCTTTCTTTCTCTCTCTCTCTCACTCTCCCTCCACTGTCTGCCTCTCTTTTCCTCTTCTTCCCTCCCCCCCTCTCTACCACTCTCTCTGTAAAAGTGTGTGTGTGCATGCATGTGTGTGTGTGTGCATGTGTGTGTGTGTGTGTGTGTGTTTGTATGTGTGTGTGTGTGCATGTGCAGGTGTATGTGTGCTGTACAGAACAGTGCCAGACAGTCTTGTGCCTCAGTGCCTGTGTTTGAATCAGTCTGATTCACCTCCAAACTGCTCATGTGTTTGCCTGCATTTTTTCTCTCTCAGATTGGCTCTTCAAACATTTTTAAGTGCCAAAACAGACGTCTCCCCCCCCCCCCCCCTCTCTTTCACTCTCTCTTTCTCTGTCTCTCTCTCTCACCCTCTCTCTCTCACCCTCTCTCTCTCTTTCTCTCTCTCTTTCTCTCTCCCTTCTCTCTCTCTCTCTCTCTCTCTCTCTCTCTCTCTCTCTCTCTTTTCATTTTCTTTCTTTTCAGGTCTTCGTTTAAAAGTATCTGCTCAGTGGGTGTTTTCTCTTTCCACTTCCCCATCCTCTGTCTTCCTGCTTTGGCCTCACGCATGACTTAGCAGATGGAGGAGATGGAGGCTGTAGGGAGTAGATGGTAGGTAGGAAGGGACACAGGGTGCAGCAAAGGTAGGCTGAAGCTACAGAACTCTGGTTAGCAGGTTTCAGGTGAGAACTGATAGACTGATTGAAACCTGGCAGGGAAATAACCACTGGCCTCCCTCCATGCAGATTTCTGGAAGATGTGGCAAGTGGGTCACTGCTAGTATATTGTCAGTATTCTTTTTTCTTTTCTTTTTTTCTCGGGAGGGGGCGGAGAAGGGGGAGGGGGAGTACAATGATGTTGAGATTTACTTAGTTCTGCTGGTAAATGTTGTTGTATGCAGCGTTCATGTGTTGTGTAACGTTATTGCCGAAGTTTTGTCATAATTTTATGATGACTGTACTTCTACTTTTGTCTGGCATCTCTGAACGAGGAAGGATAAATTTTGAACGGAAGAAGTCACACACACACACACACACACACACACACACACACACACACACACACACACCACACACTCACACAACACACACACACACACACACACACACACACACACACACGCAGGCACGCACACACACGTGCATGTGCACACACACACTCTCACACACACACACACTCACATGCAACACACACACACGCACACGCATACTCACATGCAACACACACACGCACACACACACACACACACACACACACACTGAGAGAGGACATGGTAAAGCAGAGAAAACTGCATGAGGTGACTTTCCTGTGCGTGGTTTGCTTGGTGATTTGTGGCCACTACACCATCACTGAGAGTGTGAAAACCTACAGACCCCTTCTCCCTGACTTTAACTACCATAGTCCACAGGATAGGGGCTCAGAGAGGGGGGGAGGGGGGGCAGATTTAGTCTCTGCAGCTGGTTTCCGCTATCACTGGAAAGTCCAGGAAATGTTCTCTATACGTTAAGTACCAACTTGACCTCTGTGGTGCCTGCAGTGGCGGTGCAGCCACAGATGTCATCTTCAGGGGGTAGGTTCAAATCCCCAGGCACTAAGATAAGTAAAGAGAAAAGGATTTCTTATGGCCCATCACATGTGGTGTTGGTCTCGTGGTATCAGTGTAGCCTTTGATAAAAGTCGTCTGCCCCAACTTCCTCTCTTCACCACCAGTGGTTATTCCCCTTGGCTGTATTATCTGAAGTGGGCGTTGACATTTCACCTGAATGTCACTGACCTGCCTGACCAGTCTGTGGACATGAAAGATCTCCTGGGTCAAATTTCATGGGGGTGAAAAGTAGAAGTACCATAAAAACAAGTTGAAAGAGTGAAGATGATGGAGGCTCCTTTTGTGGAAATTCTCTTTGGTTGGATGTCGTTCACTTGTGGTGTCTGTATCTGTTCAGCATACATTTACTTCATGTAGAACGTGTGCAATGATCTGTTCAGCATATATTTACTTCATGTAGAACGTGTGCAATCATCTGTTCAGCATATATTTACTTCGTCTATGGTTATTACCAGAGAGGAATATTTAAGACATACAGGAATATGAAAAAATAGAATAAGGGACTCTTGAATGAGAGCAAGTGACTATCACTAAAGATAGCTTATTTAACAGCTCAGATTGGTACTGCTCTAAAACTGCCAGGATAGAAAGAAAGTCTCTGTGTGTCTGGCTATCTAGGTAAGCATGCCTGTGTGTGTGTGTGTGTGTGTGTGTGTGTGTGTGTGTGTGTGTGTGTGTGTGTGTGTGTGTGTGAAAGGCAGAAGAAAAAACACTGTAGTTTGTCCTTGATGTCCCAGATCAGACTCCACTTGCTCCATAATCAGTGGCACGTGCTGTTATGTTAAAAAAAAATAAATCGGAAAACATGTATGACATTGTGTCGTTGTGAAAAGTTTGATTGGAAAATACACATAGATCTGTGAACAAAACTATTTGGCAGAACAGGATTTGTCTTCATGATGCTTTATTGCTAATAAACTATGAAACATGCTTAACATATGACAGCACACTACAGACTCAACACTTGTGTGCATGAACACACGGTGTGCACACGCATATAAATGCATGTGCATGCATACATACACGGTCTCTGTCCACCCAGCAGTAAATTGGTACTTGATGCAGTCCAGGGAAGGTTAAAGGTGGAGGAATGAGGGGAATGGGCATCGCCTCTTATTGTGCTGTGCCCCAGGCTCATGAACCTCTGACAGTTCACTGCCCATACAGCCAAAAGGCGATGGGAACTTCAACCTTTTTGTACCAGGTTGCTTGAAGACAAACACAGAAGGCATTTGCCTGGTAGTTTTAAACCAGAACACTGCCAACAACATCAGAGGAGACAGAAGCAGGTGGTTGGGGGAGGAAAACAAGAGGTATACAGGTCCCAGTCCACAACCATGGTGCAAATGTTCATACATTTCTGAGATCCTAATACACTCCAGGCTGGACTCATCATCTGTCACTGGATTAGTCCTTACCAAAGGGGGTGAAAAGGAAGCATCTGACATAATTCAGCCCTTGAGGCACACTGTCTTTCACTGTGAAGTTTTTTGGGGTTTTTTGTTTTTTTTTTAAATGCTGTCTGTTTTGAGTGTTCATTTTTTTCCCCCGCTATACAAGAACAGTGTACTTGCATATATATATACATTGTTGATTCTGATACTACTTGACCTTGAACAAATGATGAGAGAAAAACGAAAGAAACCGAGGAGGAGGATACAGAGAAAAAGGTCATAACAAAAACTGTCTGCCCTCAGCAACTGGCCACCTGACCCCGTTTCATTTATGAGCTCTGTTAGCTTATCAGGTGTGGTAGTTGGGTTCCCTGCAGACTCTAATCTCACTGGTCTGCTTCCTGACCATCGTCCCAGGTGTGCTTATCTCACCAGTCCTTGCTCTCAGGTAGAGAGTGCAGACTGACTCTGGGAGCAACACTGTTTGGAGGCTGTCTGGTGTGCCTTTCAGGGAGGCTTGGGTTGGTGGTACCATGAGAAGGATTTGAGTTGACTGCTCTGTTACCTGATGATTATAGCACATGTTGAAATGGAGATGGTTTTGCTTTAAATTGTCTTCTTTTGAAGTGGAGTCATTGATTGTGTGTGTGTGTGTGTGTGTGTGTGTGTGTGTGTGTGTGTGTGTGTGTGTGTGTTTTAAATGTTGGAGTGAAAGAAAGAGAGAAAAAATGAGACAGGTTGATTATGTCATATGGAAGAGACTAATTAGGATGAAGGCCAAAGAGGATAAAACAGAGTGCTCTCTCTCCCTCCCTCTCCCTCTCTTCTCTCTCTCTCTCTCTCTCTCTCTCTCTCTCTCTCTCTCTCTCTCTCTCTCTCTCTCTCTCCCCCCCCCCCCCCCCTTGTTTTCTTCCTTCTTCTCTTCTTTCATTCTTCCTCTTCTTCTTCCTCATCTCCTTGTACTTCTCTTTCTCATTTTTCCTCCTCTTCCTGCTCTTGTCCTTTGTTTTCCTTTTCCACTCCATTTCCCTTTTCTTTATAGCCTGCTCTCTCTCTCTCTCTCTCTCTCTCCTCTCTCTCTCTCTCTCTCTCTCTCTCTCTCTCTCTCTCTCTCTCTCATTATTTGGTCTTCTTAGTTCTTCCCCCCATAATGTTCGCCTCCTTATCTATTCCAAGTCCACCTCATCTTTTCCGTAACACCTTATTGAATGCTGAGGTTTGCTCAATGCGAGACGTTAGCAGTACACAGCAGACTCTTCAGAACGTCTTCAGAGCTTTCCTTGAAGGTGTTATTTTTGTCATTTTGTTTTTCTTATGTGAGATCAATACACTTCATCCTATATGATAATACATAATGGAGAATGAATGTTGTCTTGTTTTTCCGTTTGAACAGGATTTATAGCTCCGATGCGACCTGCATGGTCAGGTGAATTGTAAACAGAAATTGAATTCAGTCCTCTTTTTCCTCCATTCCTTTTCTTCTCCTTCCATTTCGTTCTCCTCTTCTTCTTCTCTTGCTTCCTTCTCCTCTTCGTTGTATTCTCTGTCTTCGTCTTTCTCCTCCTCTTCTTTCCTCCTTTTCCAGCTCCTCTTTCTCCTCCTGTTCCCCCTGTTCTTCCTTTTCCCTTCTTTCAGTCCTTGATTTCTCTCCTCTCCGACCTCTTCCTTCTCTTTCTCTTTTTATCTCTCTCCTCTCCGACCTCTTCCTTCTCTTTCTCTTTTTATCTCTCTCCTCTCCGTCCTCTTCCTTCTCTTTCTCTTTTTATCTCTCTCCTCTCCGACCTCTTCCTTCTCTTTCTCTTT
>CM065746.1:13166616-13169116 GCA_033310375.1 Conus canariensis
TCTGTGGAGATGTCAATCCTAATCCAGGCCCTCCCTCCCCTCAAAAGAAAACAGATAACGATGTAACTTCAGGTGAGACTCTGGACTGGGAATATTCTGGCACCCCGCCTACCGATAGTGACGTACATAACAGCTCCATGCAAGGCCTGCATCAGTGTGTCAAAGATAGTGTCAGGGAAGCAGTGAAAGGTGCTATGACAGAATTACAAGATCAGCAAGTGGCACAACAGGAAGCTCTGAAGTCCTACCAAGAGACACAGACCACGAGGTTGGAGAGCAGAGTGAAACAATTAGGGGACAGTCTGTCTGACCAGCTAGGAAGGATTAAAGAAAGGCAGAGCATGATAGAGGAGGAGCTAGAATGCGTAACAATACGGTATGAGAGATTACAGGAAGAGAATGCAACTCTGTGGAAAGAGATCGACAGGTGGAAAAGTAAATGTGACTACTTGGAAAACCAAAGTAGGCGAAACAACTTACTGTTCTTTGGGATTGAGAAAGAAAAGGCCAACAAAACTGGGAGGAGTGTGAACAGAAAGTGAACACAGTACTCAAAGAAGGAATGTGTCTTCAGGAGGAGATTGCCATTGAGAGAGCTCATAGACTGGGGAAAGGAGAAGGCGTGGTCGTCAAGTTCTTGTCTCACAAGTCAAAGGAGCTGATTCTCAAGAATGCCAGAAAACTGAAAACTTCAGAAAAGCATCAGAATGTGTATATCAGAGAAGACTTCTCTGAGACAGTGCGGAAGAAAAGGCAGGGACTGAGGAGAAAAGCCAATGAACTCTATGACAGCGGGCAGAAAACAAGGATGAAGTTTGACAAACTGTTTACAGAAGAAGGCGTCTACACCTATGACACTGACAAAGAAGAATTAGTGAGACTGAGTGGTCGGGGGAAGGGAAACAAAAGAGGAAAGCATAAAGAAACGGAAGAAGAAAGAAGAGCCAGCAGTGGTGAGGCGAGACAAGATATAGAAGAGGATACTGAAGCAGTGTACAATCGTTATAATTCCTCTGATCTCTACGATCTTTCCAAAGATGGCTTCCCTCTTCTTTCCACTCACGATGAAGGCAACGCAAGTCGACCATACATTCTGCCAACGTCGGAGTACCCGAGTGCAAATGAAACCAGAGACAAACCGGACGGAGAGAATTCAGGTCAGGGTGCACGTGAAAAAACTCAGGGAACAAGGCGACAGTTCAACTCTACTGCTGCCCACCTTCCCCCTTCAAGTCCCGTGATGACAAGACAGCGCGCGAGCTCGGCTTCTCACTGCAGAGGGGTGGCAGGCCAAAAAGAAAGCGCACATACGACTCTACACCACTGGATGAAACGTGGGAACTCGAAACAAGCAAGAGGGGATATGGGAAGACGGGTGGGTGGTTCATCAAGCAGGGGTGGAGGAGTGGCTGGTGGCGGGAGTGAAGGGTGGGTTGGCAGTCCGGGTAAGAGAATCAGCGAGGGAGTTGAGCGGAGAGGAAGTAATGGGGCTGGGAGAGGGGGTGGTACTGGGCGTAGGGGTGGAGGTGGAAGGGTTCAGGGAGGAGGTGGTAATAATATCAAGAGTTGACGGAGTGGCCGAGGCCCGACCAGTGTTAATATTGGCACATGGAACTGTGAAGGCTGGATGAATAAACTAGACATTCCTGATGTTGTTTCGATGTTATTAGATTTTGATATATTTTGTTTAAATGAAACGTTTGTTTATCTAGACAGTATTTCGTACACCTCTTTTAGTGATTACGATGTTTTTGTCTCCAAAGCTGTGAAGTTATCACGACAAGGGCGGTTCTCAGGGGGAGTAATGATGTGTGTAAGGAAAAGTCTGGTCGGGTTTACTGAGAGGATCAATACGTACTTGAATAATGTTATCATTTTGAAAATGGATCGCGAATTATTTGGTACTGAAAAACTAGTGTTTCTTATCAGTATTTATATACACCCTTATGACAGTATTTACTGGAGACTATCACAACATGGTTTTGGTATTGAAATCATTGAACAGTGCTTAATTGATCTCCATGAACGTTTTGAGGATTTCTATGTCATAGTGTGTGGAGATACGAATGCGAGGACTGGGTGCGAGAATGTTTTGTTAAAGGATGTGTTGTCGGAAAATAATGTATGGGACTCATTGTATGAAAGTGATGAGGGTTATGTGTTCCGTAGGAAGTCTGAAGATACGGTAGTAACAAATTTAGGAAAAGAGTTGATAAATTTCTGTTCAACGTTTGATTGTGTTGTCATGAACGGTCTAATTCAGTTTGGTTTCGATGATTCACTGACTTTTGTTTCCAGTTCAGGGGGCAGCACCATTGACTATTTTATAGCATCTGGTGATCTCTGTCTGCAGGGTTCTATTACGTCACTACGTGTTTTGTCCTCTGTGGACTCCGCACATTTCCCTGTTTGTATTACACTGAACGTGGATGTTGATTTCGATCATTTTAGAAGAAAAGAAAAGAAATGGATTGAAAAACGCATTTGGAATACAAGCTTA
>CM065746.1:13174116-13247097 GCA_033310375.1 Conus canariensis
TGAACCGAAATGGCCCGGCTGAGATTCAAACCCGCAACCTCAGGATCACCAAGATTACGAGTCCGGCGCTCTACCACTGAGCTATTCTGGCCCCTGTGAAAGCAGTGTCTCCTCTGGTGGGTTGCTTTGTGACAACCCAGTATTGATTGCTGCCAGTGGACCACTGGGCTGTGACATGATGAGTATGGGGTGTGGTAGGTTACAGGCCAGTTAAAGTATGAGGCTTGGAAGGAATGCCATTGTGGGGGCATGAAAGAGAGGCTGAAACAGAAAGCAGACTACATGAAAGGAAGGCTTTAGATATGTACTGAAAAATAATCAGAATATACGCTAATGTTGACTTTTCAGCAAGGAGTTATTTTGAATCTCTCTGTCTCTGTATCTCCATCTCCCTCTCTCTCTCTCTCAATCTCTCTCTCTCTCTCTCTCTCTCTCTCTCTCTCTCTCTGTCTTTCTTCCTCTCTCTCTCTCTCTCTCTCTCTCTCTCTCTCTCTCTCTCTCTTTCTTTCTCTCCCCCTCTTTCTCTCTCTCTCTGTGTAAGGTCTCTGATGTAATTCGTCTGTTTAGTCATGTGTCACAGACATATGTCATTTTCTCTGCTGCAGATGCTGATTGTACTTGTCCTTGGTCGCACAGTTGCTGTGAAAAGTTCATTGTGTGGCATTTGCATATATAGAATATACAATACACAAACCATAAGATCTAGTTGCAAAGTGAGATGACTGCGGGCGGAAATCTAAACAAATTTTAAATAAATGTTAGCGAACCGCCCAGAGAAACGTGGACAAACGAGTCACAAGACAAAACACATCATGAGTCTTGTGACTCATTTGTCCACGTTTCTCTGGGCGGTTCGCTAACATTTATTTAACATACCATAAGATTTATATATATGCGCTTTTTGATTTGATATACACACTTTTTAAGGGTAGGGGTGGTGGTGGTGGGGACATGCTCATGAGCGATAACTCTTCTGAATGTCCAGACCTCAGTAGGCAAGAGTTGCTGATGTTGTGTAGACCAGATCTCTGTAACACATGCAAACATGGGCAAGCTGTAGACTGAGCTGTTCACTGTATTGTGTAAGAGAGAGAGGTAATGTTGCTTATAGCCCAGCTGACCGCAAAAGGGCCATATCAGGGTTGTCACCACATTAAAATCAACTCACAAGTCATTGGAAAAAAAAAAAAAAAAACTTTCACACATCTCTTTAAAACACATCTTCTAAAAACGCACCAGAAACTTTGTTAAAAATCTTTCTTCCGTAAGATCTTAAATCAGATGAAAAATGTTAATCTCTTTCAGAAACTCAAAGATCACGTAAGTGTGTATGTATGCAACATCATGTCCCAATGTCTGTGTGTGTGTGTGTCCATCTGTCTGTGTGTGTGTGTGAGCGTGCTGTGTGTGTATGTGTGTGTGTGAGTGAATGAGTGCATGCATATGTTTATCACTCATGAACGCAGAAGTGTGTGTATGTGCATGTGCATGTGCGTGTGTGTGTGTGTCCAGTTACATATTGACTTTAAAAAAAACTTGTAAAGCGCCCTGTAGCCTGTGTTGTTCGGATGGGCGCTATAGAACTGTCCTCATTATTATTATCATTATGGATGTTATTATTATTATCATTATTATTATCATGATGATCAGACAGGCCTGTGGACTGTGTGCAGTACCTGAAGGCGGAGTACCACGAGCTGTGTGAGGTGCTGGAGCCGCAGATGTCGGTGAGGGAGAAGGAGGAGGTGGCCACCAGCCTGGTGCAGGCCATGCACAAACTGGGCAAAGCCAAGGCCTTCCTCTGTGACATCGCCATGTCCGAGATCGGCAGGCTGGGTCAGTCAAGGGGGTGGAGTAGTTAGCACACACACACACAGACTCACACACACACACACACATGCACACACACGCACACACACACACACACACACACACACACACACACACACAACACATACACACACACACACACACACACACACACACACACACACACTCACACACACACACACACACACACACACACACACACACACACACGCTCACACTTGCTCGCAAGCATGAGCATACATGCGCATGTGTGAGCATACACGCACGCATGCACATACACACGCACAGACACACACACACACACACACACACACACATGCATGCAACATGCATACACACACACATGCACACACACTCTCTCTTTCTCACTCTATCTCTCACTCTCTCTCACATTTTTATTCATAATTAAGCATGCTCGCACCACACACAACACACACACATATGCACACGCACAAATGTACATGCAACACACATGCACATACACACACACTCTTTCTCACTCTCTCTCTCACTTTCTCTCTCACACTCAAATTTATATGTATGCATGCACCACACATACATACAAACACACACACACACACTCTTTCTCACTCTCTCTCTCTGTCACTTTCTCTCTCACACTCAAATTTATATGTATGCATGCACCACACAGACATACAAACACACACACACACGCTCTCATCCCCACACACACACATGCCCACGTGTGCACATACACCCACACTGACGCATGCACGCACACTGCCTTTTCGTGTGTGTGTGGTATCCACTGTAAATTAGAATGATCCGCCAAAGATGAAATGTGTATCCAAAAAAAGGCCAACAGGGCAGAAGCGTTCAGAAGCGTTGACCCAGAATAGTTCATCATTAATGGTGAGAAGCAGCGTTCTGTCATGGTTGAAATCCACTCCTCTCTCTCTCTTGGTTTTTAGTTGTATGCCTGCATACACGTGTGCGCACATACACATACACACACACACACACACACACACACACACACACACACACCACACACAATCACTCACTCACTCTCTCTCCACACACACACACACACACACACAAAACACACACACACCTACTAGTGCACCAAAGCATATGTTCTGTGGTAGACACATGAAAAGAAATTTTGTGTACCTTGAAAAGAAATTTTGTGTACCTTTTCCCCTCACCCCCTCCACACAGAAAAATAATGCTAACATATTGATGTCCTTCGCCACTCCATGCTGCTCTAGCCCTCCCTTGATATTGTATGCACGATATGGATTGTTTCTAAGATGCTAGTGATATCCATGCATAATTCCTGGGGTAATGTTCCCTGAGAAAGATTACTAGCTTGGTTGTCCTTGTTTTATGATCTGTGGTGCATTACTGATGTTTTTCCTTTTTTTTTTTTTTTTTTTTGGGGGGGGGGGGGGGGGGGATTCACATTGCATTATTGGTATCAAACAGGGATCTTCATCAGGATTTGCAATGCCTACATCGTTGAGCATGTTCCTATTGTAATGTTCTGCCACATGGGTGATCTTTCTGAGTACTGCATGTTTCTTCTCTTCCTCTGTGTGCATGCAGACAACGAGCACCTGACGTTCCGTGGAAACAGTATCGCCACCAAAGCCATGGAGGCTTATATGAAACTGGTGGGAAGAAGGGTGAGTAGTGGGAAGAAGGGTGAGTAGTGGGAAGAAGGGGGAGCATCTGTTTCTTTTGGTTTGACTTTTGTTTTTTGCTGAATTCTCTTTTTTCAAGAATGGACACAACAAGAAAAAAATGATAGATGGAAAGGCTGGGGTTAAGTAAAGGAGAGGGAGGGAGGGGAGGATGATGGAAGAAGTTATTCTGCGCTGCCTTTACAGTGTACAGTTGCTGTCTGTCCCAAATTTACCAAAATTCCGCTGGGGGGGGGGGGGGGGGGGGGGGGGGGGGGGGGGAGAACAGAAACATTTGTTTTGTATTGTTATCAAAGCATTCATAGCTGAAATCTCTCCCAAATTTGCCGAAATTTCATGAGTTTAAAAACTTATTCCTGAAATATCAGACATTGTGAAAAGTTCCTTTAAAAGAGAAAGGTTCCAATGTTATATTTAGAATGGGTTGAGATGAGCTATTGCTCGTCTTGGCAAAATGATGTGCAAATGCTGGCAGCTACTTGTTAAGAAGATGTGTTTTGTTTCGGCCCCTTCATTTGTCAGGGGACCAAATATCCACAGTGAAAAGTCGGATTTCCCTCTGCATCCATTGATTATTTTCTGTTTTACTCCAGAAGATCGACAGCTATGCAGTGCATGTTATTAAGAAGGATTGTGGGTAAAATTACCAAGATAGACAGCTCCCTGTAAACTGCTCATATTGTTCATGTGTGGCGAATTAAGTTTGGGCGTTGCTGTGTATGGCGAGCTGAGATGAGCAAATAAAGAATCATACATCTGAGAGGGTGCTAGAGTGGCGATGAATAGCACATGCACACACACACACACATGTGCACACACACACACACACATGTGCCACACACACACACACACACACACACACACACACACACACACACACACACACACACACTTGTGCATGCTGCACATATACCCATAAACACACTCTCTCACTATCCCACAACACACACACACACACACACACACACACACACATGGAGTGCACACAGAGAATGCAGAATGTGAATCTTCATTACCCGTTGATTAGAGAAGGGCATCGTGTTTCAGTTTGACGTTTGAAAAACAGCATGCACTTGATGCACATTCTGTCTTCACACAGGCAGTAAACAGCTGAATTAAAGTAAACCAGTCTCTCGCAGAAGGATGATTTTACTAGTATTCAGGATGCAGGCAGGTAAATGGCCTTATCTGTACGAATTTACTCTTCTCTTTTTCCTCTCTCTCTCTCCTCTCTCTCTCTCTCTCTCTCTCTCTCTCTCTCTCTCTCTCTCTCTCCCCTCTCTCTCTCTGTCTGCCTCTCTCTCCATATGCAGTTCCATGCAATGTTTTCTCTCATATATTTAGAAACCTTTCTTTTGTTTGAGGGCAGGATGAAAAAAAGCCACTGACTTGTGCTTATTCCTTTCCCTCAATAATCAACATTTTGTTTATTTCTTTATTCGTTCTCTTATCCAAAGCCATGTAAAAACTTACCAAACACGGTGTAAAAACTTACCAAAGGTGGTGTAAAAACTTACCAAAGGCCATGTCAAGACTTACCCAAAGCCATTTCAAAACCTATCAAAGGCGGTGTAAAAACTTACCCAAAATCACGTAAAAACATACCCAAAGCCATGTAAAAACCTACCCAAGGCCATGTAAAAACTTACCCAAAGCCATGTAAAAACTTACTCAAAGCCATGTAAAAACTTACCCAAGGCCATGTAAAAACTTTCCCAAAGCCATGTAAAAACTTACCAAAGACCATGTAAAAACTTACCCAAAGCCATGTACAAACTTACCAAAGACCATGTAAAAAGTTACCCAAAGCCATGTACAAACTTACCAAAGGCCATGTAAAAACTTACCCAAAGCCATGTAAAAACTTACCAAAGGCCATGTAAAAACTTACCCAAAGCCATGTACAAACTTACCAAAGACCATGTACAAACTTACCAAAGACCATGTACAAACTTACCCAAAGCCATGTACAAACTTACCAAAGACCATGTACAAACTTACCCTAGGCCATTTACAAACTTACCAAAGGCCTCACTCCACTGAAACCTCTAGTTTACTTTTTTGTTCACAAGTGGCTCAGAGAAAAACCCATCACACTGAACAGCACAGGATGGTCATGATGGTCATTCCTGACAGCAGTGTTGTGTTTGCAGTACCTGAAGAGTGATTGCTGTGTTTGCAGTACCTGAAGAGTGATTGCTGTGTTTGCTGCAGTACCTGAAGAGTGACTGTTGTGTTTGCTGCAGTACCTTAAGAATGATTGTTTTGTTTGCAGTACCTGAAGAGTGAGTGTTGTGTTTGCTGCAGTACCTGAAGAGTGAGTGTTGTGTTTGGTGCAGTACCTGAAGAGTGATTGTTGTGTTTGCTGCAGTACCTGAAGAGTGATTGTTGTGTTTGCTGCGGTACCTGAAGAGTGATTGTTGTGTTTGTGCGGTACCTGAAGAGTGATTGTTGTGTTTGCTGCAGTACCTGAAGAGTGACTGTTGTGTTTGCTGCAGTACCTGAAGAGTGATTGTTGTGTTTGCTGCAGTACCTGAAGAGTGATTGTTGTGTTTGCTGCAGTACCTGAAGAGTGATTGTTGTGTTTGCTGCAGTACCTGAAGAGTGATTGTTGTGTTTGCAGTACCAGCAGCATGATTGTTGTGTTTGCTGCAGTACCTGAAGAGTGAATTATGTGTTTGCTGCAGTACCTGAAGAGTGACTGTTGTGTTTTGCTGCAGTACCTGCGTGACACGCTGGGCGACTTTGTGAAGATCCTGCTGAAGAGTGAGGACGACTGCGAGGTGGACCCCACAAGGTGGTCAGCCCGGCCACCCTGCAGTGCAACCAGTCCAACCTGGTCATGTACGCCAACATGGCCTGGGTCAAGATCATCAACTCCTACTGCTACTTCCCCAAGTGAGAGGAATGCTTTGTGTTCTCTTTGTCTGATGTACATGGGGGGGTATCTTTTGAGGCTGTTGGGTTCTATTTTGTTTGTGTGTTTTTTTAAACATGGCTAGTCTCAAGATATCACCAGTTACTGCCTCAAGTAAAAAAGACAGGTTTTCAGTGAATCTTTGTGTGAGGGAGAGAGAATTTTAGCTGTTCATGCCAAAATGTGTGACAAGAGGTTGAAAATGTTTTACAGCATTCATTGTGTGTGTGTGTGTGTGTGTGAAAGTGAGGGACATAGTCTTTGTTCATTAGTTCTGCAAGAATGTACGTGTATGTGGCTTCTCGACAGCATTCATCCTCGTACAGTAACAAGAACCCACATGTGTGACAGTCCTGTAGAATGTGTTGGGAGAAAGTGGGGAGGAGACACGAACATGAGACTGTGAGGTGGACCCCACCATGCGGTTGGACGCTCATAAGGATGGCTTGAACAACATTGAAAGTAACATTGTTGACACAGGAAAGAAGCTGTTGCTCTTTCCAGTTTTATACAAACCAGTGAAGGGGTATGTGCTGGTCTGTATTTAACCATTGGCACTGTAACGGTAGCTTGACAGAACTTCCAAGAGGACCGGTGATGAGCAAGAGATAATAGAATAGGTACGGTTAGGATTGTTTTTTGTACACATTATGTGCCCTGTGCAGAGATTGCTATAGGATCATGAAGAAGAAACCCCATTGTCCTGGAAATGAGACATTGATCGTTGCATTTGAATAAAGTTCGCGATATTGTTAAGGAGACTGCAATGTTACTGACACATCTAACGGTCTGTGTCTCCCCTGTTGCAGTGAGCTGCGTGAGGTGTTCACCAATTTCCGTGACCTGTGTCGTGAGAAAGGGAAGGAGGACTTCAGCGATAACCTCATCAGTGCTTCCATCTTCCTCCGCTTCCTCTGCCCTGCAATCCTGTCGCCCAGTCTCTTCAACCTCACCCAGGGTATGATTGTCTTTGTGGATCATAGCTCTGTGGGAACCTACCCCTTATTGCTGTTTCTTTCATGTTCAAGTGATTGCGATTATTTTACCTGTCTTTATGACTTCTGACCTGTCGAAAACTGCACCATTTATCTCAAGTTCAGACCTCTTGTGTGTGTGTGTGTGTGTGTGTGTGTGATTATGGCTATGTAAGCTGTCTGGCGTGTTGGAATGTTTTACCTGCAGCGCTGTTTCCTGTTGCGTGTGTGACCGTGGTCATTTTACCTTGCCTGTCTCTGAATTATTACTGCTTTTTCTGTTCCATTGTGCAAGAGTAATAACTGTAAAATGGCCCGCCTCTGAATTATTCCTGCTTTTTCCGCTGCCATTGTGCAAGGGTGATAATTGTAAAACGAACTGCCTCTGAATTATTACTCCTTTTTCTGCTCCCATTGCGCAAGAGTGATAATTGTAAAACGACCTGCCTCTGAATTATTACTCCTTTTTCTGTTCCCATTGCGCAAGAGTGATAATTGTAAAACGACCCGCCTCTGAATTATTACTGCTTTCTCAGTTCCCATTGTGCAAGAGTGATAATTGTAAAGCGACCTGCCTCTGAATTATTACTGCTTTTTCTGTTCCCATTGTGCAAGAGTAATAATTGTAAAACGACCTGCCGTGACTCGCCTTTCAGTTCAGATTTCATTTCTGTATCCGCTGTGTGTGAGTGTTGTGGTTGTTTGACCTGTCTGTGTACTTCCATTTCTACGTGAATCTTCAACTCTTTTCACTGTTAGATTTGAGCTTGATAGTGGTAATTTGATTTAATTTATGCATTCGGGTGCCAGGTCAGCTGTGTCTCCTTCCCCCCCCCCCCCCCCCTCCTTTTCATCCCATGGGCCTGTGTGATTACTTAAAATATTCATAACAGCAGCATAGTTATACAGATTCTTTACGTGAATAATGGAGTGCATTTTGTTGATTTTTTTCCTCCCCACAGAATATCCTGAAGAGCGTGCTGCAAGGAATTTAACTCTCATTGCCAAGACCATTCAGACTCTGGCAAATTTCACCAAGTAAGTATTTTCCTGTGTATGGTAGCTTTTCTGACAGATGTAAATATGAATTTCTGGTCAGTAGAAAGAAACATGATCGTGTTAGAAATATGGCATAATGCAGTGTGTGGCGTCACGTACTGTGATAAATTGACAGCAGTAAGTCTTCAGTACATCCAACAAGTTTCCCAGGAAAAAAGCAAAGATGCAATGTTCACTTGTCGTTTGTATGTGCAGATTAAGGCGGTAAATTAGATATAAGAATTAATGAATGAATAATGAAGCACGTATGCACATACATGTTTACACACACACACACACACACACACATACCCTCAGACACACATGTGCACACGCACACACAGACACACACACGCACATGCACATGCACACACATTTGGTCTTACAGTTTTAGGTAGCAAGGTGGCATAGATGTTAATAGCATGTAAACCAAACCTTGTAAACCTAATCTACTTTACATTTCCTTGTTTCTGTGTGTGTGAAAGAGAGTGAGAGGGCATATGGGTCAAGGGAGATAATTGAAGATTTGTGCACCCAGACTTGCTGTATTCCGCACATGATTTTACAACAATAACAAATACTACTTTGATAATACTTCCCATGACCAAAAATTACACCTAATAAGAATTATGCATTCGTAGATAATATCAAAGCCACTTGTTCATGCTCAACTTTAGCTTTAGACTAAGGGTCTGACTTCAACTTGCCACGACAACATCATCAAGAACAAGATTCACTCTTCACCGTTTCAGAGCTGTCATGTGTTTGATGGTAAACCCTAGTCACACTGAAATACACATTCTCTGTTGACAAGCTTCCCAAGTATAAACTGCCAAGGCCATAGAAGTTTCCAAAAATACACCAATATTTCCAGAAAATACTCCAATCTATGATTTTTAAAAATGCTCTCAGAGCTAAGTTCAGGTTTGTAATCATAATGTGGCTGTTTCTGGCATATAGCGACAATCAGTCATGTGGAATTTAGGAGACTTTTAGGATGACCTCACAATTTGTGAAGATGACATCACAGTCTATGAGGATGACATCACAATCTATGAGGATGACATCACAGTCTGAGGATGATATCACGGTCTGTGAGGATGGTATCACAATCTGTGAGGATGATATCACAATCTGTGAGGATGACATCACAGTCTATGAAGATGAAATTACAATCTATGAGGATGACATCACAGTCTGTGAAGATGAAATTACAATCTATGAGGATGACATCACAGTCTATGAAGATGAAATTACAATCTATGAGGATGACATCACAGTCTATGAAGATGAAATTACAATCTATGAGGATGACATCATGGTGTATGGGGATGACATCACGGTGTATGAGGATGACCACTGATTTGGTTATCTGCAAGTCTTCCACTTTTGAATTAGGAGAGGAATGTTTTCTGACAGTCTCTTCCATTTCTGCATATTTACTTAAAATGGAGAACAGATTAAAGTGTTTCAGGAAGGCTTGCTTCAGGGAGAGAGAGAACGTTAGTTAAAAATCAAGGAACAAACATATTGACTTCTAATGCAAGAGAGATGCATATGTATTATGTTTTGATGTGGAGGCAAATGAAAACGTATACTGAAAATGAAAAAAAAGAGAATGTTACTGTTGCCAATGGAGCTGTCATTGGTTCTTATGGGTTTGTTTGTTTTAATCTTTTTACAGGTTTGGAGGCAAGGAAGAATTCATGACTTTCATGAATGGTTTCATCGAGACAGAAGCTGCCAACATGAAAACCTTCCTGCGCAAAATATCTGTGAGCATGTTTTCTTCAGTGTCTTTGTGTGTTTCGTGTTCATTTTTTACGCATACAGTGTATTTTCTTGAGGCATAATGGTATTTTGTGTGATACTGAGTACAAGCTGAAAGAAATATGTGATGGAAAGGACGAATTTTACACAGTCATGCCTGCGCAAGTGAAAGGGCATGCACACAGGCACATGTGTATGCACATGCACGCGCGCGCGACACACACACACACACATACACACACACACACACACAGATGAATAACAAGAAACAGTGTGACCAAGAATGAATGACATTAAAAACAAAAACAAAGAAGATAATTGTAAAAGATTTGCTAAGTATCCATTGAAAAGATCTAATCATTTGATAACATGCCACGGTTATTTTCATTACTACTATCATCATCATCACACTGTTTGAGGGTATGAGAGTTCTTTCAACTCCATCATCATTATCACTATGGCATCACAGTCGTCATCACAGTGTCGTTTGTGTTGCACAGTCTCAGGGTAAGGAGAATGGGACGGTTCTTCCTCTTCTTCTTCTGCGTACACAGGCTGATACTCCTGCGGACACTCCCTGTATAGACAGGCAAGGATCAATCCCATCTGCCCAACAAAGGGAGTGGCGTCTTGTGTGTATGACCGTTTTTTATCCTGCCATTAAGGCAGCGATACTCCATCTTTGGGGAAAGTGCATGCTATGTGTAATGTGTCATCCATACCAACGGCCAAACTGGCCTTCTCTTCCGAAAGTTGGTGATGGGATTTTACGTGTGTGCAAGACGGTTATCTCTGTTCCATTTCCATTATCATTATTATCATTGTCTTCATTGTTGTAAAGTTCCAGGGCGAAGAGAGCTGTCTTTGCTCCGTTGACCCGATCATGAACATGTGATCACCCTCAAGAGCATCATGGGTATTGTGATGGTTGCACTGTTTCAGGGTGAGGAGAGTGGCAACCAGTTCCTGCAGTATGATGGTGACGTCGACCTGGGGCGGGAGTTGTCTCTGCTCCACACGGTGCTCCTCGACTTCATCAATAGGTCACCTGAGGTCAGTAACCTGGGAGTGGGTGGGGGGGGGGGGGGGGAGGGGGAGTTGTTTGAAATGTGTGTTAGGGATATGTTAGGTGTGGCAAGGGTTTTCCTTGGGTAGATAATGTTTTGCTGTTGTTGTTTTTTTTTTTCAATGTGCTAGCGTTTTGTATTTTGTTGATTTGAAAATAGCACTTTATCAGAAAAATGCTTTGGCAACATTTGGCAGCTGAATTGTTGATTTGTTTTGTTGATGCATTGAATCATTTAAGGCTTTTTTGGGTTGAGGGTGAAGTGGAATTGGGGGGGGGGGGGGTAGTCCTTTTTCTTGTTGATGTGTTTTATGTTGTGCTGGGGAGGGAAGAATTGATAGTCTTAGATGAGTATGTTTTATGTTGATGTGTATGTGTCTTTTTTTGTGTGGTTCATTGTAATGTACAGCTTTTGATGTCAGTATCTGTTATGATTTGGTGGCCCTGTGATGGCGCTGTCTGCTGACAACAGTGCACTATACATTTATACCAACATAACTTTGATAACAATAATGATAACTTCAGAGTGTTTATCCTGCATGACCCATAGGGCGTTTATATCATATGAACGTATTTGACACAACGTGTGTGTGTGTAGGCCACCCAGGAGAAGTTGAGCGGACTGCTGACCATCCTCACTGCCATCTCCAAGTCTCTGGAAGACCCCTCGGTGGGGCAGACCCAGCCCAGCCGGCAGAGTCAGATCTTCTACGACAACATGCCCAACCCTGCGCTCTTCTCCTCCGCTGCTCATCCTTCCGGCCACAAGCCTATCCACGTCACACGCAGTGCCCCTACCTGGACACTTCCCCCACGGAGGCCCTGCGCGACATGCTGCGCCAGTGCGGGGAGTCCGAAGAGGATCTGCAAGCCTTTGCCGCCCGCGCCCTGAGGGACGAGTCACGGGAGACAGAGTCTGCCCCGCCCAGCCTGCTGCTGACCCCTCAGAAAGGTCAGGAGCTGGACGAGTTCTCTGTTCTTTACTCCTCCACGGCCATGACCTCGTCGTCGATGAGCACCTCCATGTACGGGGCTGGCCGTGGGGAGGTTGGGGATGTGTCGGTCAGCTTACCGCGTTCGTTCAACAAAGACAGTGTGAACGAGACGTGGAGTCAGATGGTGACGGCGGCAGATGGTAACGTGAACGGGGACTACATTGACCTGATACCGTTCATGGATGAGGAAGGGCAGAACTCCTCCCTGGAGATGGAGTGCCCCACCACCAATGGCTCCCAGGTCTCCATCAGCCAGCTGTCCACTGTGGCCTCCTCAGGCTACCAGTCCTTCGGCTACAGCCAGAGCAGCAGCCCTGTGGAGACAGGGGGGACCACCCACAGCGGCGAACCCGCCCGCGAGGTGACCCGCTCCCCTGTGATCCACTACCCCATGCAGCCGCTGTCTTTCTCCAACCCCCTGTATCGTCACCAGCAGATGGCCCATCATCATCACCATCGACAGCTTCACCGCCAGCATCAGCAGCCGCCAGTCGCTCACAAGGTGGAGGGGGCCAAGGACGACAGCTGCAGCTCGCTGTCCAGCGGGGAGGACAGCCGAAGCCTGCAGCAGGGCAGCCCTGTCAAGACAGAGCGAGCCAGGTCGGCCCCCTCCATCGACCCTCTCCGCAAGCTGTCTCAGCTCTCCAGCTCCAGCGGCAGCAATGAGTCGCTCAGTGAACGTTCTTACTTGTCTGCTCAGCAGGACAAGACTCAGCCGCCAGAAGGTGGCAGTGGTGGTGGGGCAGAGGGTGGGGTTCAGTTCTCGTTGGGATCTCAAGGGACCACGCAGGCGGAGAGCAGTCCACGTGTGGAGCGCTCCAATTCGGGCGGCTCGCCCCCTGAAGTTCCTCCCCGTCCTGATAAACTGTTGACCAGATCAGGGGAGGACAAAGACATAGGAACACCGCCAGTTATCCCCCCTCGTCCGGAACGCACCAACTCTTACTGTGATTCCTCCACCAGCGAGCAGCGAAACCTGGGACTTCGGCCCTATCATCTGTCTCACAGCATGGACTTTGGTTGTCTGCAGCGACAACACGCTGAGCAGCTAAGGCGTACTGCCACGGATTCTGTCATCGCCAAGACCAGCACCCCTGTACACATGAATTCTGGGAGCAGCGGCTCCTCACGCATGTTCTCTCGCGAGGATAGCTTCTCCAGTGTGCACAGCTCCCAGAGCCAAGGGTCACTGAACAGTCGCCGCCTGTCCCCGCAGAGTGCAGTCCACATGGGCATCAGCTCTGTGCAGCGCAAACTGCAGGAGCAGGAGAGGACCAAACAGGAGGTAAGCCCGCTGGGACATGGCTTGTATTCACTGATGATGATCAGAGGACACTGTAGCTTTTGATTGATAGCCAATGTTGTATCATGATCAGTGGAGGCGGCAGCTTTGATTGATAGCCAGTGTTGTATCATGATCAGTGGAGACGGCAGCTTTGATAATCAGAGTCATTACAATAGCTGAAGTTGTGTCATGATCATTGGAAACTGTGGCTTTAATTGTCACAAACCACAGTGCAGATAAGTGCACAAAACGAGATGCAAAGTAACACTTGTTTAATGCACAATAGGAAATGATGAATTGACGACAAAGATATCTTCTTAACTTGTTTAATGCACAATAGGAAATGATGAATTTACGACAAAGATGTCTTCTTAAGATATCACAAATAACAGATTGACAAGATGCAGGAAACGAGACACGATGTTTAGAAATAGTTATAACAGAGGCACAAACGAAGCTACTTTGAAGAACTGCATGAACAATGCTAGTGAGAGCTGCTCATATTTATGGGGTGTCTCACAGTCTTATTGTGGTTGCCAAACTATAATGGGGGTTGAGACTGTCAAAAAGCATTGGCCTCTGTACTGTCTTTGGTTCAGTGACGTCATCTCAGTCTGTTTCCAATCAGAATAAGTTCTGTCTGTTAAGGTACCACTGTCGAAAAGCATTGGCCTCTGCACTGTCTTTGGTTCAGTGACGTCATCTCAGTCTGTTTCCAATCAGAATAAGTTCTGTCTGTTAAGGTACCACTGTCGAAAAGCATTGGCCTCTGCACTGTCTTTGGTTCAGTGATGTCATCTCAGTCTGTTTCCAGTCAGAATAAGTTCTGTCTGTTAAGGTACCACTGTCGAAAAGCATTGGCCTCTGCACTGTCTTTGGTTCGGTGACGTCATCTCAGTCTGTTTCCAATCAGAATAAGTTCTGTCTGTTAAGGTACCACTGTCGAAAAGCGTTGGCCTCTGCACTGTCTTTGGTTCAGTGACGTCATCTCAGTCTGTTTCCAATCAGAATAAGTTCTGTCTGTTAAGGTACCACTGTCGAAAAGCGTTGGCCTCTGTACTGTCTTTGGTTCAGTGACGTCATCTCAGTCTGTTTCCAATCAGAATAAGTTCTGTCTGTTAAGATACCACTGTCGAAAAGCCTTGGCCTCTGCATGTCTTTGGTTCAGTGACGTCATCTCAGTCTGTTTCCAATCAGAATAAGTTCTGTCTGTTAAGGTACCACTGTTGAAAAGCCTTGGCCTCTGCACTGTCTTTGGTTCAGTGATGTCATCTTAGTCTGTTTGCGATCAGAATAAGTTCTGTCTGTTAAGGTACCACTGTCAAAAAGCATTGGCCTCTGCACTGTCTTTGGTTCAGTGACGTCATCTCAGTCTGTTTCCAATCAGAATAAGTTCTGTCTGTTAAGGTACCACTGTCAAAAAGCATTGGCCTCTGCATGTCTTTGGTTCAGTGACGTCATCTCAGTCTGTTTCCAATCAGAATAAGTTCTGTCTGTTAAGGTACCACTGTCGAAAAGCATTGGCCTCTGCACTGTCTTTGGTTCAGTGATGTCATCTCAGTCTGTTTCCAATCAGAATAAGTTCTGTCTGTTAAGGTACCACTGTCAAAAAGCATTGGCCTCTGCACTGTCTTTGGTTCAGTGATGTCATCTCAGGTGTTTCCAATCAAAACAAGTTCTATCTGTTAAGGTAGCAGGCCAGGTTAGGCCATACACACTGTGCATGTGTTTAAGCGACTGTTCTCGCATTAAAGATCAAATTGCAGTTTGCCCCCCCCCCCCACCCCCCAAAGGTTTTGCAAACAAGTCTATTCTCCTAAAGCAGAAAACAGTTCTCCTCCTGTTGTAAGTGACATCTGGACAAGACATGTTTATGTCAAAAATTTGCATGTCTGCTTTGTTTTTACAGTAAACAGTCATTACTTCACACCTTGTTTTGTGTGTTCATTTGTCAGTAAGGTAGCAGTCTCTTTCAGTCTCCTTGATTTTAAAGTTGATATTGTGTCATAATCATCGGAGACTATTCCTTCAGTTGTCACATTATCATTGGAGACTGACTGTGGGTGTGTTGCTGTTTGTCAGTGTCGTTTCGTAGTGGTCTTGTCAGAAATAGTATGCTCTGTCACCTCCAGTAGTCAACAGGAGTGTTTCCAGATTGTCTGTAATGTTTTTAAAAAAAAATTGTGTTACCTTATATTGAAGAAGTTGATAAAAAAAATCTTCCAGTTGACTTCAGTTTGTACATTTAAACACTTTTGATGGGTGACAGTGAAGAATATTTGGACCAATGGGTAAAGTTGACGGTATTTTTAAAAAGTTTTTATAACAATGCTAGTAGTAACTTGAAACACATGGGACAGATTTCAGATGGGACAAGATGCAAGAGCTTGTACATGCACTCCCGTATGTGATGGAAGGGGGGGGGGGGGGGTGCTTCTTGATGCATAAAATGCTTTATTTTTAGTGTCAGAAGCATGGATCTTGATTGAGTTTGTTCTTGATAGGTCTTTGAAATTCAGTTTTGGACTTTAGGCTCGGAATTTTAATCTGGACGTCTACTTTTTTTCTTCTTCCAACCCTGAAGGGCCTCCCTGGTTGTATGGGCTATAAACCACAGAACTTGACATGATTGGTCTGTTGGAATGAATTTTCCTCAGCATACCTATGCATAAGCGTGCACTGTGTGTGTGGTTTTGTTGGGGGTGGGGAAAATTGTGAGGGGGGATTAAGGAATGAATGTGAAGGGAGAGGGCATACCTCAGTTACAGGAATGCATTTAAAACACTTGTTTCGAATGACACAAGGCCCACCATCAGTGATCTTACCTCTCTACATCCCCCATGTCTTTTCTCTCCCCCCTCCCACAGTATGAGAACGAGGTGCACGTGCTGCGCCAACAGCTGATGGAAGCGCAGGTCAGGCTGCAGTCGGCGGAGATGAGACTGATGGAGCATGAAGTGGACACGCATCAGCTGATGGAGGAATGGCAGTCACGCCTGGCCGAGAGCGAACAGCGCATCCGTCAGCAGCAGGCTGAGAAGGATGGACAGATGAAGTCCATCATTGAAAGGTGGGCTGGAGTGGAGGTTCTTGAGGGGCGGACTTAGGTCACAGGTAGCTTGTAAATTGGGTTATGAATATTACTAATGAGAGGAATTGGACGTTCTCTCACTTTCTGGATTAAACCTTCTGTTGGAGGGATCAGTTGGATCTGTTGTGGACAGTTATTAGGACAAGGAAAGACTTCTTCAAGAGCTTTACGTTATGCTTACCCAACTGTCACTACAACTCGGAAAATTGTACACTTAAGTATGGAATAGTGATGATTTTGTTTGTTTGTTTATGGGGTGAGGGAAAGGGGTTTGTGGGGGGGGTGGGGGGGGGGGGCTGCTGGCTCATCTTCCATACCACTTCAGTAGTATAACTCCCCTGCCGTTCATTGCGGCTCAAGTGTTCACAGCTAAGCCTTGGCTCATCCTGATGCAGCCGCGGCACTGACGTTACACAGGGAGCAGTCAGTATCTGCAACTGAGCCACTTTCATGGGGTTCACCGGTGCCTGTTCTGATCCAACATGTGCAGGACAACACCAACTGTCTCCCCTTCACTGATAGCAGTGAATGCCAAGTCACAGAGCCGGTATGAGTAAATGTGCCCACTCAGAGTGTGCCGCCACATCGTTCCATTGCCCGTTCTCATGAGCTTGCTGCTGCTGCTGTCAGCAAGCTCAGCATGAATGCAGCAAGGGCATAGACACGGCAAGGACATCAGACCTTAAGTCACTACCTGCTACTGAGATTTTGATAGCAAAAATGTAGCACTGCCTTTTTGGCTTTTGTACTCTCTGTGGCAGGTTCTCAGTCTGTCTTCTAATTTACCATGTTTCGTCAGGGGCCAAGAAAAAGATTACTGAAGGGAAATTGTCATGCCTGTGTCAGTTTGTCCATGAATGGATTCCCGGCAAATCACTGATTCAACACCAAGATAATGAAAATGTAATTTGATATGAAATTAAAGGAATCTGCATTTTAATGAGAGTCAAGGTGAAGGTCATTTTCACATTAATTTTATGTGTGTGTTTTTCGTTTTGTTTTGTTTTTTGCCATAGGAATAAATTTCGCAGAGCTGCACACAGAGGAGCAGTTACATGGATCGTCTGTTAGTCTTTTTTATGAAATGAAGTAGAAAAGATGAATACTCTTTTTTTTTTTAAACAGCCAGCCATTAGATCTCATTCTCTCTCTCTCTCTCTCTCTCTCTCTCTCTCTCTCTCTCTCTTCTCTCTGAGTATTATGAAGAATTTAGCATTGCTAAATCTCTGCAACATTGCAAGATCGAATACCGCATAATGTTTCTGAAATTATTTGATGTTTGAAGTTCTGCTCATCATAAAATGTGGAGCTGAAAAATGAGGTCTGCTGCTGTGAATTGTGAGACGATCCAACTACCTGCTGTGAAAACCTTTCTTGGTATGCCACTGCAGATGTTGAGTGATACTGTATATGGTGAAACAGCTAGAAGAGTGTTTATGATTGGTTGAAAATAACCCAAATGGACAGGAAAAGGGCATGCATCTGTCATGGTGTTTTTAGGTCTGGGTAACAAAGTGAAAAGAAACTGGGGGTCTAACATGAAAATGAAGTTGTCTTGGTTTTGGATCAGTGTGGTTAAATCAGGGTGTTGGAAGATGTGTGGGCTTTTGTGTGTGTGCTTCATGAGAGAAGGTGAATGTGGTAACTGGGGTTGTTGAGTTCAAAACAGTGACATATTTCATATAGACAGAATGCTGTCATTAACTTTGTGTGCTAACTTGCACATGAAGTGTTTGATGCCAGCATTTCGATGTAACATCTCAGATATTTATGCTGTTCATTAGTATAACTACGGACAGACACATGTTTTTAATTTGAAGTGTCCACTTTATCAAGTCTGAAAACAAAGAAGGTTTGTATTATAGTTTCATGTCTGAGTTAAGAGACATTAGCGAACAGTTTGCACTATGCAAGTATTTTCTGTCTGTGGTGAGTCAGGTTAATTATATTGTTGTCATTGCAGAGACAATATTTGACAGTTAACATATTTAAGGCATTTAAAAGATGTTCTAATGTAACATACTGTAAATCTGTGTCTAATGTCTATCTTGCTTATGTCCTTGGCCATCAGTATGAAATTTTGTAACCTGGTGTTTTTTGCTCTGTGACTGCTTCCCCACCTGCTGTGCTGGAAGTGACATAATGTATTGTCCACATTGTTAATAATCTGTCATTGTGTGGCAGACTGGTGACCATCGAAGAAGAACTGCGTAAGGAGCAGGCCGAGATGCAGAAGGTGGTGCATGAGAAACAGAAGGTCATAGAGATCCAGGAACAGCGGCTTCGAACCCTGGACAGTGCCAACGCCAAGCTTCTGCAGGCCTTGGCCGAGCTGAAGGAGCACGCCAATTCCAACAGCGTTGCCAACATGGCCACCGACAACAGCAACAACAACTCTGCCACCCTGGACAGTCAGCGGCCGGGTTCCAACGGATCGTCGCGTAACGGAATCACCGGCCCCATCAGACCGAAGCTGAAGTCGGCTGATTTTTCTGGATTCAAAAGCAGCACTTGTTAAGTCAGTCTGTGTTCTGTTGTCAAGCCAACCTTGCTGTGATGGAAACTGGTCCAGAACCGTGATCTCCGGAACTGTGTTGGAGAAAGACTGATGGAAACTGAGGGAAAAAATGGCAAAAAGACATCTGTGGGGTGCTTCTTCATTAGCTGCAGAGGGACGGTATTACACATTTTCTGCTATATACATATATGTCAGCACAAGTAGATAATCAGAGCACATACTTATGCACAGGATGTTTGAAAAAGAAAAGGAAATGGCAAAAAGTTTGACATGCATATGCTGTACCTTTGAGGGGAAAAATCAGCATTTTATGGCAAAATTTTGACATGCATATGCTGTACTTTTGAGGGGAAAAATCAGCATTTTATGGCAAAAATTTTGACATGCATATGCTGTACTTTTGAGGGGAAAAGTCAGCGTTTTATGGCAAAAATTTTGACATGCATATGCTGTACTTTTGAGTGGAAAAATCAGCGTTTTATGGCAAAAATTTTGACATGCATATGCTGTACTTTTGAGTGGAAAAATCAGCATTTTATGGCAAAAATTTTGACATGCATATGCTGTACTTTTGAGGGGAAAAATCAGCGTTAGATTCCACAACAAACCTTCATCTTCCTATTCATCTAGGTATCAGAAAGGTTTGTATGTGCATCACCAATGGAAAACATATTGTACAGAATTGTTGGGAAAAAAGAAGCTAGAAGAAGGTGTGTAGTTAAACTGTAAGCCAAACTTAAAGATCTGTAGGTTGTGTGCAAGTTAGTACGTGCACAAATCATTCACTTTAGAGCAGCTGGTACTTGTGTATTAAAGGTACATAGCTGTGCACATTAATTGAACCTGTCATGGTGGGAAAATCCAATGTTATATTCACAAGCAGAGAAGAGGTGTTTGGAAGGTGGCTGATAAAGCAGGCTATAGTCGACAAGAAGAACGACTGATGACAACAAAGAATGACAGGCCTAGACACAAATAAAGTCTTCAGGCAAACAAGGAACCTGGAGGAAAGGCTGGTCTTGAGCACAAGCCAATCAAGTCCATCGAAGACAAAACAAAGTGCCTGCTTGGATATAAACATACGGCCTTGCATTGAACTTGATGGCGTTGACCGCGCGCATAATCCACAATGGAATGTGCTAATGATTCCAGAAGACCTTGGAATGCCTAGCTGTCTCAGAGACCCTGGCCTTGTGCGAAGGATACTGATCCTCACCTGCTGACCGTATGTTACCTGCCACCTTGACTGTTCCTCTACCCTGGTGCTGTGTGTGTAGTGGTCATGGAGACTGCATTGGTCATGCTTGAGCAAGTGGTGTGGCAGGGAGGTAGCGTAGTGTGCGAGCCTGTGGCAACTTCCACGACAACATGAATTTGATCATATTCATGACATGACTGCGTTTCTGTCGTTGATGAATCATTCTAGCCGGAAATGGTGTGTAGAGCAGAGGGCTTAGGGGTTTCCTGAAATGTGTGAGCCTGCTTGTCTGCGTGTATGTCCAGGGAAGGATGATTTACGTATGTCTAGACATGAATTCTGTCATCGTATGGGAATAGGTTTATCAGGAAGTACATACAGTATGTGAATGTTGGTATGCTTTTTGTCATTGAACAAAGACTGTGTTTCAAGGAAGATTAAATTATTGGTTTTTAACACACATGCACACATCCACATCTTGAGACTTGAGGTATTTGAATATATCTGATTGGCATATGATCTACCCCCTCCCCACCCCCACCACCGCCCCCTATTTATGGTCTGGCCCACCTCCCACTCGTGTTTTCCACTGAATTGTCTTCTTTTAATGATTCAAACCACACTCTTGCTGCTGTAGTTCATTCAGTATTACTGGAAGTTGGCAAATGAAATATCTGCAGCGGTGTCAAAACCAACCATCGTCTGTATGTCTCAGCAGGTGTGCACAGTGTGTTCAGTGTGAAACCAATATGAAATGAAGGAAATGCCTTCTTGAGGTTAGAAGGAAAAGAAAAAAGGGGACTTGTTATCTAGAGTCTGCCAGATATTTGTATAAGAGAAAGTATTGCACAGAGTGTTCGATTCCAGTTCTCATCGTTGTCTGTTTATGGTCTTCTCTCTGTCCACCTCAGGTCGAAGAGTGAGAGTGGAAAGGTCATGATCTGAAAGAAACACAGAGTATGTATCATTTGAATTTACAGTAACAAAGCTTTTTGTCTAATTCACACATGACCTTTATTTTTTTTTGCAGCTGATGTAAATAAAGCATCATTTCAAGGACAAAATGAGGGGAGAGAAGTAATAATGACCATCTCAAGGTTTTGTTAACAATGTAATGTTATTTTCTGCGTGGTGCAGTTGTATTTAAAGTCTAATGCATCAATATCAATTTACACGTACTGATGTTGTTGTAAACTCTTTGACAGTAGAATCTTTGATAGTCCATACATTCAGGAAACTTTTTCTTGTTATACATATAGCGTGAGCGTGCATGGACACGTACACACATATGCACACACCCACTGAAAATTTTACCTAATATCATACAGAGTTCTGATTGGCCCAGTGGTTAAAGTGTAGTTCTCTTGGTATCCATTGGTTCTGGGCTCAATCCCCATTTGGACAGCCAGGATAGAGAAGATTTGGGTCATCTGATTCATTATCTGTGCAGAATGCAACCTCTTCAAGTCCTTTGAATGAGACTAATTAATGTCCTAAAGGTAAACACACACATTAGAAAACAAACTGTTTGACTTTTTAAATCCCCTTTCATTCCATATAGAAGAGTAGATCATCATAACCAGTGGGATGGATAACACACACACACACACACTCTCTCTCTCTCTCTCTCTCTCTCTCTCTCTCAAACACACGCATGTATACACACTCTCTCTCTGTCTCTCTCTCACACACACACACTCACTGTATACACAGTAGTGTCATGTGTGTACGTCAGCCCTGATGGAATTAATAAGTCACAGCTAATGATAGTCAGCCTGATTCTTAATGAGGACCATGCAGTTAAATCAGACTGGTTGAATTTTTGTTCTTGCTTCCCATGCCAAAATGAAATGGTTTGGCTTTAACTAGTTCAAGTGTGTTGTGGAACTGATGAACCTGTCTGTGTGGCCGCAAAGTCTGCTTTGTCTGATACACACTGTTGTCATGGAATCCAGTTGCCACTTATCATTACACTGTGTCTTCCTTAGTTGATGTGTGCCAGTGATTTATATCCGTGTGCAAATTTAATCAGAATATTCAGGAATTATCATCTGATACACCAACTGGAAAAAAAAATTGGGCTTTCTTTTTAACCTTGATTTTGTGAAAGAACAAATCTCTTTTTTGTGTGTGTGAAAAGAAAAGAAAAAGGCTTAAGGAAGAACGTAAAACTGAAAACCAATTTTCTGTTTTTCAATGAACTTACAACATGGAACACAGTTACTGAAAAATTTGGGGATGAACTTCCATCATGTGAATCACAGAAAGTGAAAAAAAAAAAAGGGATGTATGAAATTTCGTGAAATTTAAATGTTTGTGTAAAACATATCAAGAGACGTGCAAATTCGTTACTGTTCATTCTGAAATAAGTGGGTCAGAAGCCTTTTTGTTACTTGGCTTGTTCCTTTAGAACTTGTTTGTTTGAGTAAACATTGTTTCTGGGCAGACAGGGCTCCATTGCTAACCTCAGGTTCGTTTTTACATGGTTTTACAAAAGCTGAGAGATCTCAAATGCCAAGTCATGCACACACACACACACACACACACACACACACACACACACACACACACACACACACACACACACAAACAGACTACAATGTTTCTCCATTGGATTGCATGGAGTTTTCTTTTACATTTAAACACTGATCAATGGTGAATGTTAATTGGCAGTGTTATCGAGTGTTATGTGTGTAATCATGTTGATTCTTGCTTTACTAAAAATAGATGAAATTATCAATATTTTAAGAAAAGTATGATTTGTTTAGTTGGGGTTTTTTGTTCGTTTTATTAATGCAAAAAAAAAAAAAAAAAAACAGCTTCTGCTTTTGCAAAAATTCAAATTTTCATTCTCAATTCACAATAAAGATTTCTTCCAGGTTAACAGTAAATCAATAACATTCTTATTTCAATGCAGATTTATTTCAAATAGACCTAAATCCGAAACCCCTTCTCTCCCAACTGAATATGGCACATTGATTAACCATCCACACAGCGTGCTGTGTATGGAGCTATTAATTCTGCTTATTTTATCTCATGGTAGTGTTCACTTGTGAAGTACTTTGTTTCTTTCAACAGCACTTCCAGCGTATCATAGGCGTAAAAAATTTGTTCAAGTTAGTTGTGTTAATTGTAAATGTTACAATGTTCATTAGTTTGCCAGTGTCTAGGTGCCCTAAACAACAAATCTAGTCAGTTTGTTATATTCATCAGTGAAATGTTGGTCGTAATGTTTTGATCTGAACATGGAAAGAGAAATTCACTTTTGTGGTTTTCTGCATTTGTTGTCATTTTCACCGTTTGCGTGAACATACACACAATACTGTGGTTGCTTGTTTATGGCTGTTTAGGTTTTATTTTTAAGTGGGGTACAAGGACGTAGTTGCTTTCTTTATCAGGCATGTGTAAGCAAAGTGAGCTTGTACTGATAACAGAATCATTGATCCCTGTGCATGAACTAAATTCAAGATCTAATGGTAAAATTATGACCTTTTTCCAGAAAGACAGTTCAAGTAGTGAAATCAGTTTCACATTACCATGAACAGAACCCAAAAATGTTCTAACTAATCTTCCAGCAAAGAGCCCCTCTTTCTAAAAACAATTTCTGGGGACCAGTAATGGAGAAGTTCCTTGGTCCTTGTGTTCTGATTTTCTATCAGTGTTCCTGTTGAAGTAAAACTGTCCACACCACTTAAACTGCTTTGCCATGTTTAAAGGGGGCCGGCAGTATTCTCTCTCAGTCTCTGTGAGTTTCGGTCACGGAGCATGTCACTGAAGGGCAGCCACTGTGTTGAAAGAACTGGAGGAGGAGGAACAGCTTCTTGTCGCTTTTACTCCCAGGACGTCAGCATACTTTCTTTTTCCTGCCTCTTCTTTTGCGTCTTCTCCATAGCAACGCTTGTCTGCCATTCATTCCATCTCCACTCTAGCCAAAGCCAGGGTTGTCCCTATGTGGCCCACTGGCAGTCCACAGGTGCATTCACATCCCCCAATATGGGACATCAGCTTCACCCCCTTCCACCCCCACCCCCCCTGCTCTTATGGTATTAGGATCATCTTCTCTGGTCAGATATGTAAGGGGACATCACTGACTGTCAGAATCTCAATCCTTCATGCCATAGCCCAAGACTTGGCACCATCGAAGGCATGCATTTTAAGGATAGCAGAGTGGAGTATTTGACAACAGTTACTGCAGAGTGCAACCACTTTGAGCAGTGTTGAACTGTGCACTTGTGGTTTCCATATGATGCCTTTGTCATCCACACAGACATTTCCTGCGTAAATGACAATTGCCATTGCATTTAGCTGCTCAAAGGAGTTGCAAAAACACTGCAGAAATCTTACGTCTGTACTTTTGCAGATGAGCAGGAATGTTGCATTTCTCATTCAGAAACAGAAAGTGTTTGACTGTAAAAAATAAAGAGTCTCCACACTCACACGCACACACACACACACACACACACACACACACACACACACACACACACACACACACACACCACACACATGCACACCTCAAAAACAGAGAGAAAAAAAGAAGAAAAAAATACACATTTGCAAATCATTCAGTTGATATCTTTAAAGATTAGAGGACAGATGCTACCAGACTACTTCAGATGAGCATTTGTTGAGGGGTGGGGTGGGGGTTATCACTGGCTGAGAGAAGTGTGGAGGGATTTTTTGTTGTTGTTTAAGGGTTTGTGTTTTTTTTTAAGCTAATCTGAATAATGGTAACAGAGTGCAGCTGTGTGCAATGTTGGTGCTGTATCCAAGTTCATTTCTGAATCAGGGATTGATTGACAAGCTTGTCAAGAACGGACAGAATGTGCAATATGCCTTCTTTTTTGTTTTCTCTCTCTCTCTCTCTCTCTCTCTCTCTCTCTCTCTCTCCTCTCTCTCTGTCATATCTTCTCTCTCTGTTTCTTCCTTATGCATTTATTTGTGTAAATTTTGGTTATTGTATGTTGCTGTACAGTACCACGGAAATGTTGTACTCATTATTTATGATGAACGCTTATCATAATACATGGCTGGATTGGTTGGTGTGGAGACGGACAGACTGACACAGCGTTCAGTGACCTGCTTACACTAGTACAGTAGTTGCTTGCTGTACAGTGTGTGTGTTTGCTGTATATCATTATACAACTGGACATGTACAGAAAAAAAAACTGAATCTGCATCATGTACAATATTCAAACGAAAAGTTTGGGGTTCATTTATGGGAAGCAGTGTGTGTATGATTTAAAGAAGAATTTATACAAAACCAAGTTCATAGCAGCTATTCAATGACAGTAGTTTGAACAAGTTTGCTTCCTGATTTAGTAGACAAAGAAAAGTGCATGTTATGATTGAATTGTAACAGGACCAGAAACTTCAGTGGTGTTCATGAATAGGGTGAAGGAAAGCACTGACCCAGATGTGATGTTAAGTGTGCGCTTAATCCGTATGTGCAATTTGTTCATCCGGTGTACATGTTAACCATAGTATACATCTGAATTGTTGGGATTATGTGGTTGTTTAGTGTGTGCGAGTGTGTTTGCTTTTTTCTTTTCTTTTTTTTTTTTTTTTTTTGAAAAGGGGGGGGGGGGGGGGTGTTAATGTTAGAAATGTCTTGTGCATCCCTACCCCCAAATGTAGCACGTTCTCACTCTTCATGCCTTTTGTCACTGGGTTTTCATACTTCATGTTTACCAAGAAGTTTATGATTTATATTGGCTAGGGAACAGAACGAAAGTTCAGAAGAAAAACAGCCATGCATTTCATGTGGTCAAATGTAATTTTGCAAGATAAAATCAGTTATTGTTCCATGTGTTCATTTGGGGTTTTCTTTCCTTTTTTTTGTTGTTGTATATGTAGTTTTTAAAATGTCTGTAAATTACAATTGATGATGGAATCTCTCTTGAAGAATGAAAGTGTTCAAGTTCTTTTTTTTTTTTTCAGGGGATACGTTTTCCCATGACACATGTAGTGAGACTTGAATAATGTTTTAAACAAAATAGATGAGAGGAGTAGAGGTGGTTTTCGTTTTTATATGTCAGTGCTTGGAAATCATGTGTAAATAGTTGGTAGTGGATCCTTGTGTCTTGTTTGATGCTTCATTCTGACGATAATGTTGGTGTGTGTGAATGTGTGTGCATGTGTTGTTCAATCCCATGTTACAACATGCAATCATGATTGTTGGATAATAAAGCGAAGATGCTGAGAAGAACCTGAGCCTATCTTTTGCACCCTGCCCATCCTGTGTCTGTCTGTCTGTCTGTCTGTCTGTCTGTCTGTCTCTCTCTCTCTCTCTCTCTCTCTCTGTACCTGTGAGTTGACTTCAGTGCGGTGACAGCCCTGATATGTCCCTTTGCGGTCGACTGGGCTATAAGCCACATTACCATACCTTACTTTACCTCTCTCTCTCTCTCTCTGTTTCTCAAACACACACAAGCATGAACACACACACACACACGCACACACACACACACACACACACATATTCTCTCTCTCTCTCCTTTCTCTCTCTCTGTCCTTTTTGTTCTCCTGGGTTGATACATGTCTCCCCCATGGGGATACAGGGGGTCTTTTGTACAAATAGTTCCCCCTCCTGGACATTCTGTGCTAGTAACGTCCAATTTTCCTTTCGCTCTCAGTAACTCTGTGGTCTACTGTCCTTTCTGTCTACCATATCTTTTATCTATCTTTTTCCACAACCTCTTCCCACAAATTTCTGCACTCAACGAAGTCGGAGTGAACTGACTATACTCTCGAGTATAGTGTGAGTATCCCAACAGGGTAAAACGAGTTCACACGCTACCAGATGCTGGAACGCTGAAGAAGAAGAAGAAGATATATGTCTTTACATAAACACACTTAGCCATGCGAAACGCCCCCCCCCCCCCCCCCCCCCCCCCACACACACACACACACTTCTCTCTCTCTTGTTATAGCATGTGAGGTCAACATACATACTTTTGGATGAATACTTGTGGCAGTGTAAAGGAACATTCCTATTTCATGGTCTGTGTTCACAGAGATGCACCATTGTATGGCCGATGACAGATGTGGTGTGAAGAGTGTGCAGGGAAAGGAATGGGGAGGGGAGGGGTGTAGCTGAAGAACATAAATGGTAAATGATGCTGCAAGATTTTAAAACATGGATAAGAAGTCATCTGCAAGAGAGAAAAGATTGCAGCGAGTTTTTTGTCTGCATTGCATTCTGTACTGTTTTTACTTTCTACAGACGGCAGAATCTACGTTTTTTTTTTGTTTTTGTTTTTGTTTTTAATGCCAGATATGATACTGTACATTATAAACACACAGCGTGCACCAATGACATGCAAGAAGAAAATGTGCGAAGAAGTCACTGCAAAATGCATCGTGAATTAATTCTTGATGGTGGTGGTGGTGGCGTTTTGAAAGACTTCTTGGGCATCACACACGCACACACACACACACGCGTGTGTGCAGGCGCGCGCGCACACACGCACACGCACACTGATCAAGCGAAACCTATCCTGGTTACAGAATGGGAAGGAAATCTGAAATGATGCAGTGAACATTAAGCAGTAAATGACGAACAAGTAGTTAAGACTCTTGCTCCTGTGATAAGATAATTACACGCCCGTAACTCCAAATGAATGCTGGTTATGACACAGAAAGGCTCAGCAGCAATGCCAACAAGGATCGAGCTCATATATCGCAGAACAAAGAAGGAGACATCCCCCCCCCTTCCCCCCCCCCCCCCTCAATAAAAAAAAAATTGAAACAGGTTTAGGGCTCGCTCATATACCCTGTATTTGAAACATGTGCACAGCCACAGTTGGAGAAATGAGCAAACAAACAAGGGGGGGTGGTGTGGGGGGGGGGGGGGGGGGGGGGGGGCGAACAGTAGCATACAGGTGACTTCGGTTTGATTGGTATTTAACAAAATCTCAAACGAGGCAGGAAATAGTACACAGTAAATATCGAACAACTGTTTCGCCCATGATGTTAAAATTGTGTGTCCATTACTCCAGACTAACGCGCCTCGTGTCATCAAATCGCCTAGCAGAAATGCCAACACAAGCGCGCAGAACAAACGATGAGACATTCCCAAAATTGGATGTGCTCAAAGCTGGCTCATATATCCTATGCCGACACATGTACACTGCGACAATTGGAGTAACATCAAACTAACTATCAAAGAAATTATGTCGTTCCTCCCAAGAACAGTAAGGGACTGGAATCTGCTCCCTCAGGAAATAGTGCAGGTCCCAAAGGCAGGTACCTTCAGTTGGAAGGTATCTACAATTCCGTAAACCCAACTCTCTCCTCCCCTCCCCCCCCCCCCCCTCACTCCACTCTTCTTTGTACTCTATACCCTCCTTCATTCTCTCAATAAAAGTGTGTGTGTGTGGGAGGGGGGGGGGGGGTTCAGTCGTCTTTACCCCAAACGTAACAATGATAGTCAAACACTTGACTGTGGTTACTAACGGAAGAAGAAGAACTAGAGAATTGCAGTGATGGACGGACGCTGCGCATACAGGCGACCTCACCGGAAGTGCGCCTCGCTTGAGAAGTATCCACTGACGGTCAGGTAAACAAGCAGACGATCTCCGGTGTTGCGACGAATATTGACTCCGTAGAATATTGACTCCTTGGCTCTTTTTTTCTCTGGAGAAAAGTGAACCGTATCGGAATTCTACAGGTTTTCATTCAATATTCTACGGAGAATATTGACTCCTGTAGAATATTGAACCCCATGGTTACGACGAATATTGACTCCGTAGAAAATTGACTCCTGTGACTATGATTATAGAGGCATTTATGTTCAGTTTACAAGAACACCCTATCTAGTGCTGCTGCTGCTGCTGCTACTCTTCCTCCTCCTCCTCCTGCTGGTACTACTGCTGCTGGTACTGTTGGTACTACTGCTGCTGTTTCTGCTGGTACTACTGCTGCTGAGGTGCTAACTACTGCTGCTGGTACTACTGCTGCTGTTTCTGCTGGTACTACTGCTGCTCTGGTGCTAACTACTGCTGCTGTTTCTGCTGGTACTAATGCTGCTGTTTCTGCTGGTGCTACTGCTGCTGGTACTACTGCTGCTGTTTCTGCTGGTACTACTGCTGCTTGTATTTCTTTTTTTAAATGTTTCACATCTGTAACAAATATCTGTGAACTCATTCTTGATCATTCAAACATACACACAGAGACTCATTCATACAGACAAGCGCGCGTGAGCATATTCTTGTACGTCACTCTCTATCTCTTTGGTACACACAAACATTTAAAAAAGGGGGGTCTAATGTCACCTAGGTGAATAGACGTTAAATGAAACACACACACATAGTTTATACACACACAAAAGACCCTCATACACATGCCTGCCCACACACGTTTGCACATTCATGCACACGTTCACACAAACGTATGCACGGGGCAGACACATCTCATTCACATGCATGCACATACTAGCGCACATGCGCGCACACACACATACACGTACTAGTATATGCACACAAATACGTATGCACACACACACACACACACACACACACACACACACACACACACACACACACAAGCGCATATCCTCCTACCCCTTACACATACGCGCGCGCGCACGCGTGTCTCTTATTGCTGGAATTAATCACATGGCAATATCTCAATAGCGTCAGTATGTTTAACATCACGCCTTACAGCAGCGCTTGACTCAGCCACGTATAGATCTAGCGACCGTCAGACAAAGCAAAATGGTGAATCGTCGGATTCCGGAACGGTGTGGACTAGGCCCTATATCCAGCAACTTTCGTATAAAACGGATGACGTCACCAATGTATGGGGTACGTCGTCTACTATGGATCGTCTGCTATAGATCTGCGATGTGCGTTGTGCACTGGGTGAGCACAGAGTGCTAATATTGGCACCGCTTATGATTATTCTGGATGAGAGAATCTGTGCAGTATAAAAGTGCAAGAGATCTACGACTGGAACAAAAGAAGAAACGCCAACCACCACATGAACATCTTAAACGTAAAACAGATGCCACGTTGAAGTCATACACTTGCCTGTGTGCAGCGATTGAGATCTTGGTCTTGACGGGTTACAAGAACCTTCTTTTCACAGAGCTCCGGTCAAGTCACAGATTGATCGATGAATTCACGGCTATAAATGGCGTAAGTCTTGTTATTTTCGTTTGAGTTTGGTTTTAATTTTAAATTTAAACATATCGCCTAAAACCCTTCCTTTTCAGAGTGTTTGAATATGTCGGTGACCTCTGTGATCTTGACCTTGAAATGATCCAAATTTAAATTTGTCATTCTTAGTGAATGAGCATACCCCATGCCGCTTTTTGAAAGAATTTATATCTTTTAAACTGTTTGTGCTAGAGATTTCAAATTTGATATGCTTACATATCTCATAGAACCCTTCCCTTTGATATTGTTTGTATATGTCGGTGACCTCTGTGACTTTGACCCTGACCTTAAAATGATCCAAATTTAAATGTGTCATAACTTGGAAACTATTGGGCAGATTGTCACCAAATTTGGCATGGTAAAGGATTAGGATATTGCGATTCATCACATGACTATAACTTTGGTTTCTAAGCTCAGGAATGAGCATACCACATGCCGCTTTTTGAAAATGTTATATCTTTTAAACTATTGGTGCTAGAGACTACAAATTTGGTATGCTTACATATCTCCTAGAACCCTTCCCTTTGATAGTGTTTGTATATGTCAGTGACCTCTGTGACCTTGACCTTGAAATGATCCAAATTGAAATTTGTCATAAAGTGAAAACTGTTGGGCGATTGTCAACAAATCTGGCATGGTAAAGGATTAGGATATGGCAATTCATCACATGACTATAACCATTTGGCTCTTAAGCTGGGGAATGAGCATACCACATGCCACTTTTTGAAAACGTTATATCTTTTAAACTATTTGTGTTAGAGAATTCAAATTTGGTATGCTTACATATCTCCAAGAACCCTTCCCTTTGATATTGTTTGTATATGTCGATGACCTCCGTGACTTTGACCCTGACATGGAAATGATCGAAATTTAAATTTGTCATAACGTGTGAACTATTAGGCCGATTGTCACCAAATTTGGCATGGTAAAGGTTTAGGATATGGCGATTCATTACATGACTATAGCCATTTGTTAGTGCATTATATTGACACCGTCCGGTGATCATATCTCTTAAACCATTGAGTCCGATTTCACAAATGTTTTTAGCTGCAGTGCAAGGCGGGGCAGCTGTACATTTCACTGGACTTTTTTTTCTTTTTTTTCATACTTTTATCACTATTATTGCTTTGCACGAAAGTTGGTATTTCAGTAAAGTCGCATGCTCCGCAGTTAAATAATTCATTTGAATTTTTTATTAGGACAAAAGAGGTTATATCTTTTAAACTATTTGTACCAGGGACTTCACATTTAGTATGCTTACATATCTCCTAGAACCCTTCCCTCTATAGTGTTTGTATTTGTCGTTGACCTCCGTGACCTAGACCTTGACCTTATGAAAATTTTTTAATTCGTCCTTCGCGAAAACTATTGGGCCCATTGTCACCAAATTTTGCATGGTAAAGATTTAGGATATGGCGATTCATCACATGATCTTGGATTTCTGCTACGTAAAAGGTCAAGGTCACGGGCGGTGGACATGTCCCTTTTTGAGGGGAAACTTTTTTTTCTTTTTCTTTTTTTTTTTTAAAAATCAAATTAACTTTCAAAGGACGTGGAGAGACCTGACTGGCACATGCAGTGCTTTGTCTTACTCTTAGATAAGAAAAAAAAGGATTGTAAGGCAATTAATGCACTGGTTACCTTCCCTGAATATGGAGTGTGGCTGCCTAAATGGCGGGATAAAAAACGGTCACACATGCAACACTCCACTCTTCATCCAAGGAGTGTCCGTCAGAGGTTACAGCCCGCGAACGCAGAAGAAGAAGAAGCACTGGTTACTGACACTCCCTTTGAGGTGGTACATGTTAGTATGACAGCTCTTTAGTGTTATGGCTGTTCAGTTTGTCTGAATGTTGTCACTGGAACTTGCAGAAGCCTAGCTTCAATTTTACATTACATTATCATTGCTTAGAATTCATCAAATGAAAAAAAAAATGCTTCGGTAATAGCGACTTAAACTAATCCTTACATAATAGTTTTCACCCTGAACACTCGCTTACAATCAACAAAAAGGCATTATACACTGATGATTGCGCCACAGATTTGTGAATGTGAAGTCACTTCTGGGAAGGTTTATTTGAACAAAGTCAGATGGTCAATGAACCTGACAAGGAACATAAATGGACAGAGCATGGAGCATGCTATAGAAAGCATCCTTTGCACATACAAACACATACAACAATGAAAAACCGACAAGCATGGTACACTTGACATACTCTTTGAACATCAAAGTTTGGCACATTAACCATTGTCATGCACAGTGAAATACAAGAAAGCAAACAAAAATGAAAGCAACTCTCTGGGTTACTAACATACATACACTGTATGAATTGTCCCATATAGGAAATGGTTATAAAAAAAAAACAAAACAACAACAACAACAAAAAACAAACAAACAAAAATTAGAAAGAGAGGGTGTTAGTTACCGCCAATGACATTGACAAACAAAGCACATGACAAATATGCTTTGTTTGTCAATGTCATTGGCGGTAATTAACACCCTCTCTTTCTAAATTTTGCTTTGTTCGCCGCCGTCAGTCACTCCATTTATCAAAATAAAGAGAAGCAAATTGAATCTGACCGAAGTAAATGAGATGTAAGATCATGACTCGTACATGTTATAAAACAGTGCAAAACCAGTCATATCCTCAAAGAAGTATGTAAAAAGAAATGAAACCAAGCAAAAGGACACACCAATTACACCAAAAATCTTCTGGAACAAGACAGCAAGAGATTTCGCAAAACAAATATACTAATGCAGTTTACTTAAAACTTATTGGCACTGAGTGTGAAACCTACATCACATTTGACGATAAGTGTTGTAGAGCCCCTATGTGGCACGACATGAAAGTTCCGGTAGCGCAACGGAACTTCCATGCTGATGTTGTTTCCTGCCTTTCTTTATTGCTTTTGTTCAAACACATTGATAAGTGTATTTCAGGCCATTTTACATCGAATTATGCATTTTGAGCAAATTTGAACACGGAAGGACGGACCGACGACGGACGGACAAGGTGAAAACTATACCAGTCTAAGCTTCGCGACTGATTAAAATTGGCTGAGGAACATCCATACACACGATGTTTGCGATTATAATCATAAGTCCGGAGACATGTGTACACAGTTGAACCACTTATTTGCAAACATACACTCACGTATATAGATACACGTAAGTGCTGAAGCACACAAGCAAGCATAATCAAGCGCGTGCGCACACATACACACGCACAAGCACTTACACACACACACACACACACCAACACACACACACACACACCACACACACACCACCACTCTCGCGCAAGCACCCCTGATTAGGCGTACTTTGCGCGCTTCGTGCATGTTGCGCGCTTTGCAGGCATGCGCGCTACCAACCACAATGTTCGCAGCAACGTCCCAAGGAGTCTATTGCAACAAAGCCAACATGAATTGACTGACGCAGAAACACCCGAGTTATTTGCAAAAAAAAAAATACACAAAAAAAACCCGCTGATTTTGGACCCCTGCTTATTTTACGCGCTTTGTGCACGTCGCAGGCTTTGCGCGCATGTGCGCTAGGCCTACTGACCGCAATGTTCGTGCGACATCCCAAGGAGTCTGTTTCAACAAACCCGACGCGAATCGACTCAGAACACCTGAGTGATTTGCCAAAAACCGCCAATTTCAATATTTCCAGGCGCTCACGCGCGCGCATGCGCGATACCGACACGAGTGTTCCATTTTCGTAAATGCGGTTTTCCAATGAGTCCATTGCAAAAAAAGACAAAAAAAAAAAAACGACACAAATCCATGCAGATACAGCCGAGTTATTAGCGATTGAAAGTGTTTCTGGCACATTTGCCTTTTCATATATTATTTCAGTATGATTTTTCCATATCATATGTGCGACAATTTTGCCAACTGACCAACCAACTGACAAAGTGAGTTATAGGTTTGTTGCCACAAACAAAAATAGTCATCAGAACTTATCCAAACATTGTTAATAACAAGAAAAAATCTGCTAAGGAAAGAGAAATCTTTGCTCCCATTGGCAGCCACATTCCAACTTTGGAGGATAGCCCCTTGCAACATGTCGTACTGCATTAATTCTACCCTATGATGCAGATCACAAAAACGTAAGGTCTTATGGGTCTAATGCTAACAGTTTTCTCACCACAAAAGGGTTTTCAAGTTGCAAAACGGCAGCATGACGCACCTACGCAGTAAGTAAAGGAGCAGCAATGACGCATCATTGCATCTTTATTGCCTTTTAAATTATTTGACCCTGTAGGCCTAATATTGCATACAAAGATGGATCTCCCCTTCACCCACCTTTCTCATAACAGGTTCTTAAATATAATTTCCGGAAGATGAAGGTACTATCTGTCTCTGTTTTAAACTTATATCACACTAGCGCTCACACGCTTGGACCCCGCACTTTGACCGACTCAGCGCTTCGCGCTTCGATCCCTTGGTGAGGTTTAACAAAAGTAAGGACGCCATGACCTTCCGAGGGAGCCAAAGATGCTTGATACCAAATTTGAAGTCGATCTGCTGAGAACTGTGGCCGTACTCAGCGCTTCGCACTTCGAGTCGCGCTTCGCGCTCATTGGTGGATGGTTATTCAAAAAGTAAAGACGCCATGACCTTCTGAGGGTGCCAAGGATGCTTGATGCCAAATTTGGTGTTGATCGGTTGAGAACTGTGGCCGTGTATAAGGTACACACACACAACACAACACACACACACACACACACACCACACACACACAGGGGGTAGAGTTAAAATACGCACGTGCCTAAACTAACTCCCGGGTGAGTTACTTTCGATCAAGAAATGTTGATCCAGATTGACTCCCAGAGAGTTAAAAAAAATAGAAGGGGGAGTCATTCTGGCCTTATGCCAAGACTGCTTCCCCCCCCCCCCCCCCCCTCCACACACACGCACACACACTGCAGAGAGACATTTGACACATGACACTTTAAAACTTTACTTGACAAGGATAAAGATCTGAGGCTAATATAAAAGCCTGTTAATCCAGTCTGTCTTCGATAAACACAAAAAAAGCTGACTAAAGCATGCAGAGAGAGAGGGAGAGAGAAGGGGGGGGGGGGGGAGTAAAAGAGAGAAAGAAAAACAGAGAGAGGGGGGAGTGGGGGGAGACACTAGAGACAATAGGCAGACAGAGAGACAAGCAGAGAGAGGGAGAGAGATTAAGAGAGACAGACAGACAAGCAAAAAGGCAGACAGACAAGCAAGGAGAGTGAGCGAGAGACTGAAAGAAAGTTGGGGGGGGGGGGGGGGCGAGACAGACAGAGAGAGGGGGGAGGGAGGGGTGTATATTAAATGTTTATTTCTCATATTGTGACTAACATAAAACTGAATGTTTTTGGGTGGGGGAGTTAATCTAAAAGGGGGGGGGGGGGGGGGGGGGGGGGGGGGGGGGGGACGGTCATTCTGGCGTGGTTTGTTTTAACTTCCGGGGAGTTAAATTGGCACGTGCTAATTCTAACTCCTCGGGAGTTAAAAAGTGGAGGGGAGTTAAAATGGATCGTTACACCAGGAACTTGGCGTTGTACAAGTAACTCTCTCACTTTGTGATGGGGTGATGCTGTGTTGGCAGAACTCGAGCGTTGCCTAGAACCCGTTCACAATAGCCGACGAGAGGGTGTGAGGAGAGGGGAAAGGGGAGGGACAGGTAGGAGACGAACATGTTCGCCTAGCAAGGACACGAGTCCCCCTACACTTTCCTCACCCTTAAAGTCGCTCTCGATTTTTTTATTTTTTTTTTTTTTGTGCGCGCGCGTGTGTGGGGGCACCGGACCAACAGTTGGTTTCCCGCGCAATCTCTGCAAATCTATTGGTTGTCGAACGATAAGTCCACAATCACACACACAAAGTTCAGTTCAATGTTTTTTTATGTTTTGTTTTGTTTGTTTTGTTGCTTTGTTTTGTTTTCTTAAGTTTTTTTTTTTAGTTCGAAGCCCTCCCCCCCCCCCCCCCCCCCACTTTCACAACACACACACACACACACACACACACACACAGCCGGCAGCAGACGATGTTCTAGGCCCTAGCGAGGCAGACAGGGTGTTAGCCGAAAATGGCACGTGATTCCCGTGAATTGACAACCTATAAAAGATTCAGCCCGCGACAATCGCGCCCTCTTCTGCATTGGACAGTATCCCTGCAGAAGTGACCTGCACAGCGTGGCTTCAGGCGTGTTGACAGCGTTCTTGGCTTGTTTTCTAGTGTGACGTGTTGCAGACATGGACGGTGAGCGTGGTAAGTCGCACAATAAGTTTTTCTCTTTTTGAGTGTTTTCTTTTTTGATGGAGGCAGCCAGTTTCAACGAGCTACACTCTGCTGTGTGTGTTTTGTTGTTGTTTTTTCCCCTGTGTTCGTGTCATCCGTCTTCACCGGAACATAAAGGCCTACTCTTCCGAAAGCCAGAATCAGAATGGGATTTAAACGTGCGTGCAAAATTTTTTAATTTGTGCCTGCAAAAAAATTTCAAACTATGCCTGTGTACACGTACAGGATGTCGGTTTAGTCTTATTTGAAAGGCTTTTTGGCAGTCGGTACCAGTGCCGAGGGAAATCTCACTGAACCTTGAAAACGGCCTGGCGGAGGTTTCGAACCAGCAACCCAAGGGATATGGGACTGCTCTACCAAGCTGTTCCTGTCCCAGATGGATATTGCCTTTTGCCTGCAACGGTTGAATTTGGCTGTTTTTGGACTTGCAGTTGACTTAATTTTGCCATGGACCCAGTTTAGTCACAAAACTGATATTGCCCTATGACAAAGTGTTCGTGAATGGTTAAGGCGGGGCACAGAACGTGCTACTTCAAATTACAGGCGGGGAAAAAGAAATTCCCTCTGCCTCTTCCCCCTGCCATTCCCCACCTTTTTCGAGATGGCCCAAGTTGGTCAACGGCATAAGAATGAAGACGGTTGAGACGGAAGTTAAAGCGGGAGGGGAGAAAGACGGTTGGGTAGATGGTAGGTGTGGAGGGGTTTTGCGTTCAAAGGTTTTGTATGAACAGCAAAAATTAAACCCAAAAAAGTAGCGTGTGGTACCGTTGGCCTAGTCACCATCACCTCGGTTCTCTCCCCTCCCCCGCTTCCGAAATAGCCGTGCTTTCTTCGCTCCTTCCCCTCCTTCCCGCCGCGTTGTAGTGGTTTGGTGTGCATGCGAACTCCAGAGGGAGCCGCCTCGCATCCCCAGCGCGCTCGCAAGCCGCGCGCGCGACTGCAGAAAATAGTTTGCCCACTTTCCTCCAGCTCGTCGACATACGTGATTGACAACATTCATTGTGGAAACTTTTTCCTCCAGTTTTACACTGGGTAAGGAAACAAGCGAAAAAAATGATATCTACAAACTGCAAGAATGGTCTGAGTCGTGGAATCTGTATTTCAACATGACCAAGTGTGGTGTATTGCATGTCGGGAATAATAATCAGAATAATGAATATAAAATGGAGAATGATGTTTAGCACCAGATAGAGGTTCTTACTGAAGAAAAAGACTTGGGTGTTGCCTTCGATAGTAGGTTGTCATTTGACCCCCACCTACAGAGAGTGGTAAATAAAGCAACCAAATGTTAGGTATCAAAAAGTTTTACTTATTTAGATAGATACTTTTTTGAAATTATACAAAGCTTTTGTCAGGCCACATTTGGAGTATGCTAATGTGATTTGGAGCCCATTTTTTTTTAAAGCGTCAATCAATATGATGTTAGAAAAAGTTCAGAGACGAGCTACCAAATTGTTAATGCATTGCAAAAACTTATCGTATAATGAAAGATTGAAATATTTGAATGTGCACTCGCTGAGGGGAAGAAAGATCAGAGGTGACCTAATTCAAGTTTATAAGATCTTTAATGGCTATGATGATATTGATGTTGAGACTTCCTTTCTGTTGCACAACTTGCCAGTACAAGAAAGTTTGAAGGAAAGATTTTTATAAAGCACTGTAACACTAATCAACATAAATTTTCATTTTCATATAGAGTTGCAAACCAGTGGAACGAATTACCTGCTAACATTAAATTTGCACCTGATATTAATACTTCGAAGAATTTTCTAGATAATGATTCAAAATTTAGAGAACTATTCTATGCTTATGATGGATTGCAATGAGGATACTGATTAATTCTAGCATGCCATCTGACCCAAAAAGTAAAGAATTTTAGAGGGGGGACACATGACAGACCACGAGGTCTAGGCTAATGAAAGCCAGTCCCTACTACTACTACTTACTGTGATGTGACCAGTTTTGGGGATGCATGTGAGGTCCTCCAGGGGAAGGACTCTGAAATGTTTTCTCTACAAGTTTTAGTTTGAATCTTAAAATTCTCCTCACTGGTGATGGAAGGAGCAACTTTTCGGTACTTGTCATCAAAAGAATTCTCAAGGCTGTTAAAAATACTTCAGAGTGGCTCAGGAATAATTTCTCATTAGGCTTGTGCACTTAAAAGTGCTTGTGCTCTAAACGATGGAATCAGAGATGAGTTGAAACCTGAAATGATGTATGAACACATTGACCCAGGTTAAGTGTAATTTCACACACCAACTTCACTTGTGTATACATACAGATCAGTAGAACTTAAATCATCGTTCTGTCTTTTGGTTAGACTTTTCCCCACGTTATCTGATCATAGGGGGATGCTCTTGATGAGTTGTAGTCTACTTAATATATCAGAACTTGTCAGGTGTTGGAAAGAATGGGAGATCTCTCTCCAGTTCCTGGTGACTGGTTCACTTTCACTGAAGGCAGGCAGACCAGTTTGGTCACATGGTAGTGTTGAATCTTTGTGTGCTGGGCCAGATGCAAAAAGCCTAGGAAGACGGGAGCCCAGCATCTGTTAACATGACAGAACTTGGTTAGCAGTTGAGTAGCTATGAGTCTGGCATGGCGAGTCCGCGCACCTGCCCTGTGGCTTTCAGTAAGTCCTCGCACCTGCCCTTTGGCTTTCAGTAAATGTGCGAGATCTTGGCTGGCAAAGGATTAGTCTAGATGAGTTTTCTGCTATAATTACCAGTACCCAGTTTAGTTCTTCACTCGGGTTTTTAGTGGATTTTAACAAGGGGTAGGAGACGGTAAGAATGTACTAAACAATTGAAGGCAAACTCTTCAGTGTTAATAAAAGTTGGCTGAAGTAACTTGGTAATGGAAGTGGAATTCACTTCGCTCAAGAACACTTGTTGATAAGAGTCACCCACCCATAAGCATTGAGATGATTAGTGTTCATAAATCACTTTCCACCCAGTATAGGCATACTGTTTTTCTGTTGGAAGATGGCTTTCAGTGATCGTCTTAACATATAGTATTGAATACAAGCAAAAAGTCATATTGTTAAGATAGAAACATTTCAAGGGCATTGTATTGAATGTGGACATTTGAAGAAGCAAACTGGTGAACATGCATGCCAGTGCACATATATACTCTATGAACCAAATACACACAAAATTGTTTAAAAAATGTTTTCTGCCTAACGTTTGGACTATAAGTGGTTGTTTAGATTGGAGTAGCTTCTGTGAAATGCTATTGACTGCCTTGGGCAAACCTAGAATATTAAGGTCCTCTTGTTCCTTATTGCCAAAGCTGCAAGCCAACCAGACAAGGGTTTAACAGTGGGTCTTGGGGATTCTGAGCTCTTTTTCCCTGTTGACAGTTTGTCAAGGTGGTTGTGCGACTTGTTGCTGACTAGTGTATGCTCCTGAATTTGAGGCAGGCTTGTCGTTGTCGGTGATATTGCTCTGTAGTAAGTGGCTAGACTACATCTGTTATTTTCAAGTTTGCTTTTTATTAGGCCTATGTTATAATGGTGCGATGTTTATTTTTCCTTGCATTTCTGTGTCCTTTCTTTTTCAAAATATCTTTTGACATGCTATTTATGAAATGTGATTGTGTGTGTGCGCGCGCGTATGCTTGCATTTTGTATATTAAGATTCATCATGTCATCAAGTGATTTTGATTATGTGAGATATTTGTGACTTGTTTATTTCTTGCTTCATATTTATGAAGTTTGCCTCTATTTTCTTTCTATCTTTCACATGAATACAGCTGTTTATTGTACTTTATGCTTTTATTCACACTTTGTAAGCGCTTTGAGCTCATCAGAGATGGGGCGCATATAAAATTTCATTATTATGTTTGCCTGGTTTGTGCTTGAGTATTTGCCCCTTCTGCAAGATGTTGAAAGCTATGTTGCCATTTGCGTACAGCTTCCACACACACAAGTGATACGTGATTGGTATGCCTTTTGCACAGCTTCCAACATGTTTCTGGAACTTCCCTGTTAAAATTCATTTCCAAAATCTAACATTTTCAAAAAATGAATGTATAGAATTTCTAAATTTTGTTTTGATTTAATTAGCCCTCTGCCTACTTCATCGACCGAGATCGACCACAAGATTTCCATTTCTGAATACCGGATTGACCGAGATCGACTGCAGAATACTAGGTTAACAACTTTCACTTTCGCTATCGCATATCCCAGAATGCAATTGCGTCAGAAGAGTCTTTTCAGTAGGACCGTTTCTGGACACCATTTTGTTTTTTGTTGCAAGAGTTTTGGCGGGGTAGTTTTGCTGCTGTGAATGTTCAAAGTTCAGCTTTTTTGTGAAGATTTTCTGGGAAAATGGCTGATCAAATAACTAAGCAACTTGTAGAATCCATTTTCTGATGCCATAGTGATGAAGTGAGTGTATTTGAGAGTTATACTCTTGAAGTTTTGAAGCAAGATTATTCGGACGTCGTTTGTGACCTGGTTATAAATGATCGACTGCTGACTGATTTTGAGACCGGAATCAATAACGATTCAGGCAATGATAATGACAGTGTCAAATTGCCTGTTGCTGCTGGGCCCAGCCCTCCTCACCCTCCAAAATTCGAAAAGCAAAAGTTGCTAGAGATTCTTTAACTGTTGACTGGAGTAATAGACTAAGTACAAGAAGTGAACCCCCCCCCCCCCCCCCCCCCCCCCCCCCCCCCCCCCCCCCCCCCCCCCCAAAACTTTTGCTTGTTCTGACAGCTAGTAAAGCAGGTCAGACAATGACAAAATGTCGGTCAATGGGTGTGGCCCGAGATTTGTCGGTATGAGCGTCACCTTTAGTCTTTTGATTTCAGAGGAATTTTGGAAGACTTTGAGCAAGAAACAAATTTATTTGCCACACAAAAGCAAGCAGAAACGGATGAAGATAAACTGGCCTAAATTGAAAACTGCCTTGTTTGTAAAAGGCAAAGAGGAGACGGACAAGAGGTACATCATCACCACAGTAGGGGGGGGGGGGGGGGGGTCGATTGCTTAGTGCACTTGTGCAGAGGCACATTTTTGCTGAATTTCATCACAATTTAAAGTCCAGTATTCAGTAATGTTCTTTTTTTTTCCCCCTCAGAAGTTAGAAGATGAATCTCCGCGTACATGATGCTTTCAATTTAACAAAATTGTTGAAAGTTTGGGTGTCTTTTCTCCTTCACAACAGAAGTTAATGATTAAGTGCGCAGAGCATATAGAATGACTTTATTTTGTTCCTGAGAGTTTCAGTACTTTGTTTAAACTTGAAAAATAATTATGTGCTCCTAATCCATGATATTCTGTGGGTTCAGTGAATTTAGGGAAAATTGTTTCGGCGCCAAGAACACTGAAGTCGAGTTAGTCTGTTAGGTTTTTTTTTTCTTCCTCCCTTGTGTACCAGCTCACTACATACGGGAAAAAATGGCTTTTTTGGATGGAGTGATGTCTTAAAATTTTTTCATTGAATTTATGGAATAGATGAGTGAAAAGGAATTTTTTTTTTTATTGAGGTTTCCTTATGGAGAGTATGTTGTGGAGTTACTTCACTCAACATGGTATTCTCATAGTCTTGTAGCACATAGTCATGCCTTAGACAGGAGAGGGTTGAAAAAAAAAAAAACCTGGGGTTTGAAGAGAATTTTTTGAGTACACATCATAAACTATTGCAGAATTAAGCACAAATGTTGTGTGAATTTTGGCAGTCGCATGTTGTTGAAAATGTGTTTTGTTTGTAATTTCAACAATTGTCGACTGAAGTAATGGAGGATGAAGTATTCAGTTAAAAGCCCAATTCCCACATTTCAGCTTTCCAGCAGTGTATTAGGTCTTGCTGCCTAGCGAGTGAACTTCTTGTTCCATTAACACTTACCTGGCATCGATGGAAGAGAACTGGCTACTGGTATTGTTACAGGTAACATAATGTTTGCAGTTCAGGTCACCGTGTGCGACTATGGACAGGTGCAGCTGGTTTGGCATTGCTTCGGGTCTGGGTATAATCTTGCAGTGAAGCTGCTAGTATTGTCTGTCACTTGTGTTTTGATCTATACCTAGGATCTTGTTCCTGTGATGAAATTAGACCATTGAAGTGGGATCTCGTTTGAATCACCTCTTTGCTCCTTTCTGATGACCATCCTTAGAGTTGAGGCATGCATAATTTAAGAGCTAATTACAAAAACGGACTCCCTTCAGTGGCTTTTAGTCCACTTGAAGTAGGACTAATCTTGTGTCATTTGTCATTTTTACTTCCATATATCAAGGGCTTCAACTCGAGGCATTTTCTGCTGCCCCTGTCCACAGTCCAAGCAACGGAGGGGGAGCCATTCCTTTGTTTCTGTAGACTGACAGTTGCATCAAGGATTTAAAGAAAATCCATTAGGTTAAAACATACGTAGCATGATTGTATAGTGTACAGAGAGCAAGAAAAGGACATAAGCAGTTGTTTTTTGTTTTTTTTTGTAGTAGTAGATGAGGCTAAAAATTTCGTACTGATTATGGGTTACATTACTAGGAACAAAAAGAAAAATGAAATTGAAAAAAAATGCAAGATCAACTGCAGGAATTGTATAGTCATCATATTTCAGACAACTGTGTGTAGTAGCTACCTTCTTCCCTGGCAGTGGATTTTTAGTTATTGGTTATCATGTAATCTCTAAGAATGATGTCCATGACATGTCAAGGTGGTTTAATTTACCTGAAGTAAACACTTCCTCTGAATCTTGCAACTAGAATGGTTAATTTTGTGTTTGAACCTTGCAGTTTACATTTATACATGCAAAGTGTAGCTGGCAGCAGTAAGAAAGTATTATAACCTTTCTGCATATCCAGATGTTCATTCCAGCTGTGGACAGTGTAACTGCTTGTTTTGTTGCGAGGTTGAGAGCCCATCCCCTGACTACTGTACATATTAAAAATTCTGTAAAAGATGCTGGAGAGTTAGAACATTCTAAGAAGTTGCTAGAGAGAGTGGAAATTCTAAAAGATGGTGGAGAGTTTGAAAATGTAGAAAAGATGCTGGAGAGTCTGAAGAACCTAAAGAAAAAAATTACACAAAGGGGAATAAGTTTACACATACTTCTTCATATAGACTGGGTTCTTAAGAACGTTGTAAACCAGGGTCTCAAGTTCTAAGGTGTCTAGATTTCAGTGGTGTGTAGCCAGCATGCTTAGGAAGATATTGTGAAAATTCTGAGACTTCGTTCAGCTCTGGGCTCTTGTTTTATTGGTGAGAAACTGGACCAGTGCACCATCCCAAGCTGGCCTGGAAAAACTTCAGAGACGGAATAGGTGAACTAGGCTGGTAACTTTTTCCACTGGTGTCTTGTTCAGGGGAAAAAGTGTTGTGTAGGCTGGTGGAGTCTCTTGCCCCCCCTCCTCCCCCCCCCAGTTCTTCTATCCCCTTTGGTGTGGAACTGAAACATGCAGGTTATTGAAGTCCACAATGTTGCTGTTGGTCTTGTACAGTAATGTGAGGTGGTCATGGAATCTTGCTTCTGCAGGTGTTTCTTACTTCAGCGAGTTGAGCATGGTTTATGTATGGCCTAGGGTATGATCTATGTAGCAAAGACAACATGCCACACTGCATTGCACATTCCTCAATGCTACTGTCTTTTTGATAGGTCAGATTGCAGGCTTTGGAGGCATTATCAAAAGCAGGACAGATATGTGATCTTGATTTTTGCTGCTTTCACATGGATACACTTGCAAAGGTTTGCTGGAGAAAATCTACAGCTGGTTTTTGTTTTTTTTTGTCCACTGTGGTCAAAACATGTCGGACAGGTCTTCTCTGATGGTAACTGCGAGGTATTTGCTGGATGATGTTTCCAGTATTTGTTATGGAGGCTGTATGCTTTTGACAGTGTTTAATTTAAAAAGAAAAAGGAAAAAAAAAAATTTTAACCCCTTCATTGCCACAGTATAATAGCACATTTGAATATCAGTATGCCGTGGTAAAATTTAGCTTTTTTGGGTAGGTTCAATAAAATAGTTACTGCTCACTTATTTCTTGACAGATCTCTGATTTTTTGCACGTTTTGTTGTTATGCATTTGTCTACAATGTCCTGTCAAAATAACTTGATTATGTTGATAATTAGTATAGCAGAAATTGACATAATTATAAAATTTTACCAAAAATAAGTTTTCGAGTATACACAAACACATTGCACCAAATAGAATGAGTCAAAACACTGAAAAAGTGGTCTTACTATTTATTGAATATCAGCACTAACACATGAGTCATACAAATCCCAAGGAATGTTGTTTTTGATGACAATCTGCTCATAATTGGGGGTACTATTTGTTGGGTAAAAAGGGGCATAATCATGCTTTTCACGGTATGTTCACTAACATGTACATTATTCATCCATTTGTTGAGTTTATGTTAGATTTTTTGTGGATTACTTCCTTGTACCCTTGTCCACAGTTTCACATCATTCTATTTTGGTTTTGTTGGTTATGATGATGGTTCACACTAATAAGTGATAAAACAGTTTTTGTTTTGTTTTCAGTGTGAGAGTTTTAGAACAATTGAGCATATAAAAGCCCACTAAACACAGCAAAAATAACCTTTTGGTGTTAGCTCAACAACATTACAAACACCTGGGATTTGTATTGTTGTCAATAAATGTCCCTCTGTGTAACAATCTGTATGTTACTGGGGGTACCCCAATTCTACTAGAAAGGGGCATAATTTTACTATTTGGGGTAGGTTCAATACCTCAGTCACTGCTTATTTATTTGTTGACATATGACTTAGATTTTATGGCTTCTCTTTCCTTTTACCCCAAGCAATGGTGCTATATAATGTAGTTTTTGGCCATTAGGGAATGGACAGGGATGTAACAAACGGTGGTTTTACAAGAAAAGAACAGTTTCTGAACACATGCACATGTTACAACACATAAAACCTGTAAAACACTGAATAAAAACTTCTGTTAGTGTTTACTCAGCATCACTGTAAGTATACGGTGTGGTCCAAATTGTTATAGTATAATAGTTATTGGTAAATGTTCAAAATGACAACCATGGAAAAAAAAGTCTGAAGAAAAAAAATAAACAATTGTCTGTTGAAAAGAAAAAAGAAAAACACACATTGCATGCATTTGTTATCAAACAAAACGGTGTAGGAACTGTGTTAGTTTTTGTATAAATACTTACATTACTGCCACGCTGTTCTGTATATAGGAATCCATCACTTGCCGTACGAAGTCTTGGACATAATCCTCAGGTTGTCTGCATTCCCTGCTTCATAATTTTAGGGGACGGTGCTCTTTTTTTTTTTATGTCTGTCCAAATCATGGTTCAAAGAAACACACACTGAGATTACTCCACATGGTCTTCTTTCACTGATGGCACTCGGTCTGGTCACAGCATTGACAAAATGAACACACGCACAGGTGAGAAAAAACAACTGTAGAATGCAAAAAAAAAGTTTTCGGAACTTTTCATGCAGATGATCCAGAATGGGTTGAATCTTGTAGAGCCGGTCATACCCTGGATCACCTTCAACTGGCATGGCTGCATTGTCGTTGAAATGCAGAAACTGAAGAAGAATCTGAAATAGAGAATAAAAGTTTCAAGATAAGTAAGCAGACCGACAATGGGGCACACACGCACACACACACACACACACACACACCACACACAGTAAGCAGACCCACAGTTGAGCACACACACCACACATGCATACACACAGCCAGCCTACACACACACACACACACACACACACAGTTTATCACTCACACATGAATGTAAAAACACCACAATGATACAAAACAAAAAATCTGCTGTGGATGAGTGCTTCTGTGTTTTACAAAATGAACAAACTTACATGGAAAACTTGCATACAGAAATAAATAATGCTTAGGTGCACATGTGCGCGCGCTCACACACACACACACACACACACACACACACACACACACACACACACACACACACACAGTCCCACCTACCAATACAGTCATTATTTGCCATAATTGTGTGGTTTCAGTAGGAAATAAGGCAAAGAAGAGAAATACAGAAAATGAATAGTCAAGGAATGAACAATCATGTAGTACAAAAAAAAAAAAAAAAAGAAGAAGAAGAAGAAAAAAGCTACTTGCCTGAAGCCGGTTTCTGGTCATGAAGGAACTGAAGACTGGAACTTTGTACAGCCGAAAATTGGCACAGTTGACTTTCAGACCAGAATTCCCTGTCAAAACAGCAAGGTTGAAGGGCTGTGCACCTCTTTCTCGCCATTCTTTGATCAGCTGTTGCTGACCACGCCCCATGCCACGCCCCCGGCCGCTTCCACGGGACCTTCACTGTTGTCCTGAGCCCGTACCACGTTTATGACCCCGTCCCTCAAGAAAGGAGGGGGTGCAGTGCTCGTTGATGGCACGGGTTCAGCAATTTCCGCTTCGTCACCCACGCTAAGGGCGCTTTCTTTACTGCTGTCTTGTGTACAGAACAATGAAGCCACGTCATCACCAGCATGTATCTCCGATAAAACTAGATGGTGCTGATTCCCATCTGTCTCCTCATCGCTAGTATCAGGATCCAATCTTCAAAGTTCTTCACTTTCTTTATAATTTAGAACGTTGTTAAAACATCAAGGGCAGTGTAACACTTGAAAACGGAACGCGTCGACAAAGTGCTAGGTTGAGCTGCCATCTTGAATATGCTTATCAGCTGATACCTCTCAACTCGCAATTTGCATATCATTTGGTCAGTTCGGCGGTCACGTGAAGGGAAAGGGGCCGTACCTTGACATCAGTAGAAGAAGTGGAAACATTTTAGAGGGTTGTCTCCCAAGTGGATTTTTCTGCTTTCCCTGATGAAGTTACTGCAAAGCGTACTCGTATACGGGTGTAGTGATTTTTGGTTTTCACTACGAACGTTACTTGTAGCAGGCAGGGAAGGGGTTAAAAATCTTACGGGATTGCAACCCATTTGCCATGTAGATACTTAACTTTTCGAAGAAGCTATGCCCAGTTGTAGCAGGCTGTGGTGTTGTGACCCGATTTCTGTTCTAGCTCTCTGTGTGTGTGTGTGTGTGTTTTTTTAAACCGGAAAGCCTACACCACTACATGAAACTCTGGTATTCTCAGGTAAATGAACTCTATGAACAGGACCATGGATAGTTGCATCATTGTTGATATTGGCTTAGCGCCGATTTCCATGCCAATTCTTGTCTCATCCAGTCTTTCACTGAGCTTGGCAAGTTCATGTTCATTGCCTGCCAGGCCATTGATGTCATCTGCAGATTGAAGTTCATGACTCGCCTTTCAGTGCTTTCAAGTGCACATGGATGAAACCACATGTTGGGAAATGCAGGAAACTGGAATTCAACCTTGCTTTTTGTTTGGACAATCTGAAACACGAAATGTCTAGGTCAATTTTTCCCCCTAAACATTTCGATAAAAATGCATCCTGATTACTTGTCCAATCCAGGTTTTTCTTTTACAGACTGATCATTCCTTATTTTGAGGAAAGAATGCGCAAATGCTGCTTTAGCCAATAGGCATGATACTGTTTGTTGAGCCTATTGAAGATATGGCAGCGATCAGTACTAGCGTTTAGAACAAATTTCGCTTTTACATGCCCTCACACAGCAGAGGCTACTTCTAGGTAGTAACCACAAAATCTTACATTAACTATGGTGAAATAGGTTCTTCATGACCTGGATTACTTTCAAACGTGATTCATCAGCATACTTTGGCTAGACTTGTGCTCTCTCGCTGATTTGTGATTCTGGGTGTGTTTAAAAAAAGATTTGACCGCCTGACATCATTTCATGTGTGTAAGTTAGCATGATTTGTCGGTCTTTAGTCAAGAGTTTCCCTCCTACAGTTACCAGTCCACATGTGTGATTACCACTCAGTCTCAAGAATCTTGTCTCGAGAAATGTTTCCTGAATTTCTGCTAATGTAAGTTTGTCATATTCGTCCAAATTTGGCAGGTTAGAAAAAGATTTGACTGCCTGACATTTCATGTGTGGAAGTTACCAAGATTTGTCGGTCTTTAGTCAGAGATTCCCTCCTACAGTTACGAGTCCACACGTGTGATTACCACTCGGTCTCAAGAATCTTGTCTCGAGGAATGTTTCCTGAATTTCTGCTAATGTAAGTTTGTCATATTCGTCCTAATTTCACCGGTTATAGGTGCAAAATTCGGAATTGTGTGGGTAAACAGGTCTATATTCGTATGCTTGCAAGGGGGGAGGGGGGGGGGGGGGAAGAAAAAAGAAGAAATAAAGAAAAGAAAAAAGTATTATCCCAATCAATTTTAAATACAATTCATTGTGCTTTCATCTTGACAGTTAATGTGAACTTTAAAGCCTCTTTGAAAGTCGTTCATGATTAATGGTTCTTTGTGTGACCAGGTACCAATTTGTTAATTTAGTAAGCAAAATGAACAAATATTTTTCAATCTAAATTTTTCAAAACATTCTGTTTATATAATAGATTTCATCTTTTATAACTTAAGTTTAAATCTGAGACAAGTCTCATACCTGCTGCACCGATAACCTCTAAGCGCTTAGAGCTTGGACTCTAGCCAAGAATAGGCGCTATATAAGTATTCATTATTATTATTATTATTGATTACTTCATCAAAGCAGTTGTGCCCACTGATCTTTCAACTCGTGATTTTTCACACCTGATAAATGATAATCAGGAGATTGGTATATCCTTTAGCTTGTTGCCCCAGAGTACTATAAGCTTACATGTAAGGGTGATTAGAACCTGTTTCATAAAAAGTAAACATGAAATATCTGTACATTTCACATGGCTGTTTATTTTTGTTTCCACTAGCAAGTAACTTGTGCGCAGAATTTATTATCTTCATTTTCCTTGTAAATTTATTGATTTTTTTTCTTCTGGACTCGAGAACTACACCTGTTGGGTTCAAGGTGTAAATCCAAGTATCATTTTATAACTTAAGTTTAAATCTGAGACAAGTCGCATACCTGCTGCACCGATAACCTCTACCCCACTCGTATGCCACTCCAACTCCTTCCCCCTGAGATGCAGGGTTGCAGGCTGATCTTTCTGCTGGAACAAACAAGACAATATGAGTTTTTGGTTGAAGTGAAAAAGTCTAGTTTTCCATTCAAGGTAGTTCTTCCGACACCATATGCACAAATTTCAAACTGCAAGCTGTCTTCGTAAGATTCAGAGGTAGTAAATACAAATTTTAGTGAATAAAGATTATTGCTGCCTCCAGTTTCTTGTGAATTACATTAACTCCACTGCACAAGTTTCAGAAGTAGTAAATACAAATTTTAGTCAGTAAAGATTATTGTTGCCTTCAGTTTCTTGAATTACATGAACTCTACTGCATAAGTTTCAGAAGCAGTAAATAAAAATTTTAGTCAACAAAACCTATTGCTGCCTTCGGTTTCTTGAATTACATGAACTCCACTGTGCACAGGTCAGTAGCATTACCCATTTTAATGATGGTCCAGTTGATTGCAGGATAAAAAGGTTAGATGTATCCCAGATTTTACCTATCAAAGGTGTAGAAACCCTTCAGCTTTGCCCCTTAACCCTAGCAAAGGGCTCTGCCCTTTGACACCCTGCCAGAGAGCCTAAGGCGACCCCCCTGGACCCCTGGCCTTGCTGCTTTTCATTTTTCCTGTTTTCACCCATGAGTGCATTGGTCATTGATGGAATGTTTGGGAGAATAAACAATGAAATTGAATGGAAAAGAGAGGCTGTAAATTGTCACGGGGGTGGATGCTTGCTGAACTAGTTGCTTTGCTTTGCAGTCTCTTTCTAGATGGGTCGTGTGTATTTTTTGTTGCATGAATTCCTTTTATGGTTCCAACAATTCTAGAGGAATGGCTGCCCTTGGAATGGCTCAGTTTTGTAAACTACCTTATGGATACTTGTAGTTTCGCTTTTATGTTGTGATTAGTGGCAGATGATTTGGGGGGGGGGGGGGGGGGGGGGGGGTTGTAGTCCTTTTTCTGACCACCCTTTATTGTTGACAGCCTGGGACCCAAGGCCCAGGGTTATGTCAAAGACCTGGCAAGAGGAATAGAACTTGCAGGTGGATAACAATTTAAAATCCATTCAAACCTAAGAGTGTTTACCAGCTTCCCAAGGCCACCGTAAAGAAGAAAGTCTTGTGCTGTTCGCATACAGGCCACTCTTTTTACACCCATATAATCTTTTAAAAGGTGAAGAAGCTCTATTGGGCATTCCATGTCGTGTATCACTCACAGTGAAATATTCTTTTAGAGTGTTCAGACTTGCATGATGTGCGACATAAACATTTTACAGCAGACTCCATGAAAACCTTGTTCAGAGGTGTCCCGCCTGATGTGATCTTTAAATATCTGAAAGAGATCAACATTTTTCATCTGATCTAAGATTTTACAGACAGAAGATTTTTTTAACAAAGTTTCAAGTGTGATTTTAGGTGTATTTTGAAGGGTGAGTTTTTTTTATTTATTTATTTTTATTTTATTATTTTTTTTACTTGAGTTCACTTCAATGCAGTGACAGCTGATATGGCCCCTTGTGGTCGGCTTGGCTATAAGCAAAGTGACCTACCTAGACGCCCCTAAAATAGGCATGTGTAGTCGGCTTGGCAAGTGTTATTGCCCTGAAACTGAAAACTCGCATCATTAAGTGTATGAGAAAGGAAGAGAAAATAAATTTCAGGTCAATTGAGACGCGTTGCTAAAATGGATTGGGAGTGGGGTGGTTCAAAGCTGTCACTCGGGCTATAAGCAACATCAATCAAATTCTGGTCATCTGGAGATTCTTATAATGCCAACACTATGGAGAAAGGACACAAGCTGTCTATTTTGCAGTGTTTCTCTGTTGACATATTTTTTCTTATTAAGAAAGGTTTTTTGGGAAGGTTTACATTTAACAGTTACTGAAAATTTCTTACATTGGAGTGAAAGCCGATGCCCACAATAATCTAATTGTCTGGAAGATGCCAGTATGTTCTACATATTTTATCGAACAAGGATTCCTAAGCAATTTTTGCATGTTTTAGATTTCTTTATTTTGTGGTTTCCTTTTTAAAGTAGATCCAAATACAGAATCAACTTGAATAAGATGACAGCTTTGATGGGGCTCCTTGCATACATGAATCGACTTGAAGCTGCGCGTATTGCAGTTTTATTCAGCACTTTTTTTTTCTGGATGTTGACAGCCCCAAGAGGACAGTATGTGGATGGCTGAATACTATATGGCTGGCTGGCTTAGCACTGAAGTTAGGGGGGGGGGGGGGGGGGGGGGATAATTACCTACAGCCAGCAGAACAGTATGCAGAGCAGACAGGACAAGAGGGATTTGAAATTTTTTTTAAAGTTGGAATAGATCAGTTAAGAGTAGTGGCATCTGCTGAAACGTGCTTTCTTTCCTGACTTGTAGCTCCATCCTCCCCCTGATCGACAGAGGGATGTATTGTGAAATGAAGTATAGAGCAGCCTGATCTCAAGACTAGAATAAAAATTCACATGATCTTATTGGTCTTTAAAAAACAAACAAAAAAAAACACCACAAAACCTGCAGCCACTCATGGCCTTCTCTGTGCTTTGAATCTTGTGTTCTCCATGTTCATGCCAGTGATAGAATACATGCCCTCGTTGTTCATGCTAGCATGTTCAGGGGGACAGTCATTGGATGACCATGGTGTTGCCATCCAGGTGGCAGTACTCATTTGCATGGATTCTGTAATCCAGAGACTTGAAAGCGTGACTAGTCCAAAACTATAAACATGGAGTGAGAATGCTCTAATGTTACAAAGCACAAATGGTGCCAGAAAAGTGTTAGCATGGCTCTTTAATACAAGGTAAACCCTTCATCTGAATCCATGTACATTAGCTAAAATGTAGACTGCTTTGGAAAGGTTATTGAGGAAGGAGAACTTTACAACAAGCTCGTGTGAATTGTGTTTTACATTGTTTTAAATGACAAGATTTATTAATGTAAGCTGTTTATAACTTACGTATAGACTTCCATAGAAAGGAAAAACTAAAGAAGGAACACTTAAAACACAGGTGTGTGAAATTTACCCTTTTCGATGCAAACATTTTGTTTCAAAAGTTTCTACACCGGCGCCTTTCCACATGTGTTCATCGCAATCACCTTTTTTTCCCTTCTTTTTTTTTTCTTTTAAAAATGCATCACTAGGATCATGTAATCATTGGTGGTTTGGGCTTTTCAAGTGATGTCCAGTGTATATGGATCAGAACCGACGGGCTCTGTTGAACACCACTGAAATTGCTCAGCAGTAGTGTAATATCTCCTGTGATGGACACAGTGTTGATCGCTCCCTGTGGAATATAGTGTAGTTTCTCCTCTGGTGGGGCTGCCCTATGACTGGATATTGATGATGGTTTCTGACTGGATCACTTTCTAGTGTAGAGTCTTCAGGTGGGTTGCATTATGACTGGATATTGACGGCTCACTGTGGATTTTGTGTAGTGGCTTTGCAAGTCGGCTGTGTTGTGACTGGATATTGATGGCTTCCATAGGACTGTGTTGTGTCTCCTCTGTCTAGTTGTTTTATGATTTGACAGATTTTGTGTGTGTGTGGATTGTGGTGTAGTCTTCCGTGATGGTTTGCATTATGACTACATATTGATGGCTTTCTTAGGATTATAGTTCAGTGTCTATCTGGTGGGTTGATGTATGAGTGAATATTGATAGATACCTGTGGACTGAGAAGTGTCATCTGGTGGGTTGGTGTATGAGTGAATATTGATAGACACCTGTGAACTGAGTAGTTTCTATCTGGTGGGTTGGTGTATGAGTAAATATTGATAGATACCTGTGGACTGAGTAGTGTTCAGGTGGGTTGGTTTGAGTGAATATTGATACCTGTGGACTGAGTAGTGTTCAGGTGGGTTGGTGTATGAGTGAATATTGATAGATACCTGTGGACTGAGTAGTGTTGTCTGGTGGGTTGGTGTATGAGTGAATATTGATAGATACCTGTGGACTGAGTAGTGTTCAGGCAGGTTGGTGTATGAGTGAATATTGATAGATACCTGTGGACTGGTCTCTGGTGGGTTGGTGTATGAGTGAATTTTGATATGTACCTGTGGACTGAGAAGTGTCATCTGGTGGGTTGGTGTATGAGTGAATTTTGATAGATACCTGTGGACAGAGTAGTGTCTGTCTGGTGGGTTGGTGTATGAGTGAATATTGATAGATACCTGTGGACAGTGTAGTGTCTATCTGGTGGGTTGGTGTATGAGTGAATATTGATAGATACCTGTGGACAGAGTAGTGTCTAGTTGGTGGGTTGGTGTATGAGTGAATATTGATAGATACCTGTGGACTGAGCAGTGTTCAGGCAGGTTGGTGTATGAGTAAATATTGATAGATACCTGTAGACTGAGTGGTGTCGTTTGGTGGGTTGGTGTATGAGTGAATATTGATAGATACCTGTGGACTGAGCAGTGTTCAGGCAGGTTGGTGTATGAGTAAATATTGATAGATACCTGTGGACTGAGCAGTGTTCAGGCAGGTTGATGTATGAGTGAATATTGATAGATACCTGTAGATTGGGTAGTGTCTGTCTGGTGGGTTGGTGTATGAGTGAATATTGACAGATACTTGTGGACTGAGTAGTGTTCAGGCGGGTTGGTGTATGAGTGAATATTGATAGATACCTGTAGATTGGGTAGTGTCTGTCTGGTGGTTGGTGTATGAGTGAATATTGATAGATACCTGTGGACAGTGTAGTGTCTATCTGGTGGGTTGGTGTATGAGTGAATATTGATAGATACCTGTAGATTGGGTAGTGTCTATCTGGTGGGTTGGTGTATGAGTGAATATTGACAGATACTTGTGGACTGAGTAGTGTTCAGGCGGGTTGGTGTATGAGTGAATATTGATAGATACCTGTAGATTGGGTAGTGTCTGTCTGGTGGGTTGGTGTATGAGTGAATATTGATAGATAGCTGTGGACTGAGTAGTGTCGTCTGGTGGGTTGGTGTATGAGTGAATATTGATAGATACCTGTGGACTGAGTAGTGTTCAAGTGGGTTGGTATATGAGTGAATATTGATAGATACCTGTGGACAGAGTAGTGTCGTCTGGTGGGTTGGTGTATGAGTGAATATTGATAGATACCTGTGGACTGAGTAGTGTTCAAGTGGGTTGGTGTATGAGTAATATTGATAGATACCTGTGGACAGAGTAGTGTCGTCTCATGGGTTGCTTTTATAGAAATTTGACTGGATATGGTTCACTGTGGACTGGTGTGGTCTCCTCCAGTGGGGTTGCCTCGGGACTGGATATTTGTGGCTCCCAGTGTTTAGTCTGGGGACTGGATATTTGTGGCTCCCAGCAGACACTGTCTAGTCTGGGGACTGGATATTTGTGGCTCCCAGCAGACTGTCGGTGTCTAGTCTGGGGACTGAATATTTGTGGCTCCCAGCAGACTGTCTGTGTCTAGTCTGGGGACTGGATATTTGTGGCTCCCAGCAGACTGGCAGTGTCTGGTCTGGGGACTGGATATTTGTGGCTCCCAGCAGACTGACAGTGTCTGGTCTGGGGACTGGATATTTGTGCTCCCAGTAGACTGGCAGTGTCTAGTCAGGGGACTGGATATTTGTGGCTCCCAGCAGACAGGCAGTGTCTAGTCTGGGGACTGGATATTTGTGGCTCCCAGCAGACTGGCAGTGTCTGGTCTGGGGACTGGATATTTGTGGCTCCCAGTAGACTGTCTAGTCTGGGACTGGATATTTGTGGCTCCCAGCAGACTGTCTAGTCTGGGGACTGGATATTTGTGGCTCCCAGCAGACTGGCAGTGTCTAGTTTGGGGACTGGATATTTGTGGCTCCTAGCAGACTGGCAGTGTCTAGTCTGGGGACTGGATATTTGTGGCTCCTAGCAGACTGGCAGTGTCTGGTCTGGGGACTGGATATTTGGCTCCCAGCAGACTAGCAGTGTCTAGTTTGGGGACTGGATATTTGTGGCTCCCAGCAGACTGGCAGTGTCTGGTTGGGGGACTGGCTATTTGTGGCTCCCAGCAGACTGGCAGTGTCTAGTTTGGGGACTGGATATTTGTGGCTCCCAGCAGACTGTAGTGTCTAGTCTGGGACTGGATGTATGTGGCTCTTAGCAGACTGGCAGTGTCTAGTCTGGGGACTGGATATTTGTGGCTCTTAGCAGACTGGCAGTGTCTAGTCTGGGGACTGGATATTTGTGGCTCCTAGCAGACTGGCAGTGTGTTGTCTGGGGACTGGATATTTGGCTCCCAGCAGACTAGCAGTGTCTGGTCTGGGGACTGGATATTTGTGGCTCCCAGCAGAATAGCAGTGTCTTGTCTGGTGGGTTGCCTAGTGACCTGCATAGGGGCTTTGACGGGATCACACAGGTGTGGCCTTCTACAAGAGAAACTTTAAAAAAAAAAAAGAAAAAAGTGTAGACAGGGATGGAACCAGATGGGTGTGGCTGTCTTGGAGAGCTGGGAAAAGTGGGAATAAGCTCTTTTGGGGGGGGGGGGGGGGGAGACTTGGTGTATTTGTAAATTGCACAATGCCTGAATGGAAGTGGAGGAAGAAAAACATGTTTCACAGAGAATGTAATATGTTGAGTGATGCACTGTTAATCAGTCTTCAAGAGGATGGGAAAAACCACTAACAGTGTTGGGATCCATTCATTCTCATTGTTGGACAGAACACACCAGATTAAGTGGGAAGTTTTCGTGTGGATGTAGAAAAATAGGCTGTCGAGTGTTGTACTAATTGGTGCAAACAAACAAGTTGGCAGACTAGTCACTCCCTCTGTTCTCCAAATTCCATCCCCCAGCTGCTTTAGAGATCAGCTGAAAACTGTTGACAGTTCTTATGAATGGTGATAACTGGTCAAGACAGAGTTCAGTTCTGTTGTTTGCTTACTGTAGCAATCCCCATGATTTGTTGGTCACAGTGCAGTTTGTAGTTTCTGCTGGGAGCTGTTGAATGCTCACTTTTGAAAATAACAGCATTGATTCCTAGTTGATGCAAACATGTGACCAACTCCCACAAAATGATAGATAAGTCGAATTTTGAACTTAAGATATGTATATCAACATTAAGAGGAGAAAGACTTTTCCAATGCTATATAAAGAATTTCTGTATGTTTAAAAAATGAAAAAGTTATGACCCTTCAAAGAGTCCCATTAACATGGTAGCCATTTTAAGAAAAATGGCTTTAAAGTTTCCCTAGTTTCTCCAACCATTTTTCCTTAGCAACCAAGGTTTAACAGTAAACAAGTGGGGTATTTTTTGCTCCCATAAGAAAACCTAACACAGTAACTTTTATTCAAGACTGGCACAGCCTTTTAAACTTGAATAAAGTCAAATACATAGACGAACAATCTAATAGTGGGGGGAAAAACAAGCGTTAACACATACCGGACTCACAATTCATTACATCCTTTGATTAAAAACTGCATATACTCATTAACAAACATACCTTATCAGAAACAAATGCTCGTGCATTATTCTTTCTTCTTCCTTTTCAGTTGCCTGGGTGAAATCTCTCTTGTCCTCTCGCACACGCAAACGCATGCATGCACGCACACATGCACTATGTCCCGACGTTCAAAACCTGTGCTCCCTCTCCTCTCCACAAACATGCACACACACACACATAATGTGTTGGCCATCAGCACTGGAATGCTTTAAATGATCATTTTGATGTGCATGCAGTTACAGGAAAACTGTTCTGCCGTTTGTAGATCTGGCAGAGGCTGCCCATTGTAGTTCATACCTGTATCTGTTGCATACATCACTGTCATCAAATTTTTGGCATTATCGCGACGGCATTATACCTGACAGGTCTGCACTTTCTTCAATTCGTACAACTAGCTCCTAATTTTCTTTTTCATCTTCGATTCCGAGTCCAACAGGCTGAGATTGACACGCGCCTGTCGAAGTCGATGGGGAAATCCCATCGTCAGCTTCGCTGTCAGTTTCTTCATTGGAATCAAAGTCCGAATATTCCTTTCCATTGCTATTGCTGGTGGTGAAATATTTGTTTATAAGGCCACTAATTCCCTGGCCTTCATAATCAAATATTTCCTGCTTTTTGATGAATTTAACAGGGTTACAATACGTCAATCCATGATGATTTTTCGAGTGAAGCGACGACAAAGGCAAAACGCAAGAGATTCCATTGAGCTGTGGCCAATGAAAGGCAGTGTCTCTGCTGTTTACAGCTGAGTTACTAAGGCCATTTCAGTATTTGATTGCTGATTGGTTGGAAGGCTTTCTTTTATGTACGACTTTGAATGCCTCATAAAGGCCTTCTGCTTGGTTTATTTTAGAAAATTGTGTACACATTCTTAACATAGACGCACTGAGCTTTCGAATGATGTGTGACATGCCAGGGGCTCTGCGAGGGATGTGCACTCGATTATCTGTTAAAAATGAGCAACTTTTCGCAATTGTGCTGCTTAAAATTGATGACATGGAGTGAGAAAAATTCATTTTATCACATTTCTAGCTTAATTTAGGTAAACTCAGTGAAACATGATATGCTTTAATGGTTTTCCTATGTGTCGGTGCAAATCTCATTTTACCCCAAAATGACCCTCACCACACTTTGTTGCCTGCAGCGGCGATCAGCCTGGCGTGACTTACCTATCATTTTGTGGGAGGCTCACATATTAGAATAATAAAGTGACTTATAATGGTGAAATTCCTTTTTAAAGAAAATTAGACTTGATATTGAATCATATCATGCCTCTCTGAGGATTTAAATTACAAAATGGCATGGTTTTGATAAATTCTGAGATGAAATGCTATTGATTTTGATAAACTGTAGAATGACTTGCAGTTATGTGAAGTGATTGTTTGTTGATTTATGTGTTGTTTCTTCAGGTACCAGCAGTCTGATGTCTGTGTTGTCTCTGTTGCACAGATCCAGAGAGGAGGATGGAGCATGGACCGGGGCCACTGCGGGTCAGACGCCCAAGGATCCGCATGATCCCCTACAGTACGTGGCTGCGGAGGCATGGCCATGTTGTCCACCATAGAGGCCAGGGCCCAGTTGTAGGAGGACCCCAGGCTGCTGCCAATGTAGGTTTAGGTGGGTTAGGCGCATTCAATCAAGGAAACAACACAAGCACAGACACATCCGACACAGGCAACCAATCAGACAACAGTGAATACGTTGTATTCGACTCAGATTGCACTACAGACAACCCCGAAAACGCCATCGTCCTCCTCTGAGGCCTAAAAGACCTGCCTCAGAGGAGGAAACATCCTCTTCCACAGGCACTCCGGATAGGTCCCCCAGGCAGCAGTCAACATCCCCTGCACCTGACACGTCCCCTGGTTCACCTGTTCTGTCGTTCACGTCATTCTTGGGTCAGCCCTTGGGGTGGGAGTGGATAGGTGGGAGGGGGGAGGGTGAAGAAGACATTGGGATGGAGGGGGTAGGGGATGTTCGTCCAGTGCCTTCAGATGATGATGATCCCATCGCTCAGGATGAGCCACGAGTTGAGCCCATCCCTCAAGATGGGCCACGAGTTGAGCCCATCCCTCAAGATGGGCCAAGAGTTGAGCCTGTGCGTCGCTCTTCTCGTGTCAGGAGGCCCCCTGACCGTTACCAGTCTGTAGACTTCAGGACGGAGTCGTACTTCCGACGCCTGGAGAGGAGCAGGAGGAAGAATAGGAGGGCCCATCGAAACTGAGGACAGTTTCCTCCTGCTCATGATCCAGCAGGCTGTTGCTTTGACACAACACTGGTAATCTCATCTCATCTGACATGATTGCTGTGATTAGACAACTTTGGTCACCCTACTGTGGCATAGTTGCCAGCAGCTGCTGTAGTCCGATAGTCTTGAGTTACTGGGATAGTCCCGAGTTGGTGGCATACTTCTTTACAGTTGCTGTGATAAAGACAGTCTTGGTCGCCATACTGTGGCATGCTTTCTTACAGTCTTGGTCACCATACATGGACATTGCTATCTGCAAACAGGGCAAGATGGACGTAGGAGATAGGGCTAGAGGAAATAGGTAGTGTGTTTAAAGTTTAGGGAAGGGACAAATTTTGTAGTTAGAGGGTATAGTGAAATATGGGTTAAATACTGGGATTAGAGTAGATGCTACTAGAAATTAGCTCAGAATGTGTTTGACTGTCCAATGCACTGATATTGCTTTACTAACCTCGTCAGTATTACTGTATTGTTATGTGTATTCAGTTCTGTCTCGTTTTGTCTCTTCTGTTTTGTCAGGTGCAGCAGTAGTTTAATTAGCAATGCTTTCTTTTAAATGAATTTTGAATATAAATTCTTTGTACTGTACTTCCAGGTTTTTCTTTTTTTCAGTCTGATATTGTTAAAATTAAAAAATGTGTAATGCAGATAAGTGTGAGTAATATTCTTTAAAACTGTGACAACCTCAAAATGGAAAATTAGGTTATATCTACTTTTGCCCATGTAAGACGATCTGATAGCTGAGTAGACGTGTATTGGGAAAAAAAAAAGAAAAGCCTTTGTTTCCATTGTGTATTGATAACTAAACAGTTCCTTTGTTTCCATTGTGTATTTATAACTAAACAGTTCCTTTGTTTCCATTGTGTATTGATAACTAAACGGTTCAGTCAAAGAGAACATGGCAAAAATGAATGTGAAACAGTGCACCTATGATGCTGACAGGTAAATACCTGTTCATTCCAGGTGTACACTTCAATACAGTGTTTCACCCTCAGCTTGTCTGGTCGACCCAGCTCAGATTGATCTCCCATGCAGATTTCAGAACATCATCGGTGTAGCCTTCCATCGGTAAATTTCATTCTTACATGGGCAAATTAGATATAGCAGGATTTTGTAGTCTGGCCCTGGTCATTAGGTGTAGGTAGGAATTGGTTAGGTAGCTTTAGAATAGGTTAGCATAGGGAGGACGGCATGGCATTTTTTTTTTTTTTTTTTTTTTTTTTTTTTTAACTGGCTGAGCAGGTAAGTGCATGGTGCTTCTCTAGTCGAGATGACTTTCCATCCATGTAGTCTGTATTGGGCTCATCTTTCTAGTGGCAGGGTTTCAGATTTACTTGCGTGTCTGATATTTTTGTATGGAATTTTGAAATGACAGTGCTGATGACAGAAGTTTTTTTTTCGTTTTGATGTGTGAATGGTCAGCTGAGTGCTGACAGAGTTTTTTTCGTTTTGATGTGTGAATGGTCAGCTGAGTGCTGACAGTTTTTTTGTTTTGATGTGAATGGTCAGCTCAGTGCTGATGACAGAAGGTTTTTTGGTTTTGTTGTGTGATCAGCTGAGTGCTGAGACAGAAGAGGTTTCTCAATTTGGAAAACCTGACTCTGTAGTAGATGTGTACTGCATCAAGGAAATAAATGTTAATCTCTTTTTTTAATCCATTAATTATTTTTATTTCCCCTGTTTTTCTTTCCGTAACCAATGTACAGAAATACATTCCTTCTCTTTAGTCAGTTTGAAACATTGACCTTCCTTTTTTTTTTTTTTTTTTTTTTATAGAAATAAGGTGACTCATAAACATGTGCTTCAAAAAAACACACAGGCACATGAACGCTTGAAATGCGTACTACACAATGCATCCATATGTGCACAATAATATGCACATACAACCGCATACTTTGTCTGCAACTTCTTGGAAGTCAGCGTTATTCACAGATGTAGGAAGGGCAGTTACGTTGTGCAGCTTATGAACACTGTTGCCTTTCCAGTGACCAAGAGCAGTATTAAACATCTGCAGTGGAAAAAATAAAAGTTCCAACAGCCGTCGTAATAGTTTGTAGAATTTGCTTCATGAAAATGAAATTAATTAAGATGTTTGTGACTTTAATCTGTTGGTCAGTTAGCCAAGAGAGAAGGTTCTGGCCAATAATTATGAAAACACAAGGTTTCTAATTTTGGCCATTTGGGCAAGAGGGCAGGGAGGGGAGGTAAAAGTTTAGTATACCTACCTTCTGGATAGGTGAGAAAAAAAAATTTCAAGGTGAGTACATGAATATTCTGAAACTAGGACTGGAGGAGGAGGAGACGGGGGCTGTGGGAGAAAGCAGGGGGAATGGGGGGGGGGGGGGGGGGGGGGGGGACACGGAGTGGTTTGATTTCACTTTGTTCAGTTGAAGTTCCAATGCTCAGATTCTCTTGCTAAATTCAAGATTGCTGAAACACTGGTGTTTATTCTGCCGTAGGGTAGTAAACGGTGAAATGTTGGGATAATGCACAGTTGTATTCAGTATGCAGGTAGGGAGAGACTTGCTGTGTGCCCAGTGTATGTATGAACTATGATTATTATAGACGTTTTTGATGGACGATTCCTACATGCGCTTGTGTGTACATGAACCAGAATGTATGGTGACATCCTACTACTCAAGACTTTGCACAGTTCTTGCATGATATTCAGACGCTGAAGGTAAGTGGGAAAGAGTGACAGATGGAGTGCTAGATATGTTGGTTACTTGACCCCAACTTGGTGGTGATGGGCAGGTGGTTGGGGAGGGTTCTGCACACAGTATGGATTTTCATTTATCTCCTTTACTTTCCTTTGTTGCGAGCTTAGATGTTGTCTCGGATTGTTGAATTCAGTTGCTCACTTATGTGCAGATGCCTCAAGGGTTGAAGTCAGTTTATTGCATCATGCCAAGCAGAAACCTCGAGGTATCTGAATAGATGCCATTGAATCTTACATTGCCTTATTTCCAAGATGATAGTGCATTGTGTTCAATTGCCCTCACTCATTTTCATCCATTCTTTCACCTTTTCAGGAACTGTTTTAACAAATGTTTGTTTGCTTTTTTACGTATTGGGCTTTTTTATGATAATTGAGTTTGTTTAGAGATTTTCTTAATTTTTTTTTTTTTTTACAAAGAATATTTTTCATTTGATAGGATTTGCAAGTGCATCAGTGCTGGATCTTCACAGAATATGAACAGCTAGTTCTTTCTTAAGCTCTGTAAGAAGTGTGTTGGCTGGCCAGGGTTGGCATGGCTTAAAAAAAAAAGGCTTTGCCAGGAGCCCATGCTGGACAGGTCCACGAAAGACTGCAGCGCTGTTCTGTTCCCCCATATGTGTTGGTGCAAATTTTTTTCTGCTCCCATTTGTGACAGCCCTGACAAGTCCCTGGGCTGTAAGCAAAGTAAATTGAACTGAATCGCGTATTTCACATTCTTTTGTGCATGTGCAACGCCCAAAAGAGACCCCCCACCCCCCACCCCCTCCTTTGGCCCCCACCCTGTCTTCCCCTCCCCCCTCCCTCCACCTCCACCCCTTCCCTTCCATGAACCCCATTTCTTCCTCATTCCCATCTCCTCGCCTCCCCCTCTTCCCCTCCCCTTCCCCCCTCCTCCACACCTCCCCCCCTTCCCCACCCTCTCTCCCATGTTCCTGGTCACCCTGCCTCCCCCATCCTTTCCCCCTTCCCATCTTTGATCCCACTCCAATAGCACCAACCCTCAGAAGATTTCTAGAATTTCCCTTACTTTGAATTCATTCCTGAAGTGATTTTTTGTGAGAAAATCCTGAAGTTTCAAAAATATTGTTTGAAATTGTTAGCTTTGGGGAGGGGGGGGGGGGGGGGGGGGGGGGGGTGGATGCTTGTTGGGTGTTGTCGTTTCAAAAGGAATGTAGAACAAACCGAAATGATTCATGAGAATGGCAACAATTTCAAGAAGTGAAAAAAACCATTTTTTTCCTTTTAAAAACCCACATTCCTCGGGGGGGGGGGGGGGACGACTTGTAATAAACAAAAAGGCCAACCTGCACCTTGGTTGTCCATCTGTGTTTCATTCCTGGGTTCCTGAATTTTGACTACTAAGGGTAGGCAGTTACGCGACCCCCCCCCCCCCCACCCTCCAAAAACCCCAGTTGGCTGGACTACTAGTACTAAAGTGAATTCACAGTGCCTTCATCTTGGATGATCCAGTGTTTTTTTCCCCCTTGGTAGCCCCAGGTTGGCTAGTCTATATAGAAACTTATTTCTGTAGGACATGCATTGCGTGTACACCTGCATTGCACATGTTCAGGGCTTTCTCTTGGACACGTACAGGCAGACCTGATGCACACAAGCATGGGGCATGTTTGCTCGTTCGAACACCGCACAGCATGCACACAACACACGCATATATACACACTTGGTGCGCACACACATGCTTTGCATCCCACACACTTGCACACATGCTCATTCACAAAATTCAGCGCACCACACACATGCACGCACACAAACACACACACACACACCACACACATCGCACGCACATACCATTTTGCACACACTCCCCACACATACACTGCACTCACTCACACACACGCACAAGCTTGCACTCATGCTTGTTCAAACACGTCACATACAAGCCCACACTTGCACACACATGCTTGTTCGAACACGCGCACTACATGCACACACTTGCACACACATGCTTGTTCGAACCACGCGCACACCACACAGGGACATGCGCACTCTTTTGCCACATGCCCACACACACCATGCACAGAATTACATTTACAAATGAAAATTTCTGCTTTTAATGTGTGCTAAATCAAGTTGTAATATGCATATCATTATGTGGGGGCTCGAGTTCAAGAAAAAGCAAGATTAAAAAAAAATGTGCATGAAGGCACAACCCCCCCCCCCCCCCCCCCCCCCCCCCCCCCCCCCCTCCCCCCCCCCCTCCCTCCTACCCCCCCCCCCCCCCCCCCCCCTGCCCCCCACCACCCCTCTCCCCCCCCCATCCCCCACCCCACCCCCCCCCCCTGCCCCCACCCACCCCCATACATGCCCCCCCCCCCTGCCCCCACCTCCTTCATTACATGCCCCCCCCCCTGCCCCCACCTACCTTCATTACATGCCCCCCCCCCCTGCCCCCCCTACCCATCCCCCCCCTCCCCACTACTTCATTACATGCCCCCCCCACCCTGCCCCCCCCCTGCCCCCACCTACCTTCATTACATGCCCCCCCCCTGCCCCCACCTACCTTCATTACATGCCCCCCCCCCTGCCCCACCTACCTTCATTACATGCCCCCCCCCCCTGCCCCCACCTACCTTCATTACATGCCCCCCCCCCCTGCCCCCACCTACCTTCATTACATGCCCCCCCCCCCCCACCTCCTTCATTCATGCCCCCCCCCCTGCCCACCTACCTTCATTACATGCCCCCCCCCCTGCCCCCACCTACCTTCATTACATGCCCCCCCCCCTGCCCCCCACCTACCTTCATTACATGCCCCCCCCCCTGCCCCCCCACCTACCTTCATTACATGCCCCCCCCCCTGCCCCCACCTACCTTCATTACATGCCCCCCCCCCTGCCCCCACCTACCTTCATTACATGCCCCCCCCCTGCCCCCCACCTACCTTCATTACATGCCCCCCCCCCTGCCCCCACCTACCTTCATTACATGCCCCCCCCCCTGCCCCCCACCTACCTTCATTACATGCCCCCCCCCTGCCCCCACCTACCTTCATTACATGCCCCCCCCCCTGCCCCCACCTACCTTCATTACATGCCCCCCCCCTGCCCCCACCTACCTTCATTACATGCCCCCCCCCTGCCCCCCACCTACCTTCATTACATGCCCCCCCCCTGCCCCCCCACCTACCTTCATTACATGCCCCCCCCCCCCCCCTTTCGCTTTTGAAAAAAAACTCTGCCGTTTTTGCCTTGAATTAAGTTGAATGCTGACATGCACACAACACACATCTCTCACACATGCACATACAATGCATGTGCCATTTTGTAGCATGCTTACAGCCCTGGTGTTGGCTCTTGGGTGGCAATAAAACATTTTTCATGGAGATTTTTGTTCCCTTCAAGTGATGCGCCTTTTATATTGCATATGTGCCTGCATGAATGGTCAAGCATAGGTGTGCAAAACACTTGGATGTTGTGTCTTGCGCAGACAGGTTCACATGGAAGCACACACTTGCATTAACGCTTTCGCATTTGTAGTCTTGTGTGCAACACATGCATGTTGCACACCCCACAGAGAGATAAGTCTGGCGTGTGTGCTTGCGCACTTGATGCATGCACAGGTCATTTGCATTTAAGGCAGCATGCACACTTGCGTGCATCCTTTTTCCTTTTTTTTTTCTTTGGGAAAAAAACTAAAGAATTGACTTTGACCAGGTGACAGCCTGAAATGGCCTCCATGGTCGGCTGGGCTTACAAACATAGATTGAACACACAGAAACGCTCTTTAAAGACCTGAGGGTGGCAGGGAAAGGAGTTTAAGGTAGGGGTGGAGGTCTCATCTGATCTGAGGTTTTATGGAAGAGGGATCTTCACAAATTTCTTTCAAACCCTCTTCAAATTAAAATTTGTGTGTGTGTGTACAGACTCAAAATCAACAGCCTTGATACAGCCCCGCTTGGTGAGCTAGGCTCTAAACAAAAATCAATTTTGTAAATATAGAAATTTCGCTCAGCCCTCATTTTAACCTTTGGACAGTTTTGGGCTTTAAACATGACTTGAACATTGTCTTCTTGTGGCCCAGTTGTGCAAATAGCTTTGAAAGAATTGCATCATCCATGATCAGTACCAGCAGTAACTGTATTGAACTTGAGAAAGAATTTGGAAAGAAGCATGGCCAAAACCAGTGGTACCATTTAATTGGACGAGGAGAGGGGAGTAGTGTGGGGATGGGGTGACAGAAAAGATTAACCCTCCCCCCCCACCACTCCCCTTTACATGGGAGACCCTCCCAGTTTTTAAGCTTTTGTGAACTTGTGCTCAGAAAGGCAGAGACAGAAAAGGAAAAGCTCTGTCAGGGAAAGCTCCGCCTTTTCCCATGGGGTCTTGACCTGCTTGTTGGTCAGCAAGTGAAACTGGGCCCAGCCCTTAAAACAGCTTAGTCATTTCTAGTCCATTCTCTGTGCTGTTACCAGATGAGGATGCGAGATGGACCGAAATGTCTACAGCTGTCCCGATATTATGCATAGTAACATTATTTCACTGGAATATCTGTGTCTTAATTGAAAATTTTGAGGAGCTGCAGGTCTTGTTGACACCTGAAACTTGTGGCAGTTGTTCCCCAGAGGCACAAATCTCGCAGTTGGAAAAAAAACATGGCAGTTGCTCTCAAAGGCACAAATCTCACCGTCGGAAATCTTTCTTTGGAGAATACTGTGAGCTGTTCACATTAATATCCATCTGTAGCTTGGTCCACAAGAGGTAGTCAGCCCGATGAGGAACTTAAAACAACCTTTTCTGCTGTTTGGTGATTTTAATGGGCACAGCCTTCTGGGGTGATGTAAATGTTTGAATCGGAGGTCTGGTTGAAGTTGTTTTCTCAGATCTGTGTCTGGAGTGTCTGAATCTCCAGTATGCCTCTGTTTTTCTGTTGATACACTTTCATGTCAAGATTTTTCAGCTAGCAGCCCGTCACTGGTTCCTGACTGAGCAGCCTTCTCATGGTGATCTGCAAAGAAGTGACCTTTTTCTGACAGCTCGGAACCACAGAAAATAGCTCTTCCAGAACACCTCTGTCCTTGGGCCTTTCATGCAGGAAATGGCTGACAAGAAAAAGAGCAGTTCTGCCAAGTCTAGACCCTGCAGAAAGCCTTGGCAGATTTTCTCAGAAAAAGTGCCAAAGCCACTATTCCAGCATCTTCAGAAACCTTTAGTATGCCCCAATCTCCGATCGCCAATGAACTGAACATAAATGCAAATAGTTTCAGTGTTGACTGCGCCACAGACAATGGCTGGCCAACGTTTGAACCCATCAAAATCTGCCAGCCAGATCAAGACAATTTTGAAATGAGCAATAAACAAACATGAGAGTCTTGGAGTTGAAGGGACTTCCATGCTCTGAAATAACAATGTCTGGGAGAGGCCAATCAAGAAATTGAAAGAAAGAATGCCAGCCCTTCTATTCATCACCTCAGATTTGCAGACGTCTACTTCCCCATTAATAAATCTGCTTTTTGGGGAACCACAGAAAAGTTCCCTGTGGCATTTCCTGTGATAATGCTGAAGACTCATAACCTGCCCTTTTGGCATGAAAGGGCCCTGGTTGTGTACGTCTTACAGTTTTAGATGTATTTGAAAGAGATGTGAAAGGTGTTTTTTATGTTGTTGTTGATGACTTGAGTTGATTTTAATGTGGTGACAGCCCTGATATGGCCCTTTGCAGTCGGCTGGGCTATAAGCAACATTACCTTACCTCACCTCTGAAACCTGGAAAAGATTGACCAGCCCTTCTGACTTGCGCACAGCAGCTCTGACCAGCTGCCTTTCTAAATTAATGGAAAAAGTCCATTCTTGACGGATGTGAAAGCTGGAAACTGATGCACTTTGGCCAAAAGAACTGTGTAGTTTCCCCAAGTACCACTCTGCAGTGGATCATTTAGTCGATCTTGGAACCACCACCAGCAACACCTTTATTTACAAATGTGTTGCTGTCTTCTTTCCTTTTTTTTTTCAAAAACCCGGAGAAGGCTTGACAGCGATACTTGGAAGCCTGCTGTTATGGATCTTCACAATTGGTGTTTTTGAGGCCCTCTCCTAGTTTCCACACAAAATAATTTTTTCTGGCCAATTGGTAGTTTTAAAGTCTGCACTACCACTATATCTGACATCCATGAGCCAGGTGTATCTCAGATAAATATCCTTTCTCTTGCTCTCATTTTGGTTACTCGGTAAACCAAGGTTCTGAGTCCCCTTTTGTTTGATGACTCTGTTCTGTACCCAATAGGAGCCACCAGCCTTAGCATATGACTGCAACTTTGTGTGGATAAGACCCAACAGTGGGCAAAGGAAAATGGGTTTACTTTTTCTTGCACCAAAACTTGTGTCCACTTTCAGAGTTTTCAGCAGTACTTCGCTGACCCAGAAATTCATCTGGATAAATTTACCACACCTGCTGTGAAGGAAACCAATTTGGGATCTGTCAGGAACTGAACTACCACACCAGCACTTGAAAACTTGTCAGAAGCAATGAACATTCTGAGAGTTGTGGCACATATTGATTGGGGCTCTGATAAAACTCTAGTCCATCTTTTTAGAGGACACTATAGCATTGTGAAATGCTGCGTTCTGGCAAAGTCATGCTGAACCATCGACATAGAGGACACTATAGCATTGTGATACGCAGCGGTCTGGCAACGTCATGCTGAGCCATTGACATAAAGGACACTATAGCATTGTGATATGCTGCGTTCTGGCAAAAGAAAGTGTATGGTGGCCAGGGATGTCTAAACAAATCCAGGCCTTTGTAGAAAAGTGTACAAGCTGCATCCATGGGCCACAGTTCAGCAGCAAGCAATTCAAAACATTTGCTGAAGGTTACAGATCCCCAACATGTAACAAGCAGTTCTCAGCCCCCCTCCCCCCTCCCCCAGTCCAGTGGTGAAGTGAAAGGTGTACAAACCATAAAAAGAAAACTAAGAAAGAAGACGGAAGACCCAGTCTTAACAAAACTCACTTGCGTCGGAGACTTCTGGCAAGAAAATGTAACTTGAAGATGGATAACAAACTCTTCAAATGCCTCCAGATCCGAGTTTTTAACCATGTGCTACAGATGGACAAAAAGAAGAAATGGTTTTCTGCCATTTGCACACAGGCCATACCTTTAGCACCCACTTGCACCTTTTAAAAGGTGTGGAAGCTCCGAGAGCTTGCATTCCATGTTGCGTACCTCTCACGGTAAACATGCTCTTCTTCAATGCCGGGACTTGTATGATGTTGGACATATAAACACTTTACTGCAGACTCCATGAAAATCATGGTTCCGAGATGTCCAGCCTGATGTGACGAGTTTCTCTAAAATGTTCATCTGATCGAAGATTTTAATGAATTTTTGTTTTCTTTTTACGAAATACTGGTTTGTTTGTTTTTTAATCCGTTGGAACAAGTTGCCTGCATGGTGCGTTTTTTGTTTGTTTGGTTTTTTTTTCGTTTAAATCTATTTTGCAAGTTGACTTCAATAAGATGACAGCCCTGATATGGCCTATGGAGGTTGGCTGGGCCATAAGCAATGGATCTCTCTCTCCCCATGAAAACCATATTCCACTCGATGCGAGTTCCGAGTTCTGAAAGATTAATATTTTTTGTCCAAGCAAAGATTTTATGGAAATTTAGGTTTTCCCATCGGTTTTTTGTGTGTTTTAGAAACACACACACACTTACACACTTGCACGTGCACACACACATAAACACATACACACACATACACTTGCACGCGCACACACGCACTTGCACATGCACACACAAACACGCACACACACACTACACACACACACTACACACACACACACACACACACACTCCACACACGCATACGCACACACACACTCTACACACGCACACACTCCACGCACGCACACGCACACAAACGCGCGCGCGCATGCGCACACAATATGTACAATCTCAGGTGTCGGTAAGCTATGTGTTGATAAGCATTAAACCCTAATAGACACAATGATGCTCCATGGTGTACACCATGTTGAGTTTACATTCCTGACATGGCCCTTTGTGGTCGGCAGAGCTATAAGCTGCAAGAATTGAACTGCAGACCACGTGATTAGCCACTCGCTTTGAAACGTGTGCTTGTAGAGTAGTGGAATTCACACATTCAGCATGAACATGTACTGCAGATTCTGTTGAAGAATTTGTTCAGGGATGTTCTGCCGTCTGTGATTTTTTTTTTTCAGTTTTTGAAAGGTATTTTTCCATTTGATCTGAGTTCATGGGGGTTTTTTTTTTTCTTTTTTTTTTGTTGATTGTATACCTGCAACAAACTGGTCTTTCTTGGCTGCTTGTATACCTGCAACAAAACTGGTCTTTCTTGGCTGCAGGTGGATGTGTGGTAGGGATCCAATATGTATGGAATAAATCCAATGTTACAGCCATGATATGGCCTCCTGTGGTCAGTTTGGCAGTAACCATGGAGATGGTACTAGTAAGTACTCATGAATGAAGGTCATTTAAAAAATGTTTGATACATCACCCAAATAAAAGCATTTGCAGATTACAAGCTCTTATAATGCCTCCAGGGGATTTTTGAAATTTCCTAAACAAAATCTTAAAAGCATGCTTTAACATATGTTACAAATCGGTTTTCTCTTTTTTTTTCCTTTTTTTTTTTTTTTTTTTTTTAATGCTGCCTTCAGTCGTGTACACACATGTACGCTCTCCAACTTGCTCTTGCTTGCACACACATGCATGGTTGACATACCTCGCACACATGCTGTCATGCTTGCATCACACGCACACACACAGAGGTGCCAGCATGCAGGCACATGCTCTCTCTCTCACACACCACACGCACACACACTCGCACACACACACACACACCACTCGCACACACACACCACCACACACACACACACATACACATGCAATCTCTTTCATACACTCCCTCACACAAACATACTCATTCATATGCACACACCTGCAGATAACATGTCACTTGTACACACATGCATGCACACTCACGCGCGCACACAACAACACACACACACACACACACACACACACATCTCTTGCTCTCACACTTCCACTCCCACTTCCATTGCAAAAAGGTAATCCATCACACTCTTTAAGTTTGTACAGTGTATCAGGTGGCAGTGTGTGTGTATGCTGATAAAAATCATATAATGATCCACTTGCTGTACTGTAAAGTGTTGGGATTTACACAACATTCAACATAAACCTGTACTGCAGATTCTGTTGAAGAATTTGTTCAGGGATGTTCTGCCATCTGTGATTTTTTTTTTTTTTTCCAGTTATGAAAGGTATTTCTTCATTTGATCGGAGTTTATGGGGAATTTTTTTCTTTTTTCTTTTTTGTTGATTGTATACCTGCAACAAACTGGTCTTTCTTGGCTGCTTGTATACCTGCAACAAACTGGTCTTTCTTGGCTGCTTGTATACCTGCAACAAACTGGTCTTTCTCGGCTGCAGGTGGATGTGTGGTAGGGATCCAATATGTATGGAATAATTCCAATGTTACAGCCATGATATGGCCTCCTGTGGTCAGTTTGGCAGTAACCATGGAGATGGTACTACGTAAGTACCCAAGAATGAAGGTCATTAAAAAAAAGTTTGATACATCACCCAAATACAAGCTTATGCAGATTATAAGCTCATATAATGCCTCTAGGGGATTTTTGAAATTTCCTAACAAAATCTTCAAAGTGCGCTTTAACATATGTTACAAATCGGTTTTCTCTTTTTTTTTTTCTTTTTTTTTTAATGCTGCCTTCAATCATGCACACACATGTACGCTCTCCAACTTGCTCTTGCTTGCACATACATGCATGGTTGACATGCCTCACACACTTGCTTACATGCTTAGATCACACACACAGAGGAGCCAGCATGCAGGCACTCTCTCTCCTCTCTCTCTCTCTCTCTCTCGCACACACACACACCACACACACACACACTCTCTCTCTCATTCATATGCACACCTGCAGATAACATGTCACTTGTACACACATGCATGCACGCACACACGCGCACACACACACACACACACACACACTCGTCTCTTGCTCCCACACTTGCACTCCCATTTCCCATTGCAAAAAGGTAATCCATCAAATCTTTAAGTTTGTACAGTGTATCAGGTGGCAGTGTGTGTGTATGCTGATAAAAATCATGTAATGATCCACTTGCTGTACTGTAAATGTTGGGATTTACATGACATTCAACATAAACCTGTACTGCAGATTCTGTTGCAGAATTTGTTCAGGGATGTTCTGCCGTCTGTGTTTTTTTTTTCAGTTTTGAAAGGTATTTTTTCATTTGATTGGAGTTTATGGGGATTTTTCTTTTTCTTTTTTTTTTTTTTTCTTTTTTGTTGATTGTATACCTGCAACAAACTGGTCTTTCTTGGCTGCAGGTGGATGAGTGGTAGGGATCCAATATATATGGAATAATTCCAATGTTACAGCCATGATATGGCCTTGTGTGGTCAGTTTGGCAGTAACCATGGAGATGGTACTACGCAACTACCCAAGAATGAAGGTCATTAAAAAAAAAACGTTTGATACATCACCCAAATACAAGCTTATGCAGATTACAAGCTCTTTTAATGCCTCTAGGGGATTTTTAAAATTTCCTAACAAAATCTTCAAAGTGTGCTTTAACATATGTTACAAATCGGTTTTTGTCTTTTTTTTTTTTTTTTTTTTTTTAATGCTGCCTTCAATCATGCACACACATGTACGCTCTCCAACTTGCTCTTGCTTGCACATACATGCATGGTTGACATGCCTCAACACTTGCTTACATGCTTGCATCACAACACAGAGGAGCCAGCA
>CM065746.1:13247197-13275189 GCA_033310375.1 Conus canariensis
GGTACCAGCGTAAATGATATCTTCAGGACAACTCCCAATTTGAGGTCTGTGGCTGGAATGTGTGTGCGTGTATATGCTTGCATTTTTTTTTTTAAATGGATGAAACTATATGTCTGTTAATGCTGGTAATTGGAATTGAACTCACAGTTTGTCCAGAGATCATGAAATGTCCGGTTGATTACTTTTTTTTTCCTCCGAATGTTGTAGTAAAACTTCATCCTGATTATTCTGTTGGATCCAGGTTCTTTTTCCAAACTGATCATTCCTTTGTCATTTTGCCAAGAGAATGTGCAGATGCTGCTTTGGCTAATAGTTGCTATAGTGTTTGTTGAGCTTAATGAAGATGTGTCTGTGATCGATGCCACACATGCTATCACACAGCGGAGGCTCCTTTTGGGTAGTAACTAACCCCCTAATCTTATGTTTAACTATGGTGAAATAGGTTCTTTCTGACAAAACCTACTTTCCAGCCCACACAATGCGAGACATAAACACTTTACAGCCGAGTCCATGAAAACCCTGTTCAGAGATGTCCTACCTGACGTGACCTTCGAGTTTCTGAAAGAAACCGATTTAAGATTTTATGGAAGAAAGATTTTTAATGAAGTTTCTGATGCGTTTTTAGAAGATGTATTTTAAAGAGATGTGTGAAAGGGGGGGGGGGGGGTGTGTGAAAGGGTTTTTTTTTTTTTTTTTTTTTTTGACGAGTTGATTTTAACGTGGTGACAGCCCTGATATGGCCCTTTGCGGTTGGCTGGGCTATAGCAACATTACCTTACCTTATTTTCCAGCCCCATTCATCAGCATACCTTGGCACAAGCTGATGCTCTCTCTCCCCCTGATGTTTCTGTGCATGTCATTTAGCCAAGAGAATGTGCAGATGCTGCTTGGCTAATAGATACAATACCATTTGTTGAGCTTAATGATGATGTGTCTGCCATCGATGCCAGTGTCCAGAACAAGTTTGGTCTTTACGTGTTACCTCGCAGCAGAGGCTTTTTCTGGGTAGTAACCGTCTAATCCTGCATTAACTGAAATGAAAAAGGTTCTTTCCAACACCAATCAGTTTCAAACCCGATTCATCGGCATACTCTCTTGCTGATTTTTCCAGTGTTTCTGGGCATGTCAAAAATTGACACGGCCTGATGTTTTGCGCATGGAAGTTAGCAGTTGTTGCTCTTTGGTTAGATTTCCCCTCCTATGGTTAGTGTTGTAAAGGCAATTAATATGAAACTTGTCTAGAATTTTTTTTTCCTGATGTATTATAAAGATTTTTTTTTTTTTAACCGAAGAGTGCCTATAAGCCGTCAGCTGACGCCGAAGTAAAATGCTTTCCCAGTGCCTATGGGCCGTCCACTGACGTCATGCATTTTTCTTGAATTTTCATTCATAACTATTTCTATTAACGGACTCGAATAGAGTGTGCGTAGTAAGCCTTATATGTCTGTAGTATTAAAATGATATGCAAATGACCACACGTAGACCATTTATTCTCATCGCTGACTGGATGACCAGCCAGCACTTTGTCTCGCTTGCGAAGATGGCGGCGCAACCTTTGACAAGCATAGCGACCAAATCAACGTACTTACAGCTGAGCAGGCCCTGCTAATCATTTTTGACAAAGACAGTAATCTTTTATTCAATGACTTGCTCGAGCATGAAGGTGAGATGATGATAGTGATGGAATTGCCGACCATATTCGTAAGTGACCTCAGTGTGTGCTCAGCTGATGGCTCACCAGCGTCGAACGAGCTAGTCTAGTGTGTACTCTGCACTGTATGAGTAACAATAAAATGGCACAGCCAATGTTAGGTAGGTACTTGAGGTCTGACCAGCACGCTGGGCTAATGCACAGGCCAGACATCTAAGTTGTCATGAGACCCTCTTCAACACTCTGATTTTGGGTCATTAATCCATCAGCATTAACACACTGCCTACAGTATCGACCTCGAGATTTCCTCTTAATACCGGATCGACAGCTGAATACTAGGTCAATGACTTCCACTATTGCATATCCCAGAATGCAATTGCAACAGAAAAGTCTTTCGGTAGGACCATTTCTGGACGCCATTTTGGTTTTTTGTTGCAAGAGTTTTGGGAGTAGTTTTGCTGCTGTGAATTTTCAAATTTGGGGGGGGGGGGGGGGGGGGTTTCCATAAAGATTTTCTGGAAAAATGGCGGATCAAGTACAATGCAGCAGCTGCTGACCGATTTTGAGGCTGGAATCGATAATGATTCGGGCGATGATAATGATGATGTCAAATTGCCCATTGCTGTTGCCGCTTGTTTTGACAGCGAGGAACTCGGGTCAGTCAGTGGGTGTGGCCCATGATTTGCCTATGGGAGTGCCACCTTTAGCCTTTTGATTTCAAAAGAATTTTGGCAGACTTCGAGCAAGAAACAACTTGATTTGCTGCACAAAAGCAAGCAGAAAAGGATGAAGATGAACTCTGGCCTAAATTAAAAACTGCCTCGTTTATCAAAAGGCAAAGAGGAGATGGACAAGAGGTACATCATCAGCATAGTGTGTATGGGGGGAAGAATTGCTTGGTGCGCTTGTGCAAAAACACATTTTTACTGAATTCCATCACAGTTTGAAAGTCCAGTAATCTGTTATTTTTTCCCCACAGTAATTGAAGACAACAGAAGTTGAATTATTTAGTGTACAGAGCATATAGAACGACTTTTTTGTTCTTGAGGGTTTCAGTACTTTGTTTAGACTTGGAAAAGACAACAGAAGTTGAATTATTTAGTGTACAGAGCATATAGAACGACTTTTTTGTTCTTGAGGGTTTCAGTACTTTGTTTAGACTTGGAAAATCTATGTGCTCATAATCCATAACATTCTGTGGGTTGAGTGAATTTAGGGAGAATTGTTTCAGCACTGAGAACACTGAAGTCTGTTCGTCGTCTTTTTTCTCCTGGTGACGCCACCTTGATGTAACAAACTCATGCCCACTGGTCTAACAGCTCTCATTTTTTCACACCTGATTTATGATGCACAAATTCTGGCCACCACAAACTATTTTTTTTAGTTCAAACTGCAAGCTGTCTTTGTAAGTTTCAGAAGTGGTGAATACAAATTGTCGATAAAAGTTACTGCTGCCCTTGGTTTCTAGAATTAAGTGAATTCCACTGCATACAGGTAGGTCAGTGACATTGTCTGTTTAGTGATGACCTTGTGGATAAAATGGTAAAGAGGAGCCAAGGTGTTGTGTAAATGCCAACCATCTGCATCCCTGTTCATCATTTTTTCCTTGTTTCACCCATGTATTCATGGTTTTTGTGTGTGTGTGTGGGGGGGGGTTATGTGTGGGGGGGGGGGTTATGTTGTCTTTGTTCTGTTTTTCATAGTCTTTTTCCATTGTGAAAATAGATCTCTATTTTTCATAGTGTTTTCCATTGTGAAAATAGATCTCTATTTTTCATAGGTTTTCCATTGTGAAAATAGATCTCTATTTTTCATAGTGTTTTCCATTGTGAAAATAGATCTCTATTTTTCATAGTGTTTTCCATTGTGAAAATAGATCTCTATTTTTCATAGTGTTTTCCATTGTGAAAATAGATCTCTATTTTTCATAGTGTTTTCCATTGTGAAAATAGATCTCTATTTTCATAGTTTTTCATTGTGAAATAGTCTTATTTCATGCGTTTTCCATTGTGAAAATAGATCTCTAGAACTTAACTAGCAGCGAGAACCTTGAAATGCAGAACTGCAAATGTCAATTACATTTGGGGATGGGTGGGGGAAGGGAATAAACTGAATGTCAAAGTCGAACTAGAACGTCAAGCGACACAATTTTTGTTTGTTCCAGAGTGGCTGCTGATGTCGCCAGTGCCAGCGTAAATGCTATCGTCTGGAGAACTCCCAATTTATAAGCAGATTGGATTTGTTAATTTGATGAATAAACGTCTTTCTTTGGGTGGTGTGTGTTTTAGTATAGTAACCTTTGATAGAGTTGATATATAGAGACCAGTTGTGATGGGTTTCAGCATGTGTTTAATCAGCCATCTCGATTCCAGAGAGAGGGGGGGAGTGCTCCGAACAAGCAGAAGCATCGGGTAGCGGGTCGTCTCCCATTATGTGAATCGCATGATGTGAGTGCACACATGTTACATCTCCCTTTCTTGGAAACTGATGTAACTCCCACATAATAACAAAATATCCTAACTGCCTACAATGAATTAATAAAAAATGATCATTAACAATCTTAATAATTTCGATCTACAATTTTGATCATTAACAATCTTAATAATTTCGATCTACAATTTTGACTTTCTACCCAAAACAACCAAATAGACTAGCTAACTTACCAAAATCAACTATGATATTGGGAAGGTTACACTGAAGGAACTGTGGCGACTGGCTTGTCATCCTGGAGTAGGGTTGCCCCAAGGCCATGTTGGCTTGCATCCACCTGTAGAGTTGCTGGTTTTGAGGGGTCAAAGAATACAAGGACAGGCTGGTTTGAAATGACTTGCTTCGTTTTCTCAAAGGCTTCCTGTTGTGGGAAGTCCCATTGGAAGTCAGCATCAGCTTTCAGCAGGTCTCTCATGGGCTTGGTGATTTCTGAAAGTTGTGGTGCAAACTTGCTGAGGTACGTGATCATTCCCAAGAGAGTTTGGAGTTCCTTTTTCTCTGTCGCGGGTGGCATGTTCACTATGGCTATGATCTTGGAATCGTCTGGTTTGAGGCCTTCTGCTGTGATGATATGCCCAAAGTATTCAACCAATTGTGAACCAGTGGTCAGCTTTAGGTTCTTTTCAATGGCTCTCTGCAGAATGGCTTTCAGGTGGGCATCATGGTTCCTCCCTGGTGGCTCCGGAAACCATGACGTCTGAGTGTTACTCCTGGTATTCCTTCAAAAATTTCATCCATTTTCCTTTGAAACTCATCTTTGAAATTCATTTGAAACTTTGAAATTGTTTTGCATGCGATTGTGTATACACTCTTAAGCATGTGTTGACTGAGTGTGATGATCTCAGTGAGATCAGAGGAAAATATTTTGATAAAATGTCACTTAGTGAGCTTTTTAGAAATGTGCAAGTATCTGTGATATTTCAGTTTTTAAGAGATGTGAACATGTTTTATAAGATTTAGTTGTTGTTTTTTACATTTTAAGGTTGCAGATTGCATATGCGTTTGTATAACTCAAGTCACGTAATGACCCTCAGTGTATAACTCTGATATCGCCTCTTTATGGTGGAAAGGGCTTGTCCTTTATAACTATATCATCTTGGGCATTGATGAGTCCAAAGGGAAGTCTCCTGAAGCAGTATCGCCCAAATGGAGTGTTGAAGGTGGTTAGAACTGATGACTGCTCTGCCAGTATCCGGATTTTGCATCCAATTTACTGAAGTACTTGGCTTGTGGCATTTTTGCCAGGGCATCTTCTAACGTTGGCATGGAGTAGTGAGGTCGCTGGATCTGTGTTGAGATCCTTGGGGTCTAGACAGATCCTCAGTTGCCCGTTAGGCTTTTCGACGATAACTAAAGAGTTGACCTAGTCAGTAGGTTTACTGACCTTGTGGATGACCTCCATCTTCTCCATCCTATCTAGCTCTCTTCTGAGCTTGTCCTTCAGGGCATGTGGAACGCGCCTGGGTGGGTGCACAACTGGAGTAGCGTTGGGTTTGAGGTGTATGGTTACATCCCCTTCCAGCGACCCGAGACCATTGAAGGCATCCTTGTACTCTTCAAGTACCGATTCCTTGGTCATTGCAGCAGTGCCATCGACTGAGAGCAGTAGCTGGATTATACCTATATCCATGCATGTCCATAGACCTAGCACTGGTTGAGCATGGCAGGTGTTGGCAATGATGAACTCATGGTTGACAGTTTTCGTCTTGTGGACGCAACGGAGTGAGATGCTTCCTCTCACATCAAGGGGTTGTCCTGTATAACTGTACAACCGATGGTTGGTTTTGCAGATTGGTGGTGGATTGCTCAGCTGTTTGTACCTTGAAAAGGGAATGACGACTTGGGCTCCTGTATCGATCTTGAACTGCATGCAATCCTGGTGTCAAGGAGTTCGGCAAATGCTGTGTCAGGCTGTTGTACACTTCGTCCAATGGAATCGATGTACAGATCAGGGGAGCCGTCGTCACTTTCTCCTTCAATGAGGTGTATGTTTCTTTTGTCTTTTTCATGCACATTTTTTCCACAGTGGTTTTTCTTTCGACAGTAATGGCACGTCTGGCCATATGCTGGACATGGATGTTTGGCATGAGTGCCTCCACAGTTTCTGCAGTTTGTTATGCTGGCTGGTCCATTTCGTCTGCCTTTAGGTGGGTATTCTTGCTGTTTTTTCAGTGTGCCTCTTTTCTTGATGGCAGCAATATGGGATGGTGCAGCTAGTGCACTTGATGGGCCTGCCGTTGATGCGAGGTGCTGTTTTGTTGTTTCAAAGGCAGTGCCTATTTCAATGACGGACTCCATAGTGAGGCGATCTCCTTCAGTCAGCAGTTTTTCTCTGTCAGGGGATTCTGTCACGCACTATTTCCTCTTTTAAATCATCTGGATATCCTCATTGTTTTATCAGATTGCGGAGATCGGAGACGAATTCAGTGGAGGTCTCACCAGATGGTTGTCTTCGCTCATGGAAGACATACCTTGCAAAGACCTTGTTGGATTTAGGTTCTGTGTGTGCGGTAAATTTGGTTAGGAGTAGGTCAAGGTTTTTACTATCTGCTTTTGGCCGACCCAGATGAGGAGGTATGCTGCTTGTTCTTCTGGGTTCGCACGTTTCAAGGGGCCTCTGAACATAAGATCTGCATGCTGTTTAAAGTTTGACCATTCGGCTTTAAAATTCTTGGCCTCCCGCCCCCATGGGCTGGCCTTCTCGTGGCGGGGTGTTTCTTGACCAACCTGTGCCCACCCCTTTTTCTTGTCTTTTCTACTGTTCTGCCTACCGTGTCTTTTGCTACCTCTTTTCACCCATAAAGTCTCCCCACATCATCTGCCGCTTCTATGTCGTCTTGTTTATTCCTTCCCGGTTCTTCAATCTGTTCTTTCATCTATTTTTTCCAGTCTTCCTTTTCAATGCTTCTTTTTCTGAGACCTATCGGAGTGGTGGCCCTAAGTCGCTCACAATCTAAGGTGCTGACACTGGCCGAAAGATGAATGGCTCTGCGTTAGCGAGTCGCTACAGCAGTCCTGTCTGGTTTTGTGGGACGGTATCGGGCAGACGGACGTCCTATGAGTTCATCTTCGCATGTCCTTCATAGGGCCATCCATTGTCCCTTCCCTAGCACGGCAGCTCTCCTAGGGTGATTTGAATTCCTGCCATCATTGAGCCTACGCCTTATGAGCAATCAAAACAGTCATTCCAAACGTCTGAGGGAATATGATTCGGATTCTGAGGAAGAAGTCAGGTTTGTGGCTAAGCAGAAGGAAATGTGGCCGAGATTCCTGGTAGTGGATGGCTTCCAGGGTCTCAGTGCATTTCTGTTTCAGAAATGGTTGGAGGGTGTATCAAAGTCTTACTTGGAAGTAAAAAAAAACCAAAAAGACGGGACATACCTTGTAAAATGCCCGACCGAATGTTCATCGTCCCAGCTTAAAAAGGCAGATGGTACGAAGGCAAAGTTCGGAAGCAGGGAGGTCTTGGTTAAGGTGTCCGGCCATCGTACGTTGAACTCCTGCAAGGGAGTGATACGTTGCGGTGGTTCAAGACACCTTAGAGATGTCTTGAAAGACGCCTCAGAGGCTGAACTGAAGGATTATTTGGCGGAGCAGGGAGTTTTGGATGTGCGGCGTCTTTCCGCTTTCCGAAAAGGAGAAAGGATACCCACATTTACCTATATCCTGACGTTTGGCATGGCACAGATTCCAGTAGATGTGAAAATCTGCTACGAAAATGTCAAGGTGGATGTCTTCATTCCTTCACCCATGCGCCGTTTTAAATGTCAGAAATTCGGACACACAAAGGACAGGTGCAGGGCCACCTCAGAAGTCTGTAAAAGATGTGGCAAAGAAGCTCATGACACTAGTGTCGCATGTGATGCCTCCTGCGTCAATTGTTCCGGGAAGCACAATCCAGCTCCAAAGATTGCCCTCAGTAGAAATTGGAGTCTGAGATTCAAAGGGTACGAGTGTCTGAGTGTGTGACATTTCTTGACGCAAAAAGGAAAGTCCTTCAGGAAAATCCTTCTGGCAAAAGCTACTCATCTGTATTGACATCAAAGCCAAAGATGATAGATCAGGCAAGCCAAGCAGATCTGTGCCCTTGTGCATGTTCAAAGCCATTAAACAAGTCAGCTTCATCCAATCAGACTTCAGCTGTGTTAAAAGATTCCGCTGTTTCTGCGTCGGTTGTCACCTGTACCCGCTGTTTCTGCATCAGTTGTCGCACCTGTACCAACAGTATCTTTGTCGAGTTCAGTTTCTGAGGGTGCTACGAATACAAAGTCGAGCAAAAGTGATGATTTGAGGAGAGATTCTATTGGGGTTTCTCCACAAAAGAACAAGTTATCGGGCGGTTCGAAGGGTGCTGGTGGTGCAAGACACCCATCACAGGCTAAGCCTGATCCCCCACCCAAACCACATAACAAGTACGAGAAACAGAAAAAGATTTCAGATTGCCTTAAAAAAGGCGAAGCTTCTTTTTCTAGCTCCAACAGGTTTCGGGTACTGTCTGGGGAAGAGATGTCTGATTCAATGACCCGATGTTTTTTTTTTTTTTAAACGCTGTATTTGATGTATTGTTCTTTTACATTTTACCTTATTTTAACCTTTTTTATGAGTATTCTGCAGTGGAATATAAGAGGGTTGAGGAGTAATTATGATGATTTGCTCCTATTATGTAAAAGTTCTTCTCCCAATATTATTGCTTTGCAAGAGCATCAGATTCAGCAGCCGATTCCCATTAGAAACTATGCTTGTTTATCTAAATATCCTAATTCAAACTCAGGTGGTGTATGCCTTTATATCCATAATTCTCTCCCTGCAGCAGAAATTCCATTGAACACTTCTTTACAAGCTGTGGCAGCAACTGTTTCTGGTAATAACACTTTTTCTGTATGTTCCATTTATCTTCCTCCTGAAAATGTTTCCAAACAAGACCTTGAGAACCTTATTGAGCAATTACCATCACCGCTCCTTCTCCTCGGAGACTTTAATGCCCATTCTCCCATTTGGGGTGATCCGCGTTCGGATAATAGAGGACAGACGATTGAGAGCCTCATTTCCGAACATCAACTATGTATTTTGAATAACGATCAACCGACCTTTGTTCATGCTACGTATGGAACTTCCTTAGCTATTGACTTATCTCTCTGTTCTCCCTCTCTACTTCTAGATTACAAATGGGAACCTCATGATTTATGCGGCAGTGACCATTTCCCCATTTTATTAGAAAGTTTGGCTACATCTGATGATGAGACATCAAAATGTTGGAATTTGAAACATGCTAATTGGGCCTTGTTTGAACTTCAGTGCAAGACCAAAATAACTACAGTCATTCTTTCTCAGTCAGATCCTATGGACACCTTTACTTCTATCCTGATGGACATAGCGTCCGATTGTATTCCTAAATCTGTGATAGATAAAAAAAAAACTCCTAAAGTGCCTTGGTTTAATAATGAGTGCAAAGAAGCTATTAGAAATCGCAGGAAAGCGCTTAGAAAATTCCGAAAACATCCGACGGAAGAAAATCGAATCGAGTATAAAAGACTAAAATCTAAAGCGAAGTATATTATCAAAAGATGTAAAAAGAACTGGTGGCGTAACTTTTGTTCCTCCTTAAATTCTACATCATCTGCCCGAGTATGGAAATCCATCAAAAGAATCAAAGGGAAAAGATCTTCTGGTTTGAGACACCTGAAAATCAATGGGAAACCAATTTTGGATAGAAAAGACATAGCAAACCTCTTGGCCTCTTCCATCTGGTTATTCCAGTAAATTTCAAAAAAATTAAAGTAGAATCAGAGAAACGCCATCCTCAATTTTTATCTGACAATTCTGAGGACTACAAAGTTCTATTTTCACAGTGGGAATTAGACCAATCCATCCACAAGTCTAACAATTCAGCATTTGGCCCAGATGAGGTTCATTATGAAATGCTTCGTCATCTTCCAGCGGAAAGTCGTTCTATTCTTCTTCAGATTTATAACGGTATTTGGGAATCAGGAAGTTTTCCCGAAAAATGGAAGGAAGCTATTATTGTACCCATCCCTAAACCAGGTAAGGACAACTCGGATCCGAATAACTACTGTCCTATAGCGTCGACAAGTTGTCTTTGTAAAACTATGGAAAGGATGGTCTCGGCGCGTCTCTTGTGGACGCTAGAGGATAAGGGTTTATTGGCCAATATTCAATGTGGCTTTCGTAAGAAAAGGTGTACTATATAGACCATCTTGTACGTTTGGAATCTTTTGTGCGAGAAGCCTTCGCTCGCAAACAGCATGTTATCTCTATATTTTTTTACTTGGAGAAAGCATATGACACCACCTGGAGGTACGGCATTGTGAGAGACCTTTTCAACATGGAGTTTAGGGGCAGGCTCCCCGTTTTTATTGAACATTTTTTACAGGATCGTTGTTTCCGTGTGCGTTCAGGATCAGTTCTGTCAGACTTCTTTGTTCAAGAACAGGGAGTGCCCCAGGGAAGCATTTTATCTCCCTTGTTGTTTTGTATCAAAATTAACAATATTGTTGAGTCTGTTGTAAAAGGTGCCGATGCTTCTTTGTAGATGACTTCTCCCTTGCGATTAGAGGGAAGTTTTTACCTTCAGTAGAACGTCGACTTCAGTTATGTGTCAAGAACATCCAAGAGTGGGTTGAAGAGAATGGTTTTAAATTTTCACAGTCCAAGACTGTGTGTATGCATTTTACGAAACTTAGAGGCCCTTTTGGAGAGCCGGACATTAAGATTTCTGGTGAATCGATCAAAGTTGTGCATGAAGCCAGATTTTTAGGCATGATTTTTGATGAGAAGCTCACGTTTTTACCTCACATTAGAGATTTGAGGGCAAGGTGTTTTAAAACTTTAGATATATTAAAGGTGGTTGGTCGCTCCGATTGGGGCGCGGACAGATTTACTCTGTTAAACCTTTATTGAGCTCTAGTGAGATCAAAGCTCGATTACGGTTGCCAGGTGTACGGGTCAGCTGCACAGTCTTCCTTGAAGCTATTGGACACGGTTCATGATCAAGGTCTACGGATAGCTCTTGGTGCTTTTAGAACATCGCCAATCTCTAGTTTGTATGCGGAGGCTCATGAACCATCTGTAAACCTCCGTCGTACTAAACTCGGTATGAATTATTATTTAAAGTTGAAGGCTTCCCCAGAGAATCCAGCCTACTCTTGTGTTTTTGAGCCTCCACCTGCCAGCCTGTTTGAGGCATCTACGTTGACCCCTCCTTTTGGCCAGAGAGTAAAGGACTATTTTGAAGAGGCTAACATAAATTTAGTGGATGTTGATGACCTTACTGTTGCCGGTGTCCCGCCATGGAGACTGGTAACTCCACAAATAGATTACTCTCTCTCTGCTTATAAGAAAGAAACAACAAGTCCAGAGATTTATAAACATTTGTTTTTAGAAAAGAAAGAGAAACATAAACATCGAACATTTCTCTATACGGATGGTTCCAAATTGGAAGAGAAAGTTGCTGCAGCATCGACATCTGCCTCGGGCCATTCTCATTCTTTTCGTCTGAAAGATCATTCTTCTATTTTTACTGCAGAATTAGAAGCACTATACTTAGCTTTAAAGACTGTGCAAAGTTCAACTCGAAAGTCTTTTGTTATAGTAGTTGACTCTCTCTCAGTTAATATCCATTTTAGAACTTTTAACCGAACTCCCTGTAGATAAAGATGGCCTTTTGGCCAGTCAACAGTGCGGTTTCTGGAAATACCACTCGACAGTCGACCATCTAATCCGTCTGGAAACCACCATCCGCAATGCCTTTGTCAATAAACAGCATGTGGTCGCTATCTTTTTCGACCTCGAAAAAGCGTATGATACCACGTGGAAATTGGGAATTCTTCTGGACCTGCACAGACTTGCTTTCCGTGGTCACCTGCCTCTGTTCATACAGAACTTTTTGGCTGATCGACAGTTCCAGGTGCGTGTTGGCACCACACTTTCTGACATCCATGGGCAGGAGTTGGGTGTCCCTCAAGGGAGCATCCTTTCTCCTGCCCTTTTCAGCATTAAAATCAATGACATTGTGAAATCGGTAAGCCAGGGCTCCGAGTCCTCTCTGTTCGTTGACGACTTTGCGCTGTACGCAGTGGGAGCTTCTTACCCCAGCGTACAGCGTCGACTCCAACTTTGTGTCAACAAGATCCAGCAGTGGGCCGAGGAAAACGGGTTTACCTTCTCACGTACCAAAACTCAGTCAATCCATTTTCACAATTTTCGTCAATTTTTTGCTGATCCTGAAATTCGTCTGGACAAGTCCACCATTCCAGCTGTAAAAGAAGCCAAATTCCTTGGAGTTATTTTTTATCAAAAACTCAACTTTCTCAGCCACATTAAAAATCTCAAAACCTCTTGCCAGAAAGCTCTGAATATTCTGCGGGTCGTAGCACACACTGACTGGGGTGCTGATAAGAAAAGTTTGCTGCATCTCTACAGAGCCCTGGTCCGCTCCAAACTGGATTATGGTTGTGCTGTGTACGGCTCTGCAAGACCCTCTTATCTGAAACTCTTGGACCCTATCCACCATCAAGGGCTTCGTCTCTGTCTTGGAGCATTCCGCACCACCCCTGTGTACAGCCTGTACGCAGAGGCAGGTGAACCCTCACTGTCCAACCGCAGGCTGAAAATGTCTCTAAATTACTATATCAGACTGTTCTCAGAACCACAGAATCCTGCCTATGACTGTGTCTTTGACCCCCAGTTTCAAAACAAATTTGAAAACAACCCTAACTGTATTCCGCCGTTTGGTGTTCGTATGCGGTGTTCGTATGCAGCCTCACGCGCGGAATGCAGGTCTAGACCTAGGAGTTGTGTCTGATTTTTCCAAGTTTCCAGATCAGCCTCCGTGGACCTTTTTCACACCAGAGATTCGTTTTGATCTCGCAGCTTTTCGTAAAGAGTCCACCAGCTCTCAGGCATACAAGGCATTGTATGCTGACCTCTGTTCAAAATTCCATCCTGTCAGAAAATTTTCACTGACGGTTGCAAGTCTGAGGATGGAGTGGCCTGTGCAGCCTATTGCCCTGGTGCTCCTTCTCAGATACTGTTAAAGCATATACCTTCAGATGCTTCTGTCTATTCTGCTGAACTTAGTGCTCTGGTTCTGGCATTGAAAATAATTTCACAATCTACGAAGAGGGACTTTCTGGTTCTGTCGGATTCGCTGTCAGCTTTGGAGGCCATAGCTGGCCGCAACCTTCAGCATCCAGAACTTTTACATTTTTTTGAACTTTTTAGCAAGTTGAAAGCGGATGGTTACAACATTATTCTGGCTTGGGTTCCTGGTCATGTTGGCATCGGAGGTAACGAAATGGTTGATCGTTTAGCCAAGAATGCCACAAGAGAGAAATTGTCCAATATTTATATCCCTTGCTCAGATCTGAAACCCAAAATTAACGATTATGTGAGAGACCTCTGGCAGGAGGATTGGAACACACAGACGGATAACAAACTCCTTCAGATCCGTCCAAACCTTAAGGAGTTCCTCCCATCTACATCTGGTGGTCGTAAAGAAGAAACAGTTCTGTGCCGGCTGCACACCGGCCATTCGTATTTTACCCATTCGTACCTTACCCATTCGTACCTTTTAAAGAATGAAAAGCACCGTGGTGCATTCCATGTGCCACTCACAATGAAACATATTCTTTTAGAGTGTTGGGACTTGCACGATGTGAGACACAAACATTTTACAGCAGAGTCCATGAAAATCCTGTTCAGAGATGTCCCGCCTGATGTGATCTTTGAGTTTTTGAGAGAGATTAACATTTTTCATCTGATTTAAGATTTTACGGATGAAAGATTTTTAACGAAGTTTCTGGTGCGTTTCTAGAAGATGTCATTTAAAGATGTGTGAAAGGTTTTTTTTTTTTATAAATGACTTGTGAGTTGATTTTAACGTGGTGACAGCCCTGATGTGGCCCCTTGCGGTCGGCTGGGCTATAAGTAACATTATCTTATCTCCTGTAGATAAAGATGTGTTTTGGTGGGTCCCTAGCCACTGCGGTATTATGGGCAATGAGATGGCGGACAGACGAGCAAAGAAAGCGTTAAATGATCCTGTCAAGCGATCCCATTGGTTACCATATCCGGATCTTAAACAGCTAATAAATAAGTTTGTAAAGAAACGTTGGCAAGATGATTGGAATCGGAAAACAAACTTCATGAGATAATGCCAGACTTGTCTGAATGGTTACCTTCGGTTTGCAAAAACAGGAAAGAAGAACGTGTTTTAAGTAGACTGCATATTGGACATAGTTATGTTGCTCATTCTTTCCTCTTAAAGGGAAAAGATCGGCCCCATTGTTTTGCATGCAATTGTGTATACACTCTTAAGCATGTGTTGACTGAGTGTGATGATCTCGGTGAGATCAGAGGAAAATATTTTGATAAAATGTCACTTAGTGAGTTTTTTAGAAATGTGCAAGTATCTGTGATATTTCAGTTTTTAAGAGATGTGAACATGTTTTATAGCTCTGATATCACCTCTTTATGGTGGAAAGGGCTCGTCCTTTATAACACACCTTTATGGTGGAAAGGGCTTGTCCTTTATCTATCTTGGCCTCCCAGTTCATAGTTGGGTTTTGCTGTGGTGCAGCCATTGTGATCTGTACCACTGTACCACATGCGCACTTTTCCTCTCCTTTGTGACAAATGACGTATTTTATGTACCAGTCCTAACACCACTTTGAGAGTGGAGCAAGGGTCTGCCACATGAAACGCCAATTGATCTGCTTAAGAGACTACGTTGTTTTGTAGCTTTTAGCTGAAATCATTGAATTAGCACGACCACGTGGCGCCGAATGACTGTTGGTGTGGGAGTACGGCAAACGTAATTGGTAAAGTGATCAAGTTGGCTTACGTTTTGATAATGCTAAACGCTGAAGAAGCTTACTTGTTGCTCTACATATCAAACGGGTTCCGACACCATGTTTTAGTATAGTAACCTTTGATAGAGATGATATATAGAGACCAGTCGTGGTGATGGGATTCGGCATGTGTTTAATCAGCCATCTTGATTCCAGAGAGGGGGGGAGTGCTTGGAACATGCAGAAGCATCGGGTAGCGGGTTGTCTCCCATTATGAGTGCACACATGTTAGTGCATTTTTTTTTCTCGTATGGTTCCAGTTTCCTAAAAGTTGTGTATTTACATACTGTGTGCTCTTTATTCTGCTCCTGGATTATACAGATCTGGCTGTTACTGGACTAGAATGCATAGCACGACCTTTAAGTTTGTCGCTTTAGTGTCCAACATGCCAACATAGTCATTTTTATGTGGGTGAAGCCCTTCCCTTTGTCAATTAACCGCATCTGCTTATCAAGGAGTCATTTGAAGTTCAAAGGCACGTGTGAACTGCATTTATTTCGGACGAAACTTTAATAAGCCCAATTCCCACTGCATACACTGGCATGGGGGGGGGAGGACTTTCCAAACCTAGACTGTAATGAACCTATCCTTGCTTTATTGGTTTCGACATCCAGCAGTTTTATGTTGTACTGGTACTTGCTCCTCGACACTAAAACTCTTGTTGGTAAACCAGTATGGTGAACTGATTGGGTTGAACGAGTGTTCCTGGTGAGCAAAGAAGCTCCCATTTATGTACTGTAGCCAGATAAGTAGTCCAACAAATTTGTGTGCAGATCCCACTGGCCCCCATGGGCCGGCCTTCTCGTGGCGGGGCGTTTCTCGACTAACCTGAGCCCACCCCTCTTTCTCATCTTTCCTGTTTTTCTGCCTACTGTGTCTTTTACTATCTCTTCCCCCCCCCTAGAGTCTCCCCACAGAAACTGCAGTCTCTCTTTCGTCTAGTTTCTGCCTACCTGGCGCTTTACTCTGTACTTTAATCTTTACTTACAAGCCTTCTTTGGAACACTACTTTTCTCTGCGGTGCATCCTGTAAGTGGGGGGGAATGAGATCCTGGTGATTGAGAGAGCCTACTGTTCTCAACACATCACTTTGGCTCGGACGTCCTAAGATGGGTGGCATACATTGGCCGGTGCATGTCAATCGGCTGCCTCTACGTGAGGTTGGGTCAAACTGGCTAGTTCTTGGCTGGCCTTGGAAACCTTGTAAGTGTTCACCGTCTGTCCCCGGCGGTGTGTCCTGATCTTGGCGGAATAGGTTTATGTTCTATCTGGTGTATATCCCTGCTGAAACCCGGATGGGGTCAAGAGTTGGATTTCCCCTTGACCCTGGCCCCTTGTTGAACTCCATGGTGGGTGGGTAGGCAGGGATGAACTTTAAAAACTCGGAACTATGGCTCCCTCCCAACAAAAACGGAAAAGAAATTGTTCCTCAGACTCAAACTTGGATTCAGACTCATGATGAAATAAGGACAGCATCTGGTTTTTGGCCTTGTTGGTTGGTGATGGAGGGTGTAGACGAAGCTCGCCGTCTCTGTGGGGTGAATGGATTGAATCCTTTTGCTATTTCGAGAGGAGTAGGACAACTCTCCTGCGTACCCAAATCCATGAAACGGCTATGAAATGGTGGTGCCTTTTTGAGATATGTTGACGACGTTGATTGACAGGCCAATGGGAGTGACACCTCACAAAACTTTGAATTCGAGCAAGGGCGTGATCAGGTGCCGTGATTTGAGAGGTGTTTCAGAGTTATAAAGAAGGAACTGTTCATTTACATTTTCTATGTTGGATCCACACATGAACTCTGTGGTTCCATATGTCCAAAGGTAAGATGACCAAAGGTAAGATGAAATGGCTGGCACCGGGGGGGGGGGGGGGGGGGCGGGCGGGGGCGGCTTCCTTGACCTTAATTTCCCCCCCCTGCAATTTTTTTTTTCGGGGCCCAGTGAAAATTCTTTTTCAATTTGGTCTATAAAGCTGGTGCTAACGTGTATATTTCTTTTGGCTGCCTTTCCTGGATGAAAATTTTGTTCGAGTTGTCTTCCCCCTTGGTTGAATCTTTATTCATTACAACAGAAGATGCATGTTAAAAGTAATGTTCATTCATTCATTCATTCATTTCGTATCGCATGCTTGGGATCTTTTCCATACAGGCTTGCCATTATACGAAATGACCGACGCCAGTTCCCTTGGGCAAGCCGCTTTCTTCGTTCATTGTCGGAGTTTTGATCCAAATTATTCTACGAAATTCGGACTTCCCGATCAAAATCTTGCTAATGACATTTGTTATGAACACAACTGGAAATGTGTAGAATTTATTTGAGACCATTTCAACAGTATTTTTCGGTTGAAAATTGTGTCAAAAGTAGGCGCCGACGGTCTGGCGAAGTGAAAAGTCCGCCGCGTTTTCTAGTAAATTTTAATAACGGAATTCTCCACTCTTCAGCAATTTTTTTTTCTTGAAATGAGGAAAATTTGACCGAGCCAGACATTGAAACTGCGATAGGAAACATTTGGTTCTTTTCGTCTCTGGCACCATGTTGCTGGCTCTGCGGCCCGGTACATTGAGAATGGATCAGTGTTCCACATAAAAAAAACAACCTTGTCCTGTCTTCTTGACTGGCTGCTGTCCCTTGGCTTCTACGCATTACCATCTGCCTGTCTTCACCTGCACACCCCTTACTCTCCACACCACCACAAAGAAAAGGCAAAACTAAAAGTAAAGCAAATACAATAAGGGCTCTAGCAACCATGGCCTGTAAATGAAAATGCAAACGTACGTAAACCACGAATGCATCTTGCACCATTGTATAGTTCACATACATCCAACTCATTGTACAAGTTCTTCAAACCAACAAAAGTATTTTGCAAAAAGATAAAACTACAATCTTGGGGATTAAGTATCCCGCATTCTACTCCAAGCCAGAGCATAATTATCATCCAGGAGATGCATAATCAGAAATGCGCTATACTATGGTATTCAGAATCATATGTTCAGCCACTATAGGATTTTAGTCTTACATAGGATTCACACAGAGGTTATCAACAATGATAACCTATCCAAACAAGACTAATCGAGTGACAAAATGACCACTCCGAAACCAGGGTAAACCTAACCACCAAGACACAGTTCAACCCTGTACTGCCGCAAGTCGGAACGGCAACTGCCAATTTTGTGGGATTCATGTCCCTAACACAATTACTCCATCTCGTTCCATGTGCTCCATCATAACTGCTCTTCACTACGACTCATAAAATGAAAAAACATGAAACGGCAAAGAAATGCGAATTTCAGTTAATATTAAAGGCAAACAGCATATATAGGCAACAAGCCTGTAACCTTCATAGTGCATTTAAAGGAGACGGATACATATAGCCGGTATGGTAACATGTTCCTCAGAAAAGAAATATACTCGGTAGACAAAGAGAAGTTGTTATCGCTCGTCAAAAGCATGCAAATCATCTAATGTCAATAGCCCATAAGTCAATAACACACAGCAATATTGCCTTACCAGCCATTTAACAACAACCGTCTCAACAGCTCAATTATGAAAATTCTAGAAACACTTCTAATAATCTGTCTACTACATCACTATACTACTGCTTATTCACTTATCTGACAAATTACAATAAACATCATACTTATAACTTCTGTATTTTGTCCCTCTTATTTTTTTTATTTTCACAAAACCTAATTTTTTTTTTCCATTCACATATTGTCCAGTCACGCACTTATAGCACTCTCCATTGAAGACGCACATGCCTAAACATAGCAAAATACATAGTACTTGGATGCCAGAATACAGAAATGAAAAAATGGATAAACTTGCATTTCTGGTGCCATCAGAACACCATCATCACTTTTCAGAGAACAAGGTGTAGTCCCTCCGAGATCCCTCTGAGATTTGGGGCCTGACTGAATAACTCAGTAAATTCCTAAACCCCAACACTTTCCTTTGGCGCCACCTAGGGACGCCATCCTCTGGGATCCCTCATGAATATTTATACGGGTTTTACATGTTTAACAGCAGCTATTAACTACAAACTTCATATCGCATACATGTCCCTCTAAGCTAAGCATACATCTTCTCAAACATTGCATGATCCGAGGTCTCAAGTTTGAAATAAAAAATAGTAATCAGAACTATTTCCCTTAAAATCTCCCCGGCTGAGCAACATCCTAAATAGTAAGCCCCTCCCACATCTACTGATCTTCCTCTTACATAATGAGGCTGGCACCTCCATAAATTTTCCCCAGTCTAGCCTAGATAGAGTATTCCCTCTTTGGAATTTCTGGCCCGTCGCCGGTCAGTGCCCACAAAAGGGATTCCTACCTCCATCGCCCCACAGCTTATCCGGGTCACCCGACTACCTGCCTCAGTTAATTTACACATCAACCATGGCTCTCCTCAGTGGAAGCACACAAGAATCTCTGGAACACCATAGGCGGTGTACATATTTCTAAAATAAATTGAAGAGGCGGCACTTTAGGAGGCGGCACTTTAGAATGCATTACTTTAATAACTTGAAATAAAGTTGTGGGGATTAAAAAAAAAACGTACACACTCGTGCCCTTAGTCGCACCACGCCTACATGCACACGCTAACACAAATACAAAGAACAGTTCGCAATGAAGGTAGAAAGTTGCAAACGCGGCTGTCCTCCCCATTCATGCATTCTGCGCCCCCCCCCCCCCCCCCCCTCTCTCAACACACCAACACATGCGTGCACACTCCCTGCCCCCTGCCCCCCGCCCCCCCAAGTACATCTCCTTCCTTCCCTCCTTTCCCGTACCTCTCCCGCATTCCAACGCACCAACATCCACACACACTGCTTGCACACATCCGCATCGGCTTTACCCTCTCAACGCTTCCTCTGAACACACTGACCCATGCACACACTCAAATTAGCACATTAATGAATTCTGACATTCGAAAGCTGGCAGGTATGTGCGTAGTGCTTACATACGTGCACGCAGGCCTATTCTCAAGACAAAACAGATCACTCAACAAGGGCTTTCATTCAGATCTCTAGTGGACTCTACAACATTTTCCGTCTTCATTGCATTTAAAACGGGCCCAACAGTCTGACAGGTCCTGTGATAAATTTGTAGGGAGGCTGTCTTGGATACTGCCAACACCTTTTTGTTTTTAACCCAGTTTAAATTGGAGCTGCTTGGTCCCAACATTTTGTTTAACCAGTTTAAATGGTGCTGCAACTTTTTTAACCCAGTTTAAAAGTAGAAACTGCCAACTTTTTTTTTTAAATCCCATTTAGAAATAGAACTTGCCAACATTTTTTTTTTGTTTGTTTAGAAATAAAAATCCATTGGAAAGAGAAGAGAATTTAGGGGCATTTCTAAATTTTAGGGTGATTGTGTGTATGAAATATATATATATATTTTTTTAAACTCGTTTCCATGAAACTTGGGAGGGATTAGAAATACGATCGACGAAAACCGAACTGCCACCTCCCGTTCCACTGTTATTCCAGAGAAAGTAAATCAGAAAATGCGGTATTTTTAAAGATGTCTACAAGCAACTGCATTTTTTTTTTGTTACAAATGTGGACAAATTGTAAAGTAATTCAGTTACAATACATACGCTGATCGTGCGAATAATGGCAAAACTCCAAATTTTTCAATTGGGACTTGTACTGAGCTCGCGAAAAAGTCAGTCCATGAAGTTGTGTCCCTTGCAAACAATCGCGATCACTGAAACCATCCCCTCCAATCATTTCACTTGTTTTGGGGGGATTTCCACTGATGACACATACAATCTTTCAGACTGCAGGTGGTATCCCCCAAAATGGTGCCATGAAAAAATAACCGTCAATTTCCAACACGACTGAAAAGTGTGGCACCCACACTCTTGGGTTTTGGGTCCTTGGGAAGTACCTACCATTCTCTCTGTGATGGCATGTAACGGCCCATTTGCAATTTTCACTTGCATTTAAATCTGTACTGGCTGTTGAATCACTTGCCAACTTTTTACCAACGTTTAGACACAGTATGGTCATGATAAGCACAGGTTAGGAGTATTCGGTGTGCTGTAACTAACTTCATTATTTTAAATTGCTCCCTAAAAAGTCACTTTTTCATCACGCTAAATCTGAAACACTGAAGTTTCTTGGATTCATCCAAATGTATATAAAAAAAATATACATACATATATATATATTGGAAGCAGTTGGTTTAAACTCGTTTTTCTCAAAACGGTATTTTTGAATACATCTGTATCTGTTCACACCATATCCCCAAAACTACATAAGCTATGGATTTGAAATTTGGCATACATATATCTGCCATACCCTGGTGTACAATTTGAAGCAAACTCTAGTCTGTCGGACCATTAGTTAATGAAATCAACGCATCCAGTATAGGGTAGTAGTCCATCCGTCAGTGACTTGCAGGTTTTTAACTTTGCTCTACCATAGTGCTTCACGTGACTGCTCACTCTATTTTGAAGGTGTGTACCAAACATGAAGCATGGGATATGCATGAAAACGAGTTTTCTCATGAATAGTGACATCCCTTTTCCGTTTCTTGATTTTAGTACTTTAACCTTGCATTTCAAAAAGATCACAAGGTCTATCAGAAGGATAACTTTACCTTTAATATCGCAAATAGTGGAAGGAGTCTCGCACCAAAAATCATGTAAAAATATTAAAAAAAGAATCATAAGGAAAAAGAATGCTGGAAGCTGCCTTAATGCAAGATTAGATGGTTACTACGCAGAAAAAGCCTCTGCTGCAGGTAGCATGTGAAGACCAAACTTGTTCTGGACACTGGCATCGATTGCAGACACATCATCATTAAGCTCAACAAATGGTATTGTATCAATTAGCCAAGCAGCATCTGCACATTCTCTTGGCTAAATGACAAAGGAATGATCAGTTTGAAAAAGAAGAACCTGGTTCGACAGAATAATCAGGATAAAGTTTAAAGTCAGACCAATCAGGATAAAGTTTCAAGTCAGACCAGACTATTTCGTGATTTCAGGATCTCTGGACAAACTGCGAGGTCAATTCCGGTTACCGGCATTTCTGGAAATGTGGTTTCTCATCCATGTGAATATGCAAGCATACACACACACACATTCCACCCACAGACCTCAAATCCAATCTGTTCAAGACTGGGAGTTGTCCTGATGATAGCATTTATCCTGGCACCACCGACATCAGCAGCCACCCTGGAACAAAAGATTTTTTTTCTCCATATTTTCAGGCGACTGAAATTTATTTTTTTTTTTTTCAAATCAAAGTTGAATGCGTGAGCGGCAAAAATTGTGTTCAGTGTTCTAGTCCGTCTCTGTTTCGTCGACGCGCTCCGTTTATTCCCTCCTCCCACCAATCCCCCAAGTTTATTGACATTGCCGATATTTACAAAAACTGTGTCGCTCGATGTTCTAGTCTGACTTTGATTAGTTACTTTGACACATTCAGTTTATTCCCTCCCCCCCCCAACTCGCCAAATGTTACTAACATTTGCTGTTCTGCACTACAAGGTTCTCGCTGCTAGTTTAGTCCTAGAGGATTTTTTTCTTAGAAAACAGACTATGAAAAATAAAATAAACACAAAATAAAGTGCACCCCTCCCTCCCCCCATAATGAACATGTGAATACACAGATGAAACCAGGAAAAAATGAAAAGCAGGAAGGCCAGTGGGCTGCCATACGCTTTCTGGAAGGATCCACGAGCAGATTCCCTTGTCAGAGGTAAGGGGTTTTACCTCCTAAAGTGGGAGACTTCCTGTATATCTGGTAAGTAAAAACTTGGCATTTGTAAACGCCTTAGTTCCTTTTTACCATTTTATCCACAAGACCACCATTAAAACCGACAACGCTACCAAGCTGTACGCAGTCGAGTTCACTTAATTCTAGAAAGCAGAGGCTGCAAACTTTTACTGACAATTTCTATTTACCACTTCTGAAACTTATGAAGACAGCTTGCAGTCTGAACTCAAATTGTGGTGGCCAGAATTTGTGCATCTGGTGACAGAACTCCTTTGTCTGGAAAACTAGACCTTTATTTAACTTCAACCAAAATCTTGTGTGGTCTCCTTTATTCCTGGAGGAAGTTCTCAGGGGAAGGAGTGGCCTCTGGATGGGGTAGAGGTTACTGGTGCAACTGATATGCAACTCAGCTCATATAGATTTCAACTGTGAAGTTGTAACCAGATACTTGGATTTAAACCTTGAAACCCCACATTTAATTTTAAAAGAGTCCACACAAATTCCAGTAAGAGGAAAATGAAGAGAATTTCTAGTGGAAGCAAAAATAATCATGTCAAATGTATAGATCTTTTTAGTCGTTAGTACTATTAACACACTGGGGTGACTGAACAAACTTAAGGATATACCAATCTCCTGATTATCATAAATCGGCGTAAAAAATAAAAGAGTTGTTTAGACCAATGGGCAAGACAGCTTTGCCGAAATAAAAATCAAGCTGTCGTATAAACACAATGTTTCAAAAAAGGCAGAAAGAAGCATACATATTCATTTTGCCTACAAAATTAACCAACTGGAGCAATGTCATACAGTAAAGAATCAGAAATCACAAAATGCCCATTTAAAGTCGCCTTTCAGCTTGCACAAACTGACAAGATAAAAGTGCAATGAATGTACTTGTATTTGTAATAAGTTAGGATAGTACTTGACATTTTTTTTCTTTCCTTTTTTTGTGAGCATATACCTACCAACATGTTTACCCATTTGATTTGGCTGAATTTTATTCCCATAATTTGTGAAAACGTGACAACAAACTTGACAAGATTCTAGTGTTAATTGCACTTGAAGACACAAACCATAGATCGGGAAATCCAATCGAAGAGCAAGAACCCTTGCTAACTTCTGCATGCGAAATGACATCGGGCCGTGTCAAATTTCCGACATGCACAGAATCATCAGAGAGAGAGAGCATCAGCTTGTGCCAAGGTATGCTGATGAATCGGGCTGGAAAGTAGGTTTTGTCAGAAAGAACCTATTTCACCATGTATTAAATGTAAGATTAGCGGGTTAGTTACTACCCAAAAGAAGCCTCTGCTGTGTGATGGCATGTGTGGCATTGATCACAGACACATCTTCATTAAGTTCAACGAACAGTACAGCAACTATTAACCCGTTCGCTGCTTGAAGCTGCTTGAAAATGTTACAAACAAAGGCTTTCCCAGTGCCAGGGAAATCTAATGATTTGGGGGTAATAATTAACAAAAAATTCTAGCTCAGAAACTACAAAAGATATAACAATGAAATATATATGATTTTTGAAGGAAATTGAATGAAGATTTTGAATCTTGGCTTCTTTTGTTTTAATTTTGATAATAAAAAAGTATTTAGACAATTAGATTTGGATAGATTTTTTTGCACGATCAAAAGCATATGTATTTACCACTACATCTTCACATCCAAACAAGAACACAAAGCAAAAAAGTTGAAAATAAAGTTTGTATTGTCACACTACACCTGTAAATGAAAGTAAAACAGTTTAGAAGTCTATCAAGACGCTCACACTCTATGCAGACAGGTCAGTCCACGACCACGCCCCCCTCTCCCCACCACGCCCCCTTGCTGGACTTCAACCCTCTCTTTCACTGCTCCTCTTCCCCTACCTTTCCCTCTGCCCTGTGCCGCGCCGCGAGCAGGCCGCGCTCCCCTCTCACGCTGACTACCACGTCACTGACCACTGGCACGCAGTGCAGAGTACACACTAGGCGAGCTCGTTCGACGCTGGCAAACCAGTCAGCTGAACACACATTGAGGTCACACAGCCCGACACAATAACTGACGAATACGGTTGGCAATTCCATCACTATCATCATCTCACCTTCATGCTCGAGCGAGCCGTTGAATAAAAGATTATTGTCTTTGTCAAAAATCATTAGCAGAGCCTGCTCAGCTGTGTAAATACGTTGATTTGGTCGCTGCGCTTGTCGAAGGTTGCGCCGCCATCTTTGCAAGCGAGACGAAGTGCTGGCTGGTCATCCAGTCAGTGATGAGAATAAATGGGCTTTCCCCTCACGTGTGGTCATTTACATATCATTTTAATACTACAGACATATAAGGCTTACTACGCACACTCTAAGTCCGTTGATAGAAATAGTAACGAATGAAAATTCAAGAAAAATGCATGACGTCAGTGGACGGCCCATAGACACTGGGAAAGCATTTTTAATGCGGCGTCAGCTGACGGCTTAAAGGCACTCTACGGGTTAACCAAAGCAGCATTTGCACATTCTCTCAGCAAAATGACAAAGGAATGATCAGTTTGGAAAAAGAACCTGGATCCAACAGAATAATCAGGATGAAGTTTTACAGCAACATTCCGAGAAAAAAAAAAGTAATCAACTGGACATTTCATGATCTCTTGACAAACAGCGAGTTCAATTCCAGTTACCAGCATCAACAGACATGTAGTTTAATCCATGTAAAAATGCAAGCATACACACACACACACACACAAACTCTCACATTCCAGCCACAGACCTCAAATTGGGAGTTGTCCTGAAGATAGCATTTATGCTGGCACCACCACCATCAGCAGCCATCCTGGAACAAACAAAGATTTTCATATTTTCAGGCAACTGGAAGCTTTCAGAAAAACCAAGCAAAGCTGGATGTCATAGGGGCAAAAATTGTGTTCAGTGTCCTAGTCTGACTTTGTTCCCTCCCCCTTCCCATCCCCAAATTTGATTGAACACATGGGTGAAACCAGGAAAAAATGAAAAGCAGGAAGGCCAGCTGGTTGCCTTGCACTTCCTTGGCAGGGTCAAGGGGATCTGCCCCTTGTTGGGGGTCAGGGGGCATACGTGTGTGTGCGTGTGTGTGTACGTGCGCGCACATTTTCAACATTTGTTCCAGGAATGACGGTTACAATGCAGAGGATCCAGAATCAACAGACCCCCCCCCCCCCCCCCCCCCCCCCAAAAAAAACTGCCGTCCTCCAGGAGTCTACCGTGACGATTTAAAAACGAGGAAAGGAATGGCCTGTTATTTTACCAACCGTCTTGTTGGTCAGCTTTGTACTTACATGATTAGTTATGCATAAGTAGTTGGTCCAGGAAAGCTTTCTATGTTTTCTTGTTGGTACGATACTAATCCAAATAACTGTCGCTTTATTGGTCCTTTGATATATACCAGTATTGTTCAGGCTCCAAACACAGAAAAGTACTGGTACGGAGTCTTTGTATGATGTGGAATAAGTCTTTGTGTAATGGGTTATGGGCTAGGTGGTTTATGTTGAAAATACGGTTCAAGCAGTTTATGCATTTTCTAAAAAATTTTGATACTGAACTTAAGATCCTCAAAAACTTTCAAAAGCAAGATTTGTTATGGAGGTTATAAGGTGCAAATGTCAACAATTGTTTAAAACTTTTCAGAACATTTGTATTGACTGTATGGTTAGAAATAAAGGTAGATATAGCTTTAGACAGTATTGTTGAAAAAGAAATTCAAATCTAGGCATAGTATCAACATATATATTGTTGAAAAAGAAATTCAATCAATTTCTGAATACATTTACATACTTGTGTCCTTGGGATACTACATTAGCGTTTACTATGTAAAATCTTGCGTCCTCTTGCAAAACAGGAAGTCTGTGTGTGGCATAGATGACTTGCGTGATTTGTTGTGGTCAATCAGCTAAACATGGTTATGTATGTATTCAGAGCACTAAACATGCACTTTTTGACACACTAAACATGCACTTTTTGACACAGTACAGTGACATCCGTTTCGTTAACACTGTAAACTTGAACTCTGTGTAGCCGGGTGCTAAAAGTGTATATTTCTTGGTCACCCATCATAGACGAGATATTTTGTTCACGAGTTATCCTCCCCTTACCTCCCTTGATCGATTGATCTCACTTTTATTGTGTAAATTCTGTAAATCATGAATACCTCAGAACCTACATAGTTCTGTATATGTCGCTGAGAGATAATGTTGCTTATAGCCCAGCCGACCGCAAGGGGCCACATCAGGGCTGATATGTCGCTGAAGTCACAAAAATTAATGTATCCTATTCACTACAATCGTGTTGGACTGAGAAGCCCATATTTTCGCTAAAACTGGTATTTCAACCAAATTAATCTTGGTGCCATTTTGAATTGTTCAACGAACAAACTGTAAATAATTCCTGATTTCACAAAAAGTGTGAGAGAAGCCAAAGAATCCATGAATGCGCATTAAAAGTAAAGTCCATAAGCTCTCATTTCGTATATCGCATGCCTATGATCTTTTCTGTACAAACTTGCGACTATACGAAATGACTGACAGCGCCTGTCCCTTGAGCAAGTCGCCTTCTTTGTTTATTGTCGGAGTTTTTATCTAAATTGTCATTTTATGAAAATCGGACTTCCCAATCGAAATCTTTTTAATAGCTCCATTTCTATGATAGAAGCAATTGAAAATATATAAAAATTATCATCTGATGGACCATTTCAACGGAACAAAGCTTTATTGAAGATCGTGTTCGAAGCACATGGCGCCGGCCATGTGACGATAAAGCAAGTTGTGTTTTCTATCAAACTTAAAACGCAAAGTTCTCCGCTTGGACGGCATTTTGGATAATGAAATTTATATGTATAAAAAGAGCGAGGTGCCAGCTTTTTATTCATTACAAGATTATTTCGCGCTGTTTGGTATTTTTCATCGAAATAGAGGAAAATATGACGTAAACACGTTAAAAGTGGGCTCATTCTCGGACTTTAATCACCACTAACTTTACACAGCCACAGAATTGTCAAATATGACTTACTGCGTTTTATTCCTTGGGTTCTGAGGTTTTCATCAATATCAAGTATGTTTGGATACTTTGAATGGACGGCGAGCTAGACAACGCAGAAGCTGCGGCAGATGGCACAAATTTTGTTATTTGCCGTCTCGCGAGGCTCATTTTGCGTGCGGCGCTGCGTTGTCTTCTTTGCGGTCCGGTCAAGCTGTACACAAGTGGGAGCGCTGGGTGAGTGCGAGCAGTGTTGCCTAGAGT
>CM065746.1:13275289-13308817 GCA_033310375.1 Conus canariensis
AAAACTCGTTTCCTTCTACCTCAAATGTCTCCGAATTTCTTATTTGGATCTTATTTTAAAGAAGAAACAAAAAAGAAAAAAAGAAAATGATGTGTAGTAGTTCCATGACATTATAGTATACTTATTACAAGTTGCAGCTTTTGGACTGCTCATTATTAATAGGCCTAAACAGCGTACGACGAAGAGAAATAATTATGACAATGATATCTGAGAAATTTGCGTTATTAGCTATTTAACCGCTTCGACCTTATTGGACTATGTGACCTTTTTACTTCTTAACTTCGCGGCATCACAAAACGAACACGTGTCTTTGATCTTGGTCAAAAGGAACTTCATCTTTTGAAAATTTCGGTTCTGTCTTCTACCGCGAGACTTCAGAAGTTCAAGATCCAGCTTTGTCGGCAGTGTGTGTGTGTGTGTGTGTGTGTGTGTGTGTGTGTGTGTGTGTGTGTGTGTGTGTGTGTGTGCGCGCGCGCGCGCCATGGAGTAGAAAAGTAGAGCATAATTTCTAACGTCCGTCAGTTTCTCGGCGTATGTTTATATGGCTTTTACAAATACGGGAATACACACGCGCGCGCGCGCGCGCACATACACACACACACACACACACACACCACACACACCACACACACACACACACACGCACGCACGCACGCACGCACGCACGCACACACACACACACACACACACACACACACACACACACACACACACACAGAGCATCAAATGAATACAATAAAAATGAAAATATGACGTCAGTTAATTTCAAACGATTCGGAACTTTTTGAACTTGTTTGTATATTCTGTGACTGTTGAAAGGCGTCAAAGACAGTGACTCTGCAACATGTGATCTTTCCTTGCTTTGAAATTGGAGACAATAGTCGCTTCTTTTGACCAAAATCTTTGAATGTTTAAGAATTGCGGCTAGTTAGATACAATAATTTATCAAATAAAAGGAGATGCTGGGGAGGAGGTGGCAGGCTTAAAAACGTTTGGGGGAAAAGAAATGTGACTGGATATTTGAGCTTTATGATTGACAAGCTGTCAGAATCATGCTATAAATGCTGTAAGACAATAATTTCGTCTGTACCATTTTGGCTACAGCTTATGTTTAGAAGAAATATATCCAAATATTGACGATGCTTTGAATGCTTCTTTTTGTTTTCGAACAGTAATTCGTTTGTCTTTTTTAAAAGAAGCCACCCAAAACAAAAGACGATTTATATAAATGTGTTATGTTTCACATTTTGAACATGATGGATGAAAACAGCTACCTGTGCTGCGTGACAGTCAAAAGCTCCGTAGACCGGACTCTGGCGTGGAGATCATCAGGAGAGAATGCGTCGCTGTTTCGGGCTCTTCCTCTCGACAGCTGTAATGACGACCGAGCCCCGTCACCGATGTGAGGTCTCCTTGCCAGTTTGACTGTATGCCTTTTCTGTCAACCGTCAGGACTCGCACCAGCTTGTGTCCTCTCTCTTCAGCCAGATCCAATGACTTGCTTTCTCAACAGTCTCCTGTAGGGCTTTTGTCATGGCATTCCCTTTCTTCGGACCAAGTCCAGCCACTCTCATCCACTTTCTGACGCTAGTCGCGATGAAACCTCTGCAGCCGACTTCGACTGGGAAATGGGTTGCTTTCCATCCCACCTTCTTGCATTCTTCAACAAGAGTCTCATAGCGATTTTCTTTCCGCTCGTGTGCCTCGCTGATATTGTCTTCGTCAGGCACAGTGAGTTCCACCAGGTGTACCTCTTTCTCTTCTTCACTCCATATCACCAGATCTGGCTTTTCTTCGTTGTTGGGATGGGGAAGAATCTCTTGCAGCCCTCTAGGTCTGCTGCTACCTCCCATTGACCACCGCTCTGACCTTCTGTGGCTTCACTCGCCTTCTTTCTCTCAGGAACCTTGCCTCCTTGCGGCACAAACTCGATCATGCCCAGTTCGTATTTCTGTGGCCTAGGAGCGTATTTTCCCTCTTCCGCCTGCTCCTTCGCCATCTTGGTGAACACTTTGAGCACCTCGTTGTGTCTCCAGGTGTATCTGTTCAGTGCCAGGTGGCAGTTTGAGAGGATGTGCTTCATGGTTCCTCGTTTGCCGCACCTACACTTGTCATCTTCCTGGACCTTCCATCTGACTAGGTTCACTGGCGAAGGCAGAACGTCATAGGTGGACCGGAGAAGGAAGCTGAGTCTCGATGTGTTCCACTTCCAGATCTCACTCCATCCAATCTTTCTTTCAACTACATGCTCTTCCCACCCGGTCACCTGTCCTTGCTGGGCACACTGGATGAGATGAACTTCTCGCTTTTCAGCCTCAATCTTTCGTACCTGCCCTGTTGCAGCTGTTCTTCTGTCCCGCTGAGACATTTTCCTGAAAGGTCTGAAGTCACCGTTGCCAAGCCCCACCCTGTCAGCCTGTACTGGCCCGACAATGTCGCCATGTTCCAATGAAGAGATGATCTCGTCGGTTGCATCCTCTGCCTTCCACTTTCTTGCTGTTTTGACATCCGGTGGCTTGCCACTGATCTCTTGGTCCCTCGACTCCCTCAGCATCATCACTGTCCTGACCTTTCCTGCCTTGTAGATCTCCACGATGGATGTGAAGGGTAGCTGCAGCGCGCCTTTCTGCCTGTACAGGGCTGATGTGTTGATTGTGCGAGGTAGCCCAAGCCACTTCCTGATGTAGGTATTGCAAGTTCTCTCAATCATCTCAACTCTCGACAAGGCGACTTCGTACATTGTCAGCGGCCATGCCAGTCGCGGGTAGAGGGCAAACTGTAGACACCATATCTTATGCTTTCCTGGCAGTTTTGTACGAAGACCAAGAGATCAGTGGCAAGCCACCGGATGTCAAAACAGCAAGAAAAAGACGATTTATATAAATGTGTTATGTTTCACATTTTGAACATGATTATATTTAGGCCTTAGGTACCTTAAAACGAGCGTAATGAAAGAAAACCCATTTTGAACGTTACGTTGTGCATTTTTTTCTGCGTTGTTTATTCAATTAAACTAGATAAAAGCTTTACAAAAGAAATGGATTATCCTTTCAACCAAATACTGTGTTAATTACTTTCAATTCACGGCTTCCTTGGAGCTTTGAATGCCTTAAAAGGACTGCAGTAAAACAAAGCCAAATGATGTCTGAAGCTCTGCATTATGGCCTATGATAACTTATGGGTTACTTGTGACTAAAATGAGTTACTTTGACTCGTTTGTAAATTCATGATTTTAAGTGCCCTAGAAGCACTGCAATTAAAGCAAGACAACTGAAACCGTCTCTTCAGCGACTTGGCTTGTATTAGCTTTTAGACTCTATTATGTTTGTGTTTCTGTTCTGACAATTAAGGATAATCATTTACTCTTTAAGTTTAATTTATGAATGTGTTGAGACCATAGGTGCCTTTAAATGGATTATCGAACAAGCACACACATCTTATATGGCCAACAGACAAATAATACTGGTTTGGGTTTATGAATAATGCGTGTCGGTTAATGTAGGCCCGTGGTCCAAGGTCCATTTAACCCGAAATGATGTCTAAAGTGGGCTTCCTTTTCTTCAAGAATGTGATGATCTCTTATATAGAACTTTTTGAAATAAAGATAGCCATTTGATGGCTGTACTATATGAAGCTTTTATGGTAAGCTTTACAAATGATTAACCTTGAGTGAAGTAAAATTAGTGAAGAAGGTAGGGCTGCATTTCTTAGGGGTTCTAACTTACCCAATCTTCCCCTACTTTCGTTGTGCTGAATGTCCTAGGCCTACGATATTGATGTAGCCGGGTGCTAACAGTGTCTATTTCTTGGTCACCCGTCATAAACGAGAGATTTTGTTCATGAGTTATCTTCCCCTTACCCCTCCACACCATCACAACTGGCGCTGCGAGCAGGATTGAAGACAAGGGACCAAGAAGACACAGCCCAAGAAGACCGGACACCATGGCCAGCCAACTGCCCCTACCTCTGCACCCTCTGCATCAGCTTCCCAAGTTCACGGGTAATGAGAGCAGCAGGGAAGTGGACGACTTCATCCAGGAGGCCAAGCTTGCCCTACACCTGCAGCCACTGGATGACGGGACAGCCGCCCTCTGGTTGATTGCCGCCCTTGATGGCCGAGCTCGCCAGGAGGTGATCAGGCTCCCAGTGATGGAGGTAGACTCCCCAGCCAAGATCTTGACCATCTTGGAGGAGAACTGGGGAGAGCAGCGTGATGTGGTCACCCTGGCCACAGCATTCTTCACCAGGCAGCAGGGCCAGGACGAGACCATCTGGGAGTATGGCTCCCATCTCCAGTACCTCTGGAAGAAGGTCAACCTGGCTGGGAATGGAATGTTGCCTGCCACCATACTTCGGGACGCCTTCACCCGTGGCCTACGACAAGCAGCACTCCGCAAGGATGTCCAGTATTTCGTCCGGAACCATCCTACCACCACCTTTGAAGAGGCTAGGAAGGAAGCCCAAAGGTGGATGCAGGACTGCAGTGCCGACGGCGACGTCCTCCACACGGCTGGCACTGCTGCTGTTGCCTCGCTTGAAACTCAGCTAGAGGCACTCAAAGCTACAGTCGCCAGCTTGAGGCAGGAAATACAGCAGCCACCACCTGCACGGCCACCACTGCAGGTCCGCAGCTGTGCGACGGACGCACAGCGCTCGGGACGACGGCCCAGACGAAGGCGACGGCGGAAGACTGCAGCTGCAATGAAAGCTGGGGACAAACCCCAGTCCTCTGCCACTGTCAGCAGCCAGAATGCTGACAGGTCTCGGCAACATGGCCCAGCAGCACCCAGGCGACAGGCAGAGCCCATTTTGCCTCAGCTGTCACCAGGAGAGATGCATCGACTGCAGCAGGAGGACCCATCCATCGGGTCAGTTCTATCCTCCTGGCCAAAGAAGCCTGCAGCTGACAAGAATGGGGAGCTGCAGGCCCTCATTCAGCAGCACAGCCGACTCATCTGCCGACAGGGGATGCTGTATCGGCGAATGGTGGACCCTAAACTTGGGGCGTGTGAGCAGCTGCTCCTTCCCAGATCGCTCCGCCCCAAGGTTTTGTCATCGGTCCACAACCGCCAGGGTCACCAGGGCTACCAGCACGCTGCAGAGATGCTGCGACCCCAGGTCTACTGGCCCGGTATGTACCGAGATCTGGAGCAGCACCTAGCCAAGTGTCGACCCTGCATAAAGGTCAGCCAAACTGCCAGTGCCTCCACGCCATCAATCTGTTCGCCAGAACCCAGGCCACCACAGGCTGCTGTGGCCCCCAGACAACGGGTCTGGCCCTGTCAGGCAACTTCCCCACCTGACAGCAGAAGCGACGCCCTGCCGTCATCTGAACCACCTGGCTGGAGAAGACGGAAGCTGGAACCACCACCAGACTCTGAATCGGACAGCGAGGATGAGCCAGTCCTATACGATGCTGTACTGCCCAGACAGACGGCACCCCAACCGACTCCAAGGACGGTTGGTCACCCTGCACCCCCTCCTGTTCCATCTGCGGCGTGTGCTGTCAACCGACCCATGCCAGCCCCACGGCGGTCTACACGTTTGGCAGAAAAGCCTGCAAAAAGGTACACCCTTAGTGCCCACCTGGGCGATTAGAGACATGGTTAACTGACTCGGTCAGGCATTCTGGAGGATAGTTGTAAGATGTATATATATTCCCCAATTGATTGTTGAACACCTTTTTAGGAAGAGGTGTTGCGGACTGTTTGCCAAACAGGTCATTTGTTCATTGTGTTTGATTTTTGCACAAGCTATAGTCTATGTTGACTGTTTTTCATGTTAGTTAATAATGTATGCCCCTGTCGTAAAAGAGAAGTCGGTCGAGTGACTTGCTGAGATTCTGACCCGAAGTGCTATAACCCGTCCAAATTCGTAACCTCTTGGGGACTTGACTCAAAGGGGTTTTGATAACGGATCCTTTTTTCCTTTTATCATTTTATGTCCGACTTTATGGATTTTTGTTCAAATAAGTCCATCATTGTCACTTGGCACCCAGTGTTTTGAATTTTGATGAATCCTCCGAAGTATATTTTGTGCCTGACCTTCTTGGAATGTTTAAAATAACAAATCCTTGCAAAGTCATTTTTAGTACCTGACATCTTGGAATTTTGTTTAAATAACAAGTCCATTTTGGTCACCCGGTACCCACCCAGTGTTTTGGATCTTCATGAATTTATCTTCCCAATCATTTCTGGCATCTGACTTTTGAATTTTGTTTAAATAACATTCTTTCAAGTCATTCTGGTATCCGACATTTTGGAATTCTTTTGTTCAAATAACTAGTCCACTACTGTCACTGGGTACCTACCCAGTGCTTTGGGTGTTAACACTTTTTTCTAATGATTTCTGATGTCTCACCTCTTGGAATTTTGTTTTAAATAGCAAGTCCAGTTTAGTCACTTGTGTACCCAAAGTCCAGGTTTTGCTCATGAAGAAAATCCCTTGTAGTCATTTTGTATTTGGCTTTTTGGATTTTTTGTTTAGAATACAGGTCCATTCTAGTCAATATGCTCATTTCAGTTGATGCGAATCTGCCGACTTTCAGATGCCTTGTTTAAAATAGCAAGCCCTTGGTTGTCGGAATAATGTGTATGCAAAGAATGAGAGAGACGAGATGTTTTGACGTTTTGATGTTTTGATACATTGATGTAAGTGTTTTGTTTTGGGAGTAGCCATGCCTCTAAAGACTTGATGGCTGAAGCTCCATTTTTTTCATTGATTTTGTTGTACTACTTGATAACTTTGTCATTTTGGCATTTTTGTGTCAGCGAGGACGCTGGTTATAACAGAGTAGGGGGGGATGTAGCCGGGTGCTAACAGTGTCTATTTCTTGGTCACCCGTCATAAACGAGAGATTTTGTTCATGAATTATCTTCCCCTTACCCCTCCACACCATCACATTGATAAAAAAAAAATCACATTTCACAGCACACACACACACACACACACACACACACACACACACACACACACACACACACACACACGTTCACATAACCCTGGGCCTTGGGTTCCAGGCTGTCAACAATAAAGGGTGGTCAGAAAAATAACTACCAACTGTAGCAGTAGGATTTCACGTGAAAATGTGTCGCAAGCGATAGCATTCACTGACTACAATATTTCACAGTGTCCTGTCGCAAAAAACTGTCGCAAAATTTCGAGCGACAGTATTTTATGGACAGCTACAATATTCTATAGGACATTTTTCGTGAAAAGTTGTCGCGCGACAATTTTTTCCAGAAAATATTGTTGCTGCAACAATATTTTACGTGAAATGCTATCGCTGCGATACAATTCCACGGCGACAGTATTATATACGACACCGTCATGCTGCCGTTTTACAACTTGAAAACCCTTTTGTGGTGAGAAAACTGTTAGCATTAGACCCATAAGACCTTATGTTTTTGTGATTCTGCGTCATAGGGTAGAATTAATGCAGTACGACATGTTGCAAGGGGCTATCCTCCAAAGTTGGAATGTGGCTGCCAATGGGAGCAAAGATTTCTCTTTCCTTAGCAGATGTTTTCTTGTTATTAACAATGTTTGGATAAGTTCTGATGACTATTTTTGTTTGTGGCAACAAAACTGTAACTCACTTTGTCAGTTGGTTGGTCGGTCAGTTGGCTGGCCCAAAATTGTCGCGCATATGATAAGCAAAAATCATACTGAATTAATATATTAAAAGACAAATGTGTTAGAAACACTTTCAATCGCTAGTAACTCGGCTGTTTCTGCATGACCTTTAACTCCCCGGAAGTTAAAATGGTACAGTCCGAATATGACCCCCCCCCCCCCCCCCCTCCACACACACACACTTCCCCTTCATTTATTGAGATTTTATAGTGTTAGATTTTCAGAGTGCTGAGTGAAATTTGCTTTGTAAGGCATCACTAATACAAGTTAAAATAGGCACATGCCCAGAATGACCCCCCCCCCCCCCCCCCCCTTCCAGCTCCATTTTCAAATTATAGAATTATTTAGAGAAAAATGTTTTGAAACTTGTATTAGTGATGCTTTACAAAGCAACTTTCATCCAGCACTCTGAAAATCTAACACTATAAAATCTCGAGGAATAAAGGGGTGGGGGGTGGCGGGTGGGGGTCATTTTCCGCTTGTACCATTTTGACTCCCGTGGAGTTAAAATAGGCACGTGCCCAGAATGACCCCCTCCCCTCCCCACCCCGTTTTCAAATTATAGAATGAGTGAGAGAAATATGTTTTGAAAGTTGTATTACCATTGCCTTACAATGCGAATTTCACCCAGGAATAAAAATCTGAAATAATCTGAATAAGGGGGAGGGGGGGGGGGGGGGGGGGCATTTTCGGCCAGTACCATTTTAACTCCCGCGGAGTTAAAATAGCCACGTGCACAGAATGACCCCCCACCCCCCACCCCCACCCCCTTGCCTCCCCGCCCCATTTTCAAATTGTAGAATGATTGAGAGAAATATGTTTTGAAACTTGTATTAGTGATGCCTTACAAAGCAGCTTTCACTCAGCACTCTGAAAATCTAACACTATAAAATCTCAATAAATAAAGGGGAAGTGTGTGTGTGTGTGTGGGGGGGGGGGGGGGTCATATTCGGACTGTACCATTTTAACTCCCGGGGAGTGTGTGTGAAGACAGAGGAAGAATGTTCCTTCAACACATAGCGTTGGGAGGCAAACAAATAACATGCAGAGTTAGGAACACACTTGGTTCTTTTCCTTGATGTCATTGTTCCTTCGACGCATAACATGAGGAAACAATCTTAATAAAGAGCTAGGAACACAGACAGCCGGTTTCCTTTATGCCAACGTGAACAGGTGAAGGCATATTTCAGAGCACTTGAAAATCCCCAAAACCCACTTCATGCGGCGGTCAAGGAAACAAAAGGCACTCGGCTAGCACGTGGAACATCATGGATGAGACAGACAGAAGACAGTATACAGCTTGTGTGCTACTTGGCAGAACTCAAAGAAACCAAAGAATAGGAGAAGTATCCAGACTACTTGAAACACCTCTACCAAACTGCCATCGCTCCAGAACTTGGAAGACATTGTCGAGAATGGCCAGAAAGCAAAACCAACGCAGAAATTCAGATGCAGGTAGAAGACCTCTACACAAAAGATGATATTGTAATATACAATGACGGTTCTGTCACCAAAGGTAAGTCAGGCTGGGAATACACAGTGAAGCAAAATGGCCAAACTATCCAGGAAGACAATGGTGCGCACAGTTTAACAACTTCAAGTCTAACAATGGAGGGAGAAGTAGTGACACAAGCAATCCACTGGCTTTCATCCACAAACCAGTTTCAAACTCAACAAGCCATGATGCTGACTGACTCCATGAACCTACTTCAGAAAGTGAAAAGTGGAATGGGAAGCCCTGCTTGGAATGAACTAATGTGCAGCCTTCCATTGGAGAGACTCATACGGATGTACTGCCCTGGACATGCTGGAGTTAAAGGAAACGAAAGAGCAGACACACTGGCTGGCAAGGCAACGATAAGAAATGGATTACAGCTTGGCCGATCTGATGTGATAAGAAATCTGAAGAATCACTTAAGCAAACGAGAGCAAAGCCACTATACCATAGACCATCTTTCAGATCTGAACATCAAGAGAGGAAGTGGCCGCACAGCCCGACTTAAGGGAAGAGCAAGAAACATCACCAACCAAACAAGCATTGGAATAATCTCAAGGTGAACACTGCGAAGACTTACAAAGATTGGGGCAAACTCATACTGGGCCTTTCCAATAACAGACACAAATGATCAAACACATGTCAGCTGAGATAGGAATTTGAATCTCTAAGGGCCCCCAGCGCATACTGTAGACGTGTGCGCGCTGGTGTGTGTTCATCAGTGGGGTGATGCCAGCATGTTAATTAGAGAGTCCACGGACGTGAGTGTACAAACATTGGTGTGTGAGTGTGTGTGTGAGAGAGTGAGTGTGTGTGTGTGTGCGTGCGTGCGTGCGTGCGTGCGTGCGTGCGTGTGTGTAAATGTGTATGTGTGTGTGCGTGGGGGTGTGAGGGGGAGGAGTTGTTGTTCTTATTGTTACGTGTGTGTGTGTGTGTGTGTGTGTGTGTGTGTGTGTGTGTGTGTGTGTGTGTGTGTGTGTGTTCGCGCGCGCACGCGCTTCCACACACACACACACACACACACACACACACACACACACACACACGCACACGCACACACACACGTGCGCGTACGTCCGCTCGCTTCTATGCACACACATATACACATGCGTGCATGTGCACGTCCACACCCACTTGCGTACCCACATACGCGCATACACATGAACGCACAAGTGCATACACACACGCACATGCGTACACGCCCACATACAAAGACACACACATATACACACATAATGTACACATATATAATTATGCAGATACATGTGAGTGCTCACACAAACCCGCAAATTACACACATACATGCACACGCACTTCTGCACACGCACACATACATGCAGGCACACACGTGCACACACACGCACACACGCACGCACGCACACACACACACACACACACACACACACAACACACACACACACACACATGTGCGCGCACACATACACACACACGCGCGCACACACGCATCGTACACACACACACACACACACACACACACGCACACACACACACACACACACACACACACACACACACACACACACACACACACACATGCTCGTGCCCACACATTCATATACACACACATGTGTACATTTACTACACACAAATAAAAAAATAAATTTAAAAAAAAACAAAAACAAAAACAAGATGCAAAGCATATACACGTACTCTCAGTTTATCCTGAATACGCGTGAGATATTCCATACAGAGGAAAAACATTCTTGGGCTGGTGTAACCGTTAGTAATGGCTATTCTGGTAAACATCGGCCATCATCTGTGACCTATAATGAACATACTTACAAATTTTCAGAAAGATCGGCCAAGAACTTTCTAAGATTTTCCATAAAGAAGAAACCATTATGGGCCGTTAGTAACGGCTATAACGGTAAACTTAAACATCGGGCATCATCCGTGACCCATAATGGACATACCTACAGATTTTCAGAAAGATCGGCCACGTACTTTCTGAGGCATTTCAGGAAAAAGAAAAACCGTCAGGGGCCATTATAGCCGTTAGTAACGGTAAACTAAAACATCGGGCATCATCCGTGACCCATAATGAACATACCTACAAATTTTCACAGAGATCGGCCACGTACTTTCTGAGATATTCCATAAAAAAAAGAAAAACCGTTCTGGGTCGTTACAGCCGTTAGTAACGGCTATAACGGTAAACTAAAACATCGGGTATCATCCGCGACCCATAATGAACATACCTACAAATTTTCCAAGAAGATCAACAAAGTGCTTTCTGAGATATTCCATAAAGAAGAAAACCGTTACAGGCCGTTACAGCCGTTAGTAACGGCTATAACGGTAAACTAAAACATCAGGCATCATCCGTGACCCATAATGTACATACCTGCTAATTTTCAGAGAGATCGGCCAAGCACTTTCTGAGATATTCCATGAAGAAGAAAAACCGTTACAGGCCGTTACAGCCGTTAGTAACGGCTATAACGGTAAACTAAAACATCGGGCATTATTGGTGACCCATAGTGAACATACTTACAACTTGTCAGAAAGATCGGCCAAGTACTTTCTGAGATATTCCACACAGAAGAAAAACCGTTACAGGCCGTTACAGCCGTTAGTAACGGCTATAACAGGGTAAACTAAAACATCGGGCATCATCCGTGACCCATAATGAACATACCTGCTAATTTTCACAAAGATCGGCCAAGTACTCTCTGAGATATTCCATAAAGAAGAAAACCGTTACAGGCCGTTACAGCCGTTAGTAACGCATATAATGGTAAATTAAAACATCGGGCATCATCCGTGACACATAGTGAACATTCTTACAAATTTTCAGAAAGATCGGCCCAATAGTTTTGTCTGGAGCGAGTGGAACACATTTTGACCACGGACGGACGGACGGACGGACGGACACACACACACACACACACACACACACACACACACACACACACACACACACACACACACACACAGCTTTTCTTCGTTCCCATTCTAAAGTACTCCCTGTTCTATAAGATCTGGGAGTACAAAAAAGAAGACAACCAATGTTAGGTAGGCACTCAAGGTCTGACCAGCGGATTGGGCTAATGCATGGGTCAGACATCTGTTAAGTCGTAGCCACGAGACCCTCTTCTTCAATTCCCTCATCTCAGTTGTTAATTCATTTATCCATCAGCTTCAAATCATGCGTAGTGTGGTCTCAAAACCTAGCGGATGTGATGCACGAGACCCTCTTCTTCAATTCCCTCTTCTTCAATTCCCTCATCTCAGTTGTTAATTCATTTATCCATCAGCTTCAAATCATGCGTAGTGTAGTCTCAGAACTTAGCGGATGTGATGCATGGTATATGGGCTAGTCCGCACGCAGTGACGCCTCCTTGATGAAACTGAAACTGAAACAACGTTCATTCAGCACACATCATGAAGAAACAACATGGCGATTTAGGAATACAGACAGCTGGTTTCTTTTAGGCCAATATTTCTTCTACACACATCATGAGGAAACAATTAACTTGGAGAGTTAGAAACACAATTTGTTGGTTTCCTTTACGTGCGGACACAGCGACAGTGTTTCTTTAACAATCAATGAGGATACAATCAACAAGCAGATTACAAAACAAAGTCCTTGTGTGTGTGTGTGTGTGTGTGTGTGTGTGTGTAGATGCAGTGACAATGTTCCTTCAAAAGCTGATTGTCATGGTTCCGGAAGAGACGGGTCAGAGACCACGTCAGAAAAGGGATGACGTCAACGAAGACACGACGACGTCAAATTAAACGACTGCCGCATTGATGGACCCATAGAAAACAAACGGCTTGACTACAAAATAAACAAATAAATAAATAAACGACCTGACTGCAGCAATTAAACGGTATGACAGCAGAATGTGATCTGGCTGTTGCAAATAGGCGGTGTCACTGCAGCATGTCTATGAAGCCGTAGCAAACGAATGGTGTGACTGCAATATATCGGTATGGCTGCAGCAAATAATTGGCGTGACGGCAGCATGTGAATATGGCCGCAGCAAGTAAACGGTTTAGGCTGCAGCAGATCGGTGTGGCGTCAGCCAGTGAAGTGGTGTGACCCCAGGATGCGAGTGTCCCTGCAAGACTCTGCGTCAACACAACTGACCAGTTTGCACCCGCAAACTTCAGCTTGGAGAACAACTTACGTCATCATGTACCACGTCATCAGCATGCTCTCCCACAGGACAGCGACGAAGACGACGACGATGACAAATATGATAACTATGATTACAAATGACGGTGATGCTGCTCATACTGAGTGAATTACATGGCAAACCTTCACGGGTGTTCTTGATTTTGATGACGTCAATGAGAACGTCATCAAAGTATTATGACAAAAAGATTGCTGCCTGACGTGTCATCTGTTGACACCGTTGTCAACAGTGAGAAGAACAGGTCAGCAGGTTCAATTAAATTGACATTTTCGGGGTCAGTAATTTGGGAAATCAAAGAACGTTTGAATATCAATTCAATAATTTTAATAATTAACATAAAAAATCACTGGCTAATATTTAACATAAAAAAATAATTATCAGAAACAGATATGGTAAAATATGAAGCTGGCTAACCCCTGTGGCTATATCCATATGGAAACGGTGTGTTGCTGGGTGGAAAAATTCCGGAGGGGAAACCAGTAGTCGCTCTTCTGCTGTCAGCATATTAAATATCTCAGAGAGAGAAAAAGTTTATTCGTCCACATTAAAATGTTTGTTTGTAGAGAAGGAAAGTGGGTGTGTGCTTTGTACATACAACATTCTTTTTATAACAGAGGAAACGCATATAACTGGTACTGACCTCAGTAGTAATAAAAAGTCACTGCTGTAACATGATGTTTGGACTTCTCTAGACTCAAACGCAAGGTTCAGCATTTCGGTGTGTATAGGTTTGAATTATGTGCATACTGCATTTCAGTGTGTATAATTTTTAGTCTGTATATAAAGATTTTCTGTATGTATGGTTTTGAATTTTGTTATGTAGAATTTCAGCGTATATAGATTTGAAGTATGAAGTGTAGTGTTTTAGCTGCATGATTCGGAAGTTTGTACGTGTATATTTCAGTGCGTATAGTTTGAATCTACACTGTAGAATCTCAGTGTGTATGGTTCCAATGCTTGTGCGAGTAGCATTTCAATTTGATTTTTTTTTTTTTACGTGTGGATAGAATTTTTAGTGTGTATGATTTTGATTTCAGTACCTATACGATTTCAGTTTTTATATTTTTTGTCCATTTCTGTTTTGTGTAACATTTCAACAGAAGGCCTGTATATCTTGTGGTGTGTGTGTGTGTGTGTGTGTGTGTGTGTGTGTGTGTGTGTGGTGTGTGTGTGTGTGTGTGTGTGTGCGTGCGTGCGTGCGTGCGTGCGTGCGAGCGTGCGTGTCTAATACATGTACGACGGGAACTGACTTTGACCAGGTGACAACTTTGATGTGGCCCTTCGCTATAACAATAAGAATTGAAGTGTTGCATGGTAGTATTGTAAGGGTTGTGGTGGATGATAAGGGAAGAGGGGAGTAGGAGATGGGGAAGAGAGAGAGTTGACACATCAACTTCAACACCCAGCACCAGCTCGTTGGTTTCCTCTCTCTTTTTATTTTAAATCATAGTTGGATCGAATCAACCATACCACACCAAACTCAGGACAGTGCGTGCTACACGCTATGGCTCCACGTTTCACCTGTTAGGCCTACACCCGGCCCAACAATGGCAGTTGCTTTTCGGCCCTTTACATTCACAAACACCTGAACCAGCATCACAGCCTTCACCACACTCTGGTCAGAGAAGAAAATGATCTCAGAGCCAGAACGCCGGGAGTATATAGGCCTTCCACCCCCTTTGAACGAGATCTTTCGAGAAAGTCTTTTGTGGCCCGAGTCACAATAACACGACTACAAGCGTCTAAAGTGCCTAAGATCTGGCCTTGCTGGGCTGCTCTTGAACAAACATTCTATTCCCCAGGGCCCGACAACCAACGGTGCCGACCGCCATGTAAGTGGCTGGGTCTGGAGAAGTGCAGAAGAAACAGACCCTTCAGACTCTGTACCTAGGGCAAAAATCCAGCATCCCATCTGAAGATGTTTACCTATTCTAAAATCTCAAGTCCACGTCAGCAAAGACAACCCCAACCACGGCTCCACGGTCTCTCAGGGCTGTCCCCCCGGCCTATACTCAGCCTCCCAGACCAAACCATCCAGACCAGCCATGGTCAAATGGAGGCTCTCAAGAGCTCCTCAACAAGGGCGACACAAATTACGATGTGGCTGAAGCCCAATGGCTGTCTCTTCAAAACCAGTCTGCATAGACCAGCCGTGGGCAAATTGTCTGCTGAGTGACCAGCCTCTTACCTGGCATTCCAACCTACCAGCTAGGTTGCCTCTCACTGTGATTCTATCCTGCCTTTAAGGGGTTAACCACTACAACTCTCTGTTCTCAAAGGCTGAGCAGAATCGTACCCTTTACATATTCTCCCCCGCTGCAATTCATGGTCCCCATGAATTATAATCACAAAATCCAGGCACAACAGTCTACTGATCAAGAAAATAGGCATGTGCCAGACGAAGCACCACATACTTGAACATGACTTACGACAGTCATATGTGAGGCACACACACACAAGTTCTGAGTTCACCCCTCCTACGCTACAGTGAGGAGAACCTGGAATTACCCAACAACCATTTATCCGAACGCCGCCCACTTCCTTTCGTGGGGGAGGTTGAGTGCGTGCTTCGCCAGCCTAAAGCTACACTACTCCGACTTAGAAAAGTCCACACAGTCATACAGTGTCAGCACGTTGTTGCATGATCTCTTAATGCCCATTTCTAAACCAAAAAAATCTGACTTTTGTGTCACTTAAAATCAACGACCACATAGTTCGGCAAACTACGTTACACACACACAAAAAAGTTCATATCATTGTTGACATGGACTCATTAGAATACACAAAAGAAAAAAATGTACATGATTGAAAAAAAAACTTCTTACATTTATTTAGAAAGAGAGGGTGTTAGTTACCGCCAATGACATTGACAAACAAAGCACATGACAAGACACGATGCATTTCAACCACTTGGGTCTTCTTCAGGCGAAAAAATAAATCACATTTAACATTTAAGACAGTACAAACAAAGAACGAAAATGACTCATCTGTTGTTAGTCCATGTGGTGGGGAGAATAGCCGCTAGGCGGAAATGACAAGGGGGATTATGGGAGAGGAAAAGGAGGGGGGGGGGGGGGTTCGTGGGGGGAGGGGGGGGGTGTGTGTGATACGATAGGGTTGCGTGTCTAGTTTAGTGGGGTGGTGTGATATCTGGGGTGGGGGGTGGGGGTGGGGGTGGGAGGTTGGGAGGTTCATATTAATTGTGTTGTTTAAAAAAGTAAACAATGCTGTGGGATGATGTTCATTGTAACAGGTGAAATAATGTGTTGGCATCAATATGCTGCTGTTTGTTGAGAGAAGATAGCAGTGATCAATGAAAAACAGGGTATCATGTGTTGCACACACACACACACACACACACACACACACACACACACACACACACACACACACACACACACACACACACACAAAGGGGGCGGGGGGGGAACACATGTAAACAATGTTCTAGGTGAGTTAAGATCGTGTGATCATAGTGAGACTAACTGTGGAAAATTTTTTACACACACACACACACCACACACACACACACACACACACACACACACACACACACACACACACACAAAGAGGGGTAAAAATTATTATCATTAATCAGTCACTGATGGGTGATGATCATATGAGATCAACGGTAGTGTAGGAAGAGATTCTTCTCCGTTCCCTTAGGCAGGAATGGTGGAGGTACTGGCAAGGGCTTCTGTATGGTGAAGGCCCTCCAGTGGTCAATAAGGTTTTGCATTCATCAGTGTGTTGGCAGGCCAGGATTCTTCTTTTGGTGTTGTTGGGACTGTTCCACCGTCATTGGGGCTGCATGGATTAATTGCAGACCCGCCAGGGTGGAGTATTGCAGAGATGTTATGTCATAGTCTGGAGTGCCCGGTTCTCAGTATCACAATGATGGTCTTCTTCGTTTACTTAGGTCGGAATCCTGGAGGTAGTGACGGAGGCTGCTGTATGGTGAAGACCCTCCAGTGGTCAGTATGGTTTTGCACTCATTGGTGAGTTGGCAGGCCAGGTTTCCACTTTGGGCCAAGCTGGGAATGCTCCACTGTCTCTGGGGCTGCACTGCATTGATGGTTTGAAAGCCTCACAGGTGTGGAGTATAGTGGACCTGTCATGTTGAGGTCAGGGGAGCCTTATCCTCAGTCCAACAATGTTCACTTGGTCTGATTTGGGCGTCCGGTAGTATGCATCCCTCTTGTTGAAGTCTGGGTGCTGCTCAAGTCATCTTCCTATTTGTCTCCTTGGAAATATTTTAGATTTATTCCAAGGAGACTACCTTTTACAGTTGGGGCTGCTGTCCTTCCTTTGTCAGTTGGTCAGCTTCTTCATTTCCATATAGTGCAGTGTGAAGGTATTCACTGGATGGGAGTATTTTCAGTGACTGATAATGGTAATAATTTTAAATCAGTAGTACCAAGGTGGTGACCATTGTTATACAAGTGGAAAAATGCAGTGGTGATGGTGCAATGGTGCAAGGTGGGGGGGCATAGGAAAATACCAATGACCTGTGGGTGATGCTCACTGGCATGGGTGAGATCAATGGTACTGTAGGATGATAGTCACTGAGGTAAGTGGAATAATAAGGTGGCATTGGTATAATATTGCAGGTTGAGAAAGTGGGTGGAGGGGGGTTGGGGTAGATGACTGGTGGGTGATGGTCATGTTTCATTGGAGATACTGTAGGATGATGATAATTGTTGGTATAAGTGGGATGATGTTGTGGCATGGTGTAAAGTGTCGGTGGGGAATGGGGCAGGTGTTTAAAGATGGGTGGATGATGATGATGGTAAAGGTGTAGGTATGGTCATAGTGGTGTAGGATGATGGTCATTTTTGTAAAGGGAGTAGGAGAGTGCATTAGTAAGTGTGATAATGCCAGTGGTGGAGTAAAGGAAATGATTATAAAGACTGATGGATGTTGATAGCTGTGATGAAATCTACAGTACTGTAGGGGGGTGGCAGTCGTTATAAGTGAAATAATGTCATGGCATTGATGTAGTAATGCCAGTTTGAAAAGAAAAAAAAAAAAAAAAAAAAAAAAAGGGATGAAGAATAATGGATAATTGGTCATTGTCTTGAGTGGGGTAAACAGTGCTATAGGGTGTTGTTCATTGCCATAAGTGAAATAGCATGATGGCATTGGCATGATAATGCCAGTTGAGTTTAAAAAAAAAAACAAAAAAAACCCAGAACAACACCACCACCACCACCACCACCACCAACAACAGCAACTTTGGGGGGGGGGGGGGGGCAATGATAAATGACTCGGTTGGTGGTAAAGGTTGTATCTATAGATGAAATTATATCTTATGAGTGGTGGTAATAATGTAATGATGATGGTGGTCATATATGGGAATGTGGGGGGGGGGGGGGGGGGGGGAAAAAAAAAAAAGGGGACACACACAAAAACACACACACACACACACACACACACACACACACACACACACACACCCGACAAACACATGTACATGCATCCAAGCATACCTGTATGTCTAGGGGTGATCATGAGATACAAGATACAATGGGGACAAAGGAAAGGAAGTGGTCAGTGAAAAAAAAAAAAAAAAAGGGAAAGGGGGGGGGGGGTGTTTTACTGCAAGTTAATGTGGTGTGGGTGGGTGTGTGATTTTGTGGAATATATAGTGAGTTGTTGTTGCAGTGAGGGACCGGTGTAATCATGTACTTGGGTTGGGATGCTGGTGATACGGGGGTGGGGGGGTGGGGTGGGGGTGGGGGTGGGGGGGTCAAGGGAAAGAGCGGGGGGAGGGGGGTGTTACAGGGGGGGGAGTTTGGAGGTGGGAGGGTCGACTACTGGGCCTACCCTTCTTTTCTTTTTTTTTTTTTTTTTTTTTTTTGGGGGGGGGGGAGGGGGAAAGGGGGGGATATTGTGTGTGTGTGTGTGGGGGGGGGGGGGGGTGGAGTAGGGGGTAGATCAGAGGGTAGGTAGTTCATTGGTATAGAACATGCATAGGGTGTGGTGGAATGTGAAAGGTGAAGGAGGGTGGCTGTAGATTAGGTATGAAGTGAGGAGCGGGAGGGGGGGGGGGGGGCTTCTTGGTGGTGCTGTGTGTGTGTGTGTGTGTGTGTGTGTGTGTGTGTGTGTGTGTGTGTGTGTGTGTGTGTGTGCGTGCATGTGTGTGTGTGTGTGTGTGTGTGTGTGTGTAAGTAAATGAACAAAATAAAATGAAATAAATTAATTTAAAAAAAAAAAAAAAAAAACACCTTGATAAATACATAAATTAGAAGTGGGGGGGGGGGGGAAGTTGTAAGGGGAAAGATAAAGCAAAATTAAGATTAAATAGGTGGAGGGTGGCTGTAACTACTGTATGTAGTGAGTGAAGGGGATATGGTGGTGGTGTGTGTATATGTGTATGTGTGTGTGTTGGTGGGGGATATTGCCAACTGATGTAGAAGTGGTGGGTGTGTGCGTAAGGTTATTGTTGGATGTTGATGCCTTGGGGGTGTAGTGTGCCCAGTTTGGCAATGAGATGGGATTCTTGAGTTGTGCGTTCAAAGCTGTCACTCTGTGACTGCCAGAGTGCCATGACTTTGACATGGTTGATGTTGTGTTGGGTGTGGTTGAAGTGTAGGGCGACGGGTTTGGGTCGGTGGTGGCGGCTATCAGCCAGGTGTTCAGTGATGCGTGTTTCAAGTGTGCGTGATGTTTCCCCTATGTAGATCTTGCCACACAGCTGGCAGTGGATGGCATATATTATGTTGCGGCTCTGACATGAGAATGTGCGTTTGACTGTGAAGGAGTCTTTGGGGCCCTGTAAGATGGTGTCTGGTTTGGTGAGGGGGCAGATTTTGCAGTTGGGTTTAGAGCAGGGGTGAGTACCTGGTGGTGTAGCTGTGGTTCTGTTCAAATTGGACCGCACGAGGAGGTCTTTGAGGTTTTTGTCACGTTTGAATGTGATCATGGGTTTGGTATGGAAGGCGGGTTTGTGGTTATGTACAATGTGCCAATTGGATTTGAGGATCCTACAGATGGGGAGGGTGTGCGGGTGGTAGAGGAGGTAGGCTGTGGGTCTGTCTGTCTTGGTTGGATGCTGGGTTTCAAGAGCAGATGTTCTGGATACAGCTATGGTGCGGCGGAGTGCTGCATTGATGATGGAACTGGGGTATCCGCGGTTGGTGAAAAATTGTGACATTTTGGCTGCTTGTATAGTGAAGTCTTCCTCGCTGGAGCAGAGTCTGCGAAGACGGAGAAATTGTGAGTATGGGATGCTGTTTTTAGTGTATGGGTGGTGGGAGGATGAGTAGTCTAGGTATGCATGTGCGTCGGTGGGTTTGTAGAAAATGGAGGTTTTGAGTAGGCCATCTTCAAGGGAGATGGTGATGTCTAGGAAGTTGACTGACTGTGAAATGGTGTAGGTTTGTTGGATGGATGGATGGAAGGTCTGGGCAAAGTTGATGGATGGATGGAAGGTCTGGGCAAAGTTGATGGTCGCCAAATTACTGTCGCACAGCAAACTTCCATCAGCCGAAAACAAATTACACGTGTCTGCCTAACTGGCTGAAGTGAAGAGAAATAGTGTTCCACAAAAATACTTTTTTTTTTTTTTTTTAAACTGCGCACATTTTGAATACTGTCTAACTGTAAGTAGCATGAAGCATGGAGCACCTTTTGCCATGCCCTAACAGGAGTATTACCGATTTACTCTCGTTTCATCCTTGTGGTCATTATCTGACACGTCAGTTTGCAAAGGACGAAAACGATTAAACTCAATGTGATGAGGATACGGGATAGATTTTGTTCCCGGGAATCCAAATGGTGTAAATTCAGAGTACTGCCTTGCAAACTGATTGTCTGATAACGACCGAAACAGGAAACGCAAACGCTATGTGTATGGCCCAGCAAAAAAAAAAAAAACAAAATAAAAATAAAAAAATTCCAGCTGCTTTATCCACAACAAGGCAACACACATGCTGCTCTGTTATAGCTCCATCTAGAGCAGCGAACATAGTGCTAATAAATTCAAACCATTTGCACCTATACCATGCCACCGCTCTGCAGCAAGTGCTTTCCTTCATGGTGCAAATCCATCATCTTTCAAACACAAAAAGTCTACCGCGACATGGCCCACATTACGTCCAGCAGAAGATCAATAAACAAAGGGACCTAACTCTCCCTTTTACCAAATGATCACACAGCAAACTTCTATCAAGGATAAAACACGATTTGTTTCAACCACAGTGCGAACAATCTTCATTCCACATTAAAACATGGATCATTAAAACTTATTTCAGTCAAAAGAAAATTGACAAAAAAGCATAATTCATAGTAGTCTTGACTCGGGATAAGCGACTGGGGACAAAAGTTACGCACATCAGTTCTACACATGAGTACATGAACACTGGACCTTATCGTGAACACATCTTCTCCAGGTTCCAGTATCTGGTAGCGTGTGAACTCGTTTTACCCTGTCGGGATACTCACACTAAACTCGAGAGTCTAGCCAGTTCACTCCGACTTCGTTGAGTGCAGAAATTTGTAGGAAGAGGTTGTGGGAAAAGATAGATAAAAGATATGGTAGACAGAAAGGACAGTAGACAACAGTACAGCAAAGGAGGAGACAGAGTTACTGAGAGCGAAAGGAAAAGGGGACGTTACTAGCACAGAATGTCCAGAAGGAGAGGGAACTATTTGTACAAAAGACCCCCGGTATCCCCACGGGGGAATATGAACACATCAACTACTACAACAACAGTAGTGCCATAATCTCAAGCTGGGAAAGAAGAAGAGGAGGAGAAGGGCTCGGAAAATAGAGGGAAGGGGAAATACGAGTGGTGAGAGTGGAGGGGACGGAAATGGGGTTGGGGGGGGGGGGAGGGCGGTCCGCATGGGAAAGAAAGGGAGAAAGTAGGAACAAATAGGGGGGGGGGGGGGGGGGGGGATATGGCAACTCCAGACGTGCATAGTCAATGGCAGACCAACAAAGAGCTATTAGCCCGGATTCTTACGTTAGAAACGTTCGGACACCTTTGTTCAGCCTGGCAGACCTGCGGAGAGGCTGCTGCATTGCAGGGGTGGGGTGAGGGCTGTGCGACCTGGCCTTTGGAGTCATGACCACATCTGGCTGAGGGCCCACGAGAACAGGGGCAGGACTGCTGACGTGTGGCTGCTTGAATGAACCCACGCTCGGCCGAACAACGTGCCACTGCCGATACCTCGTTTCCGCCGGCCTTTCATCGTCTACGGGTTCTGGTGGCTGGGGCTCTTTGGTTCCCATAGGCTTGGGGGCAAGTGGTGGGAAAAAAATCTACTGATTTCTGTCCTAGTCACCTTCTTTTCCCCATCCAAACCATCCCTCGGCCTGATGGTGTACGGGCCACCTCCTGCATCTGGCACCTGTATCACCACGTACACCCTTTATCCCCAGAAATCCTGGATTTTACTTCTTCCTCTGCATCTCACTCTTGTGACCACATAGTCTCCTACCTGGAGATCAGACGTGGGGTTTCCTTTCATTCCAGTCCTTGCGTACAGAGGCGGCTTTCTGTAGGTGCTCCCCCGCTTTGTCATGAGCCGTCTTCAACCGTTCGAGACGACCTCTCAACCACTCTCCGGGGTACTGAGCCTCCCATTCTGACTTGTCGTTGCCTAGGAGGAGATCAATGGGAAGGCGGGGCTCTCGCCCAAACATAAGGTAGAATGGGGAGAACCCTGTTGACGAATGAGGTGTACAATTGTTCACATGGGTCAGCTCACAAATGTGTTCTGTCCAACTCCTCTTCTGCTCTGGCGACAATGTTTTCAACAGGTTGTGCATCGTCCTGTTGAACCTTTCACATTGCCCATTGCCTTCTGGGTGATAGGATTTTGTGCGTGACTTGGCCATACTGTAGTGTTCGCACAACTGGTTCATGACGGCTGACTCAAAACTGCGGCCTTTGTCAGAGTGGAGCCGCTGCGGCACACCATAGTGCACAATCCAGTGCTTGACCACCGCTTTAGCCACTGTCTCTGCAGTTTGGTCACGGGTGGGGACGGTGACTGTATATTTAGTGAAAACGTCTGTCAGAACCAGAACATTCTCTCTACCGTCAGCCAATGGCTCCAAGACCGTGAAGTCCATTGCGACCACCTCCAGAGGTTTTGAGGAAAGAAAGTGTCCCATAGGGCAGTAAGCTTTAGTGGCAGGTTTCTTGGCAAGCTGACAACGTTCACAGCGTCTACACCACTCCTGGACATCCAGATGCATGTGTGGCCAGAACGCCCGCGCACGGAGAGTCTGCAAAGTTCATTCAGGGCCCTGATGTCCCCACCTGTCATGTGCAAATGACAACACTTCCTCTTGCATGGATTCTGGGACAACTATCTGGGTGACCTCACCCAGTAAAGGATCAACGATCCTCCTGTACAGCAGCCCGTCTTGGAGCTCTAGCCGTTTCAACTGACACATTAAAGCCTTAGCCCGTGGATCCATCTTAGAAAGTGTGGCTGGGTCAGGCTTATTTTTGCCCAGAAACGGGAGGACCGAAACAATGCACGGATCTTTAATCTGTGCTTCCCTCCATTGCTGTGGATTCACTGAAGGCAAAGCACTTGCCTCACCAGTCTCCCTTTTCTCATCAGTTAAACCTGCTGACCTGTTCTTCTCACTGTTGACAACGGTGTCAACAGATGACAGGTCAGGCAGCAATCTTTTTGTCATAATACTTTGATGACGTTCTCATTGACGTCATCAAAATCAAGAACACCCGTGAAGGTTTGCCATGTAATTCACTCAGTATGAGCAGCATCACCGTCATTTGTAATCATAGTTATCATATTTGTCATCGTCGTCGTCTTCCCGTCGCTGTCCGGTGGGAGAGCATGCTGATGACGTGGTACATGATGACGTAAGTTCTTCTCCAAGCTGAAGTCTGCGGGTGCAAACTGGTCAGTTGTGTTGACGCATAGTCTGTTGCAGGGACACTCGCATCCTGCGGTCACACCACTTTACTGGCTGACGCCACACCGATCTGCTGCAGCCTAAACCGTTTACTTGCTGCGGCCATATTCACATGCTGCCGTCACGCCAGTTATTTGCTGCAGCCATACCGATATATTGCAGTCACACCATTTGTTTGCTACGGCTTCACAGACATGCTGCAGTGACACCGCCTGTTTGCAACAGCCATATCCATATTCTGCTGTCAAACCATTTCTTTGCTGCAGTCAGGTCGCTTATTTATTTATTTGTTTATTTTGTAGTCAAGCCATTTGTTTTCTATGGGTCCATCAATGCGGCAGTCGTTTAATTTGACCTCGTCGTGTCTTCGTTGACGTCATTCCTTTTCTGACGTGGTCTCTGATCCGTCTCTTCCGGAGCCATGACAATCAGCTTTTGAAGGAACATTGTCACTGCGTCTGCACGCGCGCACACACGCACACACACACACACACACACACACACACACACACACACACACACACACACACACACACACACACAAAAGGACTTTGTTTTGTAATCTGCTTGATTGTATCCTCATTGATTGTTAAAGGAACACTGTCGCTGTATCCGCACGTAAAGGAAACCAACAAATTGTGTTTCTAACTCTCCAAGTTGATTGTTTCCTCATGATGTGTGTAGAAGAAATATTGACCTAAAAGAAACCAGTTGTCTGTATTCCTAAATCGCCATGTTGTTTCTTCATGATGTGTGCTGAATGAACGTTGTTTCAGTTTCAGTTTCATCAAGGAGGCGTCACTGCGTGCGGACTAGTCCATATACCATACAATACATCCGCTTAGTTTTGAGACCACACTACGCATGATTTGAAGCTGATGGATAAATGAATTAACAACTGAGAAGAGGGAATTGCAAAAGAGGGTATCGTGGCTACGACTTAACAGATATCTGACCCATGCATTAGCCCAATCCGCTGGTCAGACCTTGAGTGCCTACCTAACATTGGTTGTCTTTTTCTTTCTTTCTTTATTTTATTTTATTTTTTATTTTTTTGCATTTGTGTGTAGTAAATGTACACATGTGTGTGTATATGGATGTGTGGGCACGAGCCCATGTGTGTGCGTGTGCGCATGTGTGTCTGTGTGTGTGTGTGCGCGCATGCGTGTGTGCGTGCTTGTGTGTGCATGTGTGCACGCACGTGTGTGTGTGTATGTGTGTGTGTACGCGTGTGTGTGTGTGTGTGTGTGTGTGTGTGTGTGTGTGTGTGTGTGTGTGTTGCGCATGTGTGTGCCTGCATGTATGTGTGCATGTGCAGAAGTGCGTGTGCATGTGTGTGTGTATAATTTGCGGGTTTGTGTGAGCCCTCACATGTATCTGCATAATTATATATGTGTACATTATGTGTGTATATGTGTGTGTCTTTGTATGTGGGCGTGTACGCATGTGCATGTGTGTATGCACTTGTGCGTTCATGTGTATGCGCGTATGTGGGTACGCGTGTGGGTGTGGACGTGCACATGCACGCATGTGTATATGTGTGTGCGTAGAAGCGAGTGGACGTACGCGCACGTTTGTGTGTGTGTGTGTGTGTGTGTGTGTGTGTGTGTGTGTGTGTGTGTGTGTGTGCATGCGCCTGCGCGCGAACACACACACACACACACACACACACACACACACACACACACACACGTAACAATAAGAACAACAACTCCTCCCCCTCACCCCCCACGCACACACATATACACATTTACACACACACACACACACGCGCACACACACACACACACACACACACACACACACACACACACACACACACACACACACACACATACACACACACACACACACAGAGACTCACTCTCTCACGCACACACTCACACACCAATGCTTGCACACTCACGTCCGTGGACTCTCTAATTAACACGCTGGCATCACCCCACTGATGAACACACACCAGCGAGCACATGTCTACAGTAAGCGCTGGGGGCCCTTAGAGATTCAAATTTCTATCTCAGTTGACATGTGTTTGATCATTTGCGTCTGTTATTGGAAAGGCCCAGTATGAGTTTGCCCCAATCTTTATAAGTCTTCGCAGTGTTCACTTTGAGATTATTCCAATGATTGTTTGGTTGGTGATGTTTCTTGCTCTTCCCTTATTAAGTCTGGCTGTGCAGCCACTTTCTCTCTTGATGTTCAGATCTGAAAGATGGTCTATGGTATAGTGGCTTTGCTCTCGTTTGCTTAAGTGATTCTTCAGATTTCTTATCACATCAGATCGGCCAAGCTGTAATCCAGTTCTTATCGTTGCCTTGCCAGCCAGTGTGTCTGCTTTTTCGTTTCCTTTAACTCCAGCATGTCCAGGACAGTACATCTATATGTCTCTCCAATGGAAGGCTGCACATTAGTTCATTCCAAGCAGGGCTTCCCAACCCACTTTTCACTTTCTGAAGTAGGTTCGTGGAGTCAGTCAGTATCATGACTTGTTGAGTTTGAAACTGGTTTGTGGTTGAAAGCCAATAGAGTGCTTGTGTCACTGCTTCTACCTCCATTGTTAGACTTGAAGTTGTTAAACTGTGCACACCATTGTCTTCCTGGATAGTTCGGCCATTTTGCTTCACTGTGTATTCCCAGCCTGACTTACCTTTGGTGACAGAACCGTCAGTGTATATTACTATATCATCTTTTGTGCAAAGGTCTTCTACCTGCATCTGAATTTCTCCGTTGGTTTTGCCTTCTGACCATTCTCGACAATGCCTTCCAAGTTGTGGAGCGATGGCAATTTGGTAGAGGTGTTTCAAGTGGTCTGGATACTTCTCCCATTCCTTGGTTTCTTTGAGTTCTGCCAAGTGGCACACAAGCTGTATACTGTCTTCTGCCTGTCTCATCCATGATTTTCCACGTGCTAGCCGAGTGCCTTTTGTTTCCTTGACCGCCGCATGAAGTGGGTTTTGGGGGCTTTCAAGTGCTCTGAAATGCCTTCACCTATTCACGTTGGCATAAAGGAAACCGGCTGTCTGTGTTCCTAACTCTTTATTAAGACTGTTTCCTCATGTTATGCGTTGAAGGAACAATGACATCAAGGAAAAGAACCAAGTGTGTTCCTAACTCTGCATGTTATTTGTTTCCTTCCCAACGCTATGTGTTGAAGGAACATTCTTCCTCTGTCTTCACACACACTCCCCGGGAGTTAAAATGGTACAGTCCGAATATGACCCCCCTGCCCCCCCCCCCCCCCCCCCCACACACACACACACACACTTACCCTTTATTTATTGAGATACTATAGTGTTAGATTTTCAGAGCGCTGAGTGAAATTTGCTTTGTAAGGCATCACTAATACAAGTTAAAATAGGCACATGCCCAGAATGGACCCCCCACCCACCCCCACCCCTCCCAGCTCCATTTTCAAATTATAGAATTATTTAGAGAAAAATGTTTTGCAACTTGTATTAGTGATGCTTTACAAAGCAACTTTCATCCAGCACTCTGAAAATCTAACACTACAAAATCTCATGGAATAAAGGGGGGGGGGGGGGGGGGTGTCATTTTCGGCTTGTACCATTTTGACTCCCGTGGAGTTAAAACAGGCACGTGCCCAGAATGACCCCCTCCCCTCCCCACCCGTTTTCAAATTATAGAATAAGTGAGAGAAATATGTTTTGAAAGTTGTATTACCATTGCCTTACAATGCGAATTTCACCCAGGAAAAAAAAAATCTGAAATAATCTGAATAAGGGGGGGAGGGGGGGGGGGCATTTTCGGCCAGTACCATTTTAACTTCCGGGGAGTTAAAATAGCCACGTACACAGAATGCCCCCCCCCCCCCCCTTGCCTCACACACACACACACACACCCCACACACACACACACACACACACACACACACACACACACAACACACAACACACACAGATGGACGCCCGTATACATACACACTTACACATAGACAGAGAAAGGGGGAGAGAGAGATAGATGCACACACACGCACGCACGTGCGCGCGCGCGTGCGCGCGCGCCACACACACACACAAAACACACACACACACACACACACACACACACACACACACACAACATACACACGCTCGAACGCAGATGCAGAGAGAAACTGACAGAGACAGAGAGAAATGCGCGCGCACGCACGCAACACACACACACACACACACACACACACACACACACACACACACACACACACACACCACACACACACAAACACACACACGCTCGAACGCAGATGCAGAGAGAAACTGATAGAGACAGAGACAAATGCGCGCGCGCATGCACATACACGCACACACCAACACACACACACACACACACACACACACACACACACACACACACACACACACACACACGCACGCACACATACAGACGCAGAGAGAAACTGATAAAAAACAGAGAGAAATGCACACACACACGCACACACGACCACACACACACACACCCCACAAAACCACACACACACACGCACGCACACACAGTGACACACACACACACACACACACACACACACACACACACACACACACACACACACACACCACCTCTCGCGCAAGCACCCCTGATTAGGCCTACTTTGCGCGCTTCGTGCATGTTGCGCGCTTTGCAGGCATGCGCGCTACCAACCACAATGTTCGCGCAACGTCCCAAGGAGTCTATTGCAACAAAGCCAAAATAAATCGACTGACGCAGAAACACCCGAGTTATTTGAAAAAAAAAAAAGAAAAAAAAAAAGAAAAAAAAAAAAACGCTGATTTTGGACCCCTGCTTATTTTACGCGCTTTGTGCACGTCGCAGGCTTTGCGTGCATGTGCGCTAGGCCTACTGACCGCAATGTTCATGCGACATCCCAAGGAGTCTGTTTCAACAAACCCGACTCGAATCGACTCAGAACACCTGAGTGATTCGCGAAAAACCGCCAATTTCAATATTTCCAGGCGCTCACGCGCGCGCATGCGCGCTGCCGACACGAGTGTTCCATTTTCGTAAATGCGGTTTCCAATGAGTCCATTGCAAAAACAAAAAAAAAAACGACACAAATCCATGCAGAAACAGCCGAGTTATTAGCGATTGAAAGTGTTTCTGGCACATTTGTCTTTTAATATATTAATTCAGTATGATTTTTCCATATTATATGTGCGACAATTTGGGGCCAGCCAACTGACCGACCAACCAACTGACAAAGTGAGTTATAGGTTTGTTGCCACAAACAAATATAGTCATCAGAACTTATCCAAACATTGTTAATAACAAGAAAAAAAAAATTGCTAAGGAAGAGAAATCTTTGCTCCCATGGCAGCCACATTCCAACTTTGGAGGATAGCCCCTTGCAATATGTCGTACTGCATTAATTCTACCCTATGATGCAGATCACAAAAACATAAGGTCTTATGGGTCTAATGCTAAAAAGTTTTCTCACCACAAAAGGGTTTTCAAGTTGCAAAACGGCAGCATGACGCACCTACGCAGTAAGTAAAGGAGCAGCAATGACGTATCATTGCATCTTTTTTTTTAAATTTTTTTCCCCTAAAATTTCCCAAAAAAGGGGTTTTTAAAGGTTTAAATTTTGGGATTTTCCCTTTTTTTCCCCCCTTTCAAACATTCTTTAAAAAAAAGGGGAAAAAAACCAAATTTTAAAAAATACCAAGCTTCAAACCCGACCCCCCCCCCGCCCCACCAGGTTTTTTGGTGGGGTTTTTATCAAAAAATAAAACCAGATTCCATTTGAAAGATGCTTATCCCCAAAATTTTTAAAGGTCTCTTTGGGAAAAAAAACGGGCCACTACCTTACTTCGAGGGCCCCGGCCCCCCCAAAGGTTACAAAAAAACCCAAACCCCCGGGGGGCCCCAAATTTTTTTCCAAATTTTGGGTTTTTCGGGGGAAAAAGGGGGGGGGCCCGGAAAAGGGAAAACCCCCAAAAACAAAAACCCCCCCCCCCCAAAAAAAAGGGAAAAAAAAAAAAAAACCCAAAAAAAATTTTAAAAAAATTTTGGGGGGGGGGGGGGGGGGCCCCCTTTTTTAAAAAAAAAAACCCCCCCCCCCCCCCCCCCCCCCCCCCCCCCCCCCCCCCCCCCCCCCCCCCCCCCCCCCCCCCCCCCCCCCCCCCCCCCCCCCCCCCCCCCCCCCCCCCCCCCCCCCCCCCCCCCCCCCCCCCCCCCCCCCCCCCCCCCCCCCCCCCCCCCCCCCCCCCCCCCCCCCCCCCCCCCCCCCCCCCCCCCCCCCCCCCCCCCCAAAACCCCCCCCCCCCCCCCCCCCCCCCCCCCCCCCCCCCCCCCCCCCTCCCCCCCCCCCCCCCCCCCCCCCCCCCCCCCCCCCCCCCCCCCCCCCCCCCCCCCCCCCCCCCCCCCTTTTTATTTTTCAACCCCCTGGGAATTTCTATCGGGAAAAAAACCCCCTTTGAAAAAAATTTTAACCCCTCCCGGAGAGTTAGTTTGGGAAACGTGCGTTTTAAACCCCCCCCCCCCCCCCCCCCCCCCCCCCCCCCCCCCCCCCCCCCCCCCCCCCCCCCAACCCCCCCCCCCCCCCCCCCCCCCCCCCCCCCCCCCCCCCCCCCCCCCCCCCCCCCCCCCCCCCCCCCCCCCCCCCCCCCCCCCCCCCCCCCCCCCCCCCCCCCCCGGTAGATTTAAAAAACCACGTGCCTAAACTAAGCCCGGGAAGTTTTTTCAAAAAAAGGGGAAATGTTGATCCAGATTGACAAAAATTAAAAACCAAAAAAAAAGGGGGGGAGTCTTTGGGGGCCTTTTATGCCAGGACCCCCCCCCCCCCCCCCCCCCCCCCCCCCCAACCCCCCCCCCCCCCCCCCCCCCCCCCCCCCCCCCCCCCCCCCCCCCCCCCCCCCCCCCCCCCCCCCCCCCCCCCCTTGCGGGAGAAAAAATTGGGGACACATGCCACTTAAAAAAACTTTACTTGAAAAGGGAAAAAAGATTTTAGGCTAACAAAAACCCCCAAAATTAACCCCCCCTGTCTTTGATGGGGGGGAAAAACCCCTTCCCCCCTTGGGGGAAACAAATGGAGTTGCCTCTAGTGTTTTTTCGGGTTTTTAAAAAAGCGACGGGTTGGTGGGCCAGTCCGACGGGGGAAAAGAAGTCCCGGGGGGCAGGGGGCCCCCGAGGGAAGTCTGCCCCGGGGGGTTTGGGGCCCTCCGGGGGTTTTTACCCTTTTTTTTCCCTATTCTCATTCCCCGTGTTTTTTTGAGGGGGGGGGTTCCCCTTCAAATTTGGGGAAAACCCCCCTTTCCCCTGCACATCGGGTCTCCAGGCCCCCCGGGGTTCGAGGGCTGTTGCTTCCCAGTTTTTTTTGGAAAAATTTTAAAAAGGGCCTTTGGGTTCCCTCTTGCACAGCTTTGAATCGCAGCTTGGTCTGCCTGTGGGGCTTTTTTCCCTCAAAAAGTTCTCCATAGGGGGGGTTTTTTGGGGGATCCACCCATGATCCATGCTACGACATGGCCCCCCCAGCGCATACATCTCTTTTCACAGCGGTAGGGGGCCCTTTGGTTGATCCGGCTTTTTCCAGGACAGTTTTTTTTGGGAAAAACCTTTCCTGGGGGGTGATGTTCAGAATGCGTCGTGGGTACGCATATAAAAAAGCATTGACTTTCGCCCTTGGGGGCACGCAAATCCAAGACCGCTGCCATCAAGGGTGCTCAAAAACCCCGGGCTCTGTAATCGGGATTTTTGGGGGCTCGGTCCTTGCTGTTGTTCCATGCTTTTTTTGTCAGTCCGGCATGGTGGGGGCCCCCCCTTTTTGCCAAATTGGCCCTTTTTGGGGGCTCTGCGTAAAAGTGAGAGGGGTGTTTGAAAGTTGACCCCAAATAAAAAAAATCATGGACACTTCCATTTTCATGGTCTTTTATGCGATGACTGGGGGGGAGTCAACACCCCCGCCCCATGACCTGTTTTTTTCCCCAAATTTAATGGTAAGCCCAAGTTTTTGGGGGCACGCTGACAAAGTCATGACCTGTGGGGCCTCGGCTGTTTGGGGAAATTACTGCTGCGTCGTCTGCAAAGAGGAAGTCAGAAGGGACCTCAGCCCGACTTTAGTCTTGGCTCTTATCGGAGAGGTTAAGAGCTTCCCCTCTGTCTGGTTCGGAGGAAATCCTTCAGCTTTAGGGCCAAAAAATTTTTCAGCTCACAAACAAAGAAGATTCCAAAAAAAGGGTGTGAGCCAGGGGGGGCCAAAAACCGTTTCACTCCGCCCGTATGTGAAGGGAGCTTTAGGTTTACCTCAAAAAAGACGGTGCCTTTTATTCTTCGTGGGGAAAGGGGGTGATATGCTGAGAAGTTTGGGTGGGGAAACCCTTTTTGGGAGGGTCTTTTAAGAGGCCATCCCTCTGACCAATCGGGAAACCTTTGTGAGACATAAAGCAGAAAAGTGGCTGCCATTTTCTCCCTACATTTTTCGAAAAAAGTTTAAGGGAGGGGATCATATCTATAGTGGATCTGTTGGCACGGAAACCGCACTGTGTTCAGGGGTAAAAAAGCTCTGCAAGTACTTGGAGCCCCCTTTTGTCTACTCGTGCAAAAAATTTCCCAAAAGATTTCTAAAAGGGGGGGTATGCCCCCATTAATTATTGCAATCGCCCTTTTTTCACCCTTTTTTTTTTAAAAGTTGACGAGTTTTGCATCCCTCATGGTTTTTTCGGTCCCCGCCTTCACTCCAACGAGGGGGATTTCGTGCAACTCGGTGATGATGGGCTCTTTTTAGCACTTCAGTTTTCTTCGACGGGAATCCCCCCCTTTTCCCCGGGGCCTTGCCTGAGGCAAGAATCCAAAGGGGTTCGTTAGTTCGTCTTGGTTGGTTCTCTTTTAACTCTTTCCCCTCGGGGGGCGCTCTATGGCATTCAGGGGGGGCTTCTGTGACTACATTTTCTCTTGCATATAGCTCGTTAGGTTAACCCCCCCTCCACTGTTGTTCTTGTCCTGAATCAAACCTTTCCCCCGTAGCTGATTTCAAAGGGGCAAAAATTTTTTTTTTTTTCGTTGGGCCCCCAAAAACCCGCTTTGATGCCGTCAAAATCGCCTTAAAGTTGCCTGTGTCACTGCATCTGAATCTGGGAAAGCTAAAAAAAATAATCGTTGGCACATTGCCCGGGGGACTTGGACTTTGCTGCGAGCAGACGGAGAACCCCCGGGGGTTTTCTCGCTGGGACTGGGGTTTTTTATGGTCAGGGCGTTTCCCCTTGGCCTCCCAGACTGGTGTCATTTCTTCTAAATAGGCTTTGAACCAACAGCTGACCCTGGGCTTTTTGCCAAAGGTGGACATAGCGGCGTTGAGACAGCAAATTTTGAAGTGTTTTCCCCTCGGTCTTGGGGATTTTCAG
>CM065746.1:13313917-13321417 GCA_033310375.1 Conus canariensis
CTGTGTTTGGAGCAATCAATCTTTTACAGACGTCAATACATTATGTAGGAGTGTCAAAAATAGTTTGCAATACTCTTTTCGTCAAACGTGGCAACATGACATTGAAACTAGTAGTAAATGTTTTTTCTACAAATTTTTATAAATCTGATTTTAAGGAGAAGAAATATATTTCTAGTTTACCAGATATTTATATTTACCCTCTTATCAAATTTACATGTTCTAATCATAAATTACCAATTGAAGTAGAACGTCGATTTGCTATTCCAAAAGAAGAAAGGTTATGTAATAAATGTGACATGTCTGCAACAGGCGGTGAATTTCATTTTGTCATGGAATATTCACTATACTTTAATTTGCGCAACACGTATTTGCTACAAAGATTTCTCTCCCCCAAATCTGTCTATAATTTTTTGTCAAATGCTATATTCTACTAATCGAAAACAAATGCCGCTATTGTCAAAGTATATAAGATTATCTCAAGTGTTGTAAAATGTTGGTCTGTGTCAGCATTGACTAGCAATTTATGTTTTATTTTGGCTTGTTTGTTTTCCTTTTCCTGTTATTGCTTTAAACTCACCCTTCCTCCATACCCCAAAAGGGGTGAAAAGAATAAATATTGTTGTTGTTGTATGCATTTGATTGTTTGTGTCTTCATTTATCTGTCTATCTACTGTTGTACATTTATTTTCAAATAGCCCAACGTGGTCAAGAGCCCTTCATTTATCGTAACACTGCTCTTGGTTTCTGACTCATCTGTCCCATCAGTAGCGGCAACATTCGATAAAGCGAAAAACGACTGATACTGTCCAGTGTCATCTTTGCATCTTGCACTCTAAGATAACTCGAAGGTCTTTCAGATCCGGGGTGTGTGTATGGCTGTCTGTCTATGTCTCTGTGTCTGAGTGAGTGATAAAAAACGTTTGCACACGCGCATGCGTGTGCGAATGCGCATACAGGTGTGTTTGTGTGCGTGAGGCGCGAACGTGTGTGTGTGTGTGTGTGTGTGTGTGTGTGTGTGTGTGTGCGCGCGCGTGTGCGTGCGTACGTGCGTGTGTGCGTGCGTACGTGCGCGCGCGAGCGCGCGTGTGTGTGTGTGTGTGTGTGTAGAAGGGGGAGAGTGCATGCGCGTGTGTATCCTGTGTGTATATTTGCCTATCTGTATGTATATTTCTGTGTTTGTATGGATGTGAGCACGCACACATACAAGAGGCGTATAAGCGTAAATGTTTTTGCACAAGCGTAAATGTTTTTGCATAAGCGTAAATGTTTTTGCATTACTTGCGCTCCCTTTCCATCCCAACACCACCTTCTTCCCGTCTATTTCCAGTATCGTTTCTTTTTATCCCATTTCACAAACCCCTTCTCTCCCCATTTTCAACATCCCAATCTTCCCTTCCATTTCCAGTACCGTTTCTTTTTATCCCATTTCTCACAAACCCCTTCTCTCCCCATTTTCAACATCCCAATCTTCCTTCCATTTCCAGTATCGTTTCTTTTTATCCCATTTCACAAACCCCTTCTCTCCCCATTTTCAACATCCCAATCTTCCCTTCCATTTCCAGTATCGTTTCGTTTTATCCCATTTCACAAACCCCTTCTCTCCCCATTTTCAACATCCCAATCTTCCCTTCCATTTCCAGTATCGTCTCTTTTTATCCCATTTCACAAACCCCTTCTCTCCCCATTTTCAACATCCCAATCTTCCCTTCCATTTCCAGTATCGTTTCGTTTTATCCCATTTCACAAACCCCTTCTCTCCCCATTTTCAACATCCCTATCTTCGCTTCCATTTCCAAAACCATCTCCCTTCATTCCATTGCAATGCCCCTCCTCTTCCATTTTTTGGAATCATCTCCTCCGTTCCATTTCCAAAAACTACCCTTCCCTTTCCATCTCCAATAACACCTTTCTTCCATCCCGATGCGTCTTCCCCATTCTTTTCCTTTTTTTATTTTATTTTTTTTTTTTTATCACTGCACCCGTCATCTCCGTTATCAACATACTCTTCTTTCGTTCCGTCCCACCATCCCTCTCTTCTATTTTTAGTTACCACCTTCCCTTCCATTTCCGGTATCACCCCACAGCTTCCGTTTCCAACCCCCCCCCCCCCCCCCCTCCCCTTCCCTTTTATTTTTCGACAACGCCTCTTTCCTTTTCGTCTCCAATACTCCTCCCCTCCTCCTCCCCCTTTCCTTTCGTTCCTGTCATCACCAGGGATTTTTTTTTTTTTTTTTTTAGTTGTTTTTTTTTCGTGTGACGTTGAATATTTTGCCACTTTATTTCATCATTGTCACCAGGAACAGTGCAGTTTATATCATTTTTTTCACTCATTCAAAATATGTGTATTGTCTGCACCCCTCCCTTCCTCCCCCGTCCCCGCGCACTTTTTATCTTTACTTTCTTCTTTTTGTTCTTCTTCTTTTTGCCCCCCCCCCCCCCCCAACCCCCGCCATCTTTTTGGACGCGGAAACATGTGTAGACAACGCTCTGCTGTACAGTTAAGGCGTGCTAAGAGTATCCACTGCGCACAGAATGACAACGCTCTGCTGTACAGTTAAGGCGTGCTAAGAGTATCCACTGCGCACAGAATGACAACGCTCTGCTGTACAGTTAAGGCGTGCTGAGAGTATCCACTGCGCACAGAATGACAACGCTCTGCTGTACAGTTAAGGCGTGCTGAGAGTATCCACTGCGTACAGAATGACAACGCTCTGCTGTACAGTTAAGGCGTGCTAAGAGTATCCACTGCGCACAGAATGACAACGCTCTGCTGTACAGTTAAGGCGTGCTAAGAGTATCCACTGCGCACAGAATGACAACGCTCTGCTGTACAGTTAAGGCGTGCTAAGAGTATCCACTACACACAGAATGACAACGCTCTGCTGTACAGTTAAGGCGTGCTGAGAGTATCCACTGCGCACAGAATGACAACGCTCTGCTGTACAGTTAAGGCGTGCTGAGAGTATCCACTGCGCACAGAATGACAACGCTCTGCTGTACAGTTAAGGCGTGCTGAGAGTATCCACTGCGCACAGAATGACAACGCTCTGCTGTACAGTTAAGGCGTGCTGAGAGTATGCACTGCGCACAGAATGACAACGCTCTGCTGTACAGTTAAGGCGTGCTGAGAGTATGCACTGCGCACAGAATGACAACGCTCTGCTGTACAGTTAAGGCGTGCTGAGAGTATGCACTGCGCACAGAATGACAACGCTCTGCTGTACAGTTAAGGCGTGCTGAGAGTATGCACTGCGCACAGAATGACAACGCTCTGCTGTACAGTTAAGGCGTGCTGAGAGTATGCACTGCGCACAGAATGACAACGCTCTGCTGTACAGTTAAGGCGTGCTGAGAGTATGCACTGCGCACAGAATGACAACGCTCTGCTGTACAGTTAAGGCGTGCTGAGAGTATGCACTGCGCACAGAATGACAACGCTCTGCTGTACAGTTAAGGCGTGCTGAGAGTATGCACTGCGCACAGAATGACAACGCTCTGCTGTACAGTTAAGGCGTGCTGAGAGTATGCACTGCGCACAGAATGACAACGCTCTGCTGTACAGTTAAGGCGTGCTGAGAGTATGCACTGCGCACAGAATGACAACGCTCTGCTGTACAGTTAAGGCGTGCTGAGAGTATGCACTGCGCACAGAATGACAACGCTCTGCTGTACAGTTAAGGCGTGCTGAGAGTATGCACTGCGCACAGAATGACAACGCTCTGCTGTACAGTTAAGGCGTGCTGAGAGTATGCACTGCGCACAGAATGACAACGCTCTGCTGTACAGTTAAGGCGTGCTGAGAGTATCCACTGCGCACAGAATGACAACGCTCTGCTGTACAGTTAAGGCGTGCTGAGAGTATCCACTGCGCACAGAATGACAACGCTCTGCTGTACAGTTAAGGCGTGCTGAGAGTATCCACTGCGCACAGAATGACAACGCTCTGCTGTACAGTTAAGGCGTGCTGAGAGTATCCACTGCGCACAGAATGACAACGCTCTGCTGTACAGTTAAGGCGTGCTGAGAGTATCCACTGCGCACAGAATGACAACGCTCTGCTGTACAGTTAAGGCGTGCTGAGAGTATCCACTGCGCACAGAATGACAACGCTCTGCTGTACAGTTAAGGCGTGCTGAGAGTATCCACTGCGCACAGAATGACAACGCTCTGCTGTACAGTTAAGGCGTGCTGAGAGTATCCACTGCGCACAGAATGACAACGCTCTGCTGTACAGTTAAGGCGTGCTGAGAGTATCCACGCGCACAGAATGACAACGCTCTGCTGTACAGTTAAGGCGTGCTGAGAGTATCCACGCGCACAGAAAGACAACGCTCTGCTGTACAGTTAAGGCGTGCTGAGAGTATCCACCGCGACGAAAGACAACGCTCTGCTGTACAGTTAAGGCGTGCTGAGAGTATCCACCGCGCACAGAAAGACAACGCTCTGCTGTACAGTTAAGGCGTGCTGAGAGTATCCACCGCGCACAGAAAGACAACGCTCTGCCGTACAGTTAAGGCGTGCTGAGAGTATGCACCGCGCACAGAATGACAACGCTCTGCCGTACAGTTAAGGCGTGCTGAGAGTATGCACCGCGCACAGAATGACAACGCTCTGCCGTACAGTTAAGGCGTGCTGAGAGTATGCACTGCGCACAGAAAGACAACGCTCTGCCGTACAGTTAAGGCGTGCTGAGAGTATCCACTGCGCACAGAAAGACAACGCTCTGCCGTACAGTTAAGGCGTGCAAAGAGTATGCACTGCGCACAGAAAGACAACGCTCTGCTGTACAGTTAAGGCGTGCAAAGAGTATGCACTGCGCACAGAAAGATTCCCGAATACATGTCACTTACTTTTGTGCATGGAGGGAAGAAGGGTAGGGAGGAGAAGATGCAAGGTGAAGGTGGAGGAGGAAGAGGAGGCGGGTGGGGGGTGAGGGGGCAGAGGGTGCCGATATATCATTAGAAACGGTTTCCCCGTTTAGCCCTCAAGCTTTATCAATAACAACGACGACGACGACGACGAAAATAAACTACTGGCTTATTTACATGATTCACAGTATACTAAGTAATCCACTGATATCCTTAAAGTTGATTTGAAATATGTCCAGAAAACAAGAAGAAGATGAACACCACCACCACCACCACCACCAACAACAACAACAACAACAACAACGATGACAATAACGATGACGATGACGATAATAAACGACTATATATATATGGACTTATTTTATGAGTCATAGTGTGGCAAGTACTTCACTGATATCCTTAACACTGCTATGAAATCTGTACTGAAAACAACAAGACAACAACAACAAGAACAACAACAACAACAACAACAACGATGAAGACACTATATTTAAACGACTCCGGGCTTATTCACATGATTCATAGTATGACAGACAATCTGTTGATAACTCCTTCAAGCTGATAAAACAACAAGCAGTACTGAGGACGCCAGGCAGTCTTTCGGCCCAAGTGTACCAGTTCAGGAGAAGCCACGTGCATCAGCTGGCCTGCGCAGTGTCAGTTCAAAAATGTGCGCTGTCGCCAGTCACTGAGGCCGTTATCAGGAACTGAGCCCATGTTCCTGGGGATTCCATGAGTGTCGAAGGAGTGTGTCGACGGAAAACATAGATCACTTGTGCGAGCTGTTAAACAAACCAAACCAAAAATAAATCGAATAAATGAAAGAGCTTTTAAACTGAATGAACGATATTGACTGAATGACACGGGAAACAACTGGATGAAGCGCCAACAGGCAGCTCTTCAGTCGGCTCTACCCGGGTAGGCAGCGCATTGTGTAAACGAGAATGCCGATTGTAAAGCGCTTAGAGCTTGGTCCCTGGCCGGGGATAGACGCTGTATAAGTACTCTCTTTTAGAAAAAATAAAATAAAATAAAGGAAAGTTGTGCGCCTTGGCCCATCCAGTCATGAAAGTCGTGCAGGATGCATGCATAGCGTGTGTGACGAGATAACCCAGGGTGATTTGGTTTTTATCACTTGTAGGACGGGCAGTTGACTCAGATAACCCAGGGTGATTTGGTTTTTATCACTTGTAGGATGGCCATTTGAATCAGGGGACAAACTGGCTATCGGTGCAGGAAGAGGCGTTGGCTAGAGCACATGCCTGCTGGTTGTTTGTTCGTTTGTTTTTAATGACTCAGGAGAGGAGGAAGGGGGAGGGCTGGCAGGGGGGGGGGGGGGGGGGGGGGGGGTCAAAAGGAAATGAAAAGTGACGGTCAGGACTGGCCTATGTTAGGCTCAGCAAACCTCCAGCAACGTTTTCCCAGGACGCAGTAGGGGCGAGCGGTCGTCTTCTTTTTTTTTTGTTTTTTTTGTTTTGGTGCACAGTTTGTTTGTTTGGTTTGGTTTGTTCGCGAGAGGTTGCGAAGGTTGAAAATACTTTGTGGCTGGTTGAGGCAGAAACTGGGAAAGAGAACTGTTACAGGCTTGTGAGCAAAATGCTTTTTTTTTTTTTTTGGGGGGGGGGGGGGGGGTAATTTTTTATGCTCCACTTGGAAAGAAGAGGTGTATTTGAGTCCGTAAGGACCTGTTAATGTGTTTAATTTGAAATATGTTCGTGAAGTTCTGTGTGTGTGTGTGTGTGTGTGTGTGTGTGTGTGTGTGTGTGTGTGTGTGAATCAAAAGTAGAAAGAATGTTATGTGCAGAAGGTAAAAGTTTAGTTATTGATGAAGTGGGTGGAACTCTATTTCGTTTTGTCCGACTGGCTGACTGTCAACATGACGTGAGCGAGTCTGACAGCCGCTGCCGTAGGCTAGGTTAAAATGAACCAACATGAATCATGGCTATTCATCCCTCAAGATTTTTTTTTTTTTTTTAATAATATGATTGTGTCTGTACTTTCGACTTACAAAACTATAAGAAGATATATTAAGTATTCGATCGTATCATATTATCACTCGTGTTTCCTTTTTTGAAAAAAAAAAAAAAAATTCCCTTTCTTTAAAAAAAAAAATTAAAACCACTGAGGTAGTTACGTTTTCACCCGTGTCTGTTGCATTGATTGTTTGTCAGTCTGTCTGTCTGTCAACACGATTATGCAAAAACTACTGAAGTGATTTCAATGAAACGTGGCAGAAAGTTGCGCTGTGACCCAACGATGAACCGTCACATTCTGGTGCGGATCTGAATCAAAGGGTTGATCCAGGATCCGTTCAACCGTGGCAGAGGTCTGTGTTCCCCCGAATTTCCATCAGATTCTATTTGCGATATTTTTTGTTTTATTTTGTATTGTGTTTTCTCACTGAGCTTGCATTTGTTTTTTTAAGAAATTGTACCCAGTAGTTAAATGTTTACCATACACTTTTATCGAGATTCATGTCAGATCAGATTTACGTTGCTTTACGGAATTTAAGCATGAACGGACTATCATAAATGTATCAATTTGTCCGTGCACAGCGTTGACTTTGCGTCCTGTTGTCAGTAGTGTCTACAAAGCATGTAAAATGTGCTGTTATCGATGTAATTGTGTACAT
>CM065746.1:13326417-13338917 GCA_033310375.1 Conus canariensis
TGCCACAGGTATGTTGAATTTTGCAATAGATTTTGTTGTAAGTTTATGCTGATGACACTATCAGTATGGCAGTATTGCCAAGTTAAGTGTAGTTATAAAGTGTACATTGTCTTGTGTTCCTGCATTTTCAAGAACTTTACACAGAAATTGAAAAGGCTTCAGAGAGAGAGAGAGAGAGAGCATTCATGTACACAGACGTAGATGCATGCATGTGCGCACACACATACACACACATACACACATACACACATGCAATGTTGCACACATTCTTAAACACACAAGCATACATGTGTGTGTGTGTGTGTGCACATTTGCCTCTCTCTCTCACTCTCTCTCTCTCTCTCACCCACGCGCACACATGAACACACATACACACACACAACCTGCATGAACAAGTAGATTACTACACACGCACATAGCCACATGCACACACACACACACAAACACACACACATACACACACACACACACACACACACACACACACACACACACACACACACACACACATCTCTGCACACAAACACACACATTCACACACACACACACACACACACACACACACACACACACACACACACACACACACACACACACTCACTCACTCACTCACTCACACACCCACCTCTGCACATGGTGTTTTCCATCTTATCAGTAACATAACAAAGATCCACAGCAAAAACTGAAAGCACACACACATACACACACACACACACACACACATACTCACATACACACACACACACACACACACACACACACACACACACACACACACACACATCTCTGCACACAAACACACACATTCACACACACACACACACACACACACACACACACACACACACACACACTCACTCACTCACTCACTCACTCACTCACACACCCACCTCTGCACATGGTGTTTTCCATCTTATCAGTAACATAACAAAGATCCACAGCAAAAACTGAAAGCAGGAAAAAAATTTCCTGCAACGAAACTGAAGAATGGAATGACAGGTCTGTCTTCTTCTTCCTTATGTAGAGCCGGGCCAAATTGGCATTGAAGGCACCACAATTGGTGTTGAAGGCACCACACCGGGCCAAAATGGCGTTGAAGGCACCACATGTCTTGTGTTACCAATGTGTGCATGTAAATTGTAATGACGTTATGGGGCACTCCAGTGCAGCGCATGCTATTGATAATGCCTTAAACTCTACCATGGTGACCCATCATTACATTAATGTTGAAGTCATCTGTCTCTGTTAAGTATATCAAGGATGATGTGACGCACATCCAGTTCAAAACCAGGGTCATAGTTGCAGCATTTTTCTCTCTATTTTTAGAAGGATCCTGGATTATGATGATAAGATGTGGTTTCCTAATTTAAGGAAGTATGAATATGATAATTCATGTACTGTTGAAAATGCGCAAAACAGATCAGCTAAACAAATCTTTTGCGTACATTACTTAAAATTATGTGGAAAATTTAAAGCTACTTGAGCAGCCCTGCCTTGACAGTTGAGGTAGATAGACGAGTGAGAGGCGATATAATAATACAGACTTTCACGAATCACGAATAATAACTTCAGTAAATAACCTGAAAACATTCTGTAAAATATAATGAATGCTCCTCACAAAACTAAGCTACAAGTTATATTAACACTTTTGAGTAACAGTAATTGCTCCTCACAAAACTAAGCTACAAGTTATATTAACACTTTTGAGTAACAGTAATTGCTCCTCACAAAACTAAGCTACAAGTTATATTAACACTTTTGAGTAACAGTAATTGCTCCTCACAAAACTAAGCTACAAGTTATATTAACACTTTTGAGTAACAGTAATTGCTCCTCACAAAACTAAGCTACAAGTTATATTAACACTTCTGAGTAACAGTAATAATACAGAGTTATTAATCTTTAGAAATATTTACCAACTCCTGTTTACCAGATTTCTAAAACATCAGGTAGATAAATATTTGAAAGACTTTTGGGAAGACTTCTATTTTTAACTAACTTGTGTTGCAGTCAAATTAACTTGGAATTTATTACCAACATCTATTTACAAGTTTTAAAAACATCATGTTGATTAATATTTTAAAGAATTTTGTTATGAACCAGACATTATTTGATTTAGCTGGAGTTTGAATCATAGAAGAGGTGCAGGGAACTTTGATCAGTTTGATCTGTCTGAGATTTTAGATGAGGGTCTGGTGACCTTCAGAAGAACTCGCAGTCTTGATATCTACAGTATCCAAGATTTTGTTTGATTGATCATCTATGCAGCATGAACCATGATGTGTGTGTGTGTGTGTGTGTGTGTGTGTGTGTGTGTGTGTGTGTGTGTAAATGCATGCATGCATGCACTCATGCGCACATGTTCACCTAGGGTTCTTTTCTTTTCGTGTTAATTAAGTTATAGTCAGTCATAACAACAACAACCACAACAAGAACACGACCTACCCTATCTCACAATGTAATCTAACTTTATGTGAACACAGGCAGACATGCTTTTCTTTTTTTCTTTTTTGGCCTGAAGCTGATTGGAGTCTGACTGATGAAGATGCGGCATAGTTGAACGAGGCAAAGGCTCTACTGCTTATTTCACAGTAGTTTTAACAGTAATATTTGTTTATGCTTATAAAAATGGCTACCTTAGAGGCCAGAATAAACCTCAGGCATAGGTGAAGGATGTGCATGCATATGTGTATGCATTGATACATGTTAGTATACATGTAAAGCCTATAAGCCATAGTCAGTTCATTTCATAAAAGTTTCTGGAGGGCAGTGTGCCTGAGGTGGTTGAGAAAATGCTCAACCTAGAGTTATGACACTGTGCTTTAATATATGTTGTGAAAATGCCTTTACCTCAGAGGCAAGAATAGGCTTCATGCAAAGGCAGTGGATCCCACATGCACCTGTGGCAGACATAAGTTATAGCTGTATTGTGTATGCTGTCGTTAACCATAAATGAATGCAGACTGTTTCAGTTGATAGTGAATGTGTATTAATGGTTAGATTACACAGAGTTCAAACCCTCCTAATACAGATGTTCTGATGAAAGACTCCCCTCTCCTCAAAGACTTTTCCCCACCTGGAATAGTTTTGTTTTTGTCAAGATTTACCTCCTGGTAAGGTCTGCATCCTTTAAATCCCCCCATGTTCAAGGATATCAGGAAGTTGTTACTTAGAGCTTCCACTGTGCTAATTAATCGGGAAAGAGGGTAACCTGGTACCAAATAAAAGTTGAACCATAACTTACAGTTTTGGTGTGTCATACTATTCACCAGTGCCAAACTTTCGCAAGCTTGGCCAGTTTGCTTGGCTGTGTTTGGTCAAATGTTCATGGCTAATGCAGTGAAAAGACACCATGTCAAATGAAAAGAACCAGTTGATGCTCCTAGTAGTAAGTAATCCATTTTCAGCTGGTGGATGCTCTGCATCAGAAGCTCGGGCAGTTATCAAATAATGGTAGAGATCTTTTGAAGACATAGCATGTGCAGGCTAATTTAGTGGCATTCTCATCATCATGGGAAGAAATTGTACTGTGATTTCCCCAGGTTACCAGCTCATACACTGAAATGCAACAGAAACACACTTGAAATGCCGTTTTCAGCATCAGCCGCCGTTTTGAAATGATTAGTATCACTGGTTTGGAGGTCATGTGTTTTAGTGCCATTGATTTTGTCATTGGATCAAGCTCTTTGTTTTTTTTTCTTTCTCTAATTGTTGTCTCCTATTAAGGTCATGAGATCAGAATTGTTTATAAGTGTTTCAAAATCAAACCAGAATAGTGCATTTTGTTAGGTTTCTTTTGCTTTTCAGTATTTGCAAGTCTATTGCTTTGTGCGGCAAGCGCATGTCTTTGTGAACCCTGTGATTGATTACATGTGTGTCTGTAGTTTGCACAGTTTTAGGCCATGTATTGATCATATTTGTCACCAACCCTGGCGTCCTGATTACCTGAGGAATGTGCATGAGACTGAGGAGAGACAGACCTCTCCAGAACAGGTCTCAGAGTTGTTCAATATATGTATCTGTTTCATGTACTGGCAATATGGTTGGCACATGTAAGTTGCTGTTGGCAAAATAGTATGTGTGTGGTGAGAGGTTGGGGGAAGATGGAAAAGGAGCTTAGGGGGTGTGTGTGTGTGTGTGTGTGTGTGTGTGTGTGTGTGTGTGTGTGTGTGTGTGTGTGTGTTGTGAAAAGCTAATACATTATGGATACAGGGATAGAGATGGTGACTCAAAAACTATGTCAGACTAGTAGCATATGTATTTTAGTATTTCATTTAAAATTATCTTCCCCAATAGGTCATTGGGGTACAGCAATCGATACATGAACAATGATATTGCTGTTATATGATTGTTCATCTCTCTCTATATGTATATGTCAGTGGCCAGTAGAGCCCATTTCCTCTCAAAATATCCTGGTACATGCTGGGTGTTATTATGTTTCCATAACCCACTGAAGGCAGGATGACAGGGTCTTTAATGTTCATATCTTGTCTCTAGATACACTTGAAGAGGGTACAGCCTCATGCAGCTCAGCACCCGAGTTGATTTGGGAAATCAGAGAAGTCCTGTTTGACCCACTAAGCATAACCAGGGTACCTCTGATTAGAAAGCTCAAGTGTTTTCGCCATTGTACTTTTTCAGCTATCTTAATCAGATATCTGGGTTTTTTTTTCTCTTTTTTTGTGCCAGTATTTTGAATAAAAGACATTAGGTTTTTAAATGGTTTATTCATTTCTCTGTAGCTGATGAAAGAGAAATACATGCAACATTAATATTCATACTGTGATCTTAGTATTAAAATACATTTAGGTTTATGGGTATATGAATGTTTCCGTAATCCTGATGGAATTGTAAAAAAAGAAAAAACAACATTTGTCAACAATATAATGAGCAGAAACTGTCTAACATGTTTGAATTGTTGCATGGAGGAATGCAGTAAGGCAATAGATCTCAAACTGGTTTACACAAAGAAAAATAAAAGCCAAGTTAAGTGTGACCATTTGTTTGATATTGAAGGCATCTGTGACTTAGTAACAGAATTTTTATAGCTTCTCATTAATGTTTAATAGAAAAGATCATATTGAAAACTATTTCATCTCTAATGACATGTATTCAAAATGTTTTGATAAACCATGCCCTGGTTTGAAAAAAAAAAAGTATTTCTTTACTTATTGATGTTAATACAGCTTAACAACTTGAATGAAAGAGATTTCTTTTTCTTCAACTTAATCTTCACAAGGTTTATAGTATTATACAAGTTTATAAATTCAGACAGACAGACAGACAGATAATAGTATGTCCAGTTGACCTGATACATGGAAAATAGCTGATTTTATATGAACAATTGGCTTGTATGGTTAAGAAAATATTTGTAAATGTTCTGCACCAAAATTTTTGTTTCCCATAGAGTTTACTATAAAAAAAAATGTGTTGAAAATAAATCTTCCATGTTTGCCATAAAAAATGTGTTGAAAATAAATCTTCCATGTTTGCCATCAATATGGACTGCAAAATACCTGTGCTGTATCAAGTCAGGGCACTGTTGACAGTAACTTAATAGCAGGTGTGCTCACAATCAACATCCTGATCTTGTAAACAATGTACAAAGAGCAAACCCATTTGTTTCATTGACATTGAAATTTGAGAGCAATAGCACACATTTCAGATCCGGTTTACTGTGCCATTGACACCCAAATATACCACTTGAGTTGACAGAGAGAGAGAGAGAGAGAGAGAGAGAGAGAGAGAGAGAGAGAAATGGTTTTGTACAAGATAAAGTGTAATTTTAAAGGCGTTCACTTTTGTGTACGTGTCTGTGGTGACGTCATTGATTATTGTTGGGCTGGTGAGAGATAGATAAAGTGTTGAGTAGTGTCAGTTCAGACCTAATACAGTTATCATGTTTTTAAACATAGATGATCAGGTCAGCCTGCAGTCATAAGATGTCCGTAAATGTACACACTTCATTCTGTACCGCTTTTCTGTTTCACCCCTCCTCCCTCCCTTTCTCTCAATCCATGGTGTGTACGTGTGTGTGTGTGTGTGTGTGTTCATATAATTGGCGGGGAAGGGGGAGGGTGTTGGTGGAGGGACAGGGAGATGACGTGTGTCTTCCAATAATGATTCCAAAAGTATGTGCTGATATCATTGATGACGTTGACTGGGGGTCCGTAGATTTTATACACACACACGCACGCACGCACGCACGCACGCACGACGCGCGCACACACACACACACACACACACACACACACACACACACACACACACACACACACACACACACACACTGGCGTACTCGCACATACCACACGGATGTGTGTATGCACATACGCTGGCACACACACAGCACAAATACAACTGACCCCCCCCCCCCCCCTACTTCCACATATACATACCCTTCCAACTCCCTGGAGGGTGACAGTGAGAGAAAGGTGCGATCTAAGTGTCGAATTTCTTCGTTTGTTTTGGTTTCTGAGGGCAGTTGTGAAATGATGTTTATTTGTTTATTTTATTTTATTTTTTTTTGGATAAAGAATAAACCACCTGTTACAAGCCTCTCCCGCTTCCCAGCCCCCCCCCCCTCCCCTCCCCCTTTTCTCTCTGTCAGTGTATCTTGATCCAAGCGTTTGTTTTTGCGCCTGCCAGTTATTTCATGAGCCTGTTGTTTAATTGCGTGCGTTATTACTACCAGCAGGTCGACAGCTCACTGAAGCGGTAGAAGCGAAAAGTTTACACCCTTGGCAGAGTTCCACCAGGTACCATCCCTGCTCTTTGTCTGTTGTACCTGAGGTCATCCTGTTGACTAGAATACTCCCCTCCCCACTGCCACACACACACACACACACACACACACACACACACACACACACACACACACACACACACACACGCAGTCTTACCAAATACATACGCGTGCACGCGCGCGCGCACCCACTCACAAACACACACGCACACACACACACATACCCCCCTGCCCCTCCCCCCCCTCACTCACACACACACACACACACACACACACACACGCACGCACGCACGCACGCACGCACTAACACGCACACACACACGCTCCCAACGGTTCCATGTGACCAAAGACAGTACACCCTACGGATGACGTACTCGTGTTTTATAGCTGGGTTTCAGGTAAATCGCGAAACATGGTCTTTGTTCTGTGGCTGTCCGTGGGCTCGGCAGACCGTGACGGGCACTGTACCGCTGCTGGTTGTCAGAATTTGTGGTCTTCTTTGTTCCCCTTGGATAACTGAAACGACCGCTTTTTTTTAGCACTCATTTTTTTCTTTTTAAGAAGATAAGTAGGTCACCGTTGAAGAAAAGTGTGTGTGTGGGTTGGCACAAAGGAACATGTAGCTCTTCTTCTTCTTCTTCTTCTTGTGTTCTTTCACCCCCCCCCCCCTCCCCTCCGCTTTTTTTTTTCATTTTAATTTAGCATGGAATTGATACGCGTTTAGGTGTTGTGTGTAACGTTGCCAATTTGATACTTTACTTAGAATCTTCGAGGAATACATTTTTGTTTGAAAAAGAAAAAAAAAAAAAAAAAAAAAAGCACACACACACACACACACACACACACACACACACACACACACACACACACACACACACACACAACTTAAAGGGTAGGGGATGGAGAGGGAGTAGAGTGGGGTGGGTGGGGTTGTCGCAGAGTGTTACGGGTTTGTAATGCGTTGTTGTGATTTCTGGCCCTCTCTCATTCCATGGTAGTTCTCCTCCACGGCATTCTTCGTTTATTTTGATCGTCCATTCACACCCCCTGTCTCTGTCTCTGTCGTGTCTGTCTGTCTGTCTGTCTGCCTGTCTTTGTGGAAATGGTTAGGCCGCTGAGAAATATGTAAACAGATGCATGCACAGATCAAGTAATTATAGTAGTCGTTATGTACTTTAGTATGTGTAGGTTTGTCTGTCTGTCTGTCTGTCTCTGGTAATGGTTAGACCCGTGAGAAATACAGGGTCGAACTTTAATTAAGGACCACTTATACACAGTCTCACAAAACATAGAAAGAAAAACCGACAAACGACAGAAACTTTATAAATGTTTAATTTCATTATCAGTGAATAACATTTTGTCACTTTCATCGAAAAAATCATTCTTTCTGATTAGACAGGGGAGCCTGAATGAGACTACCCCCCAAAATGACATTCACAAAAAGAGTGTTTCTTTACAGTCTGATCAAAACCGAGTGTGCCCCCCTCGTGCTGCCACACAATCCACACAGCGCTGCCTCATGGTGTTGACTGTTCTTGTAATGAGTGCCTGGGGGAGGTTTGCCCACTCCTGCTGCAGGTAGTGCAGCAGCTCCTGTCGATTTGCCGGAACAGGGTGATTTTCTTGAACTCTCCTCCCAAGCTCGCCCCAGATGTTCTCAATAGGGTTCATGTCCAGGCTGTTTGCCGGCCATGGCATCCTGGTGATGCCAGCTTGCACCACAAAAGTGTTCACGGCTCGACAACGATGTGGGGTGGCATTATCGTCCATGAACACAGCCTGAGCCCCAATCTGCTGGAGTGCTGGGACAACCAAAGGCCGTAAAATCTCCTGCAGGTAGCGTTGGCCGTTCAGGTTGCCATCCACATGGTACAGGGGAGTCTTGTGGTGACTGCTGATGCCCCCCCATACCATGACGGAGCCACCACCAAAAGCGACGACCTCCTGGATGACGTCATCTGCCAGCTGCTCCCTAGGACGCCGCCACACCCGAATGCGTCCATCTCGTGGCTTCAACTGGAACTTGGACTCATCGGTGAAAAGCACCATCCGCCACTGAGCCCGAGTCCATGTTCGATGAGCTGTGCACCAGGCCAGGCGACGTGCCCGGTGGGCCGCAGTCAGTTTTGGTTTCCGGACTGGGCGCCTTGCTCGAAGGTTGGCAGCATTGAGGCGCCGCCGTATGGTCATCTCACACATTGCTGTGTTAGTGGCAGCTTGGAGCCGACGCCTGATGGTGTTGGAGGTGGTGGTCCTGGTCCGAAGAGCATGTCTGCGGATGAACCTGTCATCTCTTGCAGTGGTCTTCTTTGGCTGGCCTGGACGGGGTCTCTCTTTGACAGTTCCAGTGGCTTGAAAACGTTCTCTCAGCCGAATGATGACGGAGTGGGACACTTGTAGTCTTCTGGCCACTTCTCGAACGCCAACTCGATCCTGCAGCCATGCAATCGCCCGGGTCCGGTCAAAATCAGACAGCTTGCGTCTTGGAGGCATTTTTGTGTTATGAAGAATTATGCACGTTGGGCTGCTTTTAGGGGCATTCCAGTCAGTAAAATGCTCTGCAATGCATTGGTTTTTGCACGTGCATTTGGAATTTCAGTGCAAAACCGTTTGAAGCAGTGTTCACTCTTGCTTAAAAAACAAGCAATTTTGACAACAATCTGCAACTTTCAACCCCCCCTCTGCATGCCGCACGTGACAATAAGACAGCTTTCGCAAGCTTTGCGGAATACTCTGTTAACCCCTTAAACCTTTCCCAGTCGAATTCTTCGAAAAAATGCATTGCTTGTATTTTTGGCCAATTTAAAAAGAAAGGGCCTTTTTTCGGGGTGGTCCTTAATTAAAGTTCGACCCTGTATATAAACTGATGACTGCTACTGGTTCAGACCAAGTAATTATAGTGATCATTATGTGCTTGAGTATTTCACTCTTTCCCTCTGTATGTCTGTCTGTCTGTCTGTCTGTCTCTCTGGTAATGGTTGGCCCGTGAGAAAGATATAAACTGATAATTGCTGCCAGTTCAGTCCAAGTAAATATAGTAATCATTACGTACTTTACTCCCCCCCCCCTCCCCCTGTCTGTCTGTCTGTCTCTCTCTCTCTGTCTCTCTCTCTCCCTCTCTCTCTCTCTCTCCCTGGCAGTGGTTGGGCCGTGTGAAAGATAAACTGATAACTGCTGCTAGTTCATACCAAGTAATTATAGCAATCATTATGTGCTTTAGTGTGTATAGCCCCCCCCCCCCCCCCCCCCTTCTCTCTCTGTCTGTATGGTAATGGTTGGCCCGTGAGAAATACATGAACTGATGACTGCTGCTAGCTCAGTCCAAGTAATTATAGTAATCGTTATGTGCTTTAGTATGTATAGGCATCTCTCTCTCTTTCTCTCTCTTCTCGCTATCCCTCCCTCCCGCCCTCCCTCTCTCTGTTCTCTCTCTCTCTCTCTCCTCTCTCCCTCTCTCTCCCTTCTCTCTCCCTCTCTCCCCCCTCTCTCCCTCACCCCTATCTCTCCCTCCATCCCTCTCCCCCCTCTCACTCTCTGTCTCTATCTAAACTGTGCTTAAGCAGACTTGCTATCAAATGATGCGCGCTTTCTAGATAGTAGTGTTTGTTTCAGACCAGGCTTTTTGTTCTCTCTCTCTCTCTCTCTCTCTTCTCTCTCTCTCTCTCTCTCTCTCTCTCTCTCTCTCTGTCTGTGGTATTAGGCCCGTGAGAAATATATAAACTGATGACTGCTACTAGTTCAGTCCAAGTAATTATAGTAATCATTATGTACTTTAGTATGTGTAGGCCTCTGTCTCTCCCTCTCTGTCTCTCTTCTGTCTCTCCCTCCCTCCCCCCTCTCTCTCTCCCTCTCTCTCCCCTCCTCCTCCCCCTCTCTTCCCCTCCCTCCCCCCCTCCCCCCTCTCTCTGTCTCTCTCTCCCTCCCCCCCTCTCTCTCACCGTCTCTGTCTCTCTCAGTGCCTAAGCAGACTTGTTATCAAACGATGCGCGCTTTCTAGATAGTAGTGTTTGTTTCAGACCAAGGCTTTTTGTTCTCTCTCTCTCTCTCTCTCTCTCTCTCTCTCTCTCTCTCTCTCTCTCTCTCTCTCCCCCCCTTCTCTCTCTCTCTCTCTCTGTGTCTGTCTCTCAGTGCTTAAGCAGACTTGTTATCAAATGATGTACGCTTTCTAGAGAGTAGTGTTTGTTTCAGACCAAGGCTTTTTGTTCTCTCTCTCTCTCTCTCTCTCTCTCTCTCTCTCTCTCTCTCTCCTCCCCTCCCTCCCTCCCGCTCTCCCCTCTCTCTCTCTGTCTGTCTCTCAGTGCTTAAGCAGACTTGTTATCAAATGATGCGCGCTTACTAGATAGTAGTGTGTGTTTGTTTCAGACCAAGGCTGTTTGTTCTCTGTTTGGCGTTGAGCCAAGGGAGGGCACTGTGTGGTCTGCAGGGTTATGATAACAACACTGACACTGACTCCTTGAAAATGTGCACTGTTATCCTTCTCTTCCGCACGTGCGGGTTGTAGGGAGAACAACCTACGAGAAGAGAGGCCAGTTGTGTTCGAACTAGTTCGCCAGAGATGTGGACTTAACTGGCCGACCGTTTCCATGGCCCGGGGCAAAATATTGACATTGCTGTTTCCCGTTTGATCGTCAGAGCTGGTTTCAAACTTGGATCGTGTCTCTGTCTGTCTGTCTGTCTGTCTGTCTGTCTCTCTCGCACACACACACACACACACACACACACACACACACACACACACACACACACACACACACACACACGCTGTCACACACATAAGGACATAAGTAAGCGCTCGTGCGCATGAGCTCACTCACGCACATACACACACACGCGCACAGACAGACACACACACAGAGGCTTACACAGACAGACAGACAGACTCACACACACACACACACACACACACACACACACAGACGCGCGCGCGCGCGCACACACACACACACACACATACACACACACACAGAGGGAGAGAGAGAACGTTTGACTCGGAACGATGGTGTAAACCTCGGTAGGCTTAAACGCAAATTTAGTGTTGTTTCCTTAGGTTTGCCACACACACATACACACACACAGAGTATCCTTGTACCACTTTGAATTCAAAACAAGCAAACAAACAAGCAAAAACTGGCAGCATTGAGACGCATATGCATGAACAACCTTCAAGAAAATGGGCAGCATTAGAACACGGGATCAAAGAGAATTCGGCAATACTGTTGGATTTGAGGGGTCCTTTATTTAAAAAAAACAACACACACACACACAAGAAAAAAAACCCTTAGATCGTTTCCCTTTGAAAGAGAGCTTCCCTTGCATCAAACACGAGGAATGAATTGCTTGAAACATGACGACAACTTTCTATTTTCATTTGGAAATAGAATATTGAGGGTAAATTTCTGACTGAACGCACATTGACGGAAAGAAAACACTTCAAAGGAATGAAAAGGTGTTCAAAGGCGAGCGAGTGTCGAACTGGAGCAGGGGGTCCTCAAGTTTTTGTTGTCCCCCCCCCCCCCCCCCCCCCCGGACTTATTGTTCTCCGCCTCCTTTGTCGATGTTCTTCCACAGACAGTGGGTTCAGATTCCTCGGGGAGGGGGGGGGGGGGGGGGGGGATGTGCACAGTTTGCCCCGAAGTCCATTCCCAAGGCTGCCACGGTCTATGGTCGTTTTTTTTTTTTTCTTCTCCTGCCATCTGTTTGGCGATGGTCATGCTTGGCAAATTAGGTAGAGGCGATCAAAGCAGAGCGCAAGGGA
>CM065746.1:13343917-13353917 GCA_033310375.1 Conus canariensis
AACACTAACACCACCAATCCCCCCTCCCTTCCTCCCACGCCACCAAAAATAATACTCAAGGAAAATATGTGGTGCGCTTGCTGATTCCTGTCTTGCGTGCATAGAGATTATCTGTTGCGTCCTCCTATCTAACTACGGAGCTTTTTAGAACTGTTTTCACGGATCGTTGCTGACATGTAGAACATCAGCTGTAATGCACGACTTGGAGAAAGAACTAGACAATATCAACACACACCTGACGTTCATCGCATTGTGTTGATCCGTTCTGGTGCTTTTGGGAAAGATGACTTTTGAATAGAAACAAGGCAGGTGTGTGAACGCTTGGCTGGGATTGTCACAAAGCTGACCCTGAAAACGGTAATCGGAGCGTGGAACTGTACCGCACTCGATGGCTGTGGGAATGGTCGTAGGACTGTTGTCTCGGGGCCATAGGTAGATGCTATCGTTTCGATACCACTTGGGAGCTGGCATGAAAGGGGTGGGACACAGTAGGGCGTGGGAGAAGAGGGGGGGGGGGATAGAGAGGGGCAGACAGACAGGCAGAGCGAGAGAGAGAGAGAGAGAGAGAGAGAGGAGAGGGAGAGGGGGGGGGGGGGACGAGGGCTCTCTTCAGTCAATTTTGATTTTTACAGTTCTATATTGTCAGAGAATTGGATGAAAGGCCGATAAAGGAATGGGGTTATCTCTCTCTCTCTCCTCTCTCTCTCTCTCTCTCTCTCTCTCTCTCTCTCTCTCTCTCTCTCTCTCTCTCTCCAGTGTCACATTCTTTAATCAATATGAGACTCCAGCTGTTCTCCAATCGTTTTGTCAAGAACGATTAAATACTAGAGATTCATTTAGCATCCCCTTGTTTGCTATTAATGAAGTTGGTTCCTTAATTTCAAAACTTAAAAATAAAAAAGCAATGGGTCCAGATAACTTAAATGCTTCTATACTCAAGCTTGCTCTACCTTACATTGTTGATACCCTTACGTATGTTTATAATTTGTGTATTGATCAGAATGTCTTCCCATGTGGTCTAAAGGCAGCAAAAGTCATTCCCATACCCAAATCAAGAGATCTCACTGATTTAAACAATTTTAGACCAATATCTCTTTTATCCGTTGTATCGAAACCTCTTGAGATGCATGTTCACAAACACCTAACTAAACATATGGAACATCACAAACTGTTCCACCCATTTCAGTCAGGCTTTCGTCGAAATCACTCATGCCACACGGCCTTAACACGCCTCTGTGATACATGGCTATCAGCCATCAACGAAAGAAAACTCACTGGAACTGTTTTCCTCGATTTTAAGAAAGCGTTTGATCTTGTAGACCACAACATATTATTAAAAAAAATGACTGCATATGTTCAAAATCCGGCAGTAGTCACCTTCTTTCAGTCATATCTTGAAAACAGGACCCAGCGTGTTTACTTAAACGGTACTTATTCCTCCGAAGGAATAGTGAGCTGTGGCGTTCCACAAGGCTCTTTCCTTGGACCTCTTCTCTTCTGTATTTTTATAAATGACCTACCGATGCACATATCTCACAATGATGTCATCTGTGATCTGTTCGCTGACGATAGTTCTCTTCACTGTAGTGATACAAACATCATGTGTGTACAAATATCGTTACAACAAAGTATAACTGATGTCTTAGAATGGTGCAACCAAAACCGATTGGTCCTTAATCCGCACAAAACAAAATGTATGGTCCTAGCATCAAGACAGAAACATCAACGACAGCATCTTATGTTGAGCCTAACAATGAGTGAAACCTTGATCGAGCAGGTTACCGAACACCGTGTCTTAGGCGTGATCATTGATGAGAACTTTAAATGGCAATCACATATAAATCATGTTTGCAAACAGTTGGCTCGCAATTTGTTTTTACTCAATAAACTCAGTTATTATGTTGAACCACACATCCGGAAATTATTTTTTTGAAGCCCATTGCCTCTCTCACATCAACTATGCGTCCACTGTCTGGAGTGGTGCCGGTGAAAATCACATAAAAAAGATCAACTCTATGCATAGACGGGGAATTAAGCTGATTCTTCCCGACAAGTCTCTATCAACCACGGGCAAATTTGCAAAACTAATGATGTTACCACTGCAGAGCCAACTGACCTATAATAAGGCAGTACTAATGTTTAAAGTCCATGCAAACATGGCGCCAACATATCTTGCTGAGTTTATCCAAATGGCAACAACACGATATGATTCAAATAATCACATTTTACCACGTGTCCGCATTGATTTGTTCAAATCTAGTTTTGCATTTTTTGGTCCATCTGTGTGGAACTCTCTTCCTCCGTCTGCCAAAACATGTCAATCACTGCCGTCCTTCAAATCAGCAATACTTAAACATTTACTTGAACAATAAATCTAACCTTTTGGTCATAGTCTCAACGCCATACTTTTATGCTTGCCTCTATATTAGCAAATGAAAATGTGTGTGTATGTGTGTGTGTGTGTGTGTGTGTGGTGTGTGTGTGGGGGGGGGGGGGGGGGGTGGATGTGGGTGTGTGCGTGCGTGCGTGTATGTGTGGGCGTGTGCATGCATGTGAGCGCGCGTGCGTACGTGTCTGATTGTGTTGTGTAATTTTGTAATTTTTTTTCATTCTATAATTATTATTCTTATTACTATTGTTATTGTTAATATTATAATGTTGCTATATTCTTTATTGTTTCTGTCATTATTAATATGTGCAGTCTGTTTAGTTGAATGTTGTAGAATAGCAAGGACAGATTGGAAGAATAGGCACTGCCTAAAATCTCTATCCTTGAGTAATAAAGTTTTTGAGTCTTGAGTCTTTGAGTCTCTCTCTCTCGCTCTCTCTCGCTCTCTCTCTCTCTCTCTCTCTCTCCCCACCCCCTGTGTTGTGTGTGTGTGTGTGTGTTGTGTGGTGTGTGTGTGTGTGTGTGTGTGTGTGTTGTGTTTAAGATCTATTGAATACACTCGGTCGTTGAGTGAAGACTTCTCCACCCATCGTTTTGCTCTAAATACAAATCAGTAACAACTGATACGATCTGATGACCTATGGATTCATCAGGGGTGCTGCTCGACTCAGGCAAACGGTGAATCAAAGGAGCACACTCACGCCATGCATCGTGTGAGAGCTACCATCTCTCTGTCTAACTTCCAGGGGAAAGCTGTCCATCGGGCGATTTGAAAGTGTGTGAGCTTACAGGCTTCCTTCTACGGTGTAAGCACGAACTGTTTTGATGGAAGATAAAATTTTTCAGACTACCTTTGAATTGGTTGAAGATCTGGAAGTGATTATCTGTGGACCATGATCGTCTTATTTTAAGAACAGGCGGTGGTGAGAGAGAGAGAGAGAGAGAAGAGAGAGAGAGAGAGAGAGAGAGAGAGAGAGAGAGAGAGAGAGAGAGGAGAGAAATTAAATGTCGGAGATCGATGGACGCATGAAAAAAAAAATATTCGCTCTCTGTGACATTCTAGTTGTTCAGAGTTGTTTTATGGATGACTTGGAACTCTCTTATTTTCGAAGGGTGAAATATTCACGTGCTCAAGTTTGTTAGAAGCAAAACATTTTGACATTGCAACACACGTACAAGACATTTGGAAGTGTGTATTTCTCTGCAGTACTTTTATTAATGTTCTCAGGCAATCGAGTATATTTTGTATATTTGAACACAACAGGAAGTTTGTGTCATATATCACAAAATGGACATTTCATTTATTTTTCGTGATGTCTTTTGTTTTACGTGTCTTTTGTTTTACGTAAGTCGCGCACGTCCAGGAGCTAGCGAGCGAGCGAGCGAGAGGGAGAGAGAGAGAGAGAGAGAGAGAGAGAGAGAGAGAGAGAGAGAGAAAAGGGAGAGTAGTAAAGGGGGAGGGGTAGAACGGGGAGAGGTGGTCGGAGACAGGCCTACCTATTCCCTGACCTTGATAACGAGGAGAACAATTTGAATATTTGTGGTTTCGCTGTAAATTAAGAATATTGCTTAAAAAAACACACACAAAAAAACCGGTTATCTTTGGGACAAAAAAAGAAAGAAAAAAGATTTACGTATAACTGAGGAGTCTCGGAAACGGTCTGTTCTCTCCATAATCTTGGCGAAGTAGGGGAAAACAAACACACAAACAAACCAAACTCCGCTCTGTGTGGCGTCGCCGCTCTAAATCAAAATGTTGTTCAGAGTGCCCTGCTCATGTCAAAGCCGTGTGATCGGTTGACATCGATCTCCATGTGATCGGTTGTAGTGTACGTGGCTCTTACACTACACGATCCCCGAATCACTCGTGTGACGTGTACAGCATTGTATCTCAGGGCGGGTTGGCGTCGTTAGAGGAAACGCGTTTCCACTTCTGTGACCCTGTGACCTGATTGTACAGGCCAGACACGGAGGTGTCGGTAATGTCTGTCTGTGCACAGACCTGCAGTGGAAACGCCAACAAACGCTTCAACCCCAGGCAAGCGGCTCTGTCACTTGCTCTGCATTCAGTCTTTTATTGGAGCGATCACCGCGCTCACACACTCACACGTACGCACACACGCACGCGCGCGCGCGAGCACACACACACACACACACACACACACACACACACACACACACACACACACACACACACACACACTTCACACACACACACACACACACACACACACACACACACACACACACACCTCTCTCTCTCTCTCTCTCTCTCTCTCTCTCACCACACACACACACACAACCCCCCCCCCCCCACAGCAGATTCATAGTTTAAGCTTGTACTGTGTAGCTAAGTGCTTTTGCTCACTTTGTTAAAATGCGCTCCACCATTGCACCACGCACACCGTTTCATGTATGTACATAACTGAACAACTGTTTTGCACAGAGTTGTTGGCACAAGAGTTGACAACAGTAAGTCGATTCGCTCAAATGCACGTTACTCGTCCCATCATGTCGTAGATCGGAGTTATTTTGACGGCCGTGATTACGGTTGTGAGGTCTCATGTGAAACTAGAGAACACGTAAGTCTTTTGAATTAGGAAAGAAAGAGAGACGGAAGGAAAGAAAGGAAGGTAGAAAAAAAAAACAAAAAAAAACTGTGGGCTGTTGCGAAAGGCTTGAGTACCATCCTGGGATTGGAACATCCAGTGTAGAACTATAAGTGTGTGTCCTCGTATCAGTCGTTCCCGTCCCTTCTCCCCCTCCCTGGGTGTGTGTATATGCGCGCGCGCGCGTGCGCGCATACGCATGTGTGGATGTTGTTCAATAGTAAGCGCAAATCAGGACTGAATGTAAACGACATAAAAGAAATTACACGAGCCTTCATTTTATTTTAATGCTTCATACATTGTTAGATCATCGGTGTACGAAGTATTCGAGCACTTGCAAACGAGGAATTGAGCAGTACAGACTATCCAGCCCCTACCCCACCCCCATCCCTTCTTCCCTCCATTTCGTTTCTTTCGCTTCTCTTCTCTCTTCCTTATTCATCTCCACGCGCCCTCCGCCCTTCCTTTAATCCTGTACATGTAATTCAGACGGTGTTGGGTAAGGTGCCCCCCCCCCCCCCCTCTCCCTTTAATCCCCTACCTTGAATTCAAGCAGTGTTGGGTAACCGGGCTGCCGGATACACAAACAAAGCTGACTGTTGGGCACAGCTTGGGTCACCGTGACCAAACCCGTCGTTCGTTCCCACTTGGTCATAACGGAGACCAGTCAAGCTGCGAACACCGATCGATCAAAGTTCTCTTCAGACCACGCTGCTGATGATATCAACAGGTCTTTATTCAGAGCGTTCGATATTACTTGATTGATCTTTGAAAGATTTTTTTTTTTTTTTAAATCTGCGATGGCCTTTGGCGCAAACAATTGACTTGGCTTGCGGGGTCTGTTGTGTGCTTGGATCGATTTGGCCAGGCTGAACAGAACTGCTGACTTGTGGAGTGTTGGGCTGGTGGAGGCAGTGCCGAGCTTGTGGCTGTCTGATGTTATTGGTGGGTGATACAGCTCCCTGTGGACTGCTGAGGCTTAGAGTGTTATTGCACAGCGGTGTTAATGATGGCAGATCAACAGTTCTCTTTACACTGCTGACGTTGGACAGCTGTATCCATGTTACATGTAATGCAGGGACTCTTGATGGGGGTGGGTTTATGGCTGTTTAAAATTTGTGATATCAGACAGGTTGTGTGTGTGTGTGTGTGTGTGTGTGTGTGTGTGTGTGTGTGTGTGTGTGTGTGTGTGTGTGGCTGCTTATGCTTGGACTTTAAACCTAGTTATGTTACTTTTGCGTAGCTCCCCTCCTCTTCCAACGCCTCTCCATTCTCCTGTCTTCTGTCGCTGTCATGCCATATAATTTTTGCACTTTGGGACCAGGCAAGGTCGATAGGGACTAGCGTTTCCCCGTCATTCTGTGTACTGCATGTTCCAGTCAGTCCTCTTCGCCTCTTTCCAAGTGCAAATCTCATAGAATCGGATGCGGTTCGGGGGGATTGGGAGGGAGGGTAGAAGGGGGATAGGTGGATGAAGCGCAAAAGGACCCCCCCCCCCCCCCCCCATTTTACTGTAGTAACATGTCATCAGCGAATTTGGAGCCATTGTGCAAATCTTGCACAGCGACTGTGCTCTCAACCAACTTTTTCCACGTGTCAGCTCAGAATTATTTTAGGTGTGTGTTCGTTTCCTGAGCGACAGCAAGTTCTGTTGCCGTTGCGCCCAGCATCATCTGCCCATTCATTCCCTGCTCAGCACTGTTTAGGCCAATGTAGACCTAGATCTGTAAAACGAAACGAGCACACACAGCCTCCTCACTGTTCCCTTCCAGTGGACGAAGTGACCAACCGTTGGGTATTTTGCATTGATAAATTCCAAGCATTAAACCACCCAAATGAAGCTTCTTGGAAAGACGTAGAACCTCTGACGACCACTTCTGCCTCCCGAATCACGTTGTATTTAGTATTGAATCAACTGTGTATGTGAACAGTCATCATTCAGGTTACTTGGTTTCCACATAATGTCCATGAGACAAACTCTGGTTGCTGCGTTGGCGTTTTTGTAGCTGTGTATTGTTTGACGGGGTGGGGTAGCTAGCTGGCCCCACTGCTCTCTTTACAAAAAAAAAAAAAAGAAAGAAAAAAAGTCCGATCGGTCCGCAGTGCCTGAAGTGTGAAGCTGGTCGAACTTGGCGAGAGGTCGCTGGCTCGTGATTGCTGTTCTGGTCGTAAAGAATTCATGTCTTGTGGCTCTCCTGAGATGAGCTGTGGAGACAGAGGTGGGCGGGAGGACGAGGAAGACGGGGGGGGGGGGGGGGGGGGGGGGGGGGGGGGTAGGAGGTGAGATCAGCTTCAGGTCATATGCTGTCAGTATGTGTGTGTGTGTGTGTGTGTGTGTGTGTGTGATGGAACGGGGGTGGTGTCAGTTTCGGGTAATGTGCCGATAGTGCGTTTTCATTTCATGATTCACTCATTCTCCCCATCTTTCTCGCCCTTTTGTCTTCCCCCTTTGTTCCCTCCCCCATTCCCCCGCCGGGGGGGGGGGGGGGATGGGGGGGGGGGGGAGAGAGAGAGATATTTAACATGTGTGTGTGTGTGTCTGGCCATGCGCTGTGATGTATAAATCTGCATGTGCTCACGGAGGAGGAAGGGGGAGGGGGTGAGGTCAGCTTCAGGTTATATGCTGACAATATGTGTGTGTGCGTGCGCACGCGCGCTCGCGCGCCCGCGCGTGCGCGCACGTGAGCCCGTGCGTGTGAGAAATTTCATTTTTTTTCAGTTATTTGCTTGCTTACTTATTCATTATTTTGTTTTGCTACCTCATCTTCCGTACCACTTCAGTGGCATTTCCCCTGAGCCGGTCATTCCGGTTCCTCGTCCACAGCCATACCCTGGCTTGTCCCGTCGCAGCCCCGGCACCGGCAATCCACTGGGAGCAGTCAGTGTCTGGTCAAATGAGGCAGCCCACCAGAGGAGACCTTGCTCTGTTGCCAGGTCACTTCGGTCGTGTTCGGTAGAGCCTGTTCTGACCCAGTATACGCAGGACATCACCTACACTGCCTTCCACTAACGGCAGTAATTGCTTAGTGTGGAGACACCGTGAGTGAGCCCTCCGCCGGAGGGCGCCACTACGTCTGTCCCACGGCAATCTCCGTAAACTTGCCTACTGATATGGCGACCAGACTTCAACAAGAATGATGCGTACTACCTGCTGCCCAGACCAGACCAAGTGAGCAGTGTGAGACTGAGGATAGGGCACTCCAGATTCAAAACACCACGTGTTCACAAAATTCCACATTGGCGACTCTTCAGGGTGCCCATGCGGTACAACCCCAACGACTGTGGAACACTTCCTGCAGGACTGTCTCACACACATAGAAAGCTAAGAGCAGAGACCTGGCCTGCCGACACATCGACGAGGGAGAAGCTCTGTGGATCTCTGGAGAGCCTCCGCTGTACAGCAGCCTTCGTCATTGCCGCTGGGGTTCCTGTCTGCGTGTACGAAGTAGAATATGGCGACCTCAACACAAACCCACCAAGGGCACAGACTTGGGGAAGAAATCGAAGTGAGGTCACCGTGAGAGCAAGACATAAAAGGCCTCAGATCTGATCCTTTTTTTTTTTATGCTGATCAATGAGGATAAAGCTGATGCTATGGAATTCCATCCTGGTCTGGGACGTGTGCGAGAGGGCCGTGCTCTTGGCTTGTTTCCACATCTCGGCGTCAACCAGGCCTGAGAGATAGAAACACCAGCAGTGTTGGCCAGGACGTTGGAGCACCATTGTTGGAGACGCATCCATTAATTAAATGAAAACCCTCTTGCTTTTGTTTCACCCGTATTCGGCCGCTCTGTTTGTCTCCCCTGGCAACCGGCCGCACATGCAGCGTTACTTTCCCTCACCCACTGCAGCCTTGTTTGAAGTCAAGGCTGGCCAAAATAAATGGGCATCCCTGAGAGGTGTCCAATGAAATCTAACCAGTAATATGGGGTGTGGGAAACGATTCGTTCACACAGACTGTGGTTATGAACTGATCCCATTGCATTGATTTCTCAGAAAAGACGAATACTAGGAGCAGTGTTGGGTTGGAAAATGCAAATGCAAAAGGTTAAAATAAGGAGATGAAACCCGACTGTGTGGTTGAAGTTTTTCCTCTTGGGCACTTTAGCAAAACCAACTCTGGGTAGGAACCACGTGGTGTCGAAAAATCCCTCAAATGAATTAATGGCTCAGATGGGAATCGAACCTACGACCTTCCAGTCGGGAATCCTTGACACTAAGCGTTGCGAAACAGTGCCTGGTCGTCCTTTTTTTTTTTTTTTTTTTTAATTAAGGTGTTTGGTTACCTCTATAGTGAGAGCACACAGACGTTGCGAGCTCGAATTTCGCTGGCACTAGATTAAAAAAAGGTAAGGGGAAGAAACACGCACACACACACACACACACACACACACACACACACACACACACACACACACACACACACACACCACATCACTCACTCACTCACTCACTCACTCACTCACTCACTCACCACACACACACACACACACACACACACACACACACACACACACACACACACACACCGGCGTGTTTGCGGTGGAGACACGGCTCTGCACTCCCCACCCCACCCTCCAGCCTCCCACTCCCTGCCGCCGCCACCCGCCCCACTTCCACTCTCCTGGGACATCCCTGCACACCTCTTTCGGTGAATGTGAACGTTCAGTCCAGATGCACACAGCTCCAAGTGTTGGGTTTGGGGCTTTTAGTGAGCGTAGAACGGTTGGGCATTTTGTCATGTTTTGCCACATGTCGAGACCTCTCCGTGTATGCCATCCCTTGTAGAAAGAGGGTGATCGTTTAGATGTTGTGAATATCTTCCCCATTCTTTTTTTTCAATCTATTTGTTTATTTATCAATTTATTTTTAGCATCTGTTGCACACAGATAGAGTAGCGTGTTGACACCGAACGCATACATGCGCACATTCGCACGTGCATCATTACACACGACACTACAATATAGACACAGTACGATAGACTATGCTATGCTGCACTAAG
>CM065746.1:13363917-13366417 GCA_033310375.1 Conus canariensis
TTTTTTTGCGATTGTCAGCTGTTCGTGCGGCGTAGGTCTGTAGCGGAAAAAAACCATGGTAGCGTTATCTGACTTTTTTTTTCCTCTCCACACTTACAGATTGTAGACTTGAACGGGAGAATCTGATAATGCCGGGCGCTTAATGCTTCAGCTCTGCTAGACTGCGCTTTCCTCCCTTTCCCATCGTTGTTCTTGGCATCGATCCAGCTCCACATGATCAGCACCATTGGTTTGTCATTAAGACAGCATTACGTCCACCATGTTGTGGTGATCGCTAGGTAAACATGTGCACACGAGTACGTTGTCACTCACTCGCTGACTCGAGCTTTTCATGTATGCATGCGGGCGTGCATACACAGTAGAGGTGCTTGCACGTTCGTTCGTCAGTCCTGTGATAAGCGTGAACAACATAAATAACATAAACCAGTCAACATATACCCATATGTATGTGAAAGTCTCCCAGCCCAACGCACCTCTTCCTCCCCCCCCCCCTCCCCCCCCCCACCCCCTCCGCGCGTAAATATACTTACTGGCAGGCATATTTGAGAGTTCACAAACATTTGTTTCTGTGTGTGTTGGATCACCATATTCCCATCTTCACCAGCACATCCACTCCTCTCGCACCCCCCTCTCCCTGTGTATGTGTGCGCGCGCGTGGAAGCGTCGGCAAACATCTCTTCTACTTTTTTGGTCTCTGATCGTCTGTCAGTGCCTGATTTGCCTGCATATGTCAAAGTTCCTGTGAAGCGAAACTTAATGACTCGCGCTTTAACCACTGAGCCACAGGGACACCTGATATTTGTAGGGAAATTAAGCCTTATGAAGTTCACTTTTGTTCCTCCTTGACCAGATCCAGCTTGAACACCTCTCTGCCGCTTCTGCCATTGCTTTCAGGGCTCTGGTTTTTTCCTTCCCTGCAACTGAGAGCTGTTTCATGAGGCTGTATGCAGACGTTCCTACAAACCCCCTAGCTCCAATTTCTGCAGTGAGGACTTTGACCTGATAGCCTTCTCTCCTCAGGCTGTTTGCCAGATCAGCATACTTTTCAGTCTTATTCAGGCCTTTTTGTCTTTTACTTCATAACTTGACGGATCAAGTCACACATCGGGTTTTTGTTTTTTGTTTTGGTGTGTGTGTGTGTGTGTGTGTGTGTGTGTGTGTGTGTGTGTGTGTGTGTGTTTGTGTGTGTGTGTGTGTGAGTGTGTGTTGTTGTTGTTGTTGTTGTTGTTGCTGTTGTTGTTGTCACGACTCTCCCTTCAGCCAGCCTTTGACCCAGCAACAAAGCTGCACGTATGTCCGAGGTCTGTTCTGCTAGCATTACTTTTCCCATCTCTTTTCCAACATGCACATCGTTCAGAGGAGTACGCAGGTACTGTTTAACTTCTTTTTTCTACATAATTATGATCTGACGGAGCGCGCAGGTACTGTTTAACTTCTTTTTTTCTACATAATTATGATCTGACGGAGCGCGCAGATACTGTTTAACTTCAGTTTTCTACATGATTATGATCTGACGGAGCGCGCAGGTACTGTTTAACTTCTGTTTTCTACATGATTATGATCTGACGGAGCGCGCAGGTACTGCTTAACTTCTGTTTTCTCCATATGATCTGACGGAGCGCGCAGGTACTGCGTAACTTCTGTTTTCTCCATATGATCTGACGGAACGCGCAGGTACTGTTTAACTTCTGTTTTCTCCGTATGATCTGACGGAGCACGCAGGTACTGTGTAACTTCTGTTTTCTACATTATGATCTGACGGAGCACGCAGGTACCGTGTAACTTCTGTTTTCTCCATAATTATGATCTGACGGAGCACGGAGGTACCGTGTAACTTTTGTTTTCTACATAATTATGATCTGACGGAGCACGCAGGTACTGTCTAACTTCAGTTTTCTACATAATTATTATCTGACGGAGCACGCAGGTACTGTGTAACTTCTGTTTTCTACATAATTATGATCTGACGGAGCACGCAGGTACTGTGTAACTTCTGTTTTCTCCATATGATCTGACGGAGCGCGCAGGTACTGGATATAGTATAAATGCCAAATAAACGTAAGTTGACAGATTATAACATAAAATTGTGTGGCCCAAATAGTTGTCGGAAATAATGTATCTGGAGGGGTTTTCAAGCAGTGAGGGTGAGGGGTATATGGTGGTGGTGGGATGTATTAAGTTAAATTTCAGAATTGCCCCCCCCCCCCCCCCCCCCCCCCCACCTCTGTCCCTCAATTGCTAACATGTAATGTTCAGAGGATATTCCCGACTCGGCACTACTTTGTCTGTTTGCATGTATAGTCGACAGAAGCGTTCTTTCTCATCGTTCTCTCTCCTGTGCTTCAACTACTTCTGTCGTCGGTTGCTCATGAACCCACAAGCAAAGATCACACAATGCGCGACATTGAAATCCGGAAGAGCTGTGATGATATTCTTTGGCTCGCATTTTCAGGTGTTGTTTCCCCTCTGTGTAAAGCACGACATCTGGAATGAGTGAGTG
>CM065746.1:13373917-13378917 GCA_033310375.1 Conus canariensis
CCCCCCCCCCCCCTCTCCCTTCCCATCCTCTCCCCGGCGGGAAAATGGAGTGGGGGGGGGGGGGGGGGGGGCTCTGCTAGGGAAAGTGACTCTGGTCCGTCCACGTCATCCACAAGGGAGAGAAGACGAAGCGAGGGTGGAGTGGTGGATGATGTGTCTGTGTGCGAAAGGGTCGGGGGTGGTGGGTGATGGTGGATGGAGGGGAGTGGGGAGGGAAGGAGCGGCGTGAGATTTAATGATAGAACGTGATCGATTTTTTCCCTTCCTTCCTGTGGCCTACTTCATTGTGTGTGGTCTGTTCATTTTGCCCGGCAAACGCTGCTTTAGTGTCGGAGTGAGGGCGACTTTGTTTTAAAGGCAACACAGATTGTTGTGTCCCCGTCAGGGGCTTTAAGACTCGTGCTATTTCTGGAGCTTCCACTAGCTCTGCCAAAATAAGATTGGAGAGGGGCGAGGGAATGGGGGGGGGGGGGGGGGATGTGCGTGTGTGGATGAGATGGGGGTGGGGGGGGGGGGAGGGGACGACCTCATGGAAGGCAGGGGAGGGTGGGGGAGTGGACAGGTGAAAGAGACGATGACTGATGGGAGTGACCTGTTCACGTTTGGGTCGAACAGATTTTAATTACGGTATAGATTGAAGATTATAAGAGAGAGAGAGAGAGGGGGGGGGGGGGAGGGAGGGAGACGTGAGTGAGAGAGCGAGGAAGAGTAGATGAGGAGGATGAGAGTGAGGTATGTCTTGCCGACGATACTATTGATGTCACCCAGTGTGTGTGTGTGTGTGTGTGGGTGGGTGGGTGGGTGGGTGGGTGGTGGTGGTGGTGGGTAAGGGAGACACGAGGGAGAGAGCGAGCAAGAGTAGATAAGGAGGGTGAGAGTGAGATATGACTTACCAACGATACTACAGATGTGTGTGTGTGTGTGTGTGTGTGTGTGTGTGTGTGTGTGTGGAGAGAGAGAGAGAGAGAGAGAGAGGTGTGAGTGTGAATGTGTGTGTGAGAGAGAGAGAGAGAGGGGGCGGGGGGGGGGGGGGGGGGCTTGTGTATATGAGCTCTTGTCTCATACCAGCAATCCTACCGATGTTAACAGAGGTAATTAGGGCATTCGACTTTCTTACTGCGTACAGTCCCAGTGGCAGTGGTTTACAGCTTACCTTCTTCTTTTCTTTCTTTCTTTTTTTTTGTTTGTTTTTGTTTTGTTTCTTCCTTTGTCATGTAAGTGACGTAAATGGTTATCCCGAAACATGTTTTGTAGAACCAGTGATGTAGGTTAGTGTCTATGACCATTACAATGAGAAGAACATCAGTAACAATGAAAGTGATTTACGTTTGTTTTTTGTTTTTTTCAAGTCCGTAGCCCTTCGTGTTTAAGGTGGCTGTTCAGCTCACTGGTAGAGCATCGAATTGCGAGTTAAGTCTTACTGCCGCCCCTCTCCCCTTTAGCGGGGAAGGAATTTCCTCGAAACTGGGACCATCGTGCACTTGGTGACAAGTTTTTGAAATTTGGCATGGTGTTAGGTATGGGTATAAGGTTTTCAAAAACCACCGCAAACAAATTGAGCTTGACCTATTTCACCCTGTTCGCGCAAAATCCAATATGGCTACCGACAGAAACTGTTCATGCCAGTCACAGCCCCCATTGCCATCACAGCATTGTCAAGTGTCAATTATTATACGTTTTATGGTGCAAGCAACCTACTTCTGAATTCGCTTTGGTATTCTATAGGTATTGCCAGGGTCAAAGGTCATTTTCAAGGTCAAATTAGTAAGAAATATAACAACTTTTGCACTTGATCGATTTCAACCGTGGTGAAACCGACTGGAGTGTTTCTAGAGTATTCATTTGATATACTAGAACATTCTACAAATGTTCTGGAACATTCCAGTATATTAAATGAAAATTTTAGAAACATTCTGGACTGTTTTACCTGGGTAAACGTGACATTAGGTTCTTTACCAATGTTTACATTCCTTGTTCGAGATGTAATTTTTCACGTTCTTGAACTCCTGATTGAGCAGTTTATCAAAGAGTCCAATGAGTCCAAGTTAGAAATGCAGTATGGTGTTCAAGTGACTTTGAATGTCCTTGGTGTGGTTGCTAGTTCTGAAACCTAGTGACTAGCACTGTTTGTGCACCACCTTTCACACTTGCACAGTGGGCTACAGCGAAGTGCAGCTCGGTGACACTTGCAGTTTCCTTTGCAAGCAACCCAGCAGCCACAGTGGAGCAACAATGAACATCCTTTGCTGGCATGTGGCAGATCAGTCCAGTGTGGTACCCATGCCTTGGTTCTGTCATTCCACTGCCATCCCCATTCCCTCGGGCTTGGAACGTTGGGAAGTTTGGAAAGAGACTCTTTCCAGATGAAAGCCCCAACGAGCAGTGCTCGCCTCACATGCTGGAACAAGACATGCTGAGTTGGTGGGACGGACTCAAGAGGTTTGAGGCCAATGGTGAACAACAGCTTTCTGGCTTCATTGACAGAAGTGGATCGGCAGTTTTTGCTGTACATTAGCACAGTCAGATGCTCCAGACGTTGCACGTGCAGCGAGTCAAGTGTGAAGCTGGCTGGATCCTGGGTGACAGCGATGAAGGTGTCAGTGACCTCAGGAAGAGCAGCCCACGCATTCCAATGCTGTTCTTTTTCCTAATCCCAAACATTGCCGATGTTACATCACATCCCGTGAATGAATGGAAAAAGAGGAGAACCTAAGAGCGCTGAGGTCCATGCTGTTGAGAGATGTGATGAATGGAAATGTCTCTGAATGTTTTTCCAGACCCAAATCCGATCCACAGCTCTGACAAGTTCAGTTCATGGAAATGATAGATGGCAAGAACCACCACATCAGTGTCCACTGTCCTGAGGTAGGCCCTAGTGTGTCCTTGCTCAGCAGCGTGGTGCAGGTGCAGCATCATCTGGGTGTCAGCTTCTTCTTGAGAGCAGGGAGACAAGGCCGATACATCAGTTGGTCTGTTACTGAGTACAAGGTCATCTTTCGTGGTGAAGAGATGATATTTTGTGTCAGTGGTCCTTTGCTTCAGAAGCTCGCTGAGGAACTGAAACAGTTCATTCTTGCTTTCAGACTCTGAGAAATTTCTGCCAGTCAGCTCCCTTTGGAATAGGTATCTTTGCAGAGAATCTTGTTCGTCGCCCTTCACATTCACCCCGTTGTGCATGAGTTTGTGATTTGATACTTGCATCCTGATATGTGCCCCAGACAGCATCTATTCTGGTGGTCTTGTTGGTCATCTGGCTTTCTAAGAAGGGTAGCAAGTGCATGTGTGTATAGTCTCCAAACACAGTGGCACGCTGGGGCTTGACGATGTGAATGATGGCTGACATATCCAGCACAACCACAGAGGCTTCTTTGGCTGCAGGGGAACGTCCAGGATCAGGCATACCAGGAAGACAGCCAAGAAGAGCTGATTTGGTACCTGTCATCAGTTTTCCCTGTCACTCAAGGAAGGAGGCTCACGCTGATTCTCATGCCTGAAAAAGTCATCTATATCCCCATCTGGTCGTCCTTGGAGGGACAGAAACAACCTTATGATGAATGCTGCATTTGCCTTCGCTGATCCCAACTTGTCATCTCCCTTCTTCAAGTCCACAGGTGGCTGATTGCTGAAGGTGTACAAACTGGCCCTTGGGATAACATCAGACAAGGGTTTGGAACAGGTTTCAATTCAGTCCTGCAGAAACTCTGCAAACATGGTCTTGCCTATGTTGGGAGCTTCCTTTAAGTTGTTGGCAATCATCGGGTCCACGACTTCACCAGTGTCCAGTGTGACAAGCTCTGGGCCTGTCTCTTTGAATCGGTTGACAACAGTTCCCTCTTTGATGAGATAGAGTAGAGCCTTGAGATCTTTCAAAGATTTGTTCTGCTCAGCAGCAGAAGACTCTGGATGTTCCAAGCTGATATCCTTGTTTGAAGCAGAGAGACTGGCGTTCTCAAATTCATCAGTGACCCTTAGCACCTCAGGTTTTGAAAGCTCAATGATTCCTTTTCCTCTGGCTGTCCATAGAGTCCTTTTGCTCCGCTGTCCTCTTTGAGGAACTTGATGCTGTGCTCCTGGCACTGGTGAAGTGCCATCAGAGAGAACTTCTTTTTACTCCGTTGCACAACAAACTTTCCTTCCATGAAGGCTTCATGGACACTTGGGTGGGTCTCTGGCAGACATGCCATGTCTTTCAAGAAGACAGGCATCCAGCGGGCAGAGTTTGTATGTCCAAAAGCTAAAAAACATGGACACAGGTTTTCACAGCACTCGGAGTCAGTGGCCAGTCACCCATTTGCTGACCTCGAAGAAAGCGGCAACAGATCAGGAGAAGTACTTGGACAGTTGACCAGTAGCAGACAGTTGGAGCATTTGCAGCGAGTCTCTTCTCCCACATCTCCACGGTTTCGTGAGGCCCATATCCCGTCTGGCAGTACTCATTGTACGCTTGAACCTTCAGAGCATGGAGCCAAGCCAGAGTCAGCTGGTATGAATACCGTGTGCGCTTGACATGACTGCTTCCTAGAAAAGATGCTGCAACGCCGGGTTGAACACTTGCCAAGGAGAACATCCGCTCCCTGCCAGATCCAGCCAGCAGCTTTCCCCCACATTGTTGGGATGCCATCTCAGTATGGAGGAATCCTATGAAGCACACCATCTTTGATTCACCAACCTCCTCGGGAAACCTCCACTGACACTTCTTCGTTTGAGCATAGAGGGGACAGTCATCTACAATCACTGGAATCTGACCGGGGTTAACAAAGTCAACTGCCTTCTTGGAAGTGAGCATGGAGTGTTTCTGCTAATGCAGTGGTGAACACTGGGTATTGCTACAGAGGCCAGGTTGAATGCTTTTTTCTGATTAGGTGTTAAGAGTGATGCATTTAATGACATAAATGAGCTCTCAAAATTTAGAACCATGACAGGAAAACTCAATATTTTCTTTTGAAATTGACTCCTTTCAGAGTTACAACGAATTTGGGCTGAAATGACCTTGCAAATAA
>CM065746.1:13383917-13388917 GCA_033310375.1 Conus canariensis
ATTTGCAAGAGAACCAAGTACAGGGGCTGACAGATTTCATGGAGGCTCTTAATCAGGATGTAAACATGGGCTCGGAGTTCCTTGTGTCCTTCGTGCAGAAAGCAGCAGAAAAAATGAGGTCAAAACCAGATCGCCAGTTTCACGTGAACGGCAACCGTGGTAGGATCAGGAATGTGAAAGTGCGAAGCAAGAAAAATACAGGCACCTGCAAAAGTTCAGATTTACAAATAAACGTGATGACTTACTCGAATACCTTGACCTGAAAAAAGCGTTTAAGTCTCTTTGCTGTTCAAAACAAGAGAGACATAATCAGAACATTTTAAATGACCTGAATGAAGCATGTAATGATATAAATTCAAAATCATTTTGGCAAAAAGTACGTTCATTGACGACACAAAACCTAAAAACACCCAGTTCAATATCGGCTGGTAAATGGTTTCATTACTTCAAGTCCCTATTGACAACAGAACCTAATGTTGTTGATGCAGACTTTAATCAAGAAGTTACGGATACGCTTTACAATCATCAGTCTGAAACATGCGAAGAATGTAACTCCTTTGAATTTAACCATGAAATTTCCGACTCTGAGATACATGATGCGATTAAAGGAATGAAAAGGGGTAAAGCTTCCGGCCCGGATGGCCTGTCTTCGGATCTTTTCCACGAGGGAAGAAACGTACTTGTTAGATTATCACATCCTTTGTTCAATAAGGTATTTGAAAGTGGTGACTACCCTGAAGGCTGGTCTAAGGCAGTTATTTTTCCTTTACACAAGAAAGGCAGTCGCGGATGTGTAGACAACTACAGAAGCATTTCCTTGCTAAACGTGATCAGTAAAATTTACAATTCGATTATCAACAGGAGACTGTCATTTTTCTGCGACCACCATGAATGTATTCCTGAAGCTCAAGCCGGTTTCCGGAAAGGCTACAGCACCATAGACAATATCTTTACCTTGCAATCACTTGTACAGAAGTACTTGACCAAACAAGGTGGCCGCTTTTACTCGCTTTTCGTAGACTTTTCTAAAGCCTTTGATAGTGTTGACAGAAAAAAAGCTGTGGTATGTACTACTTGCTAAAGGAATTCATGGGAAAATGTTCAAAACTCTGCAAGGAATGTATAAAAGTGTAAAGGCTGCTGTCTGTGTTGGAGATAAAATTACAGAATATTTTCAGTGCATGTCTGGAGTACGCCAAGGATGTGTCCTAAGTCACCTTCTGTTTTCCATATTCTTATCTGAATTACAAGCTGAGCTGATGAGTTGTGGCGCTTGCGGTATTGATATTTTTGGGGACCCATTGGGTATTTTCCTTTTGATGTATGCTGATGACATTGCTGTTGTCTCTGACACTGTAGCAGATCTTCAAAAGAAGATTTACTGTCTGGAAACATACTGCAGAAGATGGGGTCTGAATGTCAATATGGATAAGACAAAGGTTGTTGTTTTCAAAAATGGTGGCTTTATCAAAAAGTGTGAAAAGTGGTTCTTTAATGGTAACGAGTTAAAAGTTGAGCCCTCTTACAATTATCTTGGGGTCATCTTTTCACCCTCCCTCAAATGGACTAGATGTGTGGATGCTCTTTCTGGTAAAGCTTTAAGAGCCGTCGCAGGGATAAAAAAGTTATACTTTAAATTACAAATGCTACCAATTGATATGGTATTTAAAATTTTCGATACAAAAGTTAAACCCATTCTTTTGTATGGTTCTGAAATCTGGGGATTTGAAAAATACGATACTATTGAAAAGGTACAAGAAAAAATATGCAAAATGATATTGGGTGTCGGAAGAGATGCAAAAAACAGTGTAGCACTGGGAGAATGTGGAAGGCTTCCAATATTTGTTGACACACAGACCCGACTTGTGAAATACTGGTGCAGGATTGTAAACCTGTCTAATGATAGGTACCCAAAGCAATGCTATGACATGTTACGCGCGCATGATTTGTCAGGGCGGAAGAACTGGGCTTCATAAGTCAGGCTATTATTATGCAAGTACGGTTTTGGCTACGTTTGGGCTATGCAACATCCTGGACATACTCGGTATTTCATAGAACAGTTCAAAAGCAGATTGAAGGACGTATCATATCAAAACTGGCACGACTCCGTCTCTTCAGAGGAGGATTACTGTTTATACCATCCAGAAATTATAAGGGCAAATTACATCATAAGTCTGGACCATGTAGCACACAGACGTGCAATCTGTTTACTGAGGTGTAATCGCTTGCCCCTGAATGGTATCCCTCGTTTTGGACAATTAAGAGTTGACCCATACTGTAAACAATGTGATGGTGACCAGATTGAAGACTTGGTGCATTTTCTTTTTGTATGCTGTAAGTACTCTTCTCTGAGAAAGAAATTTCTGCCTCTATATTATTATCGTTTTCCTAGCACTCTGAAAGTACAATTGCTTTGTCAAAATCTTAAAGGTAAGCTTGCTTTGAAAACTGCACTTTATATTGTTGAATGCCTAAAAGTAAGATGTTGATGTGGTAAAAGTTGCAGCAGTGTCTTTTCTTTCCTTTTTGTATGAAAGGTTCACCTATAACTAGATGTTGATTATTGCAATTCTCCTTGTCATTATGGGCCAGATGGCCTGCAAAGACTGATATTAAATTATTGTTATTGTTACACAAACACACACACACACACACACACACACACACACACACACACACACACACACACACACAATTCTCTGCACTGCAGCTCAAAGCCATTCGTTCCAGTGACCTCACTTCTTCCGGCAATGTAAGCCAATATATCATTGTTCCAAAGGATATCGGGACGCTCGCCAACTAGGGCCAAAAAATGTATGGAGCGTTCAAAAGCGCGCGCGCGCGCGCGCGCACACACACACACACACACACACACACGCGCGCGCGCGCGCACACGTACACATGCACGCTCACACACACACACACACACACACACACTCGCAGGCGCGCGCGCGCGCACGCACACACACACACACACACACACACACACACACACACACACACACACACACACACCATCTGTTCCTCAGATTTTATGATCAAGGTAAACTTCTATAGAGGCTGTCGGACATTCATTCTGCCCCGGCATGGTGAGAATGTTTTTTGTTTTTTTTTCATGGGAGATAGATATATCTATGAGGGTTTTTTTCTATGGGAGATAGATATATCTATGAGATATATCTATGAGATACCACAAATGGACTCATGAGCACACGCAGGCAGGGGTCACCGACCAGATTGGCCAAGGAGACGAAAGCCAACTGGCTGCAAGCGCCGCAAAAGGTTCCGTTCACAAAATAGAAATGAACGGTTCTCGTGTTCTGTCTGTGTAGGGTTTAACATTTACATTGTCCTTACTTTTTCTCTTATTCCCAGTTCTCCACCACCCTTTGTATTATTTTTCACATAGTAATATTAGCCAAGTTATTTTTTATGAGGAGGTTTACTGTACCTTTTATTTCTTTTTAACTTCCACCGCGAGGGGTGAAATATGACCGTGCCGACAACGCTTCTTTCGATTATCTGTCGACAGTATAACAGCAGCTCGTGCAATGAATTACGGCAGTTGGGTTATGAAGCACATGCAGTACAACACGGAGGGGTGGGTTAGATACGGTTGTAGCAGACGACATTTCTTTTGACTGCCTGTGGGAGTCATTTCACCATAACGAGCAGTGAAAGATGGCGCCCGGAACATTAATCTGACAGGACGCGTGCTGTGAGTATTAGTCCTCCCCGCCCCCGTCCCTTCACTGAAACCTTTCCAAGGAGGGGTTATGAAGCAAGGTAGTGTCTGTGGTTAAAGCGCGAGTCATTAAGTGGAAAATGAGCATGTCCAGAGGGTCATGGGTTCGAATCCCAGCCATGGCTCGTCCCAAGATGGGAAAAAAAGGGGCAGCAGAGGGACATCCGGAGTCATGAACCGGGTGTGGCCCAACCCCCCTAGAGTGTCAGGAGATAAGGGCCGAAACACTTGCTTGAAGGGGGCTTCTCTTCTGAGGACTCTCTGCTGCCACGCTCTCCACGAGTTTCTTTCTACTGAAAGAGAGCATTTTACCTGCCGTATGCGCTGTCGGAGGAATTCGATATGGCCGGTCCTAGCAGACGACACTGTACTGTACTCTGTTTGTCTATGTCCTTGGCGGTAGCTAACCCCCTCTCTTTCTAATTTTTTTTTAAAAATTTTTTAAAGACGACACTGGGTTTTTTGTTGGTTTTTTGTTTGTTTCTTTTTTTCAAAAACCGTCAGCTGACGCGACCACAATACTAATTGTGACCAATACCATGAAAGATACATCAAGTGTCAGTTATTGGCCGATTTCAGATGATGAAATGGAGAGGATCACTAGGAAAAGAAACGAGTGTCTAACGACTGAAGAACAAAAAAGGTTATATGTTTCTTCAAACCAAAGTAGTGGACTTTCGAGGTTGTTGTTTTTTTTTTTTTTTTAATTTTCTCTTTATGATTATTATTTATTATTTATTTTTTTTTTTTTTGATCGGTCATTTTGAGAATTCGAGGATCCAAGGCTAGCTTACTTGACGTTCATAAAGTCCATAGCACTCCGTCGATATATAATGGGGAAAAAATATTAGAGAACACGAAAGTGCCGATAGACGAACTGGAAATTCTTGAAAAGAAGGGTATGTGTTCTTTCTGAGACTAGTTATTTGGACCCCGTATGTGGATCCCGTACTCCACACCCACTCCTGCCTTTTCGTAACTCGATGTAACTTTCGTTGGGGTGGTCTGAATTGCTACGAATATGCTACAGAACTCGGGGGGGGGGGGGGGGGGGGGGGGGGGAGGCAGCCAAAAAACCCGCGTTTGAACACGATCGATGTTAAGCGCATAACTCTTTGCACGATGTGCATTCGTGGAAAAAGAAAAAAAACGAAATAAAACAAAGAAAAACTGAACATGCGAATTAAATATGGTGATTCTTTCTCCTGGGCTGCACTATCCGCTGTTTGTATTTTGGTATGCTTGTGTTTTGTGC
>CM065746.1:13406417-13408917 GCA_033310375.1 Conus canariensis
ATATTTTCGTGGAATGTTAAAAGTTTCCGAGTACGTCATGTTTGCTACATGGGAAGTAACTTTTTTTTTTCTTTTTTCTTTTTTTTTTTAACCAGACCGTACCTCTTCTGTTGCTCTCCCCTATCTTCCGTGCCACTGTGGTGGCGTTATTCCCATGCCAGTCATTCTGGCTGCCCGTTACAGTCCCGTACTAGTTTGTCCCGTCGCAGCCCCGGTCCCCACAATCTGCAGGGAGCAGTCAGTTTGAAGTTGTCATGAGGTAACCCACCGGAGAAGAGGCTGCACTGCTGCCGAGTCGCTTCGGTGACGTTCTGTAGTGCCTGTTCTGATCTGGTACTCGTAGGGCATAAACTACTGAGCCCCTGATTGACGACGGTAATAACTTTGTCACTGAACCAGTCTGTGAGAATGTCCCCCCATCCGGAGGGCATCATCACGTCCGTCAAACGACAGTCGTCCCCATTAATTTGCCGATATCGATGATCTTGACTTGAACGCTCATTGAGAGGGCATAGACATGAAGAGGAAATCGAAACCAAAGTCCCCACAAGGTCAGGGCATGAAGAGTTCAAGAATCTGAGACTTCTTTGATGACGATGAGGATGATGTATTTGATGCTGTGGAGGCCCATGCTTGTCACAGACTCATAGGCTGCATAACATGGCTGCACTCTACGGTTACTTTGAAATGATTAGGTGTCAGCGAGGCCTTAAAGATACAGACACCTGCAGCGCTCGTCTGGAGATTTGAGCTACAATTTCAGAGACGCATTTCTTATGTGAAAGAAACTCGGCTATGTGGTTCCGTTCCTCCTGTTATAATCCATAGCAAACTCTGGGTAGGAACCGGTCAGCGCCCCCAAATGAACAGCTGTGATGGGGATCAAACCGACCCAGAAACGAATGGGTGTAATGGGGATTGAGCCCACAATACGTGACGCTGATCACTGTGCCATGGCAACTGGTCATAACGTCTGTTACCGTCCTTGGGCAGGGGAGGGGAGGGGGAGGGTGGACTTGCTGTGGCGGATGTCTGTGCTCTCCGTAGTATTCAAGAGCGTGAATTGAATTACAGCTCTGATGTCAAATGAAAAATGCCTGTCGTCAGAGTGGCAGTTGACAGACAAATGTCTCTTGTGGACTGGATGAGGGGAGAGGGTGGTGGAACGAAAACGTTGATTGATGGGTGTTGGATTGGGGGGGGGGGGGGGGGGTTAAGGTGACAAATTAGGGATGGACTTATAATAACGAATTGTTATTCACGTGATAAAGATAACAGTAAAGTCACAGAGCCTTGGGCTGTGAGAATTATGCCCTGCCCTCAGCAGACAAAAAGGAGAAGGGGGTGAGGGGTAGTGAGGCAGACTGAGGGGGGAAAAAAAGCGGGGGGGGGGGGGGGGGGGGGGGGGGGATAGGAGACCATCTTTCCTTCGTTGACGAAAGCTAGATGACGTCACTCGACCTTTTCTGCCGTGTGTGGAAGAGGCACAGGAAGGAAGGAGAGGGGTGACGTAGCATGCGGGATGGGATGGGGGGGGAGGGGGGGGGGGGGGGGACAATTGTGGAATCGGTGGGGGCGTGGGTGACATTGTTCGCGTGATGACAGAAATTAATAGAATATAATAAACCCAAGAGGGCGGCGGCGGGGGGGGGGGGGGGGGGGGGGGGGGGGTTGCGCGATGGGTATTTTGTAACCCCCAAGGGAGGGTAGGGATGAGGGCGAGGGGTATTTTGTGGAACTGACATGGGAAAGAAGGACAGTCTTCATCTCCTGGATCAGCGGGAGGAGAAGTGGCGAGGGGTGGGGGGGGGGGGGGGGGGTCCTACTAATTTCCAACAAACCGCATTTTTCTGAGATAATGGACAAATAGACCATAGAGCCGTGAAGAAAGGGCTACCGTGCTCTCTCTCTCTCTCTGTCTCTGTCTCTGTCTCTGTCTCTCTCTCTCTCTGTCTCTCTCTCTCTTTGTCATGCTCTCTCTCTCTCTCATGCACATATGCATGCACACATGCATGCATGCACGCATACAAACACACACGCCATTACAGAGATAGATCGATACCATTAGCCTCCCTGTCCATCAATGAAAAGTGGCAATCATCAAAGGCAATTTAGGAGGGGGTTAGTGGCAAGGGACAGGTAGAAATTGATGGAGGTCTCTCGCCAGCCTGTTACTGGTGAGCTGAGGATCACAACCGAACACAGAGGAAGGCAGGGAGATTGCTTTATTAGCACGGTCGGTTGTCAAGACAGCGAAAGAAATGCACCTGGTGAATGAGAAATACAGGGAATGGTGATATAAAGGGCAACGGGAACACAGCATGAGGGCTGTAATGATGAACGTGAAGGCGAATTGGGAACAGTGAGATGGAGGAAAATTGGAAAATGGAAACAAGGGGAATGATTGGCAGGGAGGACAACGGGAACATGGGGAATGGTGACATGGAGAAGGCTGGGAACACGAGTAGTGGTGGCATTTTGGAGAATTGGAATATGGAAA
>CM065746.1:13418917-13621417 GCA_033310375.1 Conus canariensis
TGCCAGGCTTAGTTGAATGTGACAGTGTGAAGAATAAGTTCCGTGGTATGCATGCTTGATTGACATGGACACTTGACAGTTAACTCTCAATATTTTTTGAGTTTTTCACTTTTTTTGTTTTTTAACAAACACTTTGTGAAAACATTGGAATTTCTTAAATAGCTTTTTTCTTGGTAGATGCATTTGTTTAGGTTTGTTTTGATAAACTATTAGATGTGCAATCACTGGTGATTATAAATCAAGGGAGAGAATTGCAGGGAGCTAATGCTTGGAGCTTCTGACTCGGAACATGATTGTATGTCATGACTCGTGTGTACTAGTCTTACCAAACCGCCTTAATCACATGTATGACACTTCGGAATGTAATGTGTCCTGTGATATAAAAAGATCTGGGTTAGAAATGAAGGCAAAAAAAAGGTATTCCTTTGTAGTCGGGAAATGGTGTTAGGCAGATTGACATCCCTGTTTTACAGAGCTTGTCTTCAGGGATGCGTCTAGAGGTTGGAAAAAAGCTGGACGAAATCCTGAAAGAACGTAGTTTGCGAACAAGTAAGTGACGGCAAGAGAGTAAGGCAAGCCATTCGACCATACGAAGACCTGTTGTCCACAGTGAAAAGAGGGAAATGAGATGGTATGGTCATGTATCAAGATCAACAGGACTTGCTGAAACCATTGTGCAAGGAACAGTGCGAGGAGGCAGAAGGAGAGGCAGACAAAGAAAGAGGTGGGAGGACAACATCAATGCATGGGCTGGCCTCACACTCAGCAACTGACTGAGAGCGTCTGAGAACTGGAGGAGTGGAGGAAGCTGGTTTGCGAAGTCTTCTGTGGTCTTCAAGACTGCGGGATAGGTGATAGGTGAAGTGTCGGAGTTCTGTGGGTGGTGCGATTGTGTGTACTAGACACTGTAAAGTGTTTAGAAGTCTAGTGAAACTTCAGACAGGCCGTTGTGATGGAACATCGCACAGGAATGGGGCTGATGCTGTGGAGTTCTCCCCCTTGCCTTCAGCAGCGTGGTGAAATCAGGGGCTCATTGTCGGCTTCACGCTTCAAGGCTGTCTTAGTAAGGAAGGTTTCTGTTTGACAATGAGAAAGAAACAAAATGTTAACATCATAGCACTGTGGTATTGCAGGAAATGTCTTAACGGTCAAAGTCGTCTTCCACCCTTTCACCCCCACACTCCATCTGCCTGCTTTACAACTTTTGATGGAGTGTAATCTGGTGTCACAGCCTCCTCCCTCCCTCCTCGCATCCATCATCCCTTCCCATTCCACTTACCCCATGCAGCAAAATGTGGGTCGTGTGGTCCTGACTTGAGACATTGTGGAGTGAGCTGAGCGTATCCTTTAAAAGTGGGAAATAAAGATAGAAATGCTTTTTTAGAAAAAAAAAAAGATAAGGTTTGAGACTGTGAAAACAGATACAATAATGCTGACTCTGCATGGATGGTATTGTGTGCAGTGATTGGAGAAAAGTTACATGACACGCTGGGAGTCAAGTGAAATTATTCTACAAGTCAGACAAAGAACATGATTTTCATTTGTACACACAATGGTCTGTTGTGCAGGATTTGCATACCTTCCTAGGATCCTTTTTCATTTCATTTCAATTTCTAATAACAAAACTTAGAAAGAAAGTACTTACCTGCATCCATGTAATTACCTTCATCCATGTACTCACCTGAATCCCTGTGTTTCAGAGCCACCCAGAAGTTTCTGAACCAGCTGCAGGTGGTAGCGGAGAACCACAACTTCTTCAACCCAGGCTTCACTCCCCAGGAGATGGACGAACTGCCGGGCCTGTACCGGGCTGTCATCAATGACCCCGCCTTTCTCCATGATGCATTTCTCAACGCCAGCGGTATACAGGGAAAGGGTTTTGTCTGGGTGGTTGTGGGGAGTTCTGAGTGTATAGCAGTACCACACAGTAACGTGAACCTAAAGTTTTGAATGGATGGGGGTTTCAGTCTGGAGGTGAATCTAGCACGTGGAAAGAGCAGAATGTTTCAGAAAAAATGAATTTGGAAAAAGAGGCTTCTTCCTTGTCATGGAACATTCAAAATTGGCAGTTAGTTTTGTTGTGGAGGGGGCCTTAAATGGGAAGGTCTTGTGGATGTATCCCTTTCTTTTTCCTCGTGCTTCATCCTAGGGGAGGAAATGGAAAAAATATATATATATATATATATATAAAACAGATAACAGAGGAGCAGATGAAATGACAAGTCATCAGAGGGACAGGCAGGCCAGAGGGAGAAATATTCATGTGCTGTACATTTATTTCCAAAAGAAGAAAGAAGAAGTTCTAATGAAAGTTACATGAATGTGTCACACATCTGCAAAAAGTCAGACCAAACAACAAATATTCATGTATGCACAGATAAATTGAACTGAAACAAAATATATTTGCAATGACAAAGCAAGTCAGTGGTAAACATTTGAAACAGGCATTCGTTTTGTTATGTTGAGTAAGGTTTCGTTATTGTGTTGTTGATTTTCTCTCAAGTAATAAAATGATATGCAGCTATTGTGTCAGACATTTCTTTTATTCATTTATTTTTTAAAAACCTGTTTGATTATTTATGTTGTAGATGTGAGCCTGGATGGGGTGCTGACGAATGAAAATGCCACTGAGGGGTTTATGGTGCACACCTTAGGCATACCTGATGTGGAGGTGCAGGCACTCCTGCACTCCTCCATACACCCGAAAGAGGTAGTGTATGGGGCAATGTGTGTGTGTGTGTGTGTGTGTGTGTGTGTGTGTGTGTGTGTGTGTGTGTGTGTGAGTGAGAAAGAGTGAGGAAGAAGAATTCATAAAATCTTTATCCCACCTTCTCCCTCCCTGCCCCCTTGAGGGTGGGACATCTCTTCGCTGATGCTGTAAAGAGAGCGTGGCAAGAGCAGAGAGATTTGGACAAAGATTGGCAGTATGACGTGATATGTCTTTATTATTTCACTTAACAGAGAGATCCTCCCCTCCCAGTATTTTTTTTCTAACTAAAAGGCTCCATTCCCTTCGCTGCTGCCTTCGTTCCCACCCATTTCCTCCTCTCCCTTCCTCTGCCAGGAATATTCCTCGTTTTAATGGTTATTTTTTCCTAAAACATTACAGCTATGCCTCAGTTTGTTTTAGCCTTCAATTACTTTACATCGTATATGCGCACAAGTGATTTTTTTTCATATGTTCTTATCTTACCAAAGCGGCAGTTTGGTCTTTGTTGTCAATTTGTTTAGAAGTATATGTATATATAATTCTTTGGTTAGTATGTACTCTCCAAGTCCCCAATTTCTCCTCTCCTTGGAGGTGCGTGTGTGGTGTGTGTGTGCGCTTACAAATTAGTAATTGAACATTTAGCTCTTCTAGTTTGTTCATTTTGTCTTTCTTTCTCTCCTCCACACTGCCTGTCTCTCAGCCTGTCCAGGTGTGCACTTATCTGCATTTTGGTTTGTCCATTCTATGACCACATGGTCTGCCCGTCTATTTCTCCCTTTGGCCTGCCTGTCTATTTCTCCCTCTGGCCTGTCTGTCTATTTCTCCCTCTGGCCTGCCCGTCTATTTCTCCCTCTGGCCTGCCTGTCTATTTCTCCCTGGCCTGCCTGTCTGGCCTGTCTGTCTATTTCTCCCTCTGGCCTGTCTGTCTATTTCTCCCTTTGGCCTGCCTGTCTATTTCTCCCTCTGGCCTGCCTGTCTATTTCTCCCTCTGGCCTGTCTGTCTATTTCTCCCTCTGGCCTGCCTGTCTATTTCTCCCTCTGGCCTGCCCGTCTGTCTATTTCTCCCTCTGGCCTGTCTGTCTATTTCTCCCTCTGGCCTGTCTGTCTATTTCTCCCTCTGGCCTGCCTGTCTATTTCTCCCTCTGGCCTGTCTGTCTATTTCTCCCTCTGGCCTGCCTGTCTATTTCTCCCTCTGGCCTGCCGTCTATTTCTCCCTCTGGCCTGCCCGTCTATTTCTCCCTCTGGCCTGTCTGTCTATTTCTCCCTCTGGCCTGTCTGTCTATTTCTCCCTCTGGCTGCCTGTCTATTTCTCCCTCTGGCTGCCCGTCTATTTCTCCCTCTGGCCTGTCTGTCTATTTCTCCCTCTGGCCTGCCTGTCTATTTCTCCCTCTGGCCTGCCCGTCTATTTCTCCCTCTGGCCTGTCTGTCTATTTCTCCCTCTGGCCTGCCTGTCTATTTCTCCCTCTGGCCTGCCTGTCTATTTCTCCCTCTGGCCTGCCCGTCTATTTCTCCCTCTGGCCTGTCTGTCTATTTCTCCCTCTGGCCTGCCCGTCTATTTCTCCCTCTGGCCTGCCGTCTATTTCTCCCTTGGCCTGTCTGTCTATTTCTCCCTTGGCCTGCCCGTCTATTTCTCCCTCTGGCCTGCCTGTCTATTTCTCCCTCTGGCCTGCCGTCTATTTCTCCCTCTGGCCTGCCTGTCTATTTCTCCCTTGGCCTGCCGTCTATTTCTCCCTCTGGCCTGTCTGTCTATTTCTCCTCTGGCCTGTCTGTCTATTTCTCCCTCTGGCCTGCCCGTCTATTTCTCCCTCTGGCCTGCCTGTCTATTTCTCCCTCTGGCCTGTCTGTCTATTTCTCCCTCTGGCCTGCCGTCTATTTCTCCCTTTGGCCTGCCTGTCTATTTCTCCCTCTGGCCTGCCCGTCTATTTCTCCCTTTGGCCTGCCGTCTATTTCTCCCTCTGGCCTGCCTGTCTATTTCTCCCTCTGGCCTGTCTGTCTATTTCTCCCTCTGGCCTGTCTGTCTATTTCTCCCTCTGGCCTGCCTGTCATATTTCTCCTCTGGCCTGCCGTCTATTTCTCCCTCTGGCCTGTCTGTCTATTTCTCCTCTGCCTGCCCGTCTATTTCTCCCTTTGGCCTGCCCGTCTATTTCTCCCTTTGGCCTGCCTGTCTATTTCTCCTCTGGCCTGCCTGTCTATTTCTCCCTCTGGCCTGCCTGTCTATTTCTCCCTCTGGCCTGTCTGTCTATTTCTCCCTTGGCCTGCCGTCTATTTCTCCCTCTGGCCTGCCTGTCTATTCTCCCTCTGGCTGTCTGTCTATTTCTCCCTCTGGCCTGTCTGTCTATTCTCCCTTGGCCTTCTGTCTATTTCTCCCTTTGGCTGCCTGTCTGTTCTCCCTTTGGCCTGTCTGTCTATTTCTCCCTCTGGCCTGTCTGTCTATTCTCCCTTTGGCTGCCTGTGTATTTCTCCTTTGGCCTGCTGTCTATTTCTCCCTTTGGCCTGCCGTCTATTTCTCTTTCTGGCCTGCCTGTCTATTTCTCCTCTGGCCTGCCCGTCTATTTCTCCCTCTGGCCTGTCTGTCTATTTCTCCTTTGGCGTGCCTGTCTATTTCTCCCTCTGGCCTGTCTGTCTATTCTCCCTCTGCCTGCCGTCTATTTCTCCCTCTGGCCTGTCTGTCTATTTCTCCCTTTGGCCTGTCTGTCTGGCCTGCCTGTCTATTTCTCCCTCTGGCCTGTCTGTCTGGCCTGCCTGTCTATTTCTCCCTCTGGCCTGTCTGTCTGGCCTGCCTGTCTATTTCTCCCTCTGGCCTGTCTGTCTATTTCTCCCTCTGGCCTGTCTGTCTGTTTCTCCTTTGGCCTGCCTGTCTTCTGATGACTTGTCATTTCATCGCTCCTCTGTTCATCTAACTGTTTTTTTTTACATACATTTTTTCCGTTTCCTCCCCCTCCCCTCCCTCCAGGCATGTCCCTCCTCCTGCTTTCCCCCTTGCCTCCCCCCCCCCTCTCATTTCACCCTCCCCCCTCTCCTCAACCCATCCTAATCCCCCTTTTATTTTTCTTTTCTTCCTCACAGAAAATCTTTGGCTGTTTTTCTTCTTCCCCTTCCCCCATTTAAAACACCTCCTCCCTCGTTTTTCCCACAGCCTCTTCTCCCTCATGCTGTTTCCTTCCCCATCCCTATTCCACTTTCCTGCGCCCCCCTTCTATCTTTCTTGCTTCCATTGACAGCCAACCAAAGAATTGGTGGATCATTGTTTATTCTTTGTACTCTTCTCAGTTATGTTCTCTCCTTTCTGTCCATCTATTCCCCCCTCCCCCCCCCCCCCCCCCCCACTCCCTCTTCAGTTGTTTTCTTTCCCCACCACCCTCCCCTCCATCCCTCCGCTCCTCGTTCCAATTGGCTCAGTCTGTCCTCCTTGTAAACCCCTTTTCTTTTTCCCTCTCTCCCTTCCCCGCCTTCTGGCACCTCCTTCTCTCCCTCTTCCCTACCACACTTTCCTTCCTTCCCCCTTTGCTTCCTTTCCCCCCTCCTCCTGCTTCCCCTTGTACACACCGGCTCTGCGCTATCTCCTTACTGTGTTTCAAACCCTCTTGCATGACTGGCCTTGCGCTTGAAATATTTTTAGCTCTGTTTGATTTAGAATGGTGAGGGTTTTTTTTTTAATGTTTTATTCATGAGAAGCGACTGTCCTTTCACTCAACATTCCACTGAGGAAGACATTAAATGTTGAACATTTTGGAAAACTGTTAGATTGTTTGTTGTGGTCTTTTAAGACTGAGTTGAAAATATGGATAGATAAATAGACAGGTAGATATAGATACATATGTAATATATAGAATATAGATGGGTAGATAAATAAAGGGAAGATAGATAAATAGATATAGATATTCCCAACCAGCAGTTCAGCATAAAAATACAGGCAAATATACATATTCACAAATAATAGTTCAACATAAAAATGCAGGTAGATATTCCCAAGCAGCAATTGAGCATAGAAATACAGGTAGATGGAGATTTTCCGGAGCAGCAGTTCAGCATAAAAGTATAGGTAGGTAGAGATATTCCCAAGCAGCAATTGAGCATAGATATACAGGTAGATAGAGATTTTCCCAAGCAGCATTTCAGAGATATCCAAGCAGCAGTTCAGCATAAAAGTATAGGTAGATGGAGATATTCCCAAGCAGCAGTTCAGCATGAACCATACATGCCACAAACCATTGCCTTCCACAGATCATGATCCCACATTCCTCTTTGGAGGCGGGCAGAATACCTCCACCATGCCTTTGCTACGTTTCCGGCGAAGCACAGACCTCCCCACCAGCTTCCCGGCCAACCTCCTGGGCGCTGCAGCGCAGACTTTTTTCCCTAACTCCTTCCTATCCAACTACTCGGACTGGGCGGGCCGGAACGGCCTGACGGCCATCACCATGGAGGAGTTTGGCGGGATCCTGCACTTCCTGAAGAACAGCGTGGCAAAGCGGGATTCATCGGAGGCGCTGACGGAGCTGGTGGTGAGGACCCTGCTGGAGAAGCGGGAGCTGTTTGGTCACGGGGACATGCTGAGCGTGCTGAAGCTGCTGCTGCTGACTGTGGAGAACCAGGGCCACCCCATCATACTGCAGCCTGAGGACTTCGCTCGCTTGTTGAAGGTGGCTGTGTGGGAAAGGGAGGGGGGGGGGGGGGTAGGGGTGTAGTTTGTATGTGTGTGTGTGTGTTAGTGAGTGAGTGAGTGAGTGTGTGAGTGTGTATGTGTGTGCACTGAATTTGATAAAACTTTTGTTGTGATGCAAAGAGTGGTGTATGGAATTTGTTGAAGTTGAAAGTCATGTCTCTGTATTGAAACGGTTTCACAATGTGTGAAGATTGGATCTGTGGGCTTTGTGCTGGAAATAAAGGCTGCAAACTGGTCATCAGCCTTTTCTCTGTCTGGATCTGATTGAACGAGTGGTTAGAACCAGCTCTTTGTCTTTCAGTTCAGCCAGTGTTTGATGCCGATGGAACTCCTTCCGAGGAACTGGAGTGTTTGTCTTTGCTAACAGTTCAGTGTCTTTGCAGATGCTTTTGCTGTCGCCTCAAGTGCTGAAGGCCATTGCCTGTGACAAGCAGACCTTCACCCACCTCATCGTGCCCACCGCCCCTTACAACATCACTCCTCAGCAGATGGTGAGAACGGTGTGGAGAGAGACAGGGTTGCAGCAAATGAGAAAGGGGGGATTGGGAGGGAAGGTGATATAGATGTGTATGTATGTGTGTGTGGATTTTTTTGGTCTCAACTTGTGTCATGTGTTCTACCTAACCTCACAAGCTGGCTTTTTTTCCCCCTTCTTTGCACAGAGATGTGCGAGTGCTGTATTTTTGCTCCAGTGCACATAGAATGAAAATGCGATTTGGGGTTTAAAAAATGATGATTTTAAACAAAGGTAGACAAATTTACATGAAGCTGGAAGGTTTTTGTCTGTCAACAATGTTGGAAATGAAGAATAGCAAAATCTAAAGTTAAGTCTTCATACTGCTGTGTCTGCTGTAGTGGCGCCGCCCAGTAAACTCCTTCCCTTTGAATGGAACATTCTGCTCTGTATCCTTACTAGATTTATCTCCCTGTGGAAATTCTCTCCCTTTCAAGACTTTTTTTTAAAACCCTTTTTTCAATGTCCTTTTTAAGATTGAACTCCCAACAAAGACTCCCTCTTTTTAGAGACTTTTTTTTTAATGGAACATTTTTTCTGTATCCATTCTATATTTCCCTTCCTCTAAAGATTGCCTCCCTTTCAAGATTTGTGTTTTTATTAATGGAAAACTTTTATGCTGTCTCCATTCTGAATTTATCTGTAATTAAAGATGCCATTCCATGGTAGATTTGCTTGTTTTCATCGAGTACTTTTCTGTGTCCAATCTGAAGTTGCCTTCTAATACTCTCCATTTAAAGTCTTTTGTGACTTGTCTGGCTTTATTTCTCAGTGAACAGACTCTTCTATTCGAAACTCTGTGTTCAATGATTTCCAGAGGTCATCAATTCACACTGTAGACTGTATCATTAGAACCATCAGGCTGGACATAAGACTTTTATCGCAGTGTGTGCATTTGTCCTTATGGTCACTGTGGCTACTGTGTGTGTGCGTGTGCGTGTGTGCATGTGTGTGTGTTTATGTGTGTGTGTGTGTGTGTGTGTGTGTGTGCGTGCGTGTGTGTGTGTGCGTGTGTGTGTGCGTGTGCGTGTGCGTGTGTGTGTATATGTGTGTGTGTGTGTGTGTGTGTTTTACTCCCAGGACGATCTCCAGGAACGGTTGTGCTCACTGAACACCTCCCAGCTGAACGATCTGTCCTCCAACCTATCCAACGAGATCGCTAACCAAAAGATTGTCAGCATAGTGAGTGGCCTGATTCACTTTCCTTTTTTTCAAGTATGCAGAGTTTATTTGTAACCTTCCTCTGTGAAACGAGTTGCCTGTTGGACTCAAGTGGTGCTGCTGCATATAGGATGTCAGGTGGCGATTTGGAGATTTCAGTTAAAATGAAAATCATTACCCCTCCTACAGGCGCTGCTTACTGTCTATCAGTTTTTAATGTTCGGCTTCTTACCTTGAAGTGCTGTTTGAAGAGCATGAATCGTAAAGTTTCAGTTTTGATTTTATTTTTCTTTCCAGTTTTTGTTGATTTTCTTGAAGTGGCATGCAGGAGCGGAATCATCTTTCAAAATGCTTGTATCTAGGAAGTATTCAAGTTTAAAATGGTTTGACAGTTAGAAAGTGCAGAGTGAAATGGGTTATGACAAAAAAGACAGTGGAATAAAAGGTCTGGTAGAGACAAGCAAATTGTTTTGTGATGTGACATTTATCAAATCCAATCAGTTTGACTGACACTAAAAGAATTGTCTCCTGCAGCGATCTAAGTGTTGAGAAGTTGTTAGCTATCAGTCGATCCTCTCACTGGGTCTTCTTTTGATGGACTGGCTGTGGAGATTCACACCTGGTCAATACCGGTTTACCTGAGACCAGCAATGGGATCAAAAGCTAATGACTGCTTGGTGTTTGGAGCCCTCCGCAGGTAAAAGCTGAAAGAAAAACAACTCCTTGGCATTGATTTGTACTGACATTTTCTCCGCTCATTAGAGGTAGGTCATTCACTGATATGAAAGTGCAAGCATAGGTAGGGATATTTTTAAAGTATTTTTTGTTGTTGTTGTTGTTGTTTTTTCTATTGGTTTTCCTTCTAACTCTGTGTTGTGACTTCTTTTTTTTGTACAGCTCAACCTGAAAGCAGTCAACCTGTCAGCCACAGCCAACAAAGTGGAGAAATTTGTGGATAAAGTGAGCAGCTTTGAGAAGTACCTGTGCACAACACACACACACACACACACACACACACACACACACACACACACACACACACACACTCAGACAGACACACACACACACACACACACGCACACACGTGCGCGCGCAAGTACACACACACGCAAGCATGCACACACGCAAGCACGCATGCACGCCCAAAAACAAACACACTGCAAATGTGCTTTGCCATTTTGTTTTGTAAGTGTAGTGAATATTTTGTCACTGACTGAGGCATAGGAACAGAATGTTTGGTGCAGTGGTCCTTTGTTTGTCATGTTAAAAAAGCGCTGTTCCTCAACTTTGAATCTGATTCACTTATTGGTGGTGGCCTTATAATAACAAAAGATAATTTTTCATTCAGTTTAGAGAGGAGAAGAGAGAGGGAAGATGGGGGGGGGGGGGGTGTGAAGTAAGATAGAGGGAAGAAGGGAGAAAAAGGGAGGGTTGGACAAAGAGAAAGGTACAGAACTATCATTGTGTAGTGCTAACTGGCAATAAATCAGTTAATTGTTGGCGCTGTCACATGCCTGCTATTGATTAATTCATTTATTTTATTTGTGTGTTCAGTCATTTCTTGTTACCTTATCTGTTTATCAATTTCTTAACTGATTTTATTCATTTATGCACAGGTGGAAAGATTCATCCGGTTCCAACATGAGCTGGAAGAGCTGGGGAAATTTGTGGAGATGCTCCCATTCGATGACAACATCACTGACATCAGCAACCAGACAGACATTAATCCCTCTGTTAGCAACGACTCAATGGTGCCAGTGAACCCCGATGTTCCAACTCCAACCTCTGGAACTCCGTCAGATCCGTCCACCAAGAAGAGACACTGGAAGCCAAGTCTGCTGAAGATGTGGGACTTCATGCAGACCGCTGTTTGCGGCAAGGAGCCCAAGAACAAGAAGGGAGAGAAAACTGGTGATGATGCTGCCGACGATGGCGAAGGAGGGGACGATGATGCGGGTGATATTGGTGAGCATTAGAAGCTGGCTTTTTATTTGTTTTTTTTTGCATGTTTGTGTTGGATGAGTGAGGATTGAGTGTGTGTTTGTTTTCTGTTTTTTTTTTTAGGTGAGCGAGGACTGGATGTGTTTGTTTATTTGTTTTGGTTGAGTGAGGACTGAATGTTTTGACTTCCAATTCACTCCTTAACTGCTGAAACAGTTTCTGTTTTGAAAAGTTTTATTCTTACAACATTTTGTCATGTATGGAGTCAGTGAAGCCATAATTACCTTGATAACCAAAAATGGATAGTGCTTGCTCATTTAAAAAAAAAATTTAGTCTTGAAAGTTCACAGATGTATTTGCCTGTGAGAACATACAGATCAAGGTACTTGATTTTAATGAAAATTTTCAATCCAAAACCAGTGGGAAAATAGCTCATTTGCCCATGGCTGGATGCATGTTGTCAAAAGCATAAGATGTTCTGACTGTGACTGTGAGAGAGATGTATATGTATATATATGTGTGTGTATGTGTGTGTGCGTGTGCTTGCATACACACGTGTTTGTGGTCTGTTATGTGCCATGTATATAGTCCTTACATAATTTCTAGTCAGTAGACATGCTGCCTTCCCTGAACTTACCTCGAACCTGACAGAATTGGCATGGAAACTCTCTTATTCTCCAAAGGAGAAAACAGCTACCTTTGATGCTCTTTTTTTAGAACCAAAACTTTTCTTGTCCTACTGGTCTGTATTGGTCCTTCACTGTAGCTATGTGGTCTGTAGACACTGTTGTGAATTGTATGTACACATGGCATATTTAGTAGGTGCATAACAATGCTAAACTGTTCATGCGTGTCATGTTTCACTTGATAGCACATACATCATGCATTTCAGGCAGCCTAAGGGTTAATATTGTTTCTTTAATTTGTACTTTTGGTAGTAGTGCCTTTTATTGAATGGTATTGTTTCACTCCGTGTGGGAGGGTGAGAATAAAACCAGGATGATTTCCAAACGATAAAGCTCTGCAGACAGTGACACAGTGCAACTTCATGCAGAGAAGTGGGTATTACAGAGGCTCTGAGGATGTCGTCACGACAGAAACAGATGCTGGGCATCATCACCCACTACCTGTACAGCAACCCCAAGATTCTCTACGCTCCCAACAACTCTGCCGCCGATGAGGTCATCAGAAAGGTAGGCTGTCGTGGCCCAGGACAGAAACTGGGGAAGGCGGAAGGTGAACTTTCTGTGGGGGAGATGGCATGGGCACGGTGAGGTGGGGCATGGAGGGGGGGGGGGGGGGAGCAGTATAGCCAGATGCCAGTTGACAAGAGGAAGCTATAACTGTCACACTGTTCTTGTGCCTCCCATTAGAGGAGGCTCTAGATAAGCTGTCCAGTCTCTTTTCAGGGACAAGGGTTGGGGTTGGTGAAAAAGTCTGTGTTTTCTTAATATAGTTTCACTCATTTGTATCATATCACGGTACAGATTTTATCAGTTCTCATAGTTATCTGGGGATGGGGTCTACTGGTGCTAAGAGAACATAGAAACTGATGCAAAGTCAGACAGCAGTTCTTGTTGACCATGCAACATTTTGTTTTGCAGTACGTTTACCCACATTTTTTTATCCACTTCATGGCATTTCCTTTTGGATGACTTACCAACCAGCCGATAATAAAGCTTGTAAGATAGATATGTATGTCTCTATGTTTTCAGCACAGGCTGTACAGATGACATTTCAGATTAGTTTTAGACTTCCTGGTCCTATTTTGAAAAAAATACTGGTTGATTGTAGCATTGTGGAAGTTAATGATGAAATGTTTTTTGTGGCTTACAGGCAAACGCCACATTCCGGTTCATCGACAGTATTGGTGACTATGCCCGTGAGTGGCTCAACATCTCCCAGGAACTCCATGACTTTCTTCGTAAGCCAAAGACAGAGCACAACCTGCACGCCATCAAGGAGGTATGTGGAAAGTTGTCCCCCTCTTTTTTTATGTGTGTGCATGACATCTGCTGAAATTGGCACTTGAGTTTGTGTTATGATATTGCTTTGTTTGTTTGCCGTGTGTGACAAAACAGGCAACAGGTTACCTAACATATCCACCTTCACAGGCCCATGTCAAGTCGCTGAGTGTATTGAGGGGGAGAGGGTTGGGTGAGAAGTGGCTCTTTGCGATCACTATGCCTTGTAGGCAGCCACGCTTCATTTTCAGAGGTTTAACTCTAATTCAGGAGAATGAAGATCGTTAGGGACTTATTATGGCTGGAGGCAATCCCACACAATATTATGTAGCCAAACACTGTGTAAATCTCAGAATTCAGCTTTCAGGAAACACTGACAAAGTTTATAAACAGGTTGTTGTTCAATTTGTAGCTATGACATCTTTTTTTCCATGCTTGCATAGCTGTGAATGTGTTTCTGTGAACTGAGTGGACATATGGACATAATAAGTAATTGCTGCTTATACACAACTTAAAGAAAACTGACAGGGATGATACAGTCCTTTCATGCATGACAGGGATGATACAGTCCTTTCATGCAAGTGTCTGTCTGTCTGTGTATACATACAAAGGGGGGACAGCCATTTAGGGAGTCTTGACAGGTGTTGATCTTGAGAATTGGTAGGAAAAAAAAATCCTGTTCCACACATCACCAAACAGAGGCTGCCCAGGCTCAAACCCAAGACTCTCAGATGGACATGTGTTTTCTTTAAGCACTGAATGTTTGCCCTCGTCAAGAATCATATAGTGAAATAGTGAAATGTAAATGAAAAGATGCATTCAGTTCCTACACTGATGTCCTGCACAGATGCAGCGAGACCTACAGGGGCACCATGGTGTGATCTGGCCCCTGTTTGCCATACCCAAGTTGTCTCCCTTCCTGTCCGAGCCCATCCACAACTCCACCCAGTACCTGCACATGATTGACATGATCGACCGAGCAGCCAACGAGTGGCTGAGGCTGATGAAGGGCATCTCCCTCAACGTGTTTCAAGGGTTCGAGTCTGAGATGGATATGGTCGACTTCTTCCTGACCAAGGCCTATTCCCAGAACAGCAGTGTTATAGCTGGTGAGATTGACTGATATGGTTTTTGTTTGTCTGTATGTCGTTTTTGTTATGTGTGTGTGCATGTGTGTGTGTGCATGTGTGTGTGTGTGTGTGTGTGTATGTGTGTGGTGTGTGTGTGTGGCACGTGCACACATGTGGGTGTGGGTGTGATGATTAGGATGAAAGTGCAAGTAATTTAGTAAGACCATGTTGATGATATGCACAAAACCTAAAAGTTGATTTGATGTATGTGCCATTGTGTCTGGTTTGTGTGAGTGTGTGCGTGTGTATGGTTGTTGTGGTTAAAAGAACTCAAAAGAAATTCCTTTTTCTCATACTTACCTGTTGAAACAAATGCCCGTGAGAGCATCATTTGTGATAGTGTCCAACCTAAGGATGTACAAGAGAGAAAAGAGAGAGCAGCTCCAGGAATGACATGGAGGAGAAAAGATCCACTGCCACCGGCAAGCACGCCCAAAATTAAAAGTAGGAATTGGACCACTTCGTTGACCAACAGTGCGAAAAAGCAGGAGTGGGATCAGATGCACAATACGTACATCCAAGGGAGTGCCCCTGTGACCGACAACTGTTTCATAAAACAGCACAGTTGGAGGGGATGCCTGAAAATGGCAATCAACAGTTGCCCAATACAAAGAACAATGGAAGTGTGGGACTGTCTGTTATGACGTTACGGAGCAAGAAGCTTTGTTGGTCATAGTAATGTTGATAAAAGAGTGAGGCACCTCCTGCTGAAATAGCAGAGGGAGAGAGGGTGACTCAGATGACAGACCAGTAATTGGATATCGTAGTTCCCGCGCGAGAACCGTCTAAATTTGGCGCTGAAATGCCATGATTTCCATAAACATTGTCATCATAGATCTCATCTGCAAAATAACCTGTACATGTTCACAGGTAAGTTTAGACGGGTAAGTGTGAGAAAAAAAGGCTATTTAATGATTGGTGCTGGTTCCTAGCTAATATCACTTACATCGCTGATAGTTGGTTGGTGACATGTTCAGGTGTGTGTTGTGTATTTTGCATGGTGTTTCAGTGTGCTAACGTCAGTTTCACGGTCCATTAAAGAAAAAATGTCTTGGAAAAACACTGAAATTAGGGTCGAAAGATTTTTATGAAACCAGGGAGAGCTAAACAGCCCTTTGATCATGTTTTATTCCGTCAGACTGAATGTTTTCCTTTGTTACGTGTGTACAGTTGGAAACGGTCTCATGATGATGAGAGGTGACTGCACTTTCAAATAATCTGATCAGTTTTGTGTTCAAAGATGAAACGTTCATTCTGCCTTCTCCAGGAGTGTCGTTTGAGAACATGGAGTCAGGTCAGAGGGTGCTGCCCCGCCATGTGCGCTACAAGATCCGCCAGAACGCCACCTTCATCTACACCACCAAGAACGTGCGCAAACAGACCTGGACCCCCGGCCCCGGCTCAGGCACCTACCGCTACTACCAGTTTGGATTTGTCTGGGTGCAGGTGTGCTGTTTTTCGCTACTGGTGTACGGGAGGGAGAGCTGAGTTGTTGGACAGTTATGCTTTGGTCATGATGGTCCACAAGGACTGAGTGTGTTTAACCCTCTTGCACTTGTTTTGCCCATATCTGGCTGCTCTGTTTGTCTCCCCTGGTGTTCGTTACGGCTGCAACTGGCCGCACGTGCTGCATTACTTTCCCTCACACTGCGACCTTGTTTCAAGTCAAGGCTGACCAAAATAAATAGGCATCCCTGAGAGGTGTCCATTGAAATCTTAGCAGTAGTATGGGGTGTGGGAAACGATTCATTCACAGAGACTGGGGTTGTGAACTGACTGCATTCGATTGATTTCTCAAAAGAATAGGAATACGAGGAGCAGTTTTGGGCTGAAAAATGTAAATGCAAGAGGGTTAAAGTGAAGATTTGTTATGTCTTCCAGATCAACATGCGTGCTGATTTACTGTCACTTCAATTCATTTGATGTGTATGGTAGTTGTAAATGGTAGTAATGGGTTTCTAAAGCTCTGTTTCCTGCATCAGCAGTTCAATGAGCTGAACTCCCTCATTTTCTGCCGTCAGACACACACCCAAACTACTCCATCCCTCATTCTCTCCCTGTTCCTTCCCCCCTTCAATACCCTTCTAACACAGTGGCCCCCCCTCCCACCCAGCTAAGTCCTACTCTCCGCACTAAGACATCGTTCTTGCACATACTTGAATTTTTTTCTTTTTTTAACTTGTGTAGAGGTGAAATGTACAGTTTGGATGGCAGTAATATCTACACACACAGTGCAGAGAAACTAAAGCTGCACCCTCCCGTGGAGTTCATTCCACATCTTGGTAGTGTGTAGAGATTGTTGGTCACGCACAGTAAGGGTCCTCTGATCCTTGTCAGCTGTTATCGAGTTGTTTATGGAAATACGAGTATAGTCCATGCTGTCTCAGAGAAACACAGCACTGTTTCTGACAACAGAAGGGTGAAAAAATGATTACTCATGGACAAACCACACATGCAGAAATGAATGAATGTGAAATGTGAAAATAGGAGGTTATGACAGAGAAAAAGAGAGAGAAAAAAGAACATGGGTTGATCAGTGATCACAGATACAGCTGGGTCGTGTTGCTGGTTTTGGAGTTAACAGACTACTGTAGTTTTGAAAAAATATTATTGAGCTAAACAGGGCTTTTGGGAAGACAGTTTTCATGTTGCCTTGGTCTTTTGTGAAGGAGACTATCAGAGTGTACCTTGTGTCGCATGGTATTCATTCTGAGGTTATGTACAGTATGTGTGTATGGACATGGCCGACATGTAATCCTGTGTGTTGTGGGACATCGGTGACTGCAGGACATGATGGAACGTGCCATAGTGGACATCCAGGCTGGCAGGAAGGTGGTGGAACCGGGCACTTACATGCAACAGTTTCCCTATCCCTGCTACGTCTACGACCAGTGAGTCATTCTCTCCTTTTGGCGTGCGTGTGTGTGTGTGTGTGTGTGTGTTTGTGTGTGTGTGTGTGTGTGTGTGTGTGTGTGTGTGTGTTTTGTAAACTTGAGCAATTCCCCGTTACGTCTATGACCAGTGAGTCATTCTCTCCTTTTGTCCTGTGTGTGTGTGTGTGTGTGTGATGTAAACTCTTGAGAGTGGCATCTCAGCGGCAACAGCTGGCAAAGGCCACAGACTTGGCTGGGCTGTGAATACTGATTCATAATTTTCCAGTCATATGATGTTTTAAGCTGCAGTTCAGGGTCAGAAGGCAAAGAGCAGCATAAAGAAAGGGCTGGATAGAAAAAGTGTGCATGCACAATAGACGTTAGGATTTTGCATGCATTACTCACCAAAGTCCCGGTATGGTGATAGGTAGGTAAGCCCCAGTACGGTGATAGGTAGGTAAGTCCCAGTATAGTGATAGATAGGTGAAGGTGCCAGACTTGTGGAAAGTCAGGGTTCAAGGTCAGTGTCACACAATGATTTGGTGATTGGGGCATTCAGGTGTGTATACATGAGAAAGAATGCTCTGTCACTCTGTCCAACATGTGCAGTCCTTTGGGTAAATTTTGGTTTGTGTTCAGGTCACGTCTTGCATGTGATCATTGTGTTAAATCAGGGTTGTATTAACATCCAGCCTGCCTGTGTTGCTGTGAGAATTTCACCAAGATTTTTTTCAGGTTTTTGTCCAGGTAGAACATGTCGTATCTTGCAGTTTGACTCGCTGTAGTAAGTTTCTGTTCTTGACTGTGCACACCATGCCTCTCTGTTTTAAATATTAATCCCTCCTTTGTATTCATAACAAAACATGTCATGCCTTTGTCTTTTGAATTATGATGAACTGTTTGGGGTTTGTTTTCATAGTGGAACATGTCATGTTTCTCTGTTTTACATGTGATTCGCTACACTGTTTTCAGGTTAGTATTAATCATATCTTGCCTTTCTGTTTTAAGTGTTATTCACTGTGTTGTTTCCAGTTTGTATTTATGATGAAACATGCCATGCCTTTGTCTTTTAAATGATGATGAACTGTTTGGGGTCTGTTTTCATGGCAGAACATGTCATGGTTCTCTGTTTTACATGTGATTCACAACACTGTTTTCAGGTTTGTGTGTTCATTACAAACATCTCATGCCTCTCTGTTTACTGTATTATTCACCAAGTTGTCTTTCAGATTTTTAGGCCATGATAGAGTACATCATGCCTCTGCCTTATGTGTGATTCACCATTAGCTTTGAGCACATGATAGACCCGAGTCGGGCCTGCCCAGTTTGACGTGTGATTGGCTGTGTTGTGTTCAGGTTTGTGTTCATGATAGAACACGTGATGCCTCTCTGCCTGACCATCTCCTGGGTGTACAGTGTGGCCATGCTGGTCCAGAGCATCGTCTATGAGAAGGAGCATCGCCTCAAAGAGGTCGGTACATGGAGGGGTAGAGAGAGGGTGGGAAGAACCTGGGTGGAGAGAAAAAGGATTGGAACAGAGAAGGGGTCCGTTAATGGGTGCAAGGAGTAAAATGGAGTTGGATTGAGATTTTGAGTTATGCTTTAAGTGTCATAAGCTTGGAAAACACATTTCAGAGAATAATGACTGTCGGCCAAAGATGAAAATAAATGTTGAAAGACTGGGCCTCCGAATGAATATAAAGTATAGAGCCTTGACCTATTCATCTTTTTTTTGTTTTGTTTTCAGCAGGACAAGAATAAATAAACAAATAATAAAAGTAAGTGATTAATGGGGAAGAAAATGATTGCAGGTAAACAAGTATGAAAATGCATCAGCAAGGATTTCACAGTGAAGGGTCTTTGGGGGGGGGGGGGGGGAGGAAGAGGAGAGACGGGATGAGAAAGGTGACATTAAAATAGAAATATCACATCAATACCGACAGCGCTGGGAACCATTGAGTTCTGTATTTTGAACAGAAAAGCTTTTTTTTTTTTTTTTTGCCTATCCAGGCTTGACTTGTGACTCCTGGGTGAACACTCTTCAGTGGGTTGAGGCTGCTAGCTTTAGTGTTTGTTGCGGCCATTTGGCAGCTCAGTATTTCAACACTTACACATCATGGTGGAATTACAAAGCAAAGGCAGACCACCCTCAGCATGCAGTATCAACCACTTGCATCTTTTGGGGATGGGAAGGAGGGTGAGGAAATAACTTGCTTAGGGAGTGAAAGAGTCCAGGGTGTGTGATTTGAGTCTCGGCCATTTGTTTTTTGCCCTGAACACTGCACAGTTGTGGAGAGCTGTTTCTCACATGTGCTGAGAGAGTCAGGCCAGCTGGCTGCTAGATTTAGCCAGTCTGACCAGTCCTCAGGATGAAATGGCCTATGTTTGGTGTAATTGCACTTCTCATGTGATGGACCTCAAAAGCAAGGTGCCCACTGGAGTTCTTCAAGTTTTGCTGTTCCAGTTTTACTTTTGTTTTTCTGAGCGCCAAATCAGACCGTTCTTAGTTTACTTGACTTTTTTTTCCAGCACGAAACCAGTCTTTTTTTTAGTACCAAACCAGACTATTTCTTCTTATTTTGATTTTTGTTTTTCTCAGCACTTACCTAGACTGTATCTTCTTATTTTCATGATTTGGCAGCAAAACAAAATCTCTTCTCATTTTGCATGACCATTTTCTTTTCTTCATTTTTCTTTTCTAGTACCTGTCCAGACTAATTTCTGTTCAGCTTCATTCTGTAATTTGAGCAGGTTGAAGAGAGACTGTGATGGGTATTGAAAGCTGGTGAGATGAGAACAAAGGACTGCAGGAGCTCCAGTTTTATGGTATAGCTGAGCCCACTGCCCAGGGGCCTTCTAGGGCTGTCAACACTTAACACTCAACACTCCTCATGTCTGATCATGAATAAGTCAAAACAAAAAAAATTCAGTGCCACGAAAAGGCCATAATTATTAATTGTCAAGGCTGCGGAATGAACACCTAGTTTCCTCTGTGGACAATTTGTGTATGATGTCTTTAGCTAACTGCCAGATAACAGGGGAACAACTGGCATGTTATCTGTTTTAGAAAGGGTAAACAAAACTGATTTCTAGAATATTGATAGATTAATTTTCATATCATCACTTTTAACAAGAGAAAGGAGGGTAAACAAATTTCTAGACTATTGATAAATATGTTGGCCGAACAAAAGCAGAACAATTGTGGATGGCAGTAAAAATGACAGTAGCAGATGACAAGAAAAGGGGAATTACTAGCACAGTATGGAGTGCTGTTTTTTTTACTGAAAGAGTTCCAGACGTCCGTATGGTGGGAGGGGGGAGCCTCTGCGGGAGAATTACTTTTTTTTTTTTTTTCATGTCATATCCACTGCTCTTTCTTCACCTGCACCACCTCCTCACCCACCTGCCTCTCTCAACCCCCTGTGCCTCCACATGGCAGGTGATGAAGATGATGGGCCTTAGCAATGCGGTGCATTGGTGCGCGTGGTTCCTGACCACCTGCCTGCAGATGACGGCCACCACGGCCATGCTGACGGCCATGCTGAAAGTCGGCAAAGTGCTGCCCCACAGCGACCCCTCCATCATCTTCATCGTCCTCCAGGTCTACGCCATTGCCATCATCTGTTTCTCGTGAGTCCTCTTCTTGGTGATCTGGGGAGTGGGAGGAAGGGTTTATGACTGTGTGAGAAGGGGAGGGGATGGAGGGGTTAGGGATGAGGAGGATGGGGGAGGGAAGAGCGGTGGCAAGGGATAGGGAATGTTGAAGGGGAGAAGCAGAGAGAGAGAAATGACCCATCATTATCATCATCATCATCATTCCTAGGTCTGCGGCATTGCCTTTGCATGCTTCTTGTCAGTTTTTACTTAACAGCTGGGATGGGAAGTTGCAGGGAAAGAAGAAATAGAGGCAGGAGAAAGTGGTGAGTAGGAAGAATGATGGTCCTTTTTCAGGTTTTGTCACTTTCATTCTCCTCCAGATTTCAGCCATTGCATCCAAGTTTTGTCAGCTTCATCCTTCGTTGTCGTTGTTGTTTTGAGCTGTTGTACGTTGTTGTCTCAAGCCGTTGCTGTCACACGTTGCTTCTCACTCATCATTGATCACCAGTCCCCTTTCTTGTGGTGGTTGGGGGTCTGTTGTGGTGTTGGGGGAGGGTGGAGGGAGAGGAGATGAGGAGAAGAACAAAGCCACCATTCAGTCCTCCCTCATCATATTGCTGGTCTCTGCAGTCACCATATTGGCTTCTCAAGAATTTCTCATTGTGGTAGGTGGGGGAGGGGTGGGAGATAGGATGAAAGAAGGGGAGGGAGGGGGCACTCTATTATCTGCATTGTGTCATAAGGTGAGTTCCTTTCATTTCGTCCATCAGATTTTCTGTGATTCAGCGTTTGGTGGCTGTGCACAGGGGGCAAACATGTCAACCATACTTGTGTACGTCCCCACTGCTGTCATCTTTTCTCATGCTTATTTATTTTTTTTTATTTTTTTGTAACATAGGTGTGATTTGAAAGTGGGGGAGAAAAGGGGGAGGGAGAATGTGTGTGAAGCTACGTGTGTGTGTGTGTGTGTGTGTGTGTGTGTGTGTGTGTGTGTGTGTGTTAGTGTGTGTGTGTGTGTGTGTGTGTGTGTTATGTGTGTGTGTGTGTGGTGTTGGTGTGTGTGTGTGTGTGTGTGTGTGTGTGTGTTGTGTGTGTGTGTGTGTGTGTGTGTGTGTGTGTGCTATGTATGTGTGTGTGTGTGTGCGCGTGTTCGTGCGTGGTGCGTGATGCGTGCGTGTGTGTGTGTTGTGTGTGTGTGTGTGTGTGTTGTGTGTAAATCTAGATTCCTATCTTTGAGACTTCCTTTCATTAAACAATAAGGGTCCTCTAGGTCTTACGACTTGGACAAAGTATATGAAAACAAAGTGCTGTGAAGTGAAATTATTCACAATTAGTTCCATAGATGGCACTTCAAGAATCTGGGATTTATTGACAACAAAAGTAGATATTTAGAGACTCTGACATACTTCACATACATAGTGATTGAATAAAGTAAATTTTGATGAAATTCCATTTTTCGATCCGTACAAAGTATGCCAAAGTGACTTGAGTGTGACTCAAGTTCTCTTTGGGTATGCAAAACAAGACTTTGTGCATGCATGTGTGTGTGTGTGTGTGTGTGTGTGTGTGTGTGTGTGTGTTTGTGTGCGTGTGTGTTAAAGAAGCATTTATCACCTTTTTTCATGTTTGCACATGAATTTTGGTAAGGAAATTCTCACATTTCAAACGGTTTTACTCTTGTCCTTGCCAGACACAAGAACTGATCATCTCTGCAATGCTAAACTCCAAGTCTGCATGTGAGGAAACAATGGCTACACCAGAACAGCACAATACAGTGTTCATCTGTTTGTTTACAGGTTTTTGATCAGTGTGTTGTACTCAAAGGCCAAAGTTGCGGCGGCCTGTGCAGGCATCATCTACTTCCTTTCCTATGTACCCTACATGTACCTGGCGATCAAAGAAGACATCGCCAATGACAAGATACCTGCTGTCTACAAAACAGTGGCTGTGAGTGAGAATGTGTGTGTGTGTGTGGTGTGTGTGTGTGTGTGTGTGTGTGTGTGTGTGTGCATGCGTGCGTGCGTGCGTGCGTGCGTGCGTGCGTGCGTGCGTGCGTGTATGATGGGCAAGGAAGTGGTGGAGGACAGAGAGGTAGAACATAAGACTGAGCATGGATGTTACTTACCAATCTGTGCCTCCATTATGTAGTTTCTTATTTTGCAGAATTCCAGTGAGAATGACGGAGAGAGTTGTCTTTGTCCTTTTGAGAGAGAATGCGTGATGCATGTGCATGTAATTTAACTGTGTTTATATGTGTGTACATCATTTGGTTTCTTATGATAATGCGGAAGAGAGCACGCATGTGAAATTGAGAATGTGCAAGTGAGTGTGTGCTTAATGTAGAGGTGTCTGTAATCAGTATTCTTGTTTATAGAACTCCTGTGGGTATGGTGGAATAAAACATTTTTGCCAGCCATGTATTTGACTATCACTCTTCAAACAACACAGTGATGACATATGTACTGATGGAGACTTCAGTATATACCAGACATCAAGAACAGTACATTAGTACGTAGGTTTACAATCTTTCTTTCTTTGTGTTCATGAGAAAAATTCATGAGAAAAAATGTAGCAACACAGTAGCAGAGTACCCTTTTGGTATCATATGTTGTCAAACACATAGATGCTCAATCAGTTTTCATGTGCATGGACTGCTTATGAAACAAAGCACTAAGAAAGGCTTTTGCTTGTTTCAAACATTTCACCTTTGAAATTACCAATAGCAATCAGATATTAAGAAACAAACGGAAAAAAAAAAATACAAAGTTTGCTGTGTGTGTCTTTCCCCAGTCTCTCTTCTCCACCACGGCCTTTGGTCTGGGAGCCAAGTACTTTGCCTTCTACGAAGAGATGGGAGTAGGGGTGCAGTACAACAACATCAACATCTCTCCAGTGGAGGGGGATGAGTACAACCTCTTCATGGTCACCCTCATGATGGTGCTGGACTGTCTCATCTATGCCATCCTTGTCTGGTACATCGAACACGTCCACCCAGGTACTGTGGCTGACATGGGGGAGAGTGGTGGCCGAGAGTGAGCGTGCTTCTGTGTGTATGAGCTGAAAGTAATAGTTGAGAGAGGTAGCCTTACTGTTGACATTGGTCCTTGAAGGAAGATCTGACCAGAGTGTTGGGCTGAACATCTGTAAAAAGTCATAGCTATGAGACCCTCTTCTTAAAGTCCCTCGTTTAGTCATAAATTCATTTACCCATCATTCGCAGTGTGGCCTTGAAACTTAGCAGATGATATGTAAGCTATATGGACTAGTCCACATGCAGCAACACCACCTTGATGAAACTGAAAATGAAATGAGGATTGTCTTCTCAAAGGAAAATCTAGAAAGAGAGGGGGTTAGTTACCGCCAAGGACACAGACTAACAAAGTACAAAGTTTGTTTGTTTGTGGTCTGTGTCCTTGGCAGTAACTAACCCCTCTCTTTCTGTATTTTGCTTCATTATCCGCCCTCAGTCACTCCATTTTGAAAGTTCTGAAAGAGAAGAGAGAGAGAGAGAGAGAGAGTGAGTGTGAAACAGTCCAGATTGCTAGGGGGAAAAGAAATCCGCTGTTTGAAATGAAAGTTCATGGTTGTTGAGAGTTTCTGCATTATAAGATAAAAAAAAATAACAGGATGCAAGAGCTGGTAGTGGAGAAGGGCGAGTATCACCTCATCATAGCCATGCTCATGATGTGCTCAGCAGTGTTGTCCTTGTGTGATGCATTGCGCTTTTGCACGCAGGTGTGTGCCTGTGTGTGTGTGTGTGTGTGTGTGTGTGTGTGTGTGTGTGTGTATCATCTCATCATAGTCATGCTCATGATGTGCTCAGCAGTGTTGTCCTTGTGTGATACATTGCACATTTGCACGCAGGTGTGTGCCTGTGTGTGTGTGTGTGTGGTGTGTGTGTGTGTGTGTGTGTGTGTGTGTGTGTGTGTGTGTGTTCATGGTTCTTGACTGTCATCTAAACTGTCGTCTCACACACCACTAAATTCTGTGGGCTAATGAAGGAGAGAGTGGCTGGAGAGCAGAAATGTTGGTCTCAGAAAGAAAGATGTAGCAGGCAAATCTAAAGAAAGGGCTTGAAAACTTACCTCATTCGGTGACAGACCCATCAAGGGGAGTTTTCACTGATGAGAGAACGGGCTGGTTGATCCATCTTGATATTTTTTGTCGTTTGGGTCAACACACACTATGGCTGGTTCAGGAAGAAATAAAAAAGTTGTCCACCTTTACTGTTTTCAACAAACTGATGTGCTTTCACACAAAAAGTGTAGGACATTCACAGTTAGGGATGTACTCACCAAAGACACATGTTGTGGTGACAGGCACATATGGCTTGCCAAAGCCCTGGTACTTCCCCTTCACTCGCAGCTACTGGTTCGGGGGAAGCATGAAGTCTGTGGAAGAGTGCCCCAACCCGCTCAACCTCTGTCGCCATGGCTACAACAGCTACCTGTCTGTCATCGAGGAGGATCAGGCCTGTGCCATGGCCAGTCACAACCCAGGTGAATGTGGTTTGAAATCTTTACACCAACTTTCATACTCTTTGCCCTCTTTGTCAGTGTGTTTAATAGAAGTTGAATCCGGAGGCCTGCGTTTCTGCTAGAGTGTGTTATGCAGTGTACTTACCTGTCCAAACAAACAAGACGACCTCACACTTCCTGGCTCAGTCAGGAAAACGTGTGAAAATTGAACCGGTTTAAATATGGTGCAAAGATGTGAACTCAGTAAAGGTGATCACTTTTGCTGCCTATCTGAGTATGGAGATGAGGTTAGCTCCCTGCTGTCCAATTTTTGGGGAGTTGGGGGGGGGAGGGGAGGTAGGAGAGTGGGGTGGGTGGGTGGGAGAGAATCCTAATGATACAATGATGTTCCGTGCTATGTGGGGATAAGGCGTTTGCTTGGATAGGTAAGTTTATTGTACTATTTTCACCTAATTTCTTCTGCTCTATTATTATATCTACTTAATTTTCCTTCCCCCTTCCTGCATACATCCCGTTTATCTACTTCGTATGCACCTGTCTCCTTGTTGTTCTCTCATCTACACACTGTACTCTGGCGCATCCGTCCCCTGAGTTTGAACTCTGACCGAGTCATCTACGTCTTTCCTGCACAACCTGGCAAACCTTACTACCTGGACCCTGCTGTGGTCATCTACCTATTCCCTTCCCTTCCTCCTCTGTCTCTCTCTACTCCCTTCTACTACTTCTTGTCCCCCTTCCCTTCCATCTTCTCTGTCTACTCCCTTTATCTACTTCTTTCCCCCCCCTCCCCCTTCCCTCTTCTCCTCTCTCTACTCCCTTTATCTACTTCTTTCCCCCTTCCCTCTCTTCTCTCTCTACTCCTTATCTACTTCTTTCCCCCTCCCCCTTCCTTTCTTCCTCTGTCTACTCCCTTTATCTACTCTTTCCTTCCCCCTTCCTCTCCTCTCTCTACTCCCTTTATCTACTTCTTTCCCCCTCCCCCTTCCTTTCTTCCTCTGTCTACTCCCTTTATCTACTTCTTTCCCCCTTCCCCTTCCTTCTCTCTCTCTCTACTCCCTTTATCTACTTCTTTCCCCCTTCCCCTTCCTTTCTTTCCTCTGTCTACTCCCTTTATCTACTTATTTCCCCCTTCCCTCTCTCTACTCCCTTTATCTACTTCTTTCCCCCTTCCCCTTCCTCTCTCCTCTCTACTCCCTTTATCTACTTTTTCCCCCTTCCCCTTCCCCTCTCTCTCTACTCCCTTTATCTACTTCTTTCCCCCTTCCCCTTCCCTCTCTTCCTCTCTACACCCTTTATCTACTTCTTTCCCCCTTCCCCTTCCCTCTCTCCTCTCTCTACTCCCTTTATCTACTTCTTTCCCCCTTCCCCTTCCCTCTCTTCTCTCTCTACTCCCTTTATCTACTTCTTTCCCCCTTCCCCTTCCCTCTCTCCTCTCTCTACTCCCTTTATCTTCTTTCCCCCTTCCCCTTCCCTCTCTCTCTCTCTACCCCTTTATCTACTTCTTTCCCCCTTCCCCTTCCCTCTCTTCTCTCTCTACTCCCTTTATCTTCTTTCCCCCTTCCCCTTCCCTCTCTTCTCTCTCTACTCCCTTTATCTACTTCTTTCCCCCTTCCCCTTCCCTCTCTTCTCTCTCTACTCCCTTTATCTACTTCTTTCCCCCTTCCCCTTCCTCTCTTCTCTCTCTACTCCCTTTATCTACTTCTTTCCCCCTTCCCCTTCCCTCTCTTCTCTCTCTACTCCCTTTATCTATTCTTTCCCCTCCCCTTCCCCTTCCCTCTCTTCTCTCTCTACTCCCTTTATCTTACTTCTTCCCCCTTCCCCTTCCCTCTCTTCTCTCTCTACTCCCTTTATCTACTTCTTTCCCCCTTCCCCTTCCCTCTCTTCTCTCTCTACTCCCTTTATCTTCTTCTCCCCTTCCCCTTCCCTCTCTTCTCTCTCTACTCCCTTTACTTCTTTCCCTTCCTTTCCCTCTTCTCTCTCTACTCCCTTTATCTTCTTTCCCCTCCCTTCCCTCTCTTCTCTCTCTACTCCTTTTATCTTCTTTCCCCCTTCCCCTTCCCTCTCTTCTCTCTCTACTCCCTTCAGAAGATGTCATTTAAAGAGATGTGTGAAAGGTGTTTTTTTTTTTTTTTTTTTTTTTTTAATGACTTGTGAGTTGATTTTAACATGGTGACAGCCCTGATGTGGCCCTTCGCGGTCGGCTGGGCTATAAGCAACATTATCTTATCTTATCTCTCTGCTCCCTTCATCTACTTCTTCCCCCCTTCCCCTACCATCTCCCCTTTCCCTTTGTCTACTCCTTTCCCTCATGTGTCTTCCATTCTTTCAAGTTTCTTTTTTTGTTGTTGTTGTTGTTGACATCTTCAGTTTATGAACTGAAATGAAGGTGTAGAGAAAGGTTGAGTGTGTGTTTGTGTTTTTTTTTTGCTGAAGTAAAGAAAACATTAAATAGTTTTTTTGTTTTTTTTTCTTTGTGTGTTTTGATTTATGTTTAGAGAGAGACATGTTAAGTATGAATGAAATCCTGACATACGCCAGCTTGTTTGTACTTCATGCCTCTGACTGACGGGTGTTTCCATATTCATCTACATGCTGCTCGTTTTCATGACGATTTCATATATATACAAGACAGTGACATGCATGGAACATTGTTGTTGTATTTTGTAGCGATTTTTATAATCATGTTGATTATTTTTTTGTACTTGGTACCCTGAGAAGTACGTTTACACATGCATGTGCTTTTGCCAAAACAAACTACAGTAAATGAAAAACAGTTGCTAGGAGGGTGCAGGTCGAAACCCTTCGGAGCCATCATGAGATTGATAGATTCCCCCCCCCCCCCCCCCCAGCTTACTCTTAGCCAGCATTGTTGAATTTAAATATAGGCTCATATGAGAAAACTGGAACCATGAAGTCCAGTTTCATCTGCTCAGTGGATATGTCTATGATGGTGTGTGTCCAATTCCCGGATGCTCCAAGGGTCTGCACCTGTCAAGGCCTGCAGTCTATAACCCTTTCTGTCTGAGAGAAACTGTTGTGGACTGCGGGCCTTTACACACAGTTTCATAGCCCGACCTTTATCTTCATCCTCGTTCTCATTTGGTATGCCAAGAAAAGGTGAAAAAGTGTTTCTGCTAATTCTTTGGCCCTTGATGTCCATGTCTCTTAACTTTTCCCATCTGCTTGAAGTCCATTAAGTGAGTTTTGTATAAAAATCTTGAGTTGGCAACTTGAGGTAGAGGTCAGATAGTCTTCCTACAGTTATCATTGTCAGTGGATGGTGTGCTGGATGCTGCCGGTGACTCAGCAGCAGTGCATTGTCTACTGGGTGGGTTACCTCACTGGGTGGGTTACCTCACTGGGTGGGTTACCTCACTGGGTGGGTTGACAGCTCCCTGTACAGTGCTTGTGCATGGCTGAGATGGTACAGAGTTGGGTGTAAGTGTGTACAGGAGTTTGGAATGACAGGAGTGATGGAGGAGGAGACGGACGGGGTATGGGAGGTAGAATCGCCGACATATGAGCCCTCCTTTCGCAACCCCCTTCCCTCACCTTTTCTCTTTTCTGTAAGATGAATGAGATTTGTGTGTTTATTGTGAAGTTTGGATCAGCTGGCAATTTTTCAGTTAGGAATACTATAGGATCCTGTGCTACAATATTTTCCCCCAAACTATGGTGTATTATAGTCTGTGCAGAGAATGTGATTGCTGCTATGTGCTGGTGAATGTATCAACGATTTCCCCCCGGTCTATGATGACTGTATTGTAGTCTGTGCAGAGAATGTGATTGCTGCAATGTGCTGGTGGACGTATCAATGATTTCCCCTCAACCTATGATGACTGTATTGTAGTCTATGCAGTGAATGTGATTGCTGCAATGTGCTGGTGGACGTATCAATGATTTCCCCTCAATCTATGATGACTGTATTGTAGTCTATGCAGAGAGTGTGATTGCTTGCAATGTGCTGGTGAACGTATCAATGATTTCCCCTCAATCTATGATGACTGTATTGTAGTCTATGCAGAGAGTGTGATTGCTGCAATGTGCTGGTGGCAGGTCAATGCTGTCCGGCCTGATCCCGCCCAGTGGAGGGTATGCCACGGTGTATGGCATGGACATCCGCACCGACATGGACATCATTCGTCAGAGTCTTGGCATGTGTCCGCAGCACAACGTCCTCTTTGACAAGTGAGTCACACTGCACATGTGGGAACCTCTGTGGCGGTAGAACAAAACTTGACAGAATTATGGATCAGTCAACAGTACATGAACAACTTTGATCTCTATATTTTTGTTAAAATATATTTTCATATTGCAGTTGTTATCATATATATATGCATGTAACCATGTCAGTTTATGTGCTTATCTCACATTGTTATAGGTGGATAGCTCGGTTGGTGGAGCGCGGTATCCCTACTCAAAATAAACAGTAAACATTTCCATTTCCAATTTTACTCAGAATAGTTTGACTGGAAATAATTTCTCCAGTCCCATGGCATAAAAGCTGTCCTTCTGACTGCCAGCCTTGATGTGGTATTCTGGTAGTGTCTGGCATGGCAGGACAATCCTCCTGACCTGAGGTGGATGTGGAGTGGATATCAGGCTTATCAGGAGTGAGTTCTGGCAGTTTCATGAGGATGATTGAAGCTGCAGGCTGCATGCGGAACATGCTTTACCACACAACATCTCTTTGTTGATGTACATAGATGTTGGTTATTACCTGAGGAATGCCTTAAGTCATAAGATTTCTCATGGTCAGGTTTGGATTTCATGTGCACCCAGATGCAGCTAATTATGTAATTGGCTGTGATAATTGTGTGTGTGTGTGCGTGCGTGTGTGCATGTGTGTAAAACTGTGATACCTTGGCAATAATATAATTGTGTGTGTGTGCCTGTGTATTTAGATTCACTGTGGAGGAGCACTTGTGGTTCTATGCTCAGCTGAAAGGCATGAAGAACAAGGACATCCAGACTGAAACCGACCGGTCAGTAACTTCTGCATTTTTAGTGTGTTGGCGGTATGTGTGCGTGTGCATGTGTGTGGACATGCATAGAATCGTTTGCATACTTGAACGCATGTAGGTTGTGTCAGAGAAAGAATGGGAGAAACTCGTACAGCAGGGCACTAAACAGATGGAACCTTCACTGTCTGTCTGTTGCCTCTCTCCCCCAGGATGATCAAAGACCTGGGCCTACCGGACAAGCGCCACTGTCGGGTGGACTGTCTGTCGGGTGGCATGCAGCGTAAATTGTCGGTGGCCATCGCCTTCGTAGGGGGTTCCCGCACCGTCATCCTGGACGAGCCCACGGCAGGTGTGGACCCCTATGCTCGCCGAGCCATCTGGGACCTGCTGGTGAAGTACAAGACAGGTAGGGGGAGATTGTGTGGAGGTTGGGGTTTTATGGTCTCCTTGTGGTGTGATGCACGCTGTCTTTGCCTGCCTGCCTGCCTGTCTGCCTGTCTGTCTGTCTCTCTGTCTCTCTCTCTCTCTCTCTCTCTCTCTCTCTCTGTCTTTGTCTCTGTTCTCTTTGATGCATGAACATTCTGTGTCTTGGTTTGGTATTACTTTCAGTTTATCTCTTTATTTACCTGGAAGATCTTTTTCTTCATACGTACCTGTCCAAACAAATGCCTTATCCTCACTTATCAAGGAAAAATGCCGTTACATCCAGAGCCCCGGCAAAAAAAAAAAATTGGGGAGAGTGGGGCGCTAACCTCATCTCTATTCCACTAAGTCAGCTAGAATGATCTCCCTTAATGAGCTCACAGTGTTAGACCCAGATTAAATGAGTTCAGTTTTCACCCCATTCCCGAGCATGGAGGTAGAAGGGCATACAAGTGTTTGCACAAGTAAATACATCATAAAACTCTTTTTAGTGGTACAAATGTTCACTTCCTCTCAAATTTGTCTTCAGGGCGTACAATCCTGTTGTCCCCCATCACATGGATGAGGCGGACATTCTTGGAGATCGTATCGCCATCATCTCCAACGGTCAGCTGAAGTGTTGCGGCTCCTCCATGTTCCTGAAGAACAACATTGGGGATGGCTACCACCTCACCCTGGTCAAGGCCGAACCCGAGGACACCCCACAAGAAGAAGAGGAGGGCACTGAGGATGATGGTAATACCTTTTTTTTTGTCAATTAATATACTTGGATTGTCATGATTCGATAGATGGATAGAGAGAGAGAGAGATAGTGACAGACAGAGAGAGAGACAGACAGGTAGATAGATAAATAGATTGATAGAGACAGATAGATGGATAGAATTTTTTTTTTATTTATGTACAGACATTGTTATATACATAGATAGATTGTTAGAGATAGATAGATAAACAGTAAACAAGTGGGGTAACTGTTGCTCCCATAAGAAAACCTAACACAGAGTAACTTTTATTCAAGACTGACACAGCCTTTTAAACTTGAATAAAGTCAGACAAATACAAAGACGAACAATCTAATAGTGTGGGAAAAAACAAGTGCAGGCCAACAACTCAACTGTCTTCATAGTAGACTTTGCAAAATTTGGACTTAAGGAGGATGGGGGGGGGGGGGGGGGGTTTGAAGATGGAGAAACTGGGAACATGAAATTAAGAAAATATATTACAGATATGAAAACTCTTCACTAGCTGCATAAGGGAACCATTGCAATCCCCTTTGAAGGCAGATATATTTGTATTGCCTGCTCCGAGGCCTTTCGTCCGCTGGATCGGAACTCATCAGGGAGACACGGCTGGTTGTGTCTGCGCTCCTGGCATCAAATAGAGACGTCAGATAGATAGATAGATTGTTAGATAGATAGATTGATAGGTAGAGATAGATTGATAGATAGATATGATTTTTGTTGTTCATGTACAGGGATTGTCAGATAGATAGATAGATTGATAGGTAGAGATAGATAGATTGATAGACAGGTAGGCAGATTTTTTAAAATTAATGTACAGGGATTGTTAGATAGGTTTATAGGTATAGATATATAGATATGAATTTTTTTTAATGTACAGGGATTGCTGTGAAACACAGAGAATGGTTTCCATTCCCCCCAGGTAACATTTTTATCTCAGAATAAAATGTTTTGGTGAATCTCAAACTCTGTGATCTTTGTAGAAAAAGGGTGACAGTTAATTTTTGTTTGAAAACACAGGAAAAATAATGAGTTAACCCTTGATGCTTAGAGACCGGTATGCTAGTCAGACTGTGTAGCATCTATGTGACAATAGAGCAAGGTAGATAGATGAAGTGACCATACACCACTGCCCATCTTGTCCTCTTTCCCATGGGACAGAATAAGCCTTCCTAGGGAAAACAGTGATACCTTTAAAGTAATTGCAAGTCTTACCTCTCTGTCCTTCAAATCTGTACACTCCGTCTGTGTCCAGTAAGGTTCAGCAGCCAAGGGGTTAAAAGGTAAACATGTTTTACTTTGACCACCCAGAGCCAGATATACCCCCCTCCCCCTGAAACAGCAGTTTTGTTTCTCATGGCTGGCTCCCACCAGATTGCCTGTGTTTCACTTGAAACAGTTGGAACGTAGCTACTCCATACACAGCAATGTTTTGTGTACCTGATACTGCAAGAAATGCCCAGCGGACTAGAGAAAGCTCGAACTTGAAAAATGCACCCTACCATTTCATCTTTTGATTTATATATAAATGATCAGAAAGCATTTCACAGAACTGATGGAACTACATGGTAATCTTTGTTTCCTTGTTTCAAACAAAAATCAAAGAGTTGGGAAAATATGAAAGTGAAGCTTTCAGAAAGTTTATTAGAGTTCACCATCTTGGTCATCTTGCCAAAAAAGATCTTGCCAAATATTGACTCATGTCACAACCAGACAGACGTCTCTTTCCTCCCCACTGAATACTGTTTTCAAACACTGCACATTACAGCAACAACTTTGTTGATGATGCTTCATTATTCATCAACATACATATCCATCGTGTCAGCCTGCAATAGTACATGGACCATCTTCACATTGCACACAGATGACCAGCTCCTGGACAGGAGCACGGCACCTGGTTCTCCTGTCTCTCAGTGCAAGGTGGAGGAGGTGGGGTCCTTCATCCAGAAGCATGTGCCCTCTGCCTACCTGGTCTCCGACAGTCCACGTGAGCTGTCCTACATCCTGCCCTTCCAGGAGGCCAAGAAGGGCAACTTCCGCAAGCTGTTCCAGGGGCTGGACGCCTCCCTGCGCTCGCTGCACATCAACAGCTATGGGGTGATGGACACCAACCTGGAGGAGATCTTCCTCAAGATCACCGAGGCCGCTTGCCAGGAGGAGGACAGTGAGTGAAGAGGAGGGTTCTCTGTGTTGGTGTCTTATTGTGGAGGTTGCAGAGCCAGCTTCTTGTGATGTTCTTCATTTCTGTATTGGTTTGTGGTACTTTCTAAGTTCTCTCTCGATAAGCCACCTTTTATGTCAGGCAGCTCCAAGTGGGCGCCCCAGCCCGAGTTGGAGGCGTCGGTGAAGAGTTGGAGGGGCTGGGTTGGGAGGGAGATGGGGACCCCGGGGTCAGGGTGGCGGGGTCGAGCCACTCCTCCGTGGCCCACTGGAACCAGGGTCCGAGGGGAATGGTCTGGTCCCATCGGTCGGAGGTCTGTGACCAACGGCGCCGGAACTCACTCTGGAGCTGGCGCTTGGGGACCCGACCTAGAGGAATGAGGGACGAGAGGGACTCCATCATCCCCAGGAGGGAAGTGAGGGTTCTGGCCGAGGTGTGGGAGGATTGCCGAAGGCGGGAGATGAGGTCCACTATGCGGGCGGACCTCTCCGGGGTTGGAGAGACAGTCATGGAGATAGTGTCGAAACTCATACCCAGAAAGGAGAAGCGCTGACTGGGGTTGAGTTCGCACTTGCTGGGGTTGGTGACGAACCCCAGCGTGGAACACAAGCTGAGGAGACGGCTGGTATGAGATAGACATTGGGCGTAGGAGTTTGCCAGGACTAGCCAGTCGTCCAGGTACACCAGGAGGCGAATGTCCTCCTGTCTGGCCAAGGCGGCCATCTCCTTGACCACCTTCGTGAAGAGGAAGGGGGCTAGGGAGAGGCCGAAGGGGAGCGCCTGGAACTGGAACACCCTTCCCTGCCAGACGAACCATAGGTAGCGTCTGTGGGATGGGTGTATGAGGATCTGGAAGTAAGCGTCTTTCAGATCTATGGAGGTAGCCCAGTCTAGGTGGTGGATGGAGTCTCTGATCTGAGTCGGAGTGTCCATCTTGAACTTGGTGGGTCTGAGGAACTTGAGTGGGGAGAGATCGAGGATGGGTCTCCAGCCTCCCGTGGGTTTGGGGATCATGAAGAGATGGGAGTAGAACCCCGGGGTGGTGCGGGAAACCTCCTTGATAGCCCGTTTCTGGAGGAGTTCCTTGACTTCCAAGCGAAGGGCCTCTGCTTGTCCCGGGGAGGGGTGCCTGGGGGAGGGAGGGGGGAAACTCATAAGGGGGGTGGCGTTCGGAGGCCCAAGGCAGGCGGAACCCGTCTTGTAACACCCCCACTATCCAAGGGCTGAAAGGCATTGAGAAATGGTAGCAGCTTGCCTTCTTCCCCTCGGACGTAGTGATCGTGCATCCGCCGATCTGGTAGGGGAGGAACGGTCCTGCGTCCCCTCCGCGGACCCCCCCTCTACCCCGACCATACGTTCGTCCAAGGGAAGAATGGATTGCCCCGAGGAATCGACCGGCGGGCCCTCCGGGGCAGCGAGCGACTTCAGAAACGAAGAGCGGCTCGACCTGACCTGGTCCTTCGCCATGTTGGGCACTGGCGGCAGGGCAATCACAGCGCGCACGACCACAAAGCGGGGACAATTCGGTCGATCAAGGTAAGCAGGTAAATCGATCAACCTGGGGCTACACCACCTTAATAAAAGCCCTAGTAGGGGAACGAGATCGTAAGACACTCGACACCCGTACCCTCGATCGAGGATGTGACGAAATAAAGCGCCGTAAAGTAACTAAGTGAGGGAAGCCAGAACTACGGGAGGCGAGATCGCGAGAAACTCAAGCGATCTGCACTAGGGCACAGACACTGGGTCTATGACGGTGCCGACGGAGAGAAACCTCCATAAACTCCCAGGTACAAGTGGTGAGGCAAGATGGCCGACGACGAAAGGCGGACCGGAGGAAGGCGAATGGATAAGTAAAGAAGGCCGATAGGCGCGAAGGCGACGCAACCGAAGCCGAAGGGGACGAGGGAGGTATAGGCAGGGGGTCCCAAGGGCGAAACAATCAAGCCCCGATGTGGGAGAGAATTTGGAAGACGACGAAACTCGATCACGACTCAACAATGGCGGAATCGCGAGAGAAGCAGCCGATAGTGCGAGGAATTAGCGTAAACAAGAAAACCTCGCCCACCGAAGCCTCACATGGCAAGTGTACCCAGGGTCTATAGCGTAAGCCACAAAATGAATAAGCAAAGCAAGCAACACAAGCAATCTGAACACAAGACGGAAGAAAGGCGAGACAGAGCACAAGACTTATCTTGCTTGGACGGCAGGCCGAAGAAGAATGAGGTAAACAAGCTCACCTCAGCCTTCTGCACATGGCGGAAGTGGGGTAGGCTTCACTTGACTGTCTTATCACTGTCTTATTACTGCATTAGCCACAAAATCTTCGGCCTGGCAGAGCTGACTAACTGCCGTTGAATGCTATGGTCTGACATGGTAAGTATACTAGCCAAACAGGGAGTATAAGAAAAACTCCCCATTTTTCATTCAGACTTGCCAATAAATCTAAAGCACACACACACACACACACACAGATATATCTCACATACTCACACACATCACACACACACACACACACACACACACACACACACACACACACACACACACACACACACACACTCACACACAAGTACACATTCAGGACAAAAAGAAAGGTGATTGATTATTTCATGAATGCATAGAAATCTAGAGGGAAGGGATGAGGACAGTGGGATGGGATTATGGGTGGCTGTTTTATTTAGTATAAGTGTACTCACAAAGCTAATGAGGCTCTTTGGTGCATTTTGTAGAGTAGAGCATTTCTTCTCTCTCTATTTTTGATCGCTTTGCCACATGGAAAGTTACGCTTTGTTCTGTCAACCGCTTTTCCTGGAGGATGAAGAGTGTTACACTTGGAGGTTATCATGGGACAAAGCAATCCCCACACAGTCTTTACCACAAAGTAGCAGCGTAATCCAATGACTGTTCTGACAAATTTAATTGTTGGTGAAGGATTTTAGTGTTTTGCAATGGGGTGGGGCAGACAAATAAGGTCACTGGTTACCCCCGTCTGTTTCGGACAGGATAAGACTCCTTAAAAAAGCTGAAGTCTACACAAAATACGATTCCGCTGAACAAATCTGACACATTAATCTGGTTTTAGTATGGTTCAACAGTGACAGTGGTCATGTTGGCCAATGTGTCTTATCTTTATTAAAAGCCAATGAAGCTTTAGGTCAAGGCAAATTAGCAGTAAGTGGCAACATGAAAAAAGGGAAAAAAAGTAAGACAATGTTTGTTTCCTTGGTGGCAACTGCAGGCACAGAGACCACCACAAAACCGGCTGATGCCCTCTCCCTCGACTCCCTCCCTGCCAGTCACCCTACCTCCCCCGTCTCTGCCTCCACCTTCCCCTCCTCTGAAGGTGCGTCGTCCCTTACCCACCTGCTGGACCCCTCATCCTCCACCGAAGAGTGCGGCTTGGCGGAGGGTGGGGCCGTGGGGGGTCAGGAGGCAGAGTCCAACGTGTTGCTGCTGGAGGATTTCACAGAGATGAACAGGACAAAGGTCGCCAGGCCTGCAGGGGAGGAGGGTGAGGAGCGAGAGCATTCTCCGAAAAGACGTACTCCTCCCCCAGTTTCATCTCTCAACTTTACCCATGGTAGGTTGGGGTGATGTGATGCAAGTGCATGTGTGTGTGTGTGTGTGTGTGTGTGTGTGTGTGTGTGTTTTAAGAAAAAATACATTGTGAAATGTTGAAGAAGAAGTAGACCCCAGGACAGTGAAGTTCTCAGTGATGTATAAAAAGCATCGTCAAAAGTTCGTGCTCAATAGTAACTCCAGAATTTCAAAAGTTCAACCAGGATCTGTTCACACTGACTATAATTTCACAGTCATTATGTCAGTGTTGGAGACTAGCAAGCCTATGCAGCCTGGAACTTGTAGTTGTGGGGTTTCTAACCCTGTTTGTGGGTGCCACTCTTGTTGCAGCTTTGTAGCTGTTCACTGAATGCACCTCAAAGGTACTTCAACAAGCGTGGCATAATTTTTCCTCTGAAACTTTGTCACCTTGCACTTTGAAAAGAGGAATGGGAAGCATGGATACTATCAAAACAAGTAAATGATGATCTCTCTGAGTTGTCGCTATTCTGATTAGTTGTGACAGTTATAATAGTACAGCATAGAAAGAAGTCTCAAATGAAATCGAAGCATTAACTGTAAATAACCCACAAGAACAGTTAGCTTTTGTGCTGAGTATGAGACATTTAAGAGAAGTTCAAACTCATGTGGCATGCACTACATGTCAGAAGTTGTTTCCCTAAAACCGAAGATAAACCTGTGTGGATTTCAGACACGTCCAGTGCCCCACGAATCCTGCTGGAAGGGCGGGGAAGCCATGTGCTGAAGCCTCACCTGCTGCTGCTGAACCACTTCAAAGCTGTGATCATCAAACGCTTCCACTACATCACCCGTAACTGGCGTTCCCTCTTCTCCCAGATCATCCTGCCGCCGTCTTTGTGGCCATCGCCATGACCGTGGCTCTGGCAGCGCCCTCTGTGGATGACCTCCCACCCTTGGAGCTGAGCACCCTGCAGTACTACAATGTGACGCAGCCCCGCGGCCACTTTGTGCCCTTCACCAGCGAACTCATGAGTTCAGGGTCAAAGGTAAGGTGGTGGAGGGCTGGGGAGCAAGAGTTTTACTACCAACGCTGTGCTGTGACTTACGACTGTTGTGAAGCTGTAGCTGTTGGCTTTTGTGCCTGTGCAGTATTCGCAGTGGACTAAAAGCTGAAGTAGAAAGACTGTTGACAGTTGTTTGACTGGAGTGGTCTTCTGTCACCCAGAATTACAGCTCTGACCGTCAGTCAACACCAGGGAGGCAGAATCAGATTTTGAGAGTTGGTCAAAGAAAGAAGTCAAAGTTTATGATAAAGGGATGGTATTGAAGCTAATTTTGATGTTAATGCTGCTATTCTTGCTGTGAAGAGCATTATTAGGAGAAGTAATGTTAATGCAAAAATGAAAGTTGAAATGACATGTATAGGATGTTTTTATCATTGGAAAGAAAGTGTTTGCTCTGAATGTATGAAATCAAATACTGGATAAACCAAACATGCTGTAATTTGTGATTTCCAGCAAGCTTAAAACATTGAGAGTTGATCACTTTTTAAAAAGCAACTAGAGGTGCCTGAACAAGAAGTCCTCTTTCAGACCCATGCAACAAATCATACAACCTCTGTCCCAGGTGAACCCCCAAGATGCCACAGCATCCAGACTCATTGAGACCTTGGAACTGGCCTCTGGCATTGGGGCCAGCTGTGTCCTACAGCCAGACAAGGGAGGCAACTCCAACAAGTACCACTTCAACTACAACCCGTCATGCCTGTGGCTGAGGGACCGGCTGGACCCCTCACACATCCTGTCCCGACTGTCATACCGCAATGAGTCGGAGGACACGGAGATTACCAGTGAGTTGGCCCTTGTGTCTCGAGTAGTTCAGTTTTGGGGATGATCAACATTAGCAGGAAAGCCCTTGTTTTGTAAAGAATCTTTTTCTGTATTGAATCTAGTTCTATATCAGTATATAAGCACGCCCATTTTTTAAAAAGAATTTAGTTGTGTATAATTTAGTTGTGTATTGAGATTATCTTTATGTCTAGGTGAGAAAAATATTTTTTCTAACTAACTCTGAATATATAAAATTCTAAAATTATCTACATGGAAAATGGACAACATATTAACACTTTCGGTTAATTCAAAACATAAAGACTGAAAAAAAAAGGATCTGAAAGGTGGGCACTAACTTTGTGTATTAATTCAGAATGTTAAGACTTAAAACAAAAAAGGATCTCAAAGGCGCGCTCCAACTCTGTATGTACTTCAGAGAAGAGGGAAGAAACCCTAGGGAGCTGTCCTTACAGTTAACTCCCACTTCTCTGAAGTTCAAATACAGACTTAGTGCAGGGCTTTCAGGTCCTTTAAGTAAGTCCATATGTTTTGAATTTGTCTCAAAAGGCCCTGTATCCTTTTATTGCAATGCATTATCCTTCTCTTCCAGCTCATGCTGATTTTTTTATTTTACAACTTTAAGCCATTTCAGGTCCTTTCAAAGTTTTAGTATTCCACATCAAAGGAATGCGTGAAGGAGGTCTGTGTGATGGAGTGAATTTCAAGCAGATGATGCAGGGTAGCAAGCTTGATCAAGGGGTGATCTCAGAAACTTCACCTGGCTGGTCATGAGAAATCACTTTGTACATTTGGTGTCTCAGAATGCAATGGTGTGAGTTCAAAGTTCAGTGTGTGTCGACAATACCATGAAGTGCACATTCCAAGACAGGAAGTTTGGGGAAGATCCCTATGAAGCACGGATTTGCATAGTTGGACCAAGAAAGGAAGTGTGTGGTTGTAATTTTTTCAAACAGTTTTCAGGACAGTGAAAAAATACTGTTAGTTTTTTCTTTTTTGTCATTTACCTTTCAGACCCAGGCTACTCCCCGGTGCATTACTACCCATCATGCACCTGCGCCAAGGACAAGTCGGGCTACCAGTGCCACTCGAAGGGCTACGAGAGCGCCCCCAGCTGGCGAGTCATCACACAGGATTGGCTGGTCAACGTCACAGGACAGCACACAGAGGATTACCTGCTCTATACCACCTACAATAAGCGTCTCCACAGGTGCACACTTTGAACCATAGTCATTCTTAGTTTTATTGCTGTCAGTATTCTGATTTCAGACCTTAAGGTTAAGCGGTGCAGAAGAAATAGTTACTGTGCTGTATAAAGACCCTTTTTTTTTTGTCCTGAACAGTTTACATAGGAATGGCCAGAATTGTGAACTGAGTGGTAACTACAATGGATCGCTGATTAATTGTTCAAATTCAAACAGCACCTCTGGGACTAGGAAGGACATTTTTCTTTCTTTCTTTGAACCAGTCCCCCAGACTGACAGATGTGCAGATCTGCTGGGTTTTTATTCCTCTTGACAGCCATTCGTATTCTCAAGATGTTTGTGGGGAAAGATTTGTGATCCTTTGTCTGTGTTGGATGGTTTGACTTCACAGAGTAGTTGACAGGCTGTGCCATGTAGTACAGAGCACATGACAGCACTTCAAGTGCAACAGAAGACAACAACTCCGCTCAGTGCAGCTCAGGGCAGCACGAGCTATTGTAGTTAGACTGAGTCAGCTTTGTTCAGCTCAGTTATGGACTAGGATGCAGCACATTACTGCATGCAACACCAGTAGAGCACAGCACAACAGAATGTATGTGTTGACTGTTGATTGCAGGTACGGGGCATTGTCCTTTGGGCTGGTGCAGAAGGACGTGCCAGAGAACTTTGGCCTCAATGCTCCTTCCTTGTTTAAAGGACTGGCTGTGAGAAATGTGGCAAAGGTAGGCAGTGGATGGAGGGGGTGGCGGATGAGGTGTATGTGATGGGGTGAAAGAATTCATGTGTGTGCACTGGCTTAGACAGTTATCAGTATCCACTTGTATTGCAAATGTTACTTTGTACTGTATTTTCTTTTGTTGTTGTTGTTGTTGACTTTTTTATTTTTTAAGCTTTGATCCGCAGTTTTGGTCAGGAGATTTTAGTAATGCTCTTAGCAACACATCCATCGGTGGGATGAAAATTGGAATGTGTTATTCTGGTCTTTCCATTTAAGCCCAAAGCACATTTAAGTTTGGTTAGGAGCTGGTCAGGGCTAAAAAATCCCAGATGAATTCCTCTGCTGAGAATTGAAGCCATGACTTCCCAGCCGGTAAAAGTGGATGATGCTGGACAGTAATACACACTTCGTCTCCTTTTTTTTTTTTTTTTTGCCTTTTAATTCCTCACCTTTATGATCTCCACTCTTTGTTTGTCTCAGCTGTGGTTCAACCACAAAGGTTACCACTCGGTGCCCACGTTCCTCAATGCCATCAACAATGCCATCCTGCGAGCCAATCTGCCAGACACAAAGGATGGGCATCCAGTGGACCCAGCCACTTACGGTCAGTATGATGGGCTGTGAGGCAAGGGGAGAAAGATGTTTGTCGAAAGTCTGCTCGGTGTGGATGGCTTTATCAAGTTGGCGAGGGGTGTGCATGTTAATGGGTGTAGAGGAAAAGATGGTGGGGAAGGATTGGGATGGATGGTGTGGAGGAGGGGGAGGTTTTGGGGGGGGGGGGGGGGGGGGGGGGAGGCTGCAAAGGAAAAGGAAACAGTATGTGTGGATGCGTGTGTGTGTGAATCAAGGTGTGTGTGTGTGTGTGAATCAAGGTGTGTGTGTGTGTGAATCAAGGTGTGTGTGTGTGTGAATCAAGGTGTGTGTGTGTGTGAATCAAGGTGTGTGTGTGTGTGTGTGAATCAAGGTGTGTGTGTGTGCGTGTGTGTGAATCAAGGTGTGTGTGTGTGAATCAAGGTGTGTGTGTGTGCGTGTGTGTGAATCAAGGTGTGTGTGTGTGTGAATCAAGGTGTGTGTGTGTGAATCAAGGTGTGTGTTTGTGTGTTGCATTTGCATGTTGTGTGTACTGACACACCTACTTTAGGCAATTTTCTTACGAAGGGAAACAAAAGAAATGTGTGTATGTATTTTGAACAGTCTGCATGTTACAAATGTAAGTGAATGTATGTACAAGGAATGTTTTGTGCACACATGAATCTGCATGCACAAGGGGTAGACTCTGTTTTCTGTGTGTGTGTGTGTGTGTGTGTGTGTGTGTGTGTGTGCGTGTGTATGTGTGTGTGTTTGCGTGCATATGAGCGGGTCCTTCAGTTTAATGTCTATCCGTATTACCTGCATGAGAATACACATGTTGATGCATATGAACAGTCTGTTCAGGAATCGGTGCTTCTGGTTGTGTACAGGAATCACAGTCATCAACCATCCATGGAACGACACCAACAATGTCCTCAACACCATGGACTTTGTGTAAGTAGTCTGTACTTTGCTTCCAGTGGGCTTTCATTTCATAGCAAATGTTTCTGTGTGAACTTTTGGCTGATCCTTCCAGGGGAGAGCACACCTCTGTTGTTAAAGCCTCTACTCCCTTCTTTTTCTGTGTTCATTTGTTTAAGCTGACATATCAAATTGGAATCTGCAAACATTTGTGAGCGAAATTTTCCTCATCGCTGTGAGTTCTTTGACTTGTGCAGATTGCATGCTGCATCATACTGGGATTGGATTTGTTGTTGTGTTTGGTTTTTATGAGTGGGATACATTTATGGCCTTTTGGAGAATGTCTGCATGAGGTATGTTCCTTCAAAAGTAGTTTGTGTGAGTGTTCTGTCCCTTGTTGCCAGATGTAGATGTCTAAATCTTTGTTAATGTGAGAGTTGACCATCTTTGCAACTGTTTAGGTTTGTGTGAGAGTTACTGGCTTTTGAGGCCATTTTTTGAAATCCTGTTAGTATGTTTTTTGTGCTCATTATGTTTTGGCATCTGTTTTGTCTCTGGTTGTGTGCATGTATGTGTTTGTCTGTGTGTGTGTGTGTGGGGGGGGGGGGGGGGGGGGGGGAGTGCACGCACAGGGAGAAATCTTTGAAGCATGTTCATACATAGCATGTGTGCACATGTGAGCATGCTCATTTCATATCATAAAAGCTGTGAGGACAGGGTATGTCTTCATGCGTGTATCATGGGAGACATATAGGCATTTTCAGAAATAATAGGCATGCATGTCACAGGAAGAAAATCACACTGAAAATGTGAGCATGATCAGAATGAGGACTGACAGAACCCAAATCATGGAAAACTGATGTTAAGTTTATTTCATATTGTGAGTGAAGCGTGCGTTTGTATATTTGCATAATTTACACCCATTATTTTTTAAGTGTGGTACTGCTGTTATTGATTTTATGCTATACGTGTTTTAAAAGATTGATGTCCACAAAGTTTATAGATCATTCTCTCTTTCATTCCATTGACAAGATTATCATTCAACAAGACGGGAATATCTGTGTAACTTGCCTTCTTGGTTGTTTGATTGCAGACAATATCAAAAACGGTACAGACACATTTGTAGCTCTCCATCCATTTTCTTAAACTTGCTGCTTTGGCCAGTGTGACAGTGAAAATGAAATGCTCAAGTGTAATCACGTTGTGGATGGGCTTGCTTATGATTTTTTCAAAGAAAGCGAAAGGAGAGATGGTTTTGCTGTTTGATATCAGTTCATTCGGTGAAAAAAATATCAGAGTTTGTTGTATGTTTTAATTATTTTTTTAACTTTTCAGCATTATGGAGCTTGCTGTTAATGCTTTTTGTATATCCTAACCTTGTTTTGGCAGAATATTATACAGCACACCAAATTTAGAAAATGAAAAGAAAAAAAAAACTGGAAAGGGAATAACAGCAACAGAAGTAGTGGAGTTAGGCAGACTGACTGTGCAACCTAGGAGAAGGGATTATGTTATTTTCTTGGGAGTTTGTTTTAATGACTGATTTGTTGCTAATATCAACACATGTTTTCTGTTCAATACAAAAAAGGCAAACCTCAAAGCACCTTACAAGAAAAAGATAAACCATCAATAAGGCTGACCCAGACTTACCATTTTTGTTTTTAACAAATCATCCAGAGGAGTGTCAAGGTGACTGTAACCCAGCACAGATGGACTGAGAGGAACAGAGAGAAAGACAGACACAACAGTCTTACTTGTTTGAACAGTAATAAATCTTTACAAACAAATATATGTATACATGCTAAATTTTTACCAAAAATGTTGCCAAAATTATGGTAAGCAGGCGCAAATCATGTGAAAATCTGAGGTGGATCTATCAAATAAGACATCAAACATTCCATCAGTATTTGTTGATCGTAAATGTTTGAATTAAAATTACTTTTAGTGGTAATATTTCTTTTTCATAATATATTGCAGTGTCAACCAGGCAGGCCCAAGAGATACAAACACCTGCAGTGTTGGTCAGGAACTTTGAGCAACAGTTTCAGTGCCACATCCTTTGACCTTGGTTGTGTAGTGCCAGTCTTACCACTTGAAACCATGGCACCCTTAGCAATTCTGGTTGGAGCCACCAGCCCACCCCTACCCCCCCCCCCCCCCCCTCCCCTCCCCACCCGTCCCGGAAAATCTCACCATATTTTATTCAGTCCAGGTGATGGGACCCAAACCCATGATCCCTTACACTGCAACCCCTAACACTAACTACTGCACCAGGGTGGTTGATGTTTGTACTAAGTTTGAACTCCTTGTGTGGTAAAAGGCTCCATAGGTGAACAGGTGATACAATGACCAGCATCTAAGGAGTGGTACTTTCATTTTGTCATGGACAGAGTAACAAACAAACATCTAAGACAGGTGCCGCATTCTGATGAATGGGGGAGCAAAGGTGTCGAATCACGTGATTACTGGAAAAAACTTTTTTGCTTGTTTCATGCAGCTGTATATTTGCAGCAGCTGTATTTGGTCTGTATATGAAGATTTCTTTATATTTTTATATTTCTTTATGATGATATCATTAACCATAACAAGATTAATTAACATTATTGTTTTGGATGGGTTCCTGTTTGTTTTGTAATTTGGTGAACTGTTATCCAACCTTTTTGCAAGTTCACCATCTTAGATAAATATGAATGATTGTTTCTGTTGTGTGCATATGAGCATAGTTGTTAAGTCTGTCAGTTTTAGTTATCTTTATATGTTTATCTCTGTTGAGTTGCCATCAGGGGGTGTTTGTGTCCCCCAAATTACCAAATACTTGCTTCTCTGTAAAATACAACAAAACAAAACAGCTGCAACTGAAAGTCTTTTCAACTGCAGGACTACTTGTCCAGTTAAAATGAATAAAAGTATATCTGAACCAGTTCAATAGTAGCATGCTCAAGGTTACTAAGCGCTTTTTTTTTTTTTTTTTGGGGGGGGGGGGGGGGATTTACTTTTTATTTTATGAAAGCAGATATACACTTTATGCATGCAAGTTGCACTCACATACATTCACTATTCAGATTTTTGTTTCGTTATCTGTGATAAACAAGCATTCTTATAATTACATCCTTTAATCATTTTTGATGATATTGGATAGAAAATATGTCTTGTTGAATAACAAACACATTTAAAAAATTCATTTTCTTCTGTTCTAACATCAGTGTTGAATAAGTGAAGTATGTTTTTGAATGGATGTATTAATAAATACCTTTACATCAGTTTAAAATTGAGACCTTGGTTCTTCTTTTGCAGCAGCATTTTTATTTACTTTTTTTTTTTTCAAACAGAATGATCTAACCAATAAAAAAAACTCTGTGGTTCTTAGACTGCATCTGCATTTACAATTTTACTATGAAATATTTGGAAATAAAGATTTAAAAAATTTTTGAAAAAGTAAAGAAAATCAGTAATAAAATGAACAAGAAAAAAAAATCACTGAACCATGAAAAAACTCAAAAAGATTGGAATGATAAGAAAAATGGAATCGCTGAGCTATGAAAACCAAAAAGACATTGATCATAGAAAATACTGAAGCATGTAACTAAGAACAACAAAAAGAGATTGAACACATGGCACAGCATTTCAATATGAATATCAACAAGAAATTTAATTGACACACACATCAAGAAAAATAGAGGATACTGAATCATGCAATGGCAAGCGACTGATTCCTAGAGCAGAAAGATAGAGTACTCAGTTGAAGAACATGGTGTGTAGTACAATTGATGCCTTTGGAATTATAATAAAACATTTTTTTTTCTTTATAATGTGTATTGATTTTTGTCCAGGAAAAGACAGTTCTATTAGAGAGAAGAATCATGATTTGAAAACAGATATGTCTGTGCCTTTCTTCAGTAGAAAATCTGTCCACATTGTGTGGTATGTGACACACATAACTTTGCAACCCATCTGGTTTTGCAATAGAAATGTTGTATTACTCTGTTATCCTGTTTTCTGGTGGTTTTTTTCTTTCATACAGAATGTATGGTTGCCTTTTTGAACTGAAAGAAATGGAACGCTTGTTGTGTGTCCAGGCTGGAGGGGTCGGACGTGCTCATCTCCATCTTCATCATCGTGGCCATGTCGTTTGTGCCGGCCAGCTTCGTTGTGTTCCTGGTGTATGAACGGTGCACCAAGGCCAAGCACCTGCAGTTTGTCACTGGCATCAACCCAGTCATGTACTGGATTGGCAACTACGTCTGGGACATGGTGAGTCACATGTTCTGGAGGACCTGTCCTTAACGGCACTGAAAAATCTCTATGAAAAATCGGAATTGCTCAGTAACAAGACATACTTCATGAATGGAGTCATGGTAGTCAGGAAGAGGAGGGAGGGAGAAGAGGGGAAGGCAGGGAACGGTGTTAGTGAGATGTTAACACGATGTAGACTGAAATGTGATTTTAAGGAGGGGAGTATAAAATGGTTGGTTCTTTGCTGAGAATCTTCTGTGTACTGTCTTGTACTGTAGTTACTAGTCTGACTGCAGGAAGGAAGTTCCACAATGTGGCAGTTGCAGTGTTTAGTAGAACCTAATGTACAGTTCTTACTCACAGCCAACTCTGTGTCAGCCTCTTTTCAACCAGTTTACAACACAGCATGTAAAGATACAGAAAACCGTTTGACGTTGGACTGAGGATGAAGAAGATTGCTCAAGCACTGATGAGTGTGTTCCCCATCTGGGGGAACTGCATGGTATGGACAGAAGCATCTGGTTCAGAGGGAAATGTGATGTTCACTTTAGGCTGACGAGACAATGTTCAAATCGGCCCTTTTCGGATTCACTCCTTCATCTCTGATCTGCTCATAATTTTGTGAAGTCCTCCTAGAATAAAGAAAACAAGTACACCAAATCAGTCCTTTATTGGTAATTTGATTGACAGTGCTTGTTTTCTTCAGCTGTTTAGTTGCTAGTAAATTCCCAGAATTCCAACGTGTGTGGGATCTTTTGCATGTGTAGACATACGGAGAAGGTTGAGGCAGCATGGGTCTGCTGCCTGGTCAGAATCCTGCTCCAGACCTCACCTATCAGGGGCTGCCTTGCTGGGAACTGTCTCTCATGGTGTTACGTTCTGAACCCCTGGCTGTGCTCCCTCAAACACAGATCACTAGTTAACCACTGTACGTTCATTGGATTGTCACATTTCAGTGGGTCATGGTCACAGGTCACTGCTTGTGAACTACCAGGTTGAAGTGGTGCTAACTAACTTGGAAAAAAGAAATGGATGGGCTCTGTGTTCACACATGACTGTTTTAGTCACTCACTACAGTGAAACAAAGACAACTGGGCATGTAAGAAGAGCGGAGCACTAGGAGAGGAGCATTGGCCAATGCAGGATGCCTCAACCCAGCAAGAATTGCCAAATTTGGCCTGACACTATTGGCTAGTTGGTTTGGTTTTGTTCCAGTTGTACATGGTACAGTCTACCAAGCAATGAAACCAGTGAGTGAGATGTACATTTCCCATTTAACCTGCTTTTTTGTTGTTGTTGTGGTCAGGCCAACTACGTGATACCTGCCTTTATGTGCGTCATGATTCTCCTCATCTTCCAAATCCCTGCCTATGTGTCCACTGACAACCTCCCAGCAGTCATTGCTCTCTTCCTCATGTATGGGTAAGGGTTCCAACTTTTTGATTTTCCAGTGATGAATGACAATGGGCAGTTGCATTAGGATAAACAGAAGATGAAAGAAATCAGTGTACGTATACATTTAGATGTAATTTTGTGGCCCATTGAAGCAGAACAAAGGAGTAAAACACTCAATAAACTATTTTAGAAAAAAGATCCACCTGATAAAAATTTGATGTACTGTATTTACAGATAATGTACCAGCCAGTATTGCTTTGTATCTCAGCTTAAATTTCCCCATGAACACTATCAGTTTTAAAATTGATATGCTGTAAATAATTACTCTGATCATGCTCAAATACAAATTATCTTCAGGGAAGAAGCTTTCAGTTTTAAATGAAAAAAGAACACAAACTTTTCAATGAAAAAAGGATTATGAAAGAAGTTTCCAAAATAGTCCAGTTTTCTAGAAAATGTTCTTTGGTGGGAAATACTCCAACAGGAAAGTTTGGGTTCACAAATCTGATGAAACAATATCAAAGTTGTAGACGAGAAACCAACTGACAAAGAAAACTAATAATAAAAAAAAACAAACAAACAGAAGTCTGATGCATAGAGTGAGATTTGCTGAGTGACTGCATGAAGTTAAAAAGTGGGTGTATTCTGGATGTCAGGTGGTCGATCACACCTGTGATGTACCCAGCCTCGTTCTGGTTCAATGAGCCCAGCACGGCCTACATCTGTCTGATTGTCATCAACCTGTTCACCGGAATCACCTGCATCGTCTCCAGCTTCCTGCTGGAGATCTTCTCCTATGATAAGGTGTGCGTGTGCGTGTGTGTGTGTGCATATGTTTGTCTGTCTGTACTATTTCCAGGTTTCTGTTGGAAATCTTTTAAGATGGATGTGAAGTGTGTGTGTTTGCTTGTGTGTGCCAAATTCCTTGGTACGTTTTCAGAGTTACTACTAAATAACAAGATTTTTTCCCTTTCTCAACCATGTATGAGCAACACCGACACAGAGAGAGAGAGAGAGACAGACAGACAGCAATCACACAGGCATTCAGACAGACAGACAGACACAGACAGAGACGGGGACATCAACACACTTGATATTGGTTGGTAATGCTGGTGGTAGTAGATGTGTGTTCACAATGTTTTGTTCGCTCCTGCTTCCTTTGCACTCTCTGTTCTGTCTCCTCTGTGAGTCATGTACTTGTGTGGAGTAGATTTCAGTTGCTGTGTTATTGATGTTTGTGATTATAGAGAAACTCTGGAGTGTTTGAGCAATTGATAAGCGAACACTTCTGTCATTGTATTTGTAAAATAATGATTTTTGTTGTCATCTCTCTCTCACTCTCTCTCTCTGTCTTATTCTTTCAATATGTTCATCTCTCTCCTTCCTTCCTTTGTCAGTCTGTCTCAGTCTCTGTGTCTCTGACTGTCTCTGTCTCTTTGTCTGTGTATGTCTCTGTCTGTCTGTCTGTCTGTCTGAATGCCTGTGTGATTGCTGTCTGTCTGTCTGTCTCTCTGTCTGTCTATCTGTCTGTCTGTCTGTCTGTCTCTCTCTCTCTCTCTCTGTCAGTATTTCATCTCCTCCCCCTGGTTCTCTTCTGTTTAGGATCTGGAGAGGGTGCACAGCGTGTTGAAGATTGTCTTCATGATGTTCCCCAACTACTGCCTGGGTCGCGGCCTGATTGAACTGGCCTTCAATGAGTACAAAAATGAGTTCTACTTCAAGACCGGTGAGTTGTGTCTGCTGGTTAGGAGGTTCTTGGATTTGGTTATGAATAGGTTAGCTCCTCAGTTAGTTTCAACACTGTTATGTACAGACCAAAGTGATGCCTATGCTGATTTAATGTCAGGTACATTAGAGATCGTCTTTATTCTTGTAAGATTGTTCTTGATAGATTGTGTTTGTTCTTCTTTATCCATTGTGAAATGTCAAGTGCAGGGCTTTGAAATGTGTTTGCCTTTGACAAGAGTGTGCATACACAGAATGTTCTCACACTGGAACCAGTCTGTAACATCATCTAGATTTCCTTCAGCGGCATGTTGTAGATAGGATGGGAGTGCTAATGGGAAGAGAAATATGTAGGGAGAAAAAAACCACAAAACCTTTGAAAAACTAAGGGGGGGGGGGGGGGGGGGGGGGGTGTTTGGGGGGGGGGGGAGTAGTATCAAATCCAGCCTGTGAAAGGAGAGCGTCACCTGTGACCTGTGACCCTCCAGGCCCTGTCTGGGGCCTTCTTCCCACACCTCTTGACCCGGCTTCCTGGACACAGCTTCAACAGTCTTATTCCAGTGCAGCCTCAACACCACCGATCCATAGAGAACAATTACTGTTGTCATGAGGCAACCCACTGCAGGAGACTCTGCGCTGCTGTAGAGTTGCTTCAGCAGTGTTTTGTTGCAGTCAGCTTTGATTCAGCTTACACAGGACACCATCTACAAAGCCCCTGTACGACGACGGTGGTTGGGTAGTTCGATGATCCAGTCTGATCCTGTGTGTGTGCTGTGACAGCCTCCATGAACCTGCGTGGGCAAGGGTGTGGAGAGGAAACCGAAAAAATGGAAACAGTCCAGACTGGGTTGTACAGTACTTTCAGTGTGGATTGGCTTTGTGTCATGTATGGTTGGCTGGTTGCTGTATTTGAAAACAGGCAAATTTTGTTGTACAGAAGTGTACTTGTATTAAATGATTCTCATTGATTAAACATAGACAATGTAATTGAGGTATAGCACAGCATGCATCCATTCTAATGCATATGTTGTGTAGCTAACATTTCAATGTACGTTGCAGGTCAGTATGACTTGATGATGTCTCCTATGGAATGGGAGTTGATCCCCCGACTCCTTGTCGCCATGGCATCCATTGGTCTGGCTTTCTTCCTGGTGACCCTGCTGTGTGAATATCGCTTCTTCCTCAGTCACAAGTAAGTGGCTTGCTGGGGGAGCCTGAAAACCCTCCACAGTGTATCAGCCAGACAGAGAGAGGATGTTGAAAACCCTCCACAGTGTATCAGGCAGACAGAGAGAGGGATGTGAAAACCCTCCACAGTGTATGGCAGACAGAGAGAGGATGTTGAAAACTCCACAGTGTATCGGCTGACAGAGAGAGGATGTTGAAAACCTCCACAGTGTATCAGGCTGCAGAGAGAGGATGTTGAAAACCCTCCACAGTGTATCAGCAGACAGAGAGAGGTGTTGAAAACCCTCCACAGTGTATCAGCCAGACAGAGAGAGGTGTTGAAAACCCTCCGCAGTGTGTCAGGCAGACAGAGGATGTTCCTTCAATGAAGAAAGAAAGTAAAGAGCAGTATGTCATGAGAAAAGATTTCTCATCTGACCTCTAGCTTTGAAAAGCATCATGTATTTGCACGTAAGATTGACATGATTTTAAAAAATCTCAGTTCAAGACTGGATTCTCGGGTGCTTTATTTTTCATTGCTGTTTTGTTTGTTTGTTTTTTTGTGTAAAGGTTGGGGTTAAAGTCTTCTAGCCGAATGCTGGTAGGGGCAGTGAATTGTCAGTTCATTGTGTCCTCCCCTCCATCGGCTGCCTTGACCTCCCCTGAACTGAAGCAGGGGCCCGTTTACTGCTAGGTGGACACAGAGGGTTTTCACGCCGATCAACTCTGAACCCACCAGTGATTTTAACCCAAGCCCTACAGCTCTGCATGCAAATGAACTAACAGTTTGACTGTTGGCTACTCTTCTTTATTTTACTGTATACAAAAATATCTATGCATAATTCTCCAAGTTCTCTAAACTGTCTCACAACTGGTCAGTTTTTGGTGCAGCATTTACCTGTGGATTGTTGCTGCACACATGCCGGTGATGCATCATCTCTGATCACGTCAGTCGAAGACTGGTATGACATGGGGCTGCAGTGAAAGACACATGACAACAGTGATTCTGTGTCTGTCTGCGTGGTGATCACAGCATCTCCGTGGACAGTGCTGGAATACTGGCTGGTTGTCAGCTCCTCTCCAAATACCTTTGTGGATGTTTGACATCCTTGTGTTTCCATAAAGCAGTGAATATTGATGTACTTTTTAAGATCTTTGACATGCGTCTCTATAATCTTCTATGATTGTTTACAACACTTTATAAATGTTGGCAGGAATATCAAAGGTTCTGTGATTGTTTACTACACTTTATAAATGTTGGCAGGAATATCAAAGGTTCTATGATTGTATTCAACACTTTATAAATGTTGGCAGGAATATCAAAGGTTCTGTGATTGTTTACTACACTTTATAAATGTTGGCAGGAATATCAAAGGTTCTGATTGTATTCAACACTTTATAAATGTTGGCAAGAATATCAAAGGTTCTATGATTGTTTACTACACTTTATAAATGTTGGCAGGAGTATCAAAGGTAATTGTTGATGGTGCTTATTATTTGAAGTTGATCCTTTTGAGAAAGCACAGTACCGGGGATTTCAGTGATGTTCAGAGGCTTGATACATCAGCAGAACTTTGTGAAGGGTATTGCACTGGAAACAGGAAATTTGACTCGCATGATTCCAGTAACCTAGGATTTTTTTTTTCAATGTCTAAAAATGCATTATAAAAAACAATGTTTCAACGGACAGTCTATGTTGAACAAGATTTTTGGCAAAAATGCATTTATGTATGGTATTCATGTAATTTTTTTTTAAAATTACTGATCCGCACAGAACTGTGCCGAAGGAATTCATTGGTTGTGCAGATAGAGCCTGTGGAAGAGACAGAGGAAAGGAGTGGGGATGTTGAGGATGTGGAGGGTGTCCTAGCAGTCTGCCACCCCATTGACAAATGACTCTGGTCAGGTCAATGTTCTGTGTGTGTGTGTGTGTGTGCAGACTGTCCTCCCCGCCACAGGGCACCCTGCAGGACGAGGACTATGACGTGGCCTCTGAGCGCAAGCGGGTGCTGAAGGGGAACGGCAAGTACGACGTGCTGTGCCTGGAGAACCTCACCAAGGTAAAACATGGGATCATCTTCATGTTCAGCACAAACCCTACATTGGAACCTCACTGCAAAGACCTTAAACCCATGAAAATTGGGTGTTTCAAGGGGGAGAGTGTTTGCTGGCAGGTGTGTGTAGTACAGGCAAAGACAGGAAGAAAGGAAGAAGTGGTGGCGCCCTCCGGAGGGAGACCTCACTCATGCTGGCTCCGCCACTAGGCAATTATTGTCGTTAGTAAGGGGCTTTGTAGGTGGTGTCCTGTGTATGTTGGATCAGAACAGGGGCCACTGAACATCACCTAAGTGACTCAGCAGCAGTGCAGTGTCTCCTCTGGTGGGTTGCCTCTTGACATTGACTGCTCCCTGTGGATTTCGGGGCTGTGGCAGGCCCGGCTGATACTGAGAATATGTGACAGCTCTGATATCACTCTTTGTGGTCTGTTTGGCAATAAACTACATGAATTGGATGGAATTGGTTGGTTTAGTGGTATGGCCTTGAGCTTGCAGAAGGACTTCGTGACTTCTAATCATACTGGCGTCCAACATAGAATTGGCTATGTTTACTTTTCATTTTTACATGATGGTGTTATGATGGTATCACTGTAGTGTTAGATAACTCCGCTACTTACTTTTCACATGAATTTATGATCACCGTCTGCTTGAGGTCATTGTGGACAGTAGATTGTAATAATTTGGGCATAGTTTCATACAAAGACTTTAAAGTGCTAGGTAAACAGGGAAAAAAAATCCAAATGTTTAAGTTTTGCTGTACATCACCTGAAATTATGAACATTATACCTTGGGTCTCAGAAGACCCACACTTTTGTGAAAGAAAAAAGCCTTGCTGTATGTCCTTGGTCTCTAGAGACCTAGGCATTCTCAGAAGGACTTGTGCATTGCCATGGGTTGTGGATCTCAACAGACCCATACTTTTTTCTGAAAGAGTAAAGGCTTGTCATGGTTTGGGGTTTTAGTTTACTCCTTTGCTTATGAACAAAAACTTTTTTTTGGGTACAGGTGCAGTCTATGGTTTATTGACAAAGTCATGAAATTTTTTGTGAATAGCTTAAACTATGACTCAGTTATCGAGCGCAAATCATGATTGTAAGTCGTCCAGTTGCGAGTCTTCCAGTTGTGAGTCCTCCAGTTGTGAGTCATCCAGTATCCCACAACCAACAGCAAAGATGAATGGAAAGAGTGTCTTTTTTTTCTTTGTTTTTATTTGGTTGGTTGGTTGTATTTTTTTGGGGGGGAGGGGGGGGGGGGGGGGGGAGGGAGAATGGCCTTTTTTGTAGGTATCACTACGCTGATGTCACCTCCAAACAGGTGATGTCTTCACCATCGTCTGTCGGCTGGTTTGTCTGTCAGCTAGAGTACACAGAAACTTTAATGTAATGAGGGAATGCAGCCCAAGGACAGTAGCTGTGATTCTTGTGAGCGTCTGTACAGCAGGTTGGGATCAAAAGGTGGACTCGGGATCTGTTCAGCCTCGGCACAGTTGTGTCTGGTGTTTTCAGTGCCCATCTTAGTGTTTTGTCACACCCTCGGTCCAGTTATCCCCCTTCCAGCCACCGTCCTGGTGTGGTTTGGCCATGTCACCTGACTTGGACTTCAGCATCCCGATGGATTGCCTTTCATGTGTTTGTTGTGACAGGTGTACAAGACGAGGAAACTGGGCAACCACCTGGCAGTGGACCGGCTGTGTCTTGGAGTGCCTGCTGGAGAGGTGAGTACGTGAGGGATTCTGTGGTTGTTGATTGTTGTTCTCTTTGGTAGGCAGTGAGTCGGTTGATGAATTGGTCAGACTGGTTGGTTGATGGACAGATTTGTTTATGGGTTGGGGGTTAGTTGTTATGATACTAAATGGTGTGCTGGTTAACCTTGGAAAGGTTAGTTTGGAGGTCTGGTTTTCATACATTTACCACGTCTGTTTGTAAGACCTAGCCCAATTCAAGTGGGAGAAAGATGGCATTAAAGCTACTGGTTCTGCCCAAACCAACTTCCAGTGACCTGACTGGCTACATGATGCTGTGGGTTAGCACCACAAACTTGTGAGGCTCTGGGTTCAAGTCCCTTCAGAGGCACATATTTTGGGGATGTTTCAGCCCTGGATGGCTCATACCCAGAGTTGAGTGTGATTTGGGGTTCAGATGAAAAGCCTGGAATCAATTGGTCAGGATTCCTACACTGATGGATATATCTCTTGGAGTGTGGTTCAGATTCCCTAACCAACAGGTGTCTTTATCTGAGGGCCGGGTAATGGCAAGATATATTATGAGAGAATACACAGAGTCAGCCCAGTTGCGTAGTCTTACACCAGAATGGAACTCTGCAGCATCACTGTCATCTTCCTCACTCTCATGGATCATCATAAGGAAATTCTGGCTTTTTGGCCTTTCATGCCCGTCTGTCTCGGTGACCTCGGTTTTAATTTCCCGTCTGTGTCCAGGCCTTCAGTGAATCGTTGTCAGCGTCATTGCTGGTGTTTGATGGACATGGTGGCACACACTGGAGTGGGATGCTTGTTTATGCTGGCTGTGCAATGATGCAGTGATTGGTGTTATTACAGGGCTTAGCAGATGGTGTCCTGTGTATGTTGGGAACAAACACCACTTTACGCTGCATGCATGACAAGCAGATGGTGTCCTGTGTGTGTTGGGAACAAACACCACTTTACGCCGCATGCATGACAAGCAGATGGTGTCCTGTGTGTGTTGGCTGGGAACAAACACCACTTTACGCCGCATACATGACAAACAGCAGTGCAGTGTCTCCTCTGTTGGGTTGTCTCATGACAACCTGGCACTGGTTGCTGTCTGTGGAAGGCTGATGCTGGACTGTGACAGGACTAACCTCACCTGGGTGTGGCTGTAGACAGAGTGGTCACATTGTTAGCGTGGGAACAGTGCCACTGGGGTGAGGGGAAAGAATGGGGGCAGAAAGGATAGAGCTTCTCCAACCCTCCCCCCCCCCCCAGCCCTGCCATAAAAAGCTTCATGGACCTGTGCATCCCCCCTGCACCAGGCACATGTGTCACAGCCACTAAATGTAACATGCATGAGTAGCTCAGCTGGTTGTTTAGGTGGTGGGTTGTCTGATCAGTTCTCAGCACTGCAGCACAGTGGCAGTGTGTCTTCTTCTTCTGAACCTGTGTGTGTGTGCTCCCTGGCTGAACTGCTTGGGATCCATCAGGTGTTTGTGTTCAGTCTTCCAGGTAAACGTCAGGTCATGGAATGGGTTGATGTGAGGATTGTGTGTACGACTGTGTTGGGTAACCTCTCCACATCCATAGGTCATTTTATGAGGAACTGGGTCAGTGAGGGAGAAATGGGCTTGCCACTTACTTCATTGGCTTTGGGGCCACTGTTGACGATAACCTTTTGTGTGTGTCTGTGCATGCATGTTTACATACGGATTACTTGAACTAGGGACAGCTGGCTCCCTTTCCATCCTTTCTACTGTTGAAATTCTTGCTCTTTATGTATGTGTGTGTGTGACAGACAACACACACATACACCTGATCACTTTGCCTCTCTCTCTTCTCGTTTGCATGAAATACCTGCATGTTCTGTGTGTGTGTGTCAGTGTTTTGGACTGTTGGGTGTGAATGGCGCGGGCAAGACGACCACCTTCAAGATGCTGACAGGAGACATCGCTCCTACTTCAGGAGAAGCTTTCCTCAATGGCTACAGGTAGGCTGGCACCAAGATGGGAAGGGTGACGGAAGAAAGGGAGGAGGGGAATGATATTGTGGCAGGCTTGTGTATTATGCAGTATGTTGAAAAACCCCTTTAACGCCCTGAGGTTATGAGATTAGACTGGTTTTAGCGCTGCTGAGAGCAGCAACAAAAAAGACTGTAAATGGCTTCATTGCATGTACTGCTTGTTCCTGTTGGTGTCCTGTTCACGATACTCATAGCTCAGAATACACAGGCTATGCCTGGCCATTTTCATTATCATTTTTCACAGCTAATTTCTTGAAGCTGATCACTCACTTGTTACTTGTGTGTGTTTGTGTGTGTGTGTGCGTGTTTAATTTGATTTAGCAAAAAATAAATTGGTGGGTGTGGCTAACATATGGTGCTCTTTATAACCTGGAAATTATGGCACTTTTTTGTATCTTAAGGTTGAGGAAAAATCATGTTAGTGAAGGCTTTCATCAACATGTTATAAATAAAAGATATGTTACTGGAAGGCAAAGCTTTGGTAATAAAAGTTTGCAATTGTTCATGAATTTTTTTCACTCTCTTTTTTCATTTGCTTTCTCACCGTCTTTGCCCTCTGGTGATAGTGACTGTACATACCCCTAGTCCTGACTGTCATCTACACAGCCACACCCAGACACATCTTGTGACAGTGTGGGCATGGGCAAGTTTCTCCATGGTCCATAGCGAGGACAGATGTCCAGGAGGAGGGTGCTTTCTCTAAGTCATTTGTTCTGAAGTGGTGGAGCATGGAGTGAATGTGACGGCCCTGTGTGTTTGCAGTGTGCTGAAGGACATCAAGAAGGTTCAGCAGAGCATTGGTTACTGCCCACAGTTCGATTCCCTTTATGATGAACTGACTGCCCGCGAACACCTCCAGCTCTACTGCAGGCTCCGGGGAGTCCCACCAAAGGATGAAAAACAAGTGAGAGAAGATTTTTTTTGGTCCAACTTGTCTAAGCTAGGAGGACTGACGCACAGCTGATGACCTTGTTTGATCAAAGCATCATGCTTGTTGTATTACAGTTTAGCTTTTTTTTTCTTTTACCCTTGGTGTCAATTATGGTCCACCTGCTGTCATGTGAGATGACACTAGCAGTTTGGGCACATTATGGAAATGTATTGGTTTTGCTTCTTTTTTTAGGGGGGGAGGGGGTCACATTCAATACACCAACTATGGAATGTCATGAAATTTGAGATTTTCTTTACATATGTTTTTATGTTGCTGTTGATGATACCAGCTATAAAACTCAGGAGATCCAGATTGCTTTGAGGCCATGTAACAGTGCAGTAGTCTGTTCTTTGTGTATACTGTCTCTGCAACAGCCATGCTGCTCATACGCCAGACTGCGGTAAAGAAATGCCTTTCCACAGTCACTGTAGTATAATTCCAGCTATGCTCACTTCAGTATCCTCTTGATATGCGTATCTGTGGTGTGACTTTCACCGTCATTTCTCACCTGCATTTTCCACCGATGCATCACTGTCTTCAGGTAGTGGAATGGGCGCTGAGCAAGCTTGGACTGAGCAAATACGCTGACAAACTGTCCGGGACGTACAGCGGCGGCAACAAGCGCAAGCTGTCCACTGCCATCGCTCTGATCGGCCATCCCCCCTGATCTTCATGGTGGGTAGTGGAGGTGTCTGCGCAACTCTCAGCTTCTGCAACCTGTAGGGTGTTCTGTTGCGCTGGCTTCGCCTCATCCCTGTGTTTGTGTTGTCTGTTCTCGTCGTCTTCTGTGTTTGCGTTGTCCGTTGTCGTCTTCTGTGTTTGTGTTGTCTGTTCTCGTCGTCTGCGTTTGTGTTGTCTGTTCTCATCGTCTGTGTTTGTGTTGTCCGTTGTCGTCGTCTGTGTTTGTGTTGTCTGTTCTCGTCGTCTGTGTTTGTGTTGTCTGTTCTCGTCGTCTGTTTGTGTTGTCTGTTCTCGTCGTCTGTGTTTGTGTTGACTGTTTCGTCATCTGTGTTTGTGTTGTCTGTTCTCGTCGTCTGTGTTTGTGTTGTCTGTTCTCGTCGTCTGTGTTTGTGTTGTCTGTTCTCGTCGTCTGTGTTTGTGTTGTCTGTTGTCGTCTTCTGTGTTTGTGTTGTCTGTTCTCGTCTTCTGTCCTTCTCCTCTGTTCGTTACTCTCTATTGCTTTCTGTTCCCTTTCTTATTCTTCTCTTCTGTTCATTCCTTTCCTTTGCTCTACTCTCCTGTTTTTCTTTGTTCCTCATTTCTCTCCACTTTAGATGAAGAGAGAGGGAGTTACAGTGCTGCCAGTCTTCCTGGATCTTTCTTGAGTTTATCGGTTTTGTAAATCATTCTGGAAATCACAAAAGTTGAAACTTAGCTGAACAAAATGTGGAGTTGGGAAGGGTGGCGTGTGCTTTTTTTTTCTTTAAAAGATGAGAGCATGCTGAACTTTTTTTTTGTTTCACGTTTTTTTTTAATCATTTTTCAAACAATACATTACAAATGAATATCATAACATTTCAAAAAGAAAAAAAGAAGAAAGAATAAAAAAAAAAAAAAAAAAAAAATGGGGGGGGGGGGGGGGGGCACACAAACACACACACAAAACAAAAAAACAAAAAAAAAAGGCCATTGAGCAATCAAACATCCTTGTACACAAAAGAAAAGGGGGACCGGGGTCGGGGGGGGGGTTGGGGGCTGAGGGTAAGGGACAGGGGAGGTCCATTGACATTTTCATATCAAACACAAATCAAACTTGATTATATACAAATATTCAACCATTTGTTAAAACATACAGCTGAAGTAGATCTTGCTGAATGTAGTGGTTTACAGATAAAATACATATATTTTATTTTGAATTCTAACGCTGAAACCAATCGAGAACTGAACTGTACAGAAACCAAGTTTGTTGAAACTTGCACAAGTTATATTTGTAATTGCCATGTAATGCTCCAAGTAATATCTGTCACTCAGTGATACAACAAAGGTATGTACATGCAGCTGTGCATTTGGCATTTATATGCAGATGTAAAATTTTGCAAATAAAGTGATGGATTCAAAAAGAGCGTCTGTCTGTGTATTCTGCTTAACATCAAACAATACAAGTTCCTTGTCAATCATAAAATCATGACAATGTGAATATTTTCAAGTCAGCAACTGCTGGACATTCGTCCAAAATCGGTACATATTAGTATGACAGTTAAACAGCATATTGAAAAATGTCTGCTCTTCTTGCTCACAAAATTTATATAAAAAGTACAAGATGATGCAGAGACAAGAATCTCTGGGTTGAAAGTAATCCATGTTGCAATCAAAATATCTATTTCCTGAGACTATTTTAGTTTTTTAACTAACATATAACACATATTCTGTGCACAACTGTATGCGATCCTCCGGTGACTAAATCCCTCCCATACTATCCTTGGGACGAAAGAAAGGTCGAAAGTTTCCAAGAACAGCAACAGGACCAGCCAGCAAGGGTCACATCAGTACATTAGAATGGAACCTTCCACTCTATATAGAGCCATCCAAGAGTAAAAAAAAAAAAAAAAGAAAAAAAAAAAAAGAGTAACAGGCTGAACATTGGATATTCCATGTCATCCAATCCATCTATAGGTAAGCATCATCCCAAACACAAACATGTATTATATCCACACACCCAAATATTCACATTGCACACATAGATCTCATCCCTTCCCCCCCCCAGAGCATGCTGAACTTAGCCAGATTAATGATGTGCAAATGTCGGGGCTGACACTGTAGTGGATGAGACATTTTACTATCAAGTCCTGCACTGACAAGTTGAAGCAATCAGAACTAAGAACATGTGCAGTAAAAGCCCAAACTTCCTCTTCATCTCCTGGATCCCCAACTTTGATTCTTGAGGCAGGCAGGTATGGAGATCTGGTTGTTGAGTAGTATTTGCATGCCGCCAGTAATCAAGAGGTTAGAGTTTTTGCCTATGGAACTGATGGCTTTAAGTTCAAAGCGCTTGTGGGGTCAGAGCTGTTCAGCTTGGAAATCCCCTCTGTGCACCTAACAGTAAATGGGTACCTGATTCATTTCAGGGAAGGTTAAAGGTGGCAGAAAGGGAGAGACTGGCTCTGTCTTCCATTGTTCCTTGCCCCTGACACACAGGGAGCCTCTGATGGTTCGCCACCACCATGGCCATGAGGCTGTGGGGTTTTAACCTTTGACCCTAACTTGCAGGACGAGCCCACCACAGGTATGGACCCTCACTCCCGTCGTTTCCTGTGGAACCTGATCCTCAGTCTTATACAAGATGGCCGCTCTGTTGTCCTTACATCCCACAGGTGAGTACAGGTGTGGAGTCAGGTGGTGAAAACACGAGTGTGTGTACATGATGTTAAGTTGGAAGATTGTGTGAACGTTAACAGTGTTAATGTGACCCATGGTGTTAGGAATGTGTGAGATCGTAGGTGTGTGTAGCACTGGTCAGTTCGAATGTGTAAACTGAAAGAGTGAGTATATGATTTGAGAAAATCAAATTATGTCCGTCAGCTGTTAACATGAAAATTTGTGAACTCAGGAGAGAAAAATTGAACACACACATACACACGCACTTCCCATTAGACATGTATATATACTGTGCAGTTGTTAGAACACACGCACACACTCCCTCTCCCTTTTTTTGGCAACATGGACACAGCAGCTCCTTCCCAGTATTTCCCATCCCTCTTTTTTTCTCCTCATCATTAATGCACACACAAACATGAAGTATCGGCTTGTATAAACACACACACACACACATGCGCATGCACACACACACACACACACACACAGCAACAGAAGATTTTGAGGCCTGAGCGAATGGATACTTGGGGTGTCTGTTAGGAGTCAACGATGATCCGTTAACGTCCTTAAGTTGTGTTGATTTGGGTTTTGTTAGATGCATTTATCCAGTTGACATCATCCTGTAAGTACTTAGGTTTTATCACTTGGAAAATGTAGTTTGGTGTATACACATCTTTATTTCATAACTGAACCCTAATCATTCTCACACACACACACACACCATGCGCATCATTTTTATGAGTGTACGTGGTTTGGTAAATGATTAAGGTTTACCCCCTCGCTCAACAACGTTTTGGCCATGAAAGACTTGTTGCAAAGAAGAAGGAACTCTTCTTCTCCCCAATCCTTCTCCTGTTGTAACGTAGCCAGTGTGCAGCGATGCTGACATACAGTCTGATGACGGTGGTGGTGTGTGATCTCCCAGCATGGAGGAGTGCGAGGTGCTGTGCACACGACTGGCCATCATGGTGAATGGCAAGTTCCAGTGTCTGGGCAGCACCCAGCACCTGAAGAACAAGTTTGGGGAGGGCTACACCTTCAACATCCGCATGGCCGGCCCCGAGTATGAGCGCAATATGCGTGACATCCTGCGCTTCATCCAGCGCAATATACCTGAGGCTACACTGAAGGTGTGTGTGATTAGAGGTGTAGGTGTTTGTGTGTAGGTGTGTGTGTGTGTGTGAGTGTGTGTGTATGTGAGTGTGTATGTGTGTGTGTGTCTGGGTGTGTGATGGGTGTGATCGGGAGTTGACAGTGTGCGTTTATGTGTGTATGATTTGGAGTAGGTACTGTGTGTGTGTTTGCACGTTCTTGTGCCCATTCATGAGAATTAGCGAATGTTTGAACCAAAGCAAATGTGTAGTGGACCAGCCGCCATGGCAGAGTGGTTAGCATCGCAGACTCCCGACTGGAAGGTCATGGGTCAGAGTCTTCAGGGATTTTTCTGCCCCTACCCAGATTTAAGTTGCAAAGCGAGAGGACTGCAGGCGGAAATCTAAACAAATCTTAAATAAATGTTAGCGAACCGCCCAGAGAACGTGGACAAACGAGTCACAAGACGAAACACAACTAGTTTCGACCTCTTAGGTCTTCATCAGGTGAGACATTAACGAATAAAACAATGAAAATTCACTTAGCTTTGATCGCTTCAGATCACTTCGTAGGGTTCAGCGCAAGGAAGAAGGCGTTGAACCCTACGAAGTGATCTGAAGCGATCAAAGCTAAGTGAATTTTTTTTTTTTTTTTTTTTTTTTTTTTTTTTTGCTGTCCCAACCTCTGCGCCACCTCAGAGGCAGTGCACCCACGCCGCTCATTCCGACACCCCGTCCACAGCCACAGCCTGGTCGGCCCCGCCGCAGCCCCGGCACCGGCAATCCACAGGGAGCAGTCAATGTCAAGCCGTCAAGAGGCAACCCACCGGAGGAGACACTGCACTGCTGCCGAGTCACTTCGGTGGTGTTCAGTGGCGCCTGTTCTGATCTAACATACACAGGACACCACCTACTAAGCCCCCTACTGACGACAATAATTGCTTAGTCGCGGAGCCGGCGTGAGTGAGCTCTCCCTCCGGAGGGCACCACCACGTCCGTCCAACGACAGCCCCCATGGACTCGCCGATACCGGTGACCCCAACGGAACCAAACCAAGGCCACAGACGTGGAGAGGACATCGAAATTGAGGTCACCATGAGAGCAGGGCATGAAGGGCCACAGAATTTGAGACATTTTTTTATGCTGATCGATGAGAATGAGGATGATTAAGATGATGCTGCGGATTTCCATTTCGGTCTGAGACTACATGACAGGGCTGTACTCTACGCTTCCTTTCATAATATATCCCGGCGTCAACCAGGCCCGAGAGATACAGGCACCTGCAGTGTTGGTCAGGAAATTTGAGCAACACTCTCAGAAACGCATCCATTAAGTGGATGAAACTCGACTGTGTGGCCCCAGTCTTCCCAACTGAGTCCGCAGCAACTCAACTCTGGGTAGGAGCCGGTCGGGGCAGAAAAACCCACATGACTTCTGATGGGATTCGAACCCACGACCTCCCAGCCGGGAGTCCGCGACGCTGACCACTTCGCCACGGCGGCTGGTAGCTAAGTGAATTTTCATTGTTTTATTCGTTAATGTCTCACCTGATGAAGACCTAAGAGGTCGAAACTAGTTGTGTTTCGTCTTGTGACTCGTTTGTCCACGTTCTCTGGGCGGTTCGCTAACATTTATTTAAGATTTGTCCAGATTTAAGATTGCTGCAGGCTCAGTTGGGAATACTGGGACACACAGTCGAGGTTCATCCACTAAATGGATGTATCTCTGAGAGTGTTGCTCAAATTTCCTGACCAACACTGCAGGTGTCTGTATCTCTCGGGCCTAGTTGACACCAGGATATATTATGAAATTAAGCATAGAGGACAACTCTATCATGCAGTCTCAGACCAGAATGGAAATCAGTAGCATCATCTTCATCATCCTCATCGATCAGCATGAAATAAGATGTCTCAAATTTTGTGGCCCTTCATGCTGTGCTCTCATGGTGGCCTCAGTTTGAATGTCCTCGCCATGTCTGTGGCCTTGGTTTGATTCTGTTGGGGTCACCAGTATCGGCAAATTCATTGGGGGTGTTGCTGGACCGATGTGGTGGCGCCCTCCAGAGGGAGAGCTCGCTCATGCCGGCTCCGCGACTGAGCAATTTGTGTTGCCAGAGGGGGCTTAGTAGGTGGTGTCTTGCATATGATAGATCAGAACAGACACCACTGAACACCATGGAAATGACTTGGCAACAATGCAGTGTCTCCTCCGGTGGGTTGTGTTTTGGCGACTTGACATAGACTGCTCCCTGTGGATTGCCGGTGCTGGGACTGTGACAGGCCGGGCTGGGCTGTGGCTGTGGACAGTGGACTCAGAATGAGGTGTGTGGGTGCAATGCCACTGAGGTGGCACAGAAGGTGGGACAACAGCAAAACAAAAAAGAGAGTGTGTAGTGGGTGTCAGGAATACTTCATTTTCATCTTTAAGGACCATAAACATTGGTGTGTATATGTGTGTGCATGAGAGAGTGAGAAAGAGAATCTGAAAGAGTGCATACTGTGTATCCCAACAAATAGATATTTGGTGTAGTGAACTTTCCCATGTCAAACTTTCTCAAGATAGGCCAAATTTCGCTGCTAACTCAGTTCCAAGAAATACTACAAGGTTTGGCTTCTGTTTCCAATCCACAGGGTGAAGTTACTTCCACATTCTTTTAGTTGATTTCTAAACTTTGGCACCAATGTACTGTGTCACCGTCAGCAGAATGTGCATCACCAGCATCCGTAATCTGACACAGAATTTCATCTGAAGGGACAACCAGATATTCTGGGCTGTGAGTGCAGATTTAAATGCAATGTTGAAATCTCCAAACAAGGAGTCACAACAAAGTTATACAACTTTGATGCCATGAGCAATTATTTTCTAATGATAGGCTGTTTCAGATTCTTTACTGGAAGAGTGAACAAGTGGCGATACTCTCGGTTTTCAGGTCACTGAATGCCAACAACATTTGTTTCTCTGAGTGAGAGTGTTCCTGGAGACAGCAGTGCTTGCAGCACAGTTGCCATGTGGTGACTTCTGTGACAGGAACAGAAGGGTTAATGATCTTTTTTTCTTTAAACGTAGTCTGTGTTGTGAAACTTCTACATACTCTTGATAAAGAGTTAGTTCCCTCACCTTCATGACTTTTTCCACCAACATTTTTGTCTTTTTAAATATTAGATTTATCTCCATACTGAAACTGCTTCCTGTAAAGACCTCCACCCATCCCCACCCTCTTTTGTTTTTTCAAAGATTTCTGCTAGGCTTGTTTTTAACCTTGTGACTAAGCCACTGGTGCCAATTTTAAATCAAAGGCTATTGATCTGTCTTTGCTAAAGACAAATGAACAGCAGCAAGCTCAAGAATTGGTATCAACTGGTTGATGGTCAAACGGTGGCACATTCAGTTTGGCAAACTTTCTCATGCAAACAATGAAATGGTCCACAATTTGTAACTGTTTCAAACACCCTTTGTATCGACAGCAGATGACACAGAAGTCACAGTCAGCACAAGCGTGGAGGCAGAAGTGTTGGCATTGTTAGAGATTCATCAGCAAAAATGTGGCTGTGGTCATTAAAAAGATCTTGACACTTTGTATATGACAGTGAAGGTGAGTGCTGTGGTTTTAGTGCAGATGAGAACAGTGACAAAAAAAGACTCAAGAGTTGCTGATTTTTTCCCCTTCATTGTGTGTGTTGCCCTTTCCTGTTGGACTGGCAGTTCATAATAGTCAGCCTCACAATACACAGGCTTTTATTTCATTGGGGTTGCCATTTTTATTACCTGATTTCACTGATATTTTTTCACAGTCGATAGGTTGTGGCTTACATGTTATCCTTCTTATGCAAACAAAACTGACAGACGCAGCTTACAGAATGTTGTGGTTTTATAACCATCAGTTTATCACCTGGGGTGGACGTAGATGGTCAACCATGAATAACAGACTGGCAGTCTGCGGTCTGTCTGTACAGGAACAGCACTACAACCTGGTGCAGTACGAGATCAAGACTCAAACTGTCAACCTCTCGCAGCTTTTTGAGCAGCTGGAGCAAGCCCAGAGAGACTTGCATGTGGAGGATTATTCTGTGTCGCAGAACAGCCTGGATAATGTGAGTCTGCTCAGATTGCGTGTCTTGTTCCATGTCATCACTAAGCAGCAGTTTTTTTGTTTGTTTTGGGTTTATTTATTTTTTCAATCATAAATATGTTATGCAATGGATTTTTCATTTCTGTACATAAAATCCAACCAGGTCCATATATTCAGAAACTTAAAATGCTTAAACATCTACTGATATGCAGCTGAATATTTGACATCAGGAATGCATAATTGTCTTGATCATCTCTTGACATTGACATCAGTAACACGGAGTGGTTGTATGTGACAGGTGTTTTCTGTGAGGGTGTTCTCTCTTGGTGACAGGTGTTCTCTCTCAGTGACAGGTGTTCTCTCTCTGGCAGGTGTTCTCAGTCTGTGGCAGGTATTTTTTGTTTGTGAGATGTTCTTTCTTTGAGACAGATGTTCATTCTCTGTGACAGGTATTTTCTCCCTGTGACAGGTGTTCTCTCTCTGTGACAGGCGTTCTCTCACTAACAGATGTTTTCTCTCTCTGTCTGTAACTGGTTCTCTCTCTGTGACAGGCATTCTCTCACTAACAGATGCTTTCTCTCTCTCTCTGTAACTGGTGTTCTCTCTCTCTGTGACAGGCGTTCTCTCACTAACAGATGTTTTCTCTCTCTCTGTAACTGGTGTTCTCTCTCTCTGTGACAGGCGTTCTCTCACTTACAGATGTTTTCTCTCTCTCTCTCTGTAACTGGTGTTCTCTCTCTCTGTGATAGGCGTTTCTCTCACTAACAGATGTTTTTTCTCTCTCTCTGTAACTGGTGTTCTCTCTCTCTGTGACAGGCGTTCTCTCACTAACAGATGTTTTCTCTCTCTGTCTGTTACTGGTGTTCTCTCTCTCTGTGACAGGCGTTCTCTCACTAACAGATGTTTTCTCTCTCTCTCTGTAACTGGTGTTCTCTCTCTGTGACAGGCGTTCTCTCACTAACAGATGTTTTCTCTCTCTGTCTGTAACTGGTGTTCTCTCTCTGTGATGGACATTCGCTTGCTAACAGATGTTTTCTCTCTCTGTCTGTAACTGGTGTTCTCTCTCTGTGACAGGCGTTCTCTCACTAACAGATGTTTTCTCTCTCTCTCTGTAACTGGTGTTCTCTCTCTGTGACAGGCGTTCTCTCACTAACAGATGTTTTCTCTCTCTGTCTGTAACTGGTGTTCTCTCTCTCTGTGACAGGCGTTCTCTCACTAATAGATGTTTTCTCTCTCTGTCTGTAACTGGTGTTCTCTCTCTGTGACAGGCGTTCTCTCACTAACAGATGTTTTCTCTCTCTGTCTGTAACTGGTGTTCTCTCTCTGTGATGGACATTCTCTCGCTAACAGATGTTTTCTCTCTCTGTCTGTAACTGGTGTTCTCTCTCTGTGACAGGCGTTCTCTCACTAACAGATGTTTTCTCTCTCTCTCTGTAACTGGTGTTCTCTCTCTGTGACAGGCGTTCTCTCACTAAGATTTTTCTCTCTCTGTCTGTAACTGGTGTTCTCTCTCTGTGATGGACGTTCTCTCGCTAACAGATGTTTTCTCTCTCTGTCTGTAACTGGTGTTCTCTCTCTGTGACAGGCGTTCTCTCACTAACAGATGTTTTCTCTCTCTCTCTCTGTAACTGGTGCTCTCTCTCTCTGTGACGGACGTTCTCTCTCTAACAGATGTTTTCTCTCTCTCTCTGTAACTGGTGTTCTGTCTCTGTGATAGATACTCTCTGTCGGTGGCAGGTATTCTCTCTCTTTAGCAGGTATTCACACTGTATGACAGGTGTTCTCACTCTGCAAGATGTTCTGTATATGTAACAGGTGTTGTATTTCTGTGATAGGTATCCTCTTTCTGTACCAGGTGTTCTCTGTGACAGGTGTTCTCTCTTCTCTGATATGTGTTTTCTCTCTCTAAGAGGAGTTCTCTGAGACAGGTGTTCTCTCTTCAGTGATATGTGTTCTCTCTCTGTAAGAGGTGTTCTCTGTGACAGGTGTTCTCTCTTCAGTGATACGTGTTCTAAGAGGTGTTCTCTGTATCAGGTGTTCTCTCTTCAGTGATACATGTTCTCTCTAAGAGGTGTTCTCTGTGACAGGTGTTCTCTCTTCAGTGATATGTGTTCTCTCTCTGTAAGAGGTGTTCTCTTGCTGTGGTGGATGTTTTCCTATTGTGACAGGTGTCCTCTCTCTATGACAGGTATTTTCTTACTGTGACAGGTGTCCTCTCTCTGTGACAGGTGTTTTCTTACTGTGACAGGTGTCCTTTCTCTATGACAGGTGTTTTCTTACTGTGGCAGGCGTCTCTCTCACTTATGACAGGTGTTTTCGTTTTCTACTGTGACAGGTGCCTCTCTCTGTGACAGGTTTGTCTCTTACTGCTGACAGGTGCCCTCTCCTTGTGACAGGTATTTCTTGTCTCTCAGGCAGGTGTTTTCACTCTGACAGGTATTCATTCTCTGTGACAAATGTTCCCCCTCTGTTGAGCAGGTGTTTCCTGTCTCTCTCTGTGACAGGTATTCTCTCTTTTTGATGACTGTTCTTTTTTGTGACAGGTACTCTATCTTTCTTTGACAGAGTGGACTCTTGCTGACTGGTCCTTGCGTTGTGTCTCAGGTGTTCATCAACTTTGTGAAAAAGCAAGTGGAGATTGTGCATGATGAAAGGGAGGCCACTCAACCGCGCCGGCGTTCGTGGCGGTTGGGGCGGAGTCGGGCTCGCTCAGCCTTGGAGCAGTGGAGCAGTCACGGAACGCGGCAGCCGGTCAGATGACGACGAGCCGTTGTTGAGGTCTGGTGGATCCCCCGACAGCTTGGATCTGAGCGATGACGACGATGATGATGATGCCCTGCTGCAGATTGACCAAGCTGATGGGGTGAGAGGGACAGCAGGGGGAGGGGGGGGGGGGGGGGGAGGTGGTGGGCCTGGTTGTTCAGTTGAACATCTGTCCCCCTTAAGTCATGTTGCACTCCTTTCTAGAACAGGGACAAGAGATGAAACAGTGATTGAAGCAGCTTTGAGCAAAGAACATGATATAACGTTTGAGTGTGTGTGTGTGTGCGTGTGTGGTGTGTGTATGTGTGTGTGTGTGAGGACAGAAAGAAGTTTTAATGTGTTGGGGGGGGAAGATGATGATTTTAAGGAGAGAGCTTCATGCCTTTGCTCTTTTCACATTTCTTTCAGTCCAAATTTCACATTGTTTTCACATTTCTTTCAGTCTAAATTTCACATGTTTTCACATTTCTTTCAATCCAAATTTCACATGTTTTCACATTTCTTTCAGTCCAAATTTCACATGTTTTCAATCCAAATTTGACATGTTTTCAATCCAAATTTCACATGTCTTCAATCCAAATTTGACATGTTTTCAATCCAAATTTCACATGTGTGCAAGGACTTCATAAAAATAAGACCCTTTCAGTTTCTCTGTTTTCATTCTTACCTGTCAAAAAAAAGGCCTTATCCCCGGCATTGAAGGATGTTGATGTTGATGATTGTTACCTTTATTGTTACCTTGGCATGCGCTTCATATCAAGTAATTAACTCTCTAGATGTTGCTTGACTTGCAAAATAAGAAAGGATAACTCTGTTTGCAATAGAAAGACAGACGTTATCTCCCCCTGAATTATTTTTCCGGAACAGGTCTCCGGAATATTACATTTGAAAGCAAAATTATCCTAATTCAGTGATTCATTCTACAGGTAAAGGGACAAGAGTCTGTCCCCTCTGACAGGGGACAGATTTGAAGTGGTTGTATCCACTACATTGTGTAGCCAATATTTCAGCGTTGGTGACATGTTTGCAGGGTTCCCACAGATGTGACCAAACAAAATTCCAGACTTTTTCCAGGGCTTTTCATAATTTTTCCAATCCCCAGAATGTGTGTGTGCGTGCACCTCTGTATGTGATTACCACGCTAAACACATCAGAAAAGAACTGATTTAATGATAGCAGGACATTCAATACTTACCAAAAAATTGTGTGTGCATACGTGCATGAACAAGTCAGAGAGACACAGACAGAGACAGATATATAGACAGAGACAGTGTGCGAGAGAGAGAGAGAGAAACAGAGAGACAGTGTGTGTGTATGTATGTGAGAGAGAGAGACAGTGTGAGTGTGTACGGCGCGTGCATGTGTGTGTGTGTGTAGGTGTGAGAGACAGACAGTGTGTGTGTGTGTTGTGGGTAGTGTTTGTGGAGTGTGTGTGTGTGTGTGTGTGTGTGTGAGAGAGAGAGAGAGAGAGAGAGATAGTCGGTCAGGTCAGGTCAGGTAATTAGGACACTAGGCCTCGCGGCCTCTCAACTGTCCTTTCATTTTAATTTGGATGTTCAACATGGCTGAGTACTTACAAGCCAATGTGCTCTCTATTTAATTCCGTATTTAAATTTTGACATTTTTGGATAGAGAGAGAGAGAGAGGGAGCGTTAGAGACGGTGTGTGTGTGTGTGTGCGCATCTAAAAATAGGCCAGTGTATCGCCCTTGGGCCCTTTGATTTTCTCTACCTCCCACCCCCACCCCATTCAATGCATGATCGCATCCCATACTGAAGTAAAAAAAAAAAAATCACCTGTCACAATCCTTGGGCCGAAAATAATCAGTCACAGTCATTGTTGGAGTCCGAGTCGTTTTGTCTGAAAGCTGCATCATTTCTTGATGTTTCTTGCCTGCCGTGCGGCTTTTCAGAGCAGCTTCGCCCATGTTCCCGATGTCAAAGTCTTTCTTGCACAGCAGGCATCGTGCTTTTGTCTTGCATCCATCGGCAGCAGGAGCAATCCATTTGCGATAATTTGTATTTGTATATAGCTAGGCTAGGCTAAACACACATTTTCCCATGTTTTCTTTAATACTTCGACGCTATTTTCCCTCGCAGTGCTGTTGAATCGAAAGGAAGTCAAGCAATGGTACCAACTGCGCATGCGCAACGCTTTTTCACAGTAAAGGGGAGCTACTCTGCAGAAAAAAAAGTCTGCTAAACCTCCGGCCAGAGGAAATCTGAAAACCGCGATCATTGTGCGTGATTTAATTTCTGTTTTTATTCTTATTTCAATGTTTTTGTAAAGAAACTTAAAGCAAAAGTCGACATCATGAAAAAGTTTGCACAGCTTTTACAAAATTCCAGGACTTTTCCAGACCCATGGCCACAAATTACAAAATTCCAAGACTTTTCCAGCCCTGGAAATGATTTTTTCATTTTCCATACTTTTTCCAGACTTCCAGGACTCTGTACGAACCCTGTGTTTGTGTACCAAAAAACAACTGACGTCATTTTCACAAGTGTACTCTTGTGTGAAGTAAAGAAAATTGTTGAACTGTTGTTGGTGCATGTGGTTTGCTGTTAGATCTGGCATGGCATCGGCAAATAAACAGCTCATAGAGGAGACGAAAAAATACATTGTGTCGTTGATAGACCAGGGGCTTCAGGTGTTTGAGGTGGCAAATGTGTTGAACTTGAACAGGTCAACCGTCGGGGAAAGTTTACAAGTGCTGTTGTGACAGAAAAACAGTAGAATACAAACCTAGGAATGGTAGGTCCAGAGTGTTCATAAACAGGTGCGTGTCTGCACTCTGCCACTGTCAAAGATCACAAAAAGGGACAGATCTGCCACAGTCTCTGAAATTTCAGCTGAATTCTGTGCATCAACCTTCGTTGAAGTCGGCCAAAAGACAGTCAAGGAAATCTGCATGGACTTGGCTATTCAAAGCACCCCCCAGTGAAGAAACTAGTCATCAAGGAAGTGAACAGAAAGAAGTGACTGCAGTACTGTGATCAAACCCAGTGGGTGTGTAAAACTATGGAGGAAAGTCGAAGAGAAGTGGTCAGTGCTTTCTCTGTGCAGCATCCATCTTGGCCTGAAGACTACATTGAAATTGATGGTGTGGGGATGCATTTCGTATGACAGAGTTAGACCACTGGTGTTCGTGGAAGGCAATATGAACAGTCAGAAGTACACTGATGTGCTGGAAAACAGCTTTCTGCTGTTTGTTGCCAACCACTGCCCAAACAAAGGTTGTTACCTGCAAGAAGACAACGCCGCTGTTCACCGCTCGGCTTACACCGAGACCTGGAAGCGACAGCACAGAGTTCCTATGTTTTTCTGCCCCCTCAAAGTCCAGATCTAAATCCAATTGAGAACGTGTGGCAAGTCCTCAAGACTCACAACAGAAAAAAGATTCGCCGCATCAGTACTGTCACAGATCTGCGCTGTGCACTCACCACTTGCTGGAATCAGTTGACTGTTGCGTACCCCCACTCCCTCTACGACTATCTGCCGAGACACTGTCAGCATGTTTTGTGTCAGAAGGGCCAGATTACAAGTGCTAGCAAGTTAAGTCCAGCCTACAGGTAAGAATAATAAGTTTTCAGCAACAGGTGCCTGTAGGTAGTCAGCGCCGGAAGTGCCAGAGAGGGGACAGACTTTTGTCCCATGAACGTACCAGCAAGGGTTGGCAAAACGCATTGTTCTTAACAAAATTGATTGGAATGAAAAAAAAAGGAATTTGTTTACAGTCCCCAGTTTGAAGCTGTTTGTATTAGCATGAAAATCAGGATTAGTAAGTAAGGACTTTTTAAGTTCTGAATTGTTGCTCAAATCAAGGATTTTCTATAAGAATATAGGTTTCTGGATTCTGGATTCGACATTAGAAAAGTAGTTACAGACTCAGAATCAAAAACTGACTTGGAGAATATTTCAACAGGGTTGCCCTGTCTTCTTCAGCTCACTGTTGCTGTTGTGGCAGGAGGCCTGGTGGGACAACTGTTGTGTGGGGTGAACGGTTGTCAGGATCTGATTGTAGATGGGGGGGGGGGGGGGGGGGGGGGGGGGGGGGGGTTCAAAGCCTTGATCTCTGTTCAGGCTGGGGTGTCTGGTCTTAATTTCGATGGCTTCTTTAACTTTTCTTTTTGTGAGGAAGGGCTCTGTAGATAAGATCTTGGTTTCTTGGGGGCTGAAACTGTGGCCTGTGGCTTGTAGATGTTCATGTATGGCAGAAGTAGATCGGTTTTGGTGTTCCTGTGGACAGGTGGTGAGTGGTCTTGCTGTCTCGCCAATGTAGGTATGGGTATAGTCTTGACACCCTACCTGGTACACTACACCACACTGCTTGAGGGGGTCCGTTTTGTCTTTGACATGGGTCAGTTGCTGGCGTAGGGAGTTGGTGGGTTTGTGGAACATTTTGCATCCATATTGTTGGAAGGTCCTGGCTAGATGCTCTGAGACTCCTTTAATGTAGGGATCCCCACTTTCACACTGTCCGTATCTGTAGAAGAAGGGTAGCAAACTCGAGGGTTGTCCCACATCCATGCAGGGTATCCATTAGCGGAAAGGGCAGTCTTGATGTGTTCTTCTTTCAGCTTTTCCTACTTAGTGGAACACAGTACAGAGGCTCTGTGCATGAGGGTATTGACAACAGATCTCTTGTGCTGGAGGGGGTGGTTAGAGTGAAAGTTCAGATATTGGTCAGTGTGGGCGGGTTTCCTATAGATGGTGGTCTCCACCCTGTCGTCAGGGGTTCGGGTGATGAGTGTGTCCAGGAACGGGATCTTCCCTTCTGCTTCAGTTTCCGAAGTGAATTGGATACTGTCGTCGATGGAATTCAGGTGAGTGGTGAAGCTGTCAACCTCCGTTTCCTGTATGCGGGTCATGGTGTCATCCACAAAGCGGTACCACATGCTGGGAGGGTTGGCAGCGGTCTCAAGGGCTACTTTTTCAAAATGTTCCATGTACAGATTGGCTACCACTGGAGATACTGGCAAACCCATGGCAGCTCCTTGTTTCTGCTGGTAGAACTTGTGGTTGAACGAAAAGTAGGTGCTAGTGAGGCACAGTTCCAACAGTTCTAGCACCTGTTCTGTAGTGAGTTCACACCGGTGACGAAGGTGGTAGTCATCCTCAATCTTCCCCCGAATGACTTGGAGAGCCTTGGGTACAGGGATGCTAGTGAGAAGTGCACAAACATCATAGGAGACAAGTTTCTCCCCTGGAGCCACAGAAGATGGAAAAACCAGCAACTGGCTCCAGGGGAGAAACTTGTCTCCTATGATGTTTGTGCACTTTTCACTAGCATCCCTGTACCCAAGGCTCTCCAAGTCATTCGGGAAAAGATTGAGGATGACTACCACCTTCGTCACCGGTGTGAACTCACTACAGAACAGGTGCTAGAACTGTTGGAACTGTGCCTCACTAGCACCTACTTTTCGTTCAACCACGAGTTCTACCAGCAGAAACAAGGAGCTGCCATGGGTTCGCCAGTATCTCCAGTGGTAGCCAATCTGTACATGGAACATTTTGAAAAAGTAGCCCTTGAGACCGCTGCCAACCCTCCCAGCATGTGGTACCACTATGTGGATGACACCATGACCCGCATACAGGAGACGGAGGTTGACAGCTTCACCACTCACCTGAATTCCATCGACGACAGTATCCAATCACTTCGGAAACTGAAGCAGAAGGGAAGATCCCGTTCCTGGACACACTCATCACCCGAACCCATGACGACAGGGTGGAGACCACCGTCTATAGGAAATGCACCCACATCGACCAATATCTGAACTTTCACTCTAACCACCCCCTCCAGCACAAGAGATCTGTTGTCAATACCCTCATGTACAGAGCCTCTGTACCATGTTCCACTAAGGAGGAGGAGCTGAAAGAAGAAGAACACATCAAGACTGCCCTTTCCGCTAATGGATACCCTGCATGGATGTGGGACAACCCTCGAGTTCGCTACCCTTCTTCTACAGATACGGACAGTGTGAAAGTGGGGATCCCTTACATTAAAGGAGTCTCAGAGCGTCTAGCCAGGACCTTCCAACAATATGGATGCAAAGTGTTCCACAAACCCACCAACTCCTTACGCCAGCAACTGACCCATGTCAAAGACAAAACTGACCCCCTCAAGCAGTGTGGTGTAGTGTACCAGGTAGGGTGTCAAGACTGTGCCAATACCTACACTGGCGAGACAGCAAGACCACTCACCACCCATCTACAGGAACACCAAAACCGGTCTACTTCTGCCATACATGAACATCTACAAGCCACAGGCCACAGTTTCAGCCCCCCAAGAAACCAAGATCTTATCTACAGAGCACTTCCTCACAAAAAGAAAAGTTAAAGAAGACATCGAAATTAAGACCAGATGCCCCAGCCTGAACAGAGATCAAGGCTTTGAACTTCCCCCATCTACAATCAGATCCTGACAACCGTTCACCCCACACAACAGTCGTCCCACCAGGCCTCGCTGCCACAACAGCAACAGTGAGCTGAAGAAGACAGGGCAACCCTGTCGAAATATTCTCCAAGTAAGTTTTTGATTCTGAGTCTGTAACTACTTTTCTAATAAGGATTTTCTAGGTCTTGAAATGGTCCTTACATGTGAACCATGGTGGAACGGAGGAAGTAGTGAGTGCATGTTTGTCCAAGTACATGGAGCAGGTTTGTGTGTGGAAGGGTTGGGAGGGGTACAGGGTAAGGAGTGGTAAACAAAAGAAAGGTTCACCGCTCATTTCTTTCTGTGTTGCAGACCCGCCTTACTCTGATGCCTTTGTGAAGAGCAGCTCACTTCTGACCTTTGCTCTAGCCTTGAACCTGCATGTCCTGACCCTGTGACCTTGGCAACAGGAGACCAAGTAGGGAAGCTGCAGAACACACCGAGTTTCAGCTGATTGTTTTCTCTCTTCAGTGTGAGGGAGATGCCTCCTAAGTGTCTGTACATTTTAAATCATTTCTTGTTATTTTACTCCATGCAGCATATGCTGGTCGATGGTTCTGAGATACAACACTGATGCGGGCACCCTTGTGCTGGTGTGGGAGGACAGAAAACAGAAATGTTCTGCGATCAGAACATCAGGGCCATTGGTTCTTTTTCTTGCCTTCAGCTTCTTTCTTTGCTCCGATTCATCACCCAATACAGAAAGCTTGCTGTGCCAATAGCTGTTCCCAAGTTGGAAATATGTACGTGGATGACACAAACATGTTGATTTTGTGTGTGTGTGTGTGTAAAGCAAACTTGGATCAAACATTTTGCTTGTGTGCCAGAGGATACAAAACTCTTTTTATTGTTTTTTGGTTTCAAATGAGTTTTTATTGCGTGAACATTGCAGCAAAAACTGCTGCAATAATGAAGCATTACGCAGAGCTCACTGTCAAAGAGCAGTTGAAATATGTGTTTTGGAAAATTGTAAACAGGCTGTTTCATCTATGATGTTGCTTAGGTTTCTGTGCAGAAATATTAGCAGATTTCATTATTTTTGTTTTCTTGTGGATGGAAATTAGAACTCAGTTTGGCTTATATATGGTCAGGTAGAGAATGTATGATTGATTTTGTCTTCAACAGATTTTAATGCATGAATTATGTGCCAGGCGTTACTGGCCTTGCGTGTGTGTGTGTGTGTGTGTGTGTGTGAGATGTTATTGAAACAGTTTGAATTTTTTGCCATGGAGGAGTACATATATGAGCAGTACACCTGTAATGACATCTCAGATCTTATGACTCATGATGCTGTTCAGTTTTGCAAGGATGGATTTTTTTGTCAGCCTGATAAACGTAGATCATACTTTGGCAAGGTTTTAGGCTTCCTTTGCCATTTCCAGCCCACACTCATAAAACCTGTGCTAGGTGTTATGGAAGCAGAATTACCTACTTTAGCAAAAGAACTGCTTCAGTGTTTGCTTCGTCCACAAAATGTTAAAGCTTTGTTGGTGAAACCTTGCACAATAGGTTTACCCAAATTCATTGTTGTAAATATACAGGCTATTTGCTAACTTTCTGGGCCGTCGTATGAGTTTTTTAATTTAATTTTTTTTTTTTTTTGCGCCTTCACAGAAAAAAAATGAAACTTACTACATACCACCGTTTCATGCATGCATAATTTTCAGGTGTAGTATGGTGAAGGTTAACAAGGTATGTTGTCACTAGAAAAGCCTTTTGGGAGTAGAGGGGGATGAGGGACCAGATTTCACTGTTATCTTGGTGGGAGGCCATCACCCATCGCAGGCAGGTGTGGTTGAAGACAATAAGACACGGCAAGGTAGATCTGTTGCACTGACCATGCATGCTGACTGGTTGGTAGTTATTTTTGTCATTTTGCATACACATGGGCCTTAACCAGATTATGGGTGTCACAAAGTCGTGGTAAAGTGTAGGAGAAAAGCAAAATTAGTACAAGGAAATTTGTGTTTTCATCGGACCTGTCTGAAAAACATGGTGTGTGCCTCAGTGTTCTGTTCTGGGTTTTTTTTGTTTGTTTGTTTGTTTTTTACGTTATTCTTCCCAAATCGAATTAACACTCAATTTGTGCCTTTATCTAATTTTTTTTTTTTCCTCATCATGTATAGTCGAGAGGGATGTCCTTCACCAAAGTTGTCAGGAAAGCTCACTGGCATGACGGGGAAAAAACTGAACTGGTTCAAACCGATTCATCTTTCATTGTCTTCTGGTTTTAGCTTGACAAAGAAAGCCCAAATTGGTTTCCCTTGTCTTGAGGTTTAAAGCAAACAATTCACAAAAAGATCATGGTCACTTCTCAACTTGTTGCCTTGGCTTAAGGCTGTGTCAGACCAATTGACATAGGCTAGAACACCAAGGCTACATCAAAATGTTGTTGTGCTCTGCATAGATATGCGGGGATTGTCTACAGTCGTGACAAGCTCCTAGCATAACATTATCAGTCTCCAAAATCCCTGGAAGTCGTAGTGTGGCTGCCCATGTGGCAGGGTAATCAAAAACGGTCACACACGTAATGTTCTCATCCGTGCTTTGGCTGTTCGGATGATCCCTGGAGTCTTTTAACCAGGGTACAACAACTACTTCTCAATTTGGGTTCTGGTTGTTTGGTGGAAAAATGCAAGGGCCAAGATGCAGCCTGCAGTCCTGTTCTCCATCCTGCACGTCTGCTTTGACATGATCTGATGTGTGGTTTCTGGTGTGTTGGCTTTATGCTCTATAAACAGCTATCTTAAGAAGACCACAAGTGTACGAATTTCTCAAATCTTCGTGGAGAACAAATGGTCATTTGTCGGGTGTGTGTAGCTGTGTGCTGTATGTGTGTCTGTTCTGTTCTATCGACATTGACTTGAATCTTCACTTTCATAGGTTACAGTGTGTTCCATTTATTCAGTCTGTTCTGACCATGTTGACTTACAGTCCTAGTAACATGACTCCCAGCTTTCTCATGGGGTGATGAAGAAAATGATTTTTACAGTCTAACAGATCTCACCAGCTGGTTGCTTTCTCTAAGAGAGCAAATAGCAAATTCAAGGTAACGAGTGCCATAGGAAAGAAACTGGGAACTGTGTAGTTTGGAAGAGAAATAAACAGCAGGATTCCATGCAGGGAAAGAAACCAACATGCTGAAACAACCAGTGGCATTCATCACTGGAGTAGAACATTTGGTTGAACAGTTTGGCAAAAGCAATTCCAGTAGTAGTTTGTTTTTAGGATTTCTTCTTTCCTTGGAGAGTGGGCAGATTTTGAAGCCCTGATTTCAGTTTGACTTTTTTTTTCCAGCATGAGTGTTGGAGTTATTGTATACCTTTTAAGATATCTGCCCTGTGTGTGTGTGTGTGTGTGTGTGTGTGTTTTACTGTGTTGCTACTGTATATGATAATCATGTCTCTGAACATTTAGTGTTCTATTTTGCAACTCAGTTCTCATTCGATGTCAAAATGATCATGTACAGATTGGCTTCACTTCACAGCTTGCCCATTGAAAAGGTTCTTTCAGCTGCACTTAAGTTGACAGACACATTTTTCGCCTTCTCATGGGCAAAATCAGAGATTTTAAGAAATAATAATTCTGTCACAGACATATAAGAGCTGTCTTTCTATTTGGATGTCTTTTAATTTTCTTTCTATTTTGACTTATTCAGAGGTTTAACCGTATGTTCTACCATTATTGTGTAACTAGGAGTTTCCAACAATACATATCATGACATTATCAACAAGTAACTTTAACCCTTTCACCGCCAGACATTCTATTTTGCATAAATCCCCATCGCCAGCCATTTTTTAAAAAAAAAGCTCTTATTTTATACTAGCATATGTGAAACGCGGATATCTCTGGAACTAAATAACCAATTCTCATGCTATTTTTTGTAAAATGGAGAAGATACACTGTACTTTTATTATATCATAACATATTAGTAACGGTTAGTAAACAACAATTTCAAATTTTTAGTACTTTCAAGTGCAAAAAAAATGCAAAATAAAAAAAAGAATGTTATGTTCCTTCTAAACGTAAAAAATGAAGAAAGAATGCAAACAAACTCTCAACAAGGGAGATAAAATACTCCACTCACAATTGAAGACCAGAAAGTATATTTCCAACAGAAAAGTGGAAGAAACAGCCACAAATACAACTACTCCAATAGCAGGGAACACACACACACACACATGCTTATGCCTAACTGGTACACATGTAAGAAAGAAAAAGGGAACAGACACACACACACAAACACACACACACGTCCCTCTCACTCTCAACAGTAATATTTTTTATGAACACAGTCATTCATGTGCCTGTTGGTCTCTGAACCTTTGAGAGCCCTTCAGCTATTCATAAAACGCACCCCACCTCTCACGTGTCAGCCGGCCACGCCCCCTTCAACCTTGACCAGCAAGTGTCGGCCCACAGCGTGTGTGAAGTTCACTGCCTAAAGTCTTAGCTCGCCTCCTCACATAACCATCAATCAGTCAGTGAACAGTCAGTCAGTGCTGGCTGGCTCAACGCAAAAACACTGGGGCTCAGCGGTATTAAGTGGGCATCTAGTCTTATCCCTCGTCAGCACGCCTCCTCTCCCAACTATTTGGCCATGGTCCAATGCTTCACGTTGCAATAATTCGGTCAAGCCCTCACTATCGTTGTTTCCTTGTAACTATCTGGGTCTTCTTCATCTGTATTAGGAACAACTGACCGTCTATTCAATATTCCCAGCACTTGATGTGCGGTAAATGTACGGCAAGGTCAAGTACGTAAAGTGCTTGGTGGTGACGTCATAGTGAATGGAAAAAACAATCCGAATAAAGTCAATAAAACACTGAACTGAATAGTGTTCTGACAAAGCAAATGGCTGTGAGCACTGGCCAGACCATCCCCCAACTATGACGTTTATTGCTGGCTTTTTATCTCATGAACTGCGATCGTGAGAGTATCGGGAGTTAGGTCACCCTACTTTGTCGCCAAAAGGCGCCTATGGCGGTGAAAGGGTTAACCCTTTTGAGGTCAGCTATTCTGCAAGCCAACCTTTCCCAATGCAAGCCCATTTTAGTCATTGTCTGTAACTGCTTATCACCTCATTTCTGAAGCTGTTCAGCCACCCCTTTTTGTAAAAGAAAGCAATATGGTTATAGTTTGAAACGCCTGTAGTGTGATTTGTGTCGTTCCCACAGTAGTGAACTGCAAGTTTTACTGCAGCACCACAAGGTGCAAAAATACTATCATAGCTGAGCCTTGCAGTACCTAGCTTACAGGGAACTGAAAGGGTTTATCTGTGGATTCATTCTACATGTACAATGCAACATGCGTTAATGTAGCTGTTGCCAAAATGTAGATTGTTGAAGAATTCCAAGGTTAAAAAAAACTTCAAAACTCACAAATTGTTTTTAAAAAAATATGCCTGCATTTATTAAGCACATGGAATGGAAAACAAGGATGACCAAATATGTCTCAAGAACCTGAAACTTTTATCTTAAATGACAAACCTTTTTTTTCTGTTTTCTGTCAACAAGGTGGTAGCATAAGGCTTACGAGTGACCTGTAAAAAGTGTCCTTGTTTGCATCATAGGTTCGATCAGTGGTACATGTTGTTGAGGTAGCAGTTCTTGTAGATCTCAGATGGTCAACATTGTCATTGTCAATGCATGTTTAACCATTTCACCACAGCTGCAGAAGCCTTGCACTGTCAGTCAGTCACTAACAGCTCGCCCACGATTTCAGCAAAGCCTAGATTCTGCGGTCAAGGAGTTAGTTAATGTACGCCTCAGGTTCTTGATCACATGATGTAGAATATCAAGTATCTGTTGTGAGATTACACTTTCCATTTCTGTGTTTCTCTTTGTAAATTGTTTTAGTTCCTCAAGTTTGTGAAAGGAAGTGAAATTGGTTCAGATTTAAAGCTACTGAAAAATGCTCCTGATTTCGGTGTTTTTTCGTTAGTTTCAAAGTGGTTTGTCCAAGTACAGGCCCCACAATACATATATCCCTGTTTGCTATATTGTTGAAACATATCTCATCAGAGCATCAAAATCCTTTTGAGAAAACTGGTGTGTTTTAGAAAGTTTGAAAAGCTGTCGCAATGAAAACTTCTCTTCTCATTGGCATTAGAGTTGATTGGTCTTGCATGCACCGTCAGTGGTGACATGAATCCTGTTGTACTTGTATTACCTGTCGGGGTGATCTCACTTTGGGTGTTCCAAGCAGGTGAGTTTCTTGTACTGGAACCAAAGCTGAACTGGATAAAAAAGAAATGTTTTTTAAAAGAAAGAAAAAAAGAGAAACTGGTTTTCACATTCTGAGTGAATACACTTCAGAGTACTTTTCTTTAGTATTATTTGTGTTTGATAGTGAGGAATATTGACTTAATTTTTATAGTCATGTAGTTTCAAAGCTTACAGGTGCATATTTCTGTCGGAACAATCTTGGTTTGTACCTACACAGCACCTGTGTCGGAAAGAAGGTATTATTTTTGACTGTTCACTGAACCTAACCAAACTTTGTTGAGGACAATTTGTTGGAAAAATTAGGAGGGAGGATGGGGATGGGGCGGGAATGAGTGCCATAGGAAATACTACGGTGTTGAGAAGCAGATGAGAGATTTCCTTATTCATCTTGCCATCCATTGTCAGTGCTCATCATCGCCAAAGACAGATCTCTGCCATATTGCCCATCCTTTCTGTGCTCAAATGGAATCGCTTTCCTTTCTCTTCTCCCCCCCCCCCCTCCCCCCCTGTTATATGGACCCTGTGGGCTGTTATAACCTATGTATATATTTGAAGATGTCTCGCCTGCAAGGAAAAAGACCTGTGTTGTTGGAAGACTGTGTGGTTGTAGTAGGAATGTGTAGTGCACAATTCTTGGTTGATTTAGTGCTTGATTTTCTTTGCTTTAAGCTTGCCTGATAAAAGGTCCACCCCAACCCCCACCTCTCCTTCCCAAATAGGGGAAGGGGATATAACACACACACTGCTGCATATTTTGAATCCAAAGAAATATATTTGTTGCTTGCTGGAGTTGGGTTTCTGTTTGCTGTTTTTGTGGGATATATACATTTTTTTTTGTTTAGGCTAGGAATGATGTAGTCAGTACACATTGTTGTAAATACAGGACTGATGTTGATATAGGACTTAATTCAGGTTTTGTTGAAAATTTTTGCTTGGTCAGCGTTGTGTGTGTGTGTATAAACATTGACAAAGGTGGATCGAGTTATAGTATACAATGTACATAATTTTTAACCTGTAATTCAGTCCTTATTGAAGTCAGGAATTTCATTTCAAGCGAGATAGATTGAATAATTTTGCATTACATACAGCGTGAATACATACTATCACTCAGTTCTCTCTGGTGTCAGCATTCATTCATTAATCCATGATTGTTTTGAAGTCCAGCCAGAGTGAGGGATTTTATACAATGTAGATAGTTCCTTGGATACTTCAAAACAGACACTGCTGTGATCATTGTACATTTGCAAGATAGATGATCTCACTGCGTGTGTGCGAGTGCTTGCATGCGTGCGCATACATGCATGTGAGAAATAATTGCTTTACATGGTTTAAGAGCCAGTGCTTGGTGTCATAATATTTAGCATGCCATCTATATGATTATAAAGAAGAAATATATTTGTTGTTGTCTATGAATGCTTACAAAAGAGATGTTTTTGCTAAACAGATGTTATTCATTGCCACAAGATTGGGAGCATGTAATGTTAATGTGCACTTCAAGAGTGTGGGACATTGGCGTAAATACAGATGAAGCAACTCGGTGTATAAAATGAAGGAAGAGAACAATGATTCGTATGCACAGGACACGGGTTAGCAGGTCAGACAAGACTTTAGAGTGATTTACTTGGTTTCAAGCCTTGTCACCTGCAGTCATTATACTTTTTTTTCTTTGTGCGTGATAACGATGATGTATGAGGACGTGAAGATGATGCTGTGGAGCTCTGTTACGTATGAGACCCCATGACAGGCCTGCACTCTTTTGCTCCCTTTCACAATTCATCCTGGCGATGCATCCTGGCGACAACCAGGCCACAGAGATGCAGACACCTGCAGTGTTGATCAGAAAATTTGAAGGACACTCTGAAACACTCCATTGAGAGGATGAAACTTGGCTGCGCGGTTCAAATTTGGATCCCGAGCATTCTCAGAACTCCAGGAGAGACACTAAAAATATCCGATAGATATTTGCATGGGAAAAGTTTCGCACTGACATAGAACAGAAGTCATGTACAACTCTACCGACAGTTTCTGCCACAGTAACATGGACATTGGGCTGCTGTTGTGCCCAAAATGAGCCACTTTTGTGCTGGCTGTTTCTTCCTTTAGTCACACAAAACGCAAATGACCGAGCAAATAATTGCCAAGGCATGCTTGGAAACATGAATATGTACCAAATGTCTCAACATTTTTTAAGGCCATGATATCAGTTTTGTTTGTTGACGGCACAAATGAATGAACAGAGTGGATAATCATTTTCAAGTCAGTTTCTACCCACCACCTTTCATTGTTGTTTTAGTCTAGGAAAACTGTGTTGTGATAGGTAGTACAGCCATTTTGTCTGCATTCTGAGCAGAATGTTCTGCAGTGGTTATTCCTGAAATTGGTGTTTTTCAAAGATGAAGTGTCATGATCATGATGAAGTGTCATAAGCACAAAATGAAAGTGTCATTTGTTCCTTTTTTTCCCTTCTGTTTTTCTTAATAACTAACCCAGATCCAGGGACAGGTCTTCTATTGTCGTAAGTTTTCTGACATTTATGTCCGATACGTGCGTGGCACATGGGACCTCAGCTTATGATTATTGAAAACTGGCATCCAGTTTATGAATCGGAGTGGGGAAGGTTAGGGTGGGGCTGGGGAGGGGGTGATGGGAATATGAATCAATGTTGGGGGGGGTGGGGGGAGGGGAGTGGGTGATGGGGAATTTTAGTATTTATTTGGGATCTGCAATTTGCTGTGACCAACATTCAGTCGACTCACGTAGTATAGGATGTCAGTCTGTATAATGGCACGTGAGTGAGGCCACTGCCTGCCAATATATGTACATATTGACCCCCCCCCCTCCCCCCCCCGTTGCATATTGAAAGTTTGTCAGTGTCTTGCTGGAAATTTTTTTTTTTTTTTTTTTTTTTTTGTCTTCAGGAGTCATGCTTGGAACCTGCTTGTCGGTGTTTGTTGTGGTGCTGTGGCTCCTTTAAAATACCACATCATAAGATATCCCAAAAGGTGTCTTTGTGATTCAAATAACTTATAAGCCAACAAACAAAAATCTTCAGATGCTGTTCTAAGAGACGAGGTGAAATTTGTCCTTAAACTCGCTTTTCCTGCAGTACATTCTTTGGAGCATGTTATGACGTGTTTATAAAAGTTAACACATATTTCTTGAAACCTTTCCCAAGTCTTAATTCTTGAAACCTTTCCCAAGACTTCCTTTTGTCAAAAATGTAACCCTGTTGTTCTTACAGTTTTGAAACAGTTTTTACCTAAACGTTTTAGTTCTTTCCACCAAACTAAACAAAAGCTTTTAACATTCTGAATTCTTTAGTTCATGCAACCTACCTCCAAAAGCTGTTAGGGCCCACTGAGCGTTATCATCAGGCTGTGTCTAAACAAAACTCGGGTGAAGTAGTCCATTTATCAAGCTGATTTGTCAGGTCTTGAATATCCTTTAAACTGCTTGGAAAGGGAGGTAATTTTCACTGACATCCTATTCTCATATCCATGTCAACTCCCCCCGGAGTAATTTGAACACTTCTTTTGTGTTCTTTCCATGCTTACATTCAAAAACAAGAATTAAAATAATGTTCAAGTTTGTTATAGCACCGAAAATGAATCATATATATATATATATATTTTTTTTTTATATGTGTTTAGACTCGGTAGTTTTGCAGTTAAGTATATAAAATCATCCTTTCCAGAAAATAGCTTTTGAAATATTAGAGTCTAAAAGAGAGTTGCCAGTTCCTCTGTGGTGAAACTCTTCAGGGCGAAGTGCTGTGGACAGTTCTGTCTCCCTGTGACGGGGGAAAACTGAAGCATGAGAACAAGCAGTACTGATGGTCAACCAAACTTCCGTGCATTTTTTCTCTTCAATCATTAGCACAGTCCTCAGCTGCACATTGTCAATTCATAGCTGCTGCCACCAGCTTGAACAGAAGTCACATCATACTGCTTGGCCTACTTCTCTTGGCATTGGCCTAGAACTCCCCCCCCCTCCACCCCCCCTTTTTTTTCTGGGGAAAATAGTTTAACACACACAAAAGTTTTCAGCAGTTTGTGCTAGCTGGTAACATCACTGATAAGACCAAAGTTGTGAACAAGATGTGTTGTTCACAAAGGATCAGTCAATCATTTGAAGCTGGTATGTGTTTTATCTGTGTCTTTTGTATGGCTTGAAGTTGACCTTTTGCACCTGAATGGCTTTGTGCAAGTCTTACTACAGACCCATTTAGCATTGTGCCAATTTGGAAACAAGATGCACATCTGTGCGCATATGTGCATTACTTTTTTTTCTTCTTTCAACTTCTTGAATATCACAATAGTTAGTAATATGCACATTGTCTCTTCATTGAAAAGTTTTGCATCTTTAAAACTTCCTTTTAATATCTTAAGAAAAAAAAAATCCTCACTTTCCAAGTTTCCTCTTGAAAGAAAAAATCCTGATGAGCTTGTATGGATATGATATGGTTATTGTTTTTCTTTGTGTCAAAACTTGAATTTTTTGTGTGCTCCTCCTATGTACAGTTTGGGACACCACCTCCCTCCTACCCTATTTGAAGAGGACTTGCCCAAAACAGAACATACTTTAAATATGCATGACACGCGCAGAAGATAAGGGGTATGTATTATGAATATACCAGTCTCCTAATGGGTTCTCTTGTCCCCAGCCCATTCTGAGCCTAAAAGGTCCTTTCTTCAAGCCATTTTTCCAGGAACATACAGGTTGGTGTTATTCCCTCAATGTATCATCCATACATGTACAGCGAGATGATGGTATGGGTGATAGAATACAACAGGGCAGAGGAGTTTCGCTCTCTAAGTGGTGATGGTGCTACTAGCTAAAAAAAAAGCATTTATTTAAAAAAAAGTCTAATGTAGTATCCATTCATTGTGCTGCAGTTTCATTGCTTTTTTTGTTGTTGTTACTTGCTGTGGTGTGGTTTGCTCATGTTTTAATAATGGAGTGCCAAACATAATGAAAGCATGGGAACACAGAGAAGAATGTTCACATTCTTTAGATGTCAGGTTTTATCATAAGCTCCGCCTTAGGGGGGTTATTTCTCTGTGTGGGCAAGATAACGCTAAAACTACTGTAAGGGAGGTAAGGAAGCTTGGTGGAGAGAGGGAATGTGGCCACACCCATTAAATCTATGTACAAATCCAGATCAAAAAGCTGATCCAGAATCTGTTCAGCAAAATTATACGAAAGTTGTAAACGGTCTACATCCCTTAGCCACCGCGGATTTACATTACATGTTTGCACATTTATCTGATCAGTTTTGTGAAAACGTCCATGTACAGGGTGGCCAGTTCCAATAGCTTTGAGGGCTGGACCAGGTCTTTCAACAGTTGCCCAGTCATATCCTTCACTTGCTGGCCCCATGGCGCGCAGAATTGTTGGTTTTGGTCTCCATTTTGTCAACACGACATGTGGATTAACTTGCTTTTTCATGGATTGTGAGCTGATCTCACAGCAGAAGTGTCCAATAGAAATGCAGCTTTTGGCCCCAATGTCTAGAGTTCAGAAGGGCAGTCATTCTCCGGCAGTCAGTGACGGAGGGCTGCGCTAGTTCCAAAGTACTTCCAGCACACACACAGGACATGGTTTCCGAGTGCAGTCAACATTTGACTTTCTCTGTATGGAAACTTGCACCTATTCTGTCGGTGTTATCCTCACTAAGCCCTCTTTTGCAAACCCATGTAAATCCTCCAGGATTCTTCCCAGTCCATTTTACGTCTTTACAGTGTATTGTGCCCTGAAAGGGGGGGAAAAAAAAAAAACCCAAATGGAACATTAGTGTGAGTAGGCATGGGATTGGTGTTGTCCATTAAATAATCCTGAAGTGGTGAAGAATGAAAAGGAAGTAAACCTGAAATTAACCTGAAATCATACTTTTGATTGGCACTCCATGCATGTAAATTGTTTCAGTTGTGAAGCTACACTGTGTATCTGGTAAAGTGTGATTAGCCATACTGCTTGGGGCGATTTTTTTTTTCTTCACATCTTGTTCATCCACTTGATTTACTATCAAATCTGCAGCTTACTTTTTGCAACAAAGGCGAATTATACTTTAACATTTATTTTACTAGGCCTGTGATGGTGATCATGGGAATTGTTTCCCTTTATAGTTGCAGTACTTGTTTTAAAAAAAATTAAAAAAAAAGAAAAAAAAATCCACATTTTCAATGCAATGGATTAAATGAAAGAAAAAAGTAATCCATGTGTGTTTTTTTGTAAGTAAATCGTCCAGTGTTTCAGTTCAGTGGATATAACGGGTCTGACAAGAAAAGTATTTAGACTCAGAATCAAAAACTTATTTTGAGTTGAGAATATTTCGACAGGGTCGCCCCGTCTTCTTCAGCTCCACTGTTGCTGTTCTGGCAGCGAGGCCTGGTGGGGCGACTGTTGTGTGGGTGAATAGTTGTCAGGATCTGATTGTAGATAGGGGGAAGTTCAAAACCTTGATCTCTGTTCAGGCTGGGGCGTCTAGTCTTGATTTTGATGGCTTCTTTAACTTTTCTTTTTGTGAGGAAGGGCTCTGTATATAAAATCTTGGTTTCTTGGGGGCTGAAACTGTGGCCTGTGGCTTGTAAGTGTTCGTGTTTGGCAGAAGTAGATCAGTTTTGGTGTTCCTGTAGACAGGTGGTGAGTGGTCTTGCTGTCTCGCCAATGTAGGTATTGGCACAGTCTCGACACCCTGCCTGGTACACTACACCACACTGCTTGAGGGGGTCCGTTTTGTCTTTGACATGGGTCAGTTGCTGGCGTAGTAGGGAATTGGTGGGTTTGTGGAACACTTTGCATCCATGTTGTTGGAAGGTCCTGGCCAGACGCTCGGAAACTCCTTTAATGTAGGGATCCCCACTTTCACACTGTCCATATCTGTAGAAGAAGGGTTGGGAACTCGAGGGTTGTCCCACATCCATGCAGGGTATCCATTAGGACAGGGCAGTCTTGATGTGTTCTTCTTCTTTCAGCTTTTCCTACTTAGTGGAACACAGTACAGAGGCTCTGTGTATGAGGGTGTTAACAACAGATCTCTTGTGTTGGAGGGGGTGGTTGGAGTGAAAGTTCAGATATTGGTCAGTGTGGGTGGGTTTCCTATAGACACTGGTCTCCACCCCGTCGTCAGGGGTTCGGGAGATGAGTGTGTCCAGGAACGGGATCTTGCCTTCTGACTCAGTTTCGGAGGTGAATTGAATACTGTCATCGATGGAATTCAGGCGAGTGGTGAAGCTGTCAACCTCCATCTCCTGTATGCGGATCATGGTGTCATCCACATAGCGGTACCACATGCTGGGAGGGTTGGCAGCGGTCTCAAGGGCTACTTTTTCAAAATGTTCCATGTACAGATTGGCTACCACTGGAGATACGGAGATACTGGCGAACCCATGGCAGCTCCTTGTTTCTGCTGGTAAACTCGTGGTTGAACGAGAAGTAGGTGCTAGTGAGGCATAGTTCCACAGTTCTAGTGCCTGTTCTGTAGCGAGTTCACACCGGTGACAAAGGTGGTAGTCATCCTCAATCTTCTCCCGAATGACTTGGAGAGCCTTGGGTACAGGGATGCTAGTGAAGAGTGCACATACATCATAGGAGACCAGTTTCTCCCCTGGAGCCAGTTGCTGGTTTTCCATCTTCTGTACAAAGTCTGTACTGTTGACTATGTGGTGCTCTCTCCCCGACTGAAGGTCCCAATACTTGTGTGTCAGGAATTTGGAGGCATTGTACACGACACTGCCACAGCTGGACACAATGGGGCGGAGGGGGGCGTCCTTCTTGTGTACCTTAGGTAATCCATACAGCTTAGGCGTGGATTCTGAAGTGGGGTAAAGTCGTTGGTAAAGACTAGGAGAGATGGAATCTTCTTCCTTCCATTTCTTTGGTAGATTGATAAGTTGGTTTTTCACTTTCTTCGTGGGCTCAGTCTTGAGTTTTCCATAGGTGTCTGTATCACTGAGAAGGGTCTGTACTTTCTTGTTGTATTCCTCTTTCGGTAACAATACTGTGGTCCTACCTTTGTCAGCTGGTAGGACCACCTTTGTCAGCTGGAAGCACCAGTTGACAAAGGTAGGACCACAGCATTGTTACCGAAAGAGGAATACAACAAGAAAGTACAGACCCTTCTCAGTGATACAGACACCTATGAAAAACTCAAGACTGAGCCCACGAAGAAAGTGAAAAACCAACTTATCAATCTACCAAAGAAATGGAAGGAAGAAGATTCCATCTCTCCTAGTCTTTACCAACGACTTTACCCCACTTAGAATCCACGCCTAAGCTGTATGGATTACCTAAGGTACACAAGAAGGACGCCCCCCTCCGCCCCATTGTGTCCAGCTGTGGCAGTGTCGTGTACAATGCCTCCAAATTCCTGACACACAAGTATTGGGACCTTCAGTCGGGCAGACCGAGCACCACATAGTCAACAGTACAGACTTTGTACAGAAGATGGAAAACCAGCAACTGGCTCCAGGGGAGAAACTTGTCTCCTATGATGTATGTGCACTCTTCACTAGCATCCCTGTACCCAAGGCTCTCCAAGTCATTCGGGAGAAGATTGAGGATGACTACCACCTTCATCACCAGTGTGAACTCACTACAGAACAGGTGCTAGAACTGTTGGACTATGCCTCATTAGCACCTACTTCTCGTTCAACCACGAGTTCTACCAGCAGAAACAAGGAGCTGCCATGGGTTCGCCAGTATCTCCAGTGGTAGCCAATCTGTACATGGAACATTTTGAAAAAGTAGCCCTTGAGACCGCTGCCAACCCTCCCAGCATGTGGTACCGCTATGTGGATGACACCATGACCCGCATACAGGAGACGGAGGTTGACAGCTTCACCACTCACCTGAATTCCATTGATGACAGTATCCAATTCACCTCCGAAACTGAATCAGAAGGCAAGATCCCGTTCCTGGACACACTCATCTCCTGAACCCCTGATGACAGGGTGGAGACCAGTGTCTATAGGAAACTCACCCACACTGACCAATATCTGAACTTTCACTCCAACCACCCCCTCCAACACAAGAGATCTGTTGTTAACACCCTCATACACAGAGCCTCTGTACTGTGTTCCACTAAGTAGGAAAAGCTGAAAGAAGAAGAACACATCAAGACTGCCCTGTCCACTAATAGATACCCTGCATGGATGTGGGACAACCCTCGAGTTCCCTACCCTTCTTCTACAGATACGGACAGTGTGAAAGTGGGGATCCCTTACATTAAAGGAGTTTCTGAGCGTCTGGCCAGGACCTTCCAACAACATGGATGCAAAGTGTTCCACAAACCCACCAATTCCCTACTACGCCAGCAACTGACCCATGTCAAAGACAAAACGGACCCCCTCAAGCAGTGTGGTGTAGTGTACCAGGTAGGGTGTCAAGACTGTGCCAATACCTACATTGGCGAGACAGCAAGACCACTCACCACCCATCTACAGGAACACCAAAACCGGTCTACTTCTGCCATACACGAACACCTACAAGCCACAGGCCACAGTTTCAGCCCCCAAGAAACCAAGATCTTATCTGCAGAGCCTTCCTCACAAAAAAAAAGTTAAAGAAGCCATTGAAATCAAGACTAGACGCCCCAGCCTGAACAAAGATCAAGGTTTTGAACTTTCCCCTATTTACAATCAGATCCTGACAACCGTTCACCCCACACAACAGTCGTCCCACCAGGCCTCGCTGCCACAACAGCAACAGTGGGCTGAAGAAGACAGGGCAACCCTGTCGAAATATTCTCAAACCAAGCTTTTGATTCTGAGTCTAAATTTTTCTAATGTCGAATCCAGAATCCTATATTCTTATTTAGGTCTGACAAGAGACTGTGCAAGAGCCTTGAGGGCCATGTAGGATGGTGTCTGGTTCGGTGAGAGGGCAAATTTTGCAAACCAGAACCATCCTACATCCTGCGCACTCGAGACGCACCATCTCTGAACACCTGGCCAACATCCGCCATCATCGACCCAAACCAATCATTCTGTCCGCCATCATCGACCCAAACCAATCATTCTGTCCGCCGTCATCAACCCAAACCAATCATTCTGTACTTCAGCCATCCCCAACACATCATCAACCATGTCAAAGTCCTGATCCCATCTTATTGCCAGGCTGAGGATCCTCTGCCACTTGGCATCAACATTAAAAAATAAAGACCAAAAAAATCACTAGTCACTGCATGAAAATTATCCAAACATAAAATTAAGCTGAGCCAGACTCGGTAGAAAAAACAAACTAACTTTCCGAGCTGGATTTCCAGCCTTGGCCTGACACTTGCACATCTGTGGCCCTATGAGAGAAGACCAGGCAAGTCGCAACTATTCCACAACTGATTACTCCCTGATTAAGGATAAAAAAAAAAAAACCTGTATAATTTTGATCTGCAATACAAACAAGATGCCCAAATAGCAAATCAAACTGCAGAAGCGGCAGCTCCTGTCCCATTCAGTGCTTGCAAATGTCACTGCCAAGTTGTTGGACAAGTACAGCAGGTCTCTCCCGAAAATCTTTAGCTACCTTCATGATTTCTTGGCTGGCAATAAACTACCGTATCTAAGGAGTTCAGTGGCTGTCTCACTTCAGCAGTGGCTGTTTCACTTCAGCCGTTCCATATGGAAGATAGCACAACTGCACTTGACAGAAGTGCAACACACCCATGTGTAAAGGATTATTGTGATATTCTTTATTATATCAAATCATCTCAGAAACATTTCATAGACAAAGAAAAAGAAAGGGGTAGGGGATGGGGGGGGGGACAAGAAAATGTACACATGCTCTCAGACATGAGCACAAAGTCTAAAATTTTTTCTTTACATTACATAACCACCTTGGCTATCAAAAAAGAAAAGAAAAGAAAAAAACAAAAAGAAAGAAAGAAAAAGGGTATGTGAATCAACACTTAGTTCAGTTTTATGAAGCCACAGAACAGACGCCAAATGTACATCTTTCACAGCCAAGACACAGGAAATCACAATCCAAATCATACACAACAATGAACAAAGCAATCATCCAAATCTTAAATAAAATGGACCATTTTCTCAATTTTAAAACAAAACATGCAATGGTAAGGGCAGAAATACAGAAACTACTTGCACATCATTTAATGCAGTTTTCAAGCATGCTTTTTTCAAACTGCATTTCCAATGTAATGGTTTCAAAACACACTCATTAATTTACATGAAATAATGTCCAATTCTTTTCATGAGTGAGGAATATTTTCATTTTACGTATGATTCAACCTAACGGCTATCAACTACTTCAATTTTGATATTTGCACACATTTACCATGTAAACCCCTTTTGTGCCTCCCCACCTTGTTATTAAGACGACCTATTCACAGGTAGAATACTAAGAAAAACCATCAACAACAGAATGCTGTATTAATACCGACAAACCTCAAATTCTCTGCATGGGAAAAAAAAAGGTCTGGTCTTACCCTAACCCCCCCCCCCCCCCCCCCCCCCCCCCAAAAAAAAGTTAAATCTTTGTTGGATTTTTTTTGGGAGGGGAGGGGGGAGGGTCATTGTTAGCTGTGCTCCCTTAGGAACAAAAAACTCATGGGAAGGAGAGGGACCACTTTGAAAGGAATGGAGGGGTGTGGGTGAAGGCATGGTAATGGGTGGTAACACATTATGTTTGCAAATCTGCATGGGTGTAATCTGCCTCACAGCTTGTGTTCAGGGCAAAAGACTGTCCTTGCCAACACAGCCAGACATTTTGTATCTGATGCGATTTAAGCCAACGAGCCTCCCATGTCACCTTTGTGTGTTCGAGTGTAAAAACGTGAGTGGGTGTGTACATGTGTGAATTTCTTGTGCGTGGTATTTTCATGTGCAGTGTGTATGTGTGTGCCCTTATCTTTAGTATTATGGCTTTACACCAGCGTTTACAATGTCAGCAGGATATTGCACTCTGTTTCAGAATTAGTGATTGTGTGTGTAAGCGAGGAGAGGAGTGATATGGGGGAACGTTGTGACTGCATGTCTAAGAGAAGGAACAAGAAAATGAGATGACTATCAAAGACAAAAAAAAAAAGATCAGAATAAAAGCACACGTCTTATTCATATAAAGTTGATTGCACACACATATATGCGCCCTGTAAGCACACTGTGAGCCCTCCATTAGGCCTGCACCACAGCTGGGCAATTCAAGTATGAACATCATCTATTACCACACTTACAAAAGAAATGGTCAAAATAAATTGCAACCCCCCCCCCTCCCCCCCCCCCCAAAAAAAGAAAAAAAAAACCCTAACCAATAACTTACCAACTGATGTTTTAGTCCACCTGTATATGGATCTACCTTTCTTTCTCTTTTCGTTTTTTTTCATGTGTTTCTGTGCCTGTCTGTCAGTCTGTCCAAACTTCTTTCCACTTGTTTTCAATCATTCAACCAACCAGTCAATTGACTGCACACACACACACAAACCTTGAGCCCAAACAGAGAGAAAACAAGCATCTCTACATGCGATAACACACAAACCAGGGCCTTCTGCATCAATCTCAACTGTAATACTCTCAGCAATTTTGTTCAAGTCTGCGAGTTCTACACACATCTGACCACTGAAAATTGCTCCTTACGTCCCTTTGCCACCGTTACTGTATATGAGAAGTTACTCTATTTCTTGTGGAAATACATCATGTCTTCCACTTATTGTATGTGAGAAGTTACTCTATTTCCCATGGAAATACATCATGTCTTCCACTTCATTGTACGTGAGAAGTTACTCTATTTCCCGTGGAAATATATCATGTCTTCCACTTCACTGTATGTGAGAAGTTACTCCATTTCCCATGGAAACACATCATGTCTTCCACTGTTCTCTTTTTCTGGAACAGGTTTATCACTTGAAAATCCAGTGATGGTAGGCCACTGAATAAAAATTTAAAAAGAGAGACACAGAAAGAAGAAGAAGAGGAAGAAGAAAAGCCACATTACTTTAACATGATGCCATAAGAGAATGATTCGTCCAATCAAAAGAATTTCAGCTGGAGATGTATTTCAACCCTCTGCCTACTGCATGACTTTGTGCTATATGACTATGTGAATGCCATGCCAAGAGAGGTAACTCCGCAACACATACACGCTTGCCATAAAGAAACCTTAATAAAAAATTTGTTCTTAACAAGCATTCCTTTCTCTCAACTACTTCGTTTGCGACGCATCTGCAGTGATGATGACGATTTCGCCAAACAATCTACCCTGATGATCTCATTTTTCCTTGAACGTGGATACCCTGAACCCATTTGCCAAGAAGCCCTACAAAGGGCCTCTAGAATTCCCAGAAACACTGCTCTTAAGCAAAAGATCACTCCTTCATCAGACGACAGGCCTGTTCTTGCTATCACCTTCCATCCTCACAACCTCGCCATCAAAAACATCCTTATGAAGAACTACCACATTCTGCAGACTGATCCTTCCCTGAAACACATTTTCACCCAGCCTCCACTAGTTGCCTACAAACGTGACACCAACCTCTGAGATCTTCTTGTGCATTCAAAATTGTCCACAAACAGAGTCTCACCACCTGGCAATTCTCCATGCAAGCAACCCAAATGCAAAACCTGTCCTCACCTAAACTCTTCTACAACCATCTGTGGCCCCTCAGGCAAAATTTCCATACGCAACCCTTTCACTTGTCAGTCCCGCAATGTAGTTTACATTCTTTCTTGCTCCTTCTGTGGCCTCCTGTATGTTGGAGAAACCTACAGAACCCTCAACGACCGTTTCACAGAACACCTACGAGCAGTCCATCTCGGTTACAATACACCAATTGCAAACCATTTCTGTTCTTCCGGCCACAACCTCTCCCACATGCAGATTGCTGCAGTCTGGCAAAATTCATCTTCCTCTATAAGACGTAAAGAACAAGAGTCCCTCCTTATTCACAAACTTGGCACTATCCACCCAAATGGAATCAATATGAAACACTGACTTTCCTCTATAACAGCCCTTTGTTCTTACTTATCTTGATTTTGTCTCTTAACATTATTATTACTATTTTTATTTACTTTATCCCCCCCCCCCCCCCCCCCAGTCCTTCTGCTCTTAACCCATTTCTCTCTTCTTCCCCACCCTGCCCTCTCCTTCTATACCCCCCCCCCCCCCTCATCCCTTCCAACTATCTCCTTCCTTCCCCCTCAATCCTTGCTGAACACTTTTCATCTTCAACATCTTCAAGCAGTATTCACTTTTCAGCTTTTTGGCAGTGCTCACTTCCTCACTTCCCCATTTCTCCCTGCCCACTGTCACCCATTCCCACTTGTCCCTCTGAGCAAAGAAGGTTTTAAACCGAAGCGCCCTCATCCACCTCTTCCTCAAGGACCTGCTACCATACCCCAGGCAAGTTGTCTTGTTCTTAACTTATCTATTCTATAAAAGTAATGAAAAAAATTCAAAGACATCACTCCTATCTCGGTCGATCCGGTAGGCATTGGGTTAACCTTGCCTGACCACATAGATCCCTTTCACAGCTAAAGGCCCCTGTTCACTGAAGTGACAGCCCGAGGAGTGACCTCTAGTGAGAAAACGTAGTCATGGACGTTTCCTGCCCATCCACAGCCTTCTCTACGACTGCCTGCTGTGCGCACGCTTACAACCACTGTTGACACGTAATTCCTGCACGCTTTTAAATGTCACTTTACAGCAGACATTACAATGGAGAAAACATATGAACTTTCCACTCAGTGTACTTTGAAAGATCTCTCAGGATTGCAGCATTTATTTGGTCAGAAAAACAGCGCAAGACAGGGGCAAGAGACTCCTAAAAAATATCAGTCTGACCTGAACAGATGTGTAAGAGAGGTGTTGAGTAAGTAATCAAAGCAAAAAACAAAACCCAATAAACGCACACTGACATTTCCCTGTGCATGCTCGGTGTTTATGCTGAAACAATTACTTTACAAAGCAAACTTCGCAGTTTTGTTAATTTCTCTCCCTTTCTTTGCTTTAAGATTTCGGACATACTTTGATACTGTGCATTTTCAGTTGATGAATTTAATTCTTGAGAAGACCTGAAATCAGTTGTAGATGACGAAAAGGAAAATGCGATGCATCGCCATGTTCCCCTGGTTCCCAGTGCTGCCAGGCATGCTGTCAAGCGAGCATCATGCTGTTGCTTGTATGTGGACGGCATCCTGGGCAAACGCTTTTTAAGTCTTCGTGTGACACACACAACATCCTATACAATTTCCCATTAATTCATGGGTAATATATTAATCTAGTCTGCATCGGGACTCTTAATACTATACCTATCGTCAATCTCATCTCAGCATGAAATGATACTAATACAAATAACAAATGCATGAAACTTGCACTTCGTACACAAAGTATCGGAGCCGAGAGGGGAAAGGGGGGTGAGGGAGCACTCGAATTTTTCAACAAAATTCATTTGAACTTGCACCACAAGAATGCTTCTGGGGAAAAGTGTATGCTGATACACAGTCTCTCATGATGGCTGATAACTTCCCCTTTCCTGTAATAACAGCCTAAACTACACACAATGACAAATGGAGAATTACAACAAAGAATTAATGGAAAAGTGCCAGTGTTAAATGAAGTCATCTATATACCCTACACAACCTACAAGAGCCATCTCTGGGCATTTCAACTCAGACCTGCAGAAAACTCTATAAAATGTTCAACTCCAAAAAAAAGGCACAATATTTGAACATGTACTCTATTCCCCTTTTATCATGTTAAAATTCATACACAACTTAGGTGGACAACCTTTAAAAGTCAACGTATTACAAGACAGCACTTCAAGCAAGTAAGGACGAGTTGGGCTGGCACAACTGCAAAAAAGAAAAAAAAAGTGTGTGGTGTGTGGGGGGGGGGGGGGGGGGGGGGGGGGGGGGGGGGGGGGGGGGGGGAGATCTAGTAGGGTTAGGCGATACAATCCCCTGAAAAATTCTAAAGGCCTGAATGAAATAATCACACAATCTGGGTGTATGTTGAAGCAGACAAACATGCAAAATTCTGTCACTCTATAGCAGCAATTCATGAGCCTTCACTCTAGCTTTGAAAAAGACCACAACAAACAATACCATAAAACGGTGAATGCTCCCCGTGAAGTTTCACCAAAGGGGTGTGTTTCGTTGAGCACATGTCTTCAAGAGCACCTTCTCCTCTGTTTCCATAGTTTTATTTCCCAGCGACCCAAGGTAGTGAGCAAGACCCGGAGTTTTAATTTAACTCATGGAACAACCGATGGTCTCTTCTCCTACAACTTTCTCTGTCCAATCTTACCTCCAACAATCTTTTCACTTCTCTTTTTCTTAAAAAAAAACAAAAAAAAAACTACCCTCCCGCCCCCTCCCCAAAAAACCCACACTGAACAACCTCACTGGTGCTGTTTTATTCTTCAGACTTACTGTTACCAAATGGAGACATGATATTACAAATAGTGAACAGTTTGTGGATGCATATGTTGGCAGTTCATTTCACCCCCCCCCCCCCCCCCCCCCCAGAAAAGAAGACAAAAGAAGCCATCCCCGAGTGGTCTTTTATTCATAAAATCTCATTTCTTCCAACTGAACCAGGCAAACGACGAAGGATTCTGGGCCAGGTGAAAAATGAAATGCTACCACCTGCTTCTGCAGGTACCGAAACTCATGCAATCCTACACTTGGACAATCTGGATTTACACTCTTAAAACTGTAATTCTTTGGGCGTCTGGTCTCCTCTCTGTGTGTGTGTGTGTGGTCACCATAACCAGGTTGTGTGTGTGTGGGTGTGTGTGCATGCGCGAGTGTTCAGACAACATAACCAGGTCTCTCTGGTTTGTTTCTATACAAGTAGGCCGGAGATAAGAGTGATGTGCTTCAAGCCTAAACACAGGTACAGAGAAGAAAACATAATTTCTTTTTTAATTGAATAACTAAAAACATACCGACATATATGTTTAATTTGTTCAATTACCTTTTAAATATTCAATGTTTTCTGTATGTAAGCCTTTCTTTTATTATTTAAGCCATAAAATTGGTATGTGTGTCTGCCTGCCAGTAGGTGAATTTATTTATTTACCTTTATATCTTGCTTATGTATGTTTCCTTTATTTCATGTTTGTATTTATTCGTTTACCTTAAAAACCTTTAATGTTACAAATGTATGTTCACTTTTGTTTTATGTATATCATTTTATTTCATTTTTTATTCATCATGCATATTACTTAACTTTTTCATTTTTTTTTCTCTACAGTACGCTAATAACACTGATCACCTGGCAACCAATAAAATGCATAACAAGTCAATCACCTAACAAACAATAAAATGCATACTAACAGACTAAATCAAAGAAAATTTCAGGTGACCTTTTTCCAGCAGTTTTTTTTTTCTTAAAAGCACAGCCAAGTGTTCAAAATCGCTCTATGCAGTGAAACTTCAGTAAAGATCCTTTGCTTTTCAACCCATCCTGAGCAAGTCTCCATCTCTTTCAAGATTTCTCCTTCTGGAACGTCTCCTTTACATTAGATTTACCCCTCTTTTAGAGACTAGTCATCTTCAAAATCCACTTCTTCAAGATTTCTGGGGAAAGGTAGCGTGGGGTAGGGGTGGGGGTCTTTATACACAGGTTCCAGAGTTCAAAGATTCAAAGTGGTAGTGGACAATGCAAAAACCAAGAAGAACAAAAAAAAACCCCACATTTTTGTCATTGTTTACAATCACAAAAATTATGAGAATAACGCTGCTTTCATATCTTCCCCCCCCCCTTTTTTTTTTTCTTGTTCATCAAAGCCCCAATAGCATGAGAACATGTTCAGAACTTATCTGTCTTGCGAATCCCAAACTAAGTCCTGGCATGACCTACCACTGCTCCCTGACACCTGTTCTTACTGCTGGTCCCCTGGAAACGGTTCCCACTCCAACACCCAAGTCCCGCTGTGTACATACACCACCTCTCTGAGGAACCCCATACCAGTTCTCTGCGTCCCTTGAAGCTTGTGACGAGGCCTACACCACACTGCTTTTTATCACCCCCCCTCTGTATTCAGGTGAAAGGGTCAAAACTCCACGGGAACAACATTCAAGGCACTAATTGCTTGTCTACTGACGACAGACTAATGTCGACTTCCAGACTGATGTCAATGCACACACACACGCTCAACTCTCTCGATGGCACATGCTTACACCCACTAAACCATGCAGAAATTCTTCCAGCACTATCTTCAAAATGCAGCCAGCTAAACTTAAGTTTAGAAATCAACTATGTACAGCATCTTTAAAAAAAAAAAAAAAAAAAAAAAAAAATCAAGACTGATTCAAAAGAGATGGTATCGTCTTAACTGTTACAATGCTTCAGGGAGGGGAGAGAACGGTGGGGGGTGCAGGGAGGACGCTTCCCGACTCTAACATTAGATGTCAAGGAAATAAGTCATCTCTAGAATCTCTACCTGCATGCTTTGTTTTCTTTTCTCTTTCACTCCTTTAAATGAACTGACTGTCAGGAGTGCGAGGTGGAGCCGACTGTAGGTGAGAATGTTAAACGAGAGGCCACGAAGAAACATTTTCCTATGTACAATTCTCTTCATATCACCACATACAATGAGACAACAGGCAATGCATCCCATCACACAACCCACTAATGTCGACAGTTTACGAGTTACCATCAATCAGTAAAACACAGAAAGCATGCTTATCAATAGCATTTTAAAACATGTAGCACAAACTGTATTTCGAACCCCCCCCCCCCCCCCCCCCCCCCCAGCAAGAGGCATTAAAAATCTTCACCGCTTACACACTTACCACCATCAACCTGACAAAAAAAAAACACCACCATCAACCAGACAAAAAAACACACCATCAACCAGACAAAAAAATACACCATCAACCAACAAAAAAAACCCACCATCAGCCAGACAAAAAAACACATCATCAACCAGACAAAAAGGCAAGCAGACAGACACCAAAGGCATGTTCCTACACTTAAATACAATAACAACGAGGACTTACACTGAGCTCTGAGCGCTTACAAAAACCTAACAAAACTATCAACACACAAAAGATCAACTGCTTTCTCTCTTTCTTAATCCCATCACCTGCACAGAAACAGATCCACCAACATGCCCACCATCATCGATCATCTCAACCACATACACACAACGTCAGTACCAGACAAGAGTTGCCCTAGGCGAGTTGTTGTAACATGAGGGTTTACACAGTTTATTTTGCAATCACGTATGTGAAGGATTTGATCTGGTTGACCACCTTCCCCTCTTTTCAAAGGGTGTCCATCACCTGGTTTTCCCCCCACAATGTGCTGCTTTAACCCGAAGAGTGCCTATAAGCCGTCAGCTGACGCCGAAGTAAAAATGCTTTCCCAGTGCCTATGGGCTGTCCACTGACGTCATGCATTTTTCTTGAATTTTCATTCGTTACTATTTCTATTAACGGACTTAACTAGAGTGTGCGTAGTAAGCCTTATATGTCTGTAGTATTAAAATGATATGCAAATGACCACACGTGAGGGGAAAGCCCATTTATTCTCATCACTGACTGGATGACCAGCCAGCACTTCGTCTCGCTTGCAAAGATGGCGGCGCAACCTTCGACAAGGGTAGCGACCAAATCAACGTATTTACACAGCTGAGCAGGCTCTGCTAATCATTTTTGACAAAGACAATAATCTTTTATTCAACAACTTACTCGAGCATGAAGGTGAGATGATGATTGTGATGGAATTGCTGACCATATTCGTCAGTTACTGAGTCGGGCTGTGTGACCTCAGTGCGTGTTCAGCTGACTGGTTTGCCAGCGTCAAACGAGCTCGCCTTGTGTGTACTCTGCACTGCGTGCCAGTGGCCAGTGATGTGATAGTCAGCGCGAGAGGGGAGCGTGGCCTGCTCGCGGCGTGACATGGGGCAGAAGAGAAGAGGAGGAGTGAAAGAGAGGGTTGAAGTCCAGCAAGGGGGCGTGGTGGGGGGAGGGGGGCGTGGTCGTGGACTGACCTGTCTGCATAGAGTGCGAGCGTCTTGACAGACTTCTAAACTGTTTTACTTTCATTTACGTAAGTAGTGTGACAATACAAACTTTATTTTCAACTTTTTTGCTTTGTGTTCTTTTTTGGATGTGAAGCTGTAGTGGTAAATACATATGTTTTTGATCGTGCAAAAAAATCTATCAAAATCTAAATGCCTAAATATTTTTTTATTATCAAAATTAAAACAAAAGAAGCCCAGATTCAAAATCTTCATTCAATTTCCTTCAAAAATCATATATATTTCATTGTTATATCTTTTGTAGTTTCTGAGCTAGAACTTTTTGTTAATTATTACCCCCAAATCATTAGATTTCCCTGGCACTGGGAAAGCCTTTGTAACATTTTCAAGCTGCGAACGGGTTAAGCTGACCAGCACTGCAGACAGACACCTGGCCATACCCACTACCTTCACTCTGTCCACTTGCACGGCCCTAGCTCCATCTCATCTTCTGTGTCTCTGCCTTCACTGCTGTACAACCCCCCTTGGTCCACTTGGGTTTCGGACAGTCTAGGACCACACTGAAGAGGAGGTGATAGCAGGCACATCACTGAGGATGACCGGCTGTCCACTTCTCAAACACATGCTGCTGCAACAGCACTGCCAACACTCACAGAGTGCATAACCTTTGCACGACTACCATCACTGCTGAACGGTAGGATACTCCTTGGTTCCCCTTCCCTCCCCTTTCGGTATGACAGGCCAAGCGCTGGGTTTGAAATCAATGCTCCTGCCTGGTCACAAATCCCTCTCACTCACCACACTGCTTCTGTTTTCCAACAGACAATTCACTCCACACAGTCTTCACACTCTGCACACTATGTTCAAGTGAACTGTTGATCAACGTAACTCCCAAGTCAAACATACTATCAACACACCATCACTCAATACAAGTAAATGGTTGATGGGATCATCCCAGGTTCCACACACACACACACACACATGTAAGTGTTCACCTGAATATTGAAAAATTCCAGTGACTTACACACATACCACTATATCAAGGACTCCAATGAACAGGTGCTGATGACATTTTTAAACTCCAGTCAGAGTCAATGTGAACAGGATTACTTAAACAGAATTCATCTGATCAGTAACAGAAATAGTACAGAAACACAAACACACATACTCTCCTTAAAAACAACAACAAAAAAAGGTTTAAAAAAGAAAAAAAAAAAAAGAAAAAAAAAGTGACCGTGCCCAGTCCAAAGTTAATAAACAATGACCTCAGTTGTGTTTCTGTCATTCCATACAGTTACTCCATCTTCAGAACAGGGCAAAAGCCAGCCATGTCAAACTGTGATTATCCAAACACCTACACGACACATTCAAAAGCACTAACAAAAAGGCAAACTTGATTTCTTGTCCCCGTCAAAGCAATTGCAATGTAGGGAGAAAAAAAGAAAGAAAAAGGAACGAAAGAAAAGTGCACACATACACATACAATTTGTGAAAGAGACAGAGAGAGAGACACACACAGGAGGAGGCAGATGAACATAAGCCTTGCAAAAAAAAAAAAAGCTGCCTTTACATGCGGAGTATTCACAGTACACCAATACACTTCCACCAAGTTTAAATCCAGAAAAAAGCATGACCCCTCTCACCACATCATCTCACAAAAACTTCACACACACACACACACGCCCAGCGCTCCATACAAGTCTTATAGGACGGGCATGGCCTCTTCCGTCTCCTCAATCATGTCTGCTTTTACCTTTAAGTCAAAGGTCTGATACCAAGCTGAATAGTGAGGACTCATTCTGGGCTCTTCACAAGACTTTACTTTCAGCTTCATCTGCAATACTGTCACCATCTGAAGCGGCTGTAGACTGTGTGCAGTGTCTGCTGAGCTCATGAACACTCCCCACACATTTTTTTCTAACTACTCCCATCGTCCTTCTCAATCAATTTCTGAAAGGGCCTGGGACACTATGCCACACACAGATGAGGATAAGTGTGTGGGTGTGGGTATGTTCACTCGGAGGGAGGTAGTGACATGGGATGTCCAAAAGATCACAGAACACATCTTTATATGCAGACACACACACACACACACACACACAGACACACACACGTATCACACCTTTCTAGTCACACACATGGACTGCTGGAGGGTACCCAGTCCTTTTATTATGGTGGAGTGCAGAAGACAGTTCTGACAAATTTCCACAGGCGTGTTTTCTGCTTATACTGCTACCTGCAGAGACAGTGTCTGAACACCTCAGGAACACTATCATACAGATGGGACATGGGCACTTTCCACTTCTGTCCTGTCTCAACCTTTGCCCTTTGCAAATCAAATAGCCATTCTCTCCTCTCTTTGACTTGCCACCTGCAGAGAATTCAGGTCCCTAGGTATGTGCAGTCACATACACAGCCACACCTGTCTTCTGTTCCTGATCCAGATTCCACATCAGTATCCACCAGCATAACAACAGAAAACCTCAATGGATGCTCTTTCATAAATGTTAACGCAGACACTACAACGTACACAAACCCACTTATGTGCATGTAAACTGATGTGACACAAAACAAGGAAATAAAAAACCAAACAATAGAAAGGGGGAAAGAACACAAGAAATTATTCTAGAAATTATTCTAAGGCACTAACAAAATGAAAGGAAAAAGCAAACTAAACAACGGTAAAACAAAAGACAGTCTAAAGTCTAAAGAAAAAAAAACCCTGCAAACTAAACAATAAGACAAGACAGTCTAAACAACAAACACAAGCAAACTAAACAACAATAAAACAAAAGACAGTCTAAAGAATAAAAAACAAAAGCAAACTAAACAATAACAAGAAAAAAGACAGTGTAATGAACAAAAAAAAAAACCAAAAGCAAAACAAACAAGAAGACAAAAGACAGTCTACAGAACAAGGGCAGTACAGAGCACCATGGTGAACCCACACAACAGCAGGCAGAAACACGAAGATTTCAGTCACCATACGCTCTTCCCAGGAAAACAGACTGATGCCACAATACACTGCAAGATGAACAACCAAATATATATCATAGATCTAAAAACTTCCTACTACCGCCAGCCTTTGAAAACCTACAATCACTACTCCCACTGGGGAAACGCTTTGAAAGAAGAGCATGCCTTGGACCTACTTACTATTAATCAGGCAACAGTCATCAGTTGGCACAAAATCCTTTAATCACCAAACTGCCTCTCTCCCATTTTCCCTGTCATCCTTGAAGGATGACGTTACACTCCGCTTCAATACAGGTTATTTGGCAGGAGCTGAGCATGTTTAAAGCCACCTCTCCAGCTCTTGCAATTCAAAACGAGATTTCAAGACTTATAAAAAATTTTGTTTTTCACCCTGTACCGACAACAACTCTCAGTGAGTGGCATGGTAGAGGACAATGCACGTAACATGACTAGGGATAACTGAATGCCTCAGGTGGTGCTCAGCTGACACTTCAGTCTTTGGTGTAGATTAAAACAGTATGTTTGCAATCAATCTCTCAGTGAGTGGCATGGTAGAGGACAATGCACGTAACATGACTAGGGATAACTGAATGCCTCAGGTGGTGCTCAGCTGACACTTCAGTCTTTGGTGTAGATTAAAACAGTATGTTTGCAATCAATCTGAGCTGTGGTGGCATGGATTGGGTGGCCACAAAATGTTGAACCAGCTTCAGATTTTTTTTTTACCAGTTCTTAAATCGTCTGTGAGCGATGACCTACAACAGTCAGCAATAAACACTGCAAATCAAACAAGGTTCGTGTCTAGATTTTCATACACTCTGTGCCATTTTGGACTTGCTGGGTTTGTCCATCATCTGAAGCTGTAAGAAACTAACTTGGCAGTTGGGGCTTCATGTTGGGTGAGAAAAACGTTGGGCGCCGACAGGTGAAGGACCATGCAGTGAAAGGGTCTGTTGGTTAGGACTGGCTTCTCATGTGACCTGTTCTCCACTTCAATCTGCACCAACTCTACTTTCCTGTCCAAGGACTGAACCACCAACTGCAGGCCAATACTTTGGCCTCTGCACTCAGGCCAGTGGCTATTTCCTTGGAGGCGGGGAGGGAGGGGAGGGAATGGGGCAGAAGAGGGAAAAAGTACAGTCTCTAAATGACAAGTCAAACTGCAGAGGGAAAACTAGCAAAGATGTCTGTTTAGTGAGTGTGCAAGTGCTCAGACGCCCCAGGATCAAACACATCCAAGAGTGCTGGTGACTCCATGCTCATGAAGTTACACACACACCCCTGACAGGTTTGAGCCCGAGTATCCCACAGACCGAAAGGCAGACCGACACTCCTTTCTCAATTCATCAACTGACACACAAAGAAATACATGGACACACCATGTACCTCCTTGTTCATAAAATAGCAAATGTATACACTCGTACATTTATCTCAAGAGTCCACAGACAAACAATAATCCTATAAAATGTAAAGAAGCCCACAAACACATGTGCAAGCGTAATTACACCCAGTGGAAAGACGGGTGTTGGGGAGGGAATACCACTATGACATTTCTCTTACCACAGCTCATAATATAGCTGGTGCTAGCATCTTCAGTCTTGCCATACCACAACGACCATACTACCCAACCATGTACAACCAGGGATGGGAGAAAACATCACTACAGCTTCACATTATCCAATTCTCCACTCGCCTCCGATAAAAAGGGATTTGACTATATCCATCGCACTCTCTACATCAACTGATTTGGATTAAAAAATAAAAAAAAAAAAAATGAAAGAAAAACAAATCTTGGATTAAAACAATACTCTGGTGACTGCTGGCATTATGATTTAAAAAGGAATTAAAAAAAAACCCTTGTCAAAAATGAACACCGACTCACAAAAGATTAGGGGTACCGTTCCCAACATCTTTTATGAAGACATAACCACTAACACTGTTCTCAGGCAGACACATAAAAAGCATGCTGCTGACAAACGCATCACCATCTACTGCGCTCCTCTCCACACACGTCCTCAGCTGGCCTCTTGGAAGATGTCCTCGTCCTCGTGCCGCTGGCGGTACTCCTCCAGTGTGCGTTTGATGGTCTCTGTGGAGTACTTGCACTTGGGGGACCCACAGGCACAGGTGAACTGCTTCCACTTGATGATCCAAAACTTCTCCCCGTAGTCAAATCTGTAGGGGGACCCATTTTCGCTCTTTATTCTCTCTCTCTCTCTTTGATACAACATCATGCATTGTACAGATCCAGAGCTTCTCCTGTGGTGAAGTCTGTTTGCAAAAAAAGGATTTGCTGCAGTTTTATCTTACATTCTTTTTATGCTTACTGACAATGTCCAGCAAATCATCTGTGTATTCCGCCAATTTCTAGCCATAAATTGGTCTTTATTAAGACCACAATGGCCTTCATTTCTGCCTAGGGTCTTCTAAACTCCTTCTCATCTCCTCCATTCCTCCTTCCCCTCATTCGTCCCTTCTCACAACTGTGCACACTTTCCCATCACCACACATCAACAGCTTCACACTTCTTTCCATCAACAAACAGCAACAGCTGTACATCGGTTTCCATCACCAATCCCAAAAGGTAGATGCCAAAGGAAAAAAAAACGACGACTATACATCCCTTTCCACTACCATACCTAAACACCCTTTCCACCCACAAACCAGCTGGTTTCTTCAGCAGTGGAGGACAGCACTTCTCTGGGTCCCACTCACACCTTCGGTGTATCTTTTTCTTCCCTCTACCCTTACACTGGTTATTTAACAACATACTATCAAGTATGTTGTCTGGTGAATTAACTGAAGGAAAGCTTGAAAAAAATAGTCACGTTTGTATTATATGCATAACATTTCAACGGTTAGTATTTGAGCATGATGTGCAGAATAAAAATTGTTAGTAACTGAATAAAGAATACTATAATACAGAACTGGCATGCTTGTGAGTGTTTGATTAGGTGTGTACCTGTCCAGAATGTGAAAATAACAGATGAAAACAGGTGGCACATCTGCTTGTCATTCTCGAGAGCTTTTTCACAAATAATCCAGTCTATGATGTTCCACAGTATCCAGAAATAAGTCGCAGCCTTTTTCAAAGGAAAGTCAGTGTGGATTATACCAGCCTTCCATGCAGGTAATCCAGGAAAAAATGAAAGAGGTACAGTTCAGTTTTCACATTGAAATCACATGCTGATAACACACACAAAAAGCCCAAAATGGTCACTATCAACAAATCTAATAGTTAGCCCACACTGTCGTCCTTTACGTTTGAAAAGGTTTAGGATCATCTGGAAGCACTACACTGACTTTTTCTTCCCCACTGAATGGCATCTTGAGATTCCCCTCACCCTTAGGCACTCATCCAGTCACTGTCCGTGTCGATCTCAAAATCATGATTACATGGTGCTTGATCTAAATCAAAACTATCAACCACCACACCCAGTTCATTCAAAATGTCCATAACTTCTTCTTCACCTGCTTTCTCCACAACAAATTCAGCAAAAACATCTTCAAACAAGTTCTAATTCTATCACATTCTCCAGTGGGCATCGCCATTGCTGTTTGCCAGACGATTCGAGTCGCACTATGCATTATAAGCTGCTACTAACAATGAACTAAGCTAAAATGCAGAAAATCCATGTTCCGGGGTTCGTTCAGTCATTCATGCAAATTAGTTTGTCACTGAGCCATAGTTTCATATATGTGTGTGTTGGTGAAACTAGGTTCGCAAGGCTCACCCTACAGCGCAAATAAAGTCACAACAACCAGTAACGGACATGACATAGTGGCGCGACATGTCGCAACAACCAGCCTGAGGGTTAACATCCCTTTCCATCACAAACCAAACAAGCCTACCTCAAAATCTTTCCATCAGGAACAGACAACTTAAAAATCAGAAACAAACTGCTATTTCTAAGAATTCTGCAGAACACTCTATATTTATAGATATGTGATGCTGCACAGATGAAGGGCTGTGATTGCTGGTACAGATGTACATACAGACACGTTTGCACATTCACATCATCATAGCCACTGTGACCGAGGAAGAATCACTCAATGCGCATTGACAGATAATGCACACACCAAAGTTTCTCCCTTTCTGTCATTGTAGTCTACACCGCTACTGTTCATCGTATCGTTTCCTGAAGGCCTGGTGGCACCGATTCATCGATTTAATTCTTTTTTTTTTTTTTTACTTCCAGTTCTTACAGAACAAGGAGTACTTTACAATGAGAACGAAGAAATGCTGTCTGTGTGTCTGTCTGTCCGTGGTCAAAATGTGTTCCACTCGCTCCAGACAAAACTTCTGGGCCGATCTTTCTGAAACTTTTAACATATGTTCATTAAGGGTCATGGATGATGCCCGATGTTTTATTTTACCAGAATAGCTGTTACTAACGGCAAAAACGGCCAAAAGCGGTTTTTCTTCTTCATAGAATATCTCATAAAGTACTTGCATTCAAGATAAACTGGGAGTACATTTATATGCTTTGCATCTTGTTTCTCCCCCCCCCCCCCCCCTCCTTTTGAAGCTTATCCAACATCTCCATCAGTCTTACACATTCTGAGTTGCTTGCAGAGCGGTGTTTTCAGAGCCTTGTCACTTCAGCTCTGCTTGGTCACCTCCTTAGCTTGTTATGGACTGATTCACATACAGAAAGTGACTGAAGTACAGCTTCCTATTTGCCATCAGGTTTGTTCACCTGTTAAAAATGTTACTCCCACTGCTTTCAAAGTGTGAGGTTTTTGTGTGTTTTTCCTTTTCTTCTTTTTTGGTTGTTTTTCAGAGACGTGAACATAATGCCCAGAGCGGCTGTCAACTTTCACATTTCTTAACAATTACCATGATTCTGGGAGAGTAAGCATTACAGCACATCCTACCATCCACTTCAATCACCACACCCCAACAGCTGTACATCCCTTCCCATTGCCACAGCCAAACAGTCGTGCCTCCCTGTCCATCACTACACTCAACAGCATTACACCCCTTTCCATCGCCACACCCTAAACACCCCTTTCCATCACCACACCCAAAACACCCCTTTCCATCGCCACACCCTAAACACCCCTTTCCATCGCCACACCCTAAACACCCCTTTCCATCACCACACCCTAAACACCCCTTTCCATCACCACACCCTAAACACCCCTTTCCATCGCCACACCCTAAATATCCTTTACCATCACCACACCCTAAATAGCACAGCCCTGTCCATCTCCACAACAGTATACACACACACACACACACACACTCACCCCAGTTCCTCATAGGCCTTGATGTTGCGGGAGGAGAAGAAGCAGATGCGTGGGAAGCGCAGGTCCTGATGGTCCACAAACACTTTGACAGGCACCAGGTTGGGCTCACACAGGTGGTTGATGAACCGCGCCACGTTGCCGTACTTGCGGGCATCCAGGCAGTACGTGTCTCCGTCCTGATGCCAGTCACCACGGTGTTAAACATGTTCCACTTCAACTTGCATACTGTTTTTTTTTGTTGTTGTTGTTGTTTTCTTTTAACAACGATGGTTGGGTGAAGGTTTATGCTGATCTTTTTGACTGTGTATGCACAGAAGTTAATGAAGCATGTGAGGAAGAAACAGAAAAGACAGGCTCTAGACATTTACATTTTGATTGCATCTCAAGTCACATCATGCAGACCCTGACCATGGATGTCATAACACAAAAACAATGGACAATTTTAAAGCTAAATAAAGTGTCTGAAATGCACTTGGGAGAGTTCTGACCTCTAAAGTTGAACGAATCTTGGGACCTGCCCAGTAATATGGATTTGCACCATGGATCTACATAATTTCATGAGCTCCTCCTTGCCACTAGGTTTCCTTAAAATTGTTTAACCCACTGCCTACCGCATCGCCTGAGTCTGACGACAAGATTTCCTCTTTCTGAACACCGGTTCGACCCAGATCGACAGCTGAATACTAGGTCAATGACATTCACTTTCACATATCCCAGAATGCAATCGCGACAGAATAGTCTTCCAGTGGGACCATTTTTAGATGCCATTTTGTTTTCTGTTGCAAAAGTTTTAATGGAATTGTTTTGCTGTCTTGAATTTGCAAAGTTTGGATTTTTTTCATGAAGATTTTCTGGAAAAATGGTCGATCAAGTAACTATACAACTTGTAGAATTAATTTTCTGATGCATGAGTGATGAAGACAGCGTGTTTGAGGGCTACACTCTTGAAGAAGTTTTGAAGTGCGACGAATCGAATGTCGATCTTGACCTAGTCATAAATAAAGATCGATTGCCGGCTGATTTTGAGGCTGGGATTGATAATGATTCGTGCGATGATAATGACGATGTCGAATTGCCCATTGCTGCTGGGCTCAGCCCCCCCCCCTCCAAAAATTTGAAAATCAAAAGTTGCTAGAGATTCTTTAGCTGTTGACTGGAGTGGTAGGCTTCAAGAGGCGAAAAAAAAAAATTTTTTTGCTTGTTTTGACAGCCAGGAAATCAGGTCAGTCAGTGGGTGTGTCCCATGTTTCTGCCTGTGTGAGCGTCACCTTTAGCCCTTTCTTTTCAGATATATTTTGGCAGACTTTGAGCAAGAAACAAATTTATATTGCTGCACAAAAGTATGCAGAAAAGGATGACGATAAACTGTGGCCTAAATTAAAAACTATCTCGTTTATCAAAAAGCAAAGAGGAGTCGGACAAGAGGTACATCATCACCACATGTGTGTGTGTGTGTGTGTGTCAGGGGTGGGGGGAGGAGGGGGGTCGATTGCTCAGTGCACTTGTGCAAAAGCACGTTTTTGCTGAATTCCATCACAATTTAAGGTCCAGTATTCAGTAATCTGTCCTTGTTATTTTTTTCCCCTCAGTAGTTCAAGATAAATCTTCTTGTATGTGATGCCTTCAGTTTAACAAAATTCTTGAATTTGGGTGTGTTTTTTTTTCCCTTAACAACAAAAATTAATAATTTAGTGTGCAGAGCACACAGAATGACTTCATTTTGTTCCTGAAGGTTTCAGTACTTTGTTTAAGACTTGGAAAATCACTATGTGCTCCTAATCCATGACATTCTGTGGGTTCAGTGAATTAGGGAGAATTGTTTCAGCACCGAGAACACTGAAGTAGATTAGTTAGTTTGTTCATTTTTTTCCCCCCTTGTGCACCAGATCGCTATATATGGGAAAAAATGGCTGTTTTGGATGGAGTCATGTCTCTGAAATTTTTTCATTAATCTTATAGATGAGTAAAAAGCAGATTTTTTTTTTTATTGAGGTTTCTTTATGGCAAGTGTGTATGTGCTGCCGAGTTACCTCACTTGACATGGTCTTCTCATAGTCACGTAGCACAAAGTCATGTGGTAGGCAGAGGGTTAAATTAGTTTTTGCATACAGACAGACATGCTGCTATCCAAAAAAAAAGACAAGCAGCAGTGTATCCAGGAAACCAGGTACTGCAGGTACTGCTGTTTCCTGGAAACAACATGCTGCAGACAGTATCAAGGAAATCAAGTGTCGCATGTGTATGCAGGAAACAAAGTGCTACTAAGTGTATGACACTATCCAGTAAGCAAACAGCTAAAAAGGGTATCCACTAGTCAGGAAAACAACATTACACAGTGTATCCACTAGACAGGAAAACAGCACTAGACAGTGTATCTACTGGTCAGGAAAAAGCACTACACAGTGTATCCTCAAGTCAGGAAAACAGCACTACACAGTGTATCCTCAAGTCAGGAAAACAGCACTACACAGTGTATCCACTAGTCAGGAAAACAACATTACACAGTGTATCCACTAGTCAGGAAAACAACATTACACAGTGTATCCACTAGTCAGGAAAACATTACACAGTGTATCCACTGGTCAGGAAAACAGCACTACACAGTGTATCCACTGGTCAGGAAAACAACATTACAGTGTATCCACTAGTCAGGAAAACAACATTACACAGTGTATCCACTAGTCAGGAAAACAGCACTACACAGTGTATCCTCAAGTCAGGAAAACAGCACTACACAGTGTGTCCACTGGTCAGGAAAACAGCACTACACAGTGTGTCCACTAGTCAGGAAAACAGCACAAACACAGTGTATCCTCAAGTCAGGAAAACAGCACTACACAGTGTGTCCACTGGTCAGGAAAACAGCACTACACAGTGTGTCCACTAGTCAGGAAAACAGCACTACACAGTGTATCCTCAAGTCAGGAAAACAGCACTACACAGTGTGTCCACTGGTCAGGAAAACAGCACTACACAGTGTATCCTCAAGTCAGGAAAACAGCACTACACAGTGTGTCCACTGGTCAGGAAAACAGCACTAGACAGTGTATCCACTGGTCAGGAAAACAGTACTAGACAGTGTATCCACTAGTCAGGAAAACAACACAACACAGTGTATCCCCTAATCAGGAAAACAGCACTACACAGTGTATCCACTGGTTAAGAAAACAGCACTACACAGTGTATCCACAAGTCAGGAAAACAACACTACACAGTGTGTCCACTGGTCAGGAAAACAGCACTACACAGTGAATTCACTGGTCAGGAAAACAGCACTACACAGTGAATTCACTGGTCAGGAAAACAGCACTACACAGTGTATTCACTGGTCAGGAAAACAGCACTACACAGTGTATCACTGGTCAGGAAAACAGCACTACACAGTGTATTCACTGGTCAGGAGAACAGCACTACACAGTGAATTCACTGGTCAGGAGAACAGCACTACACAGTGTATCCACTGGTCAGGAGAACAGCACTACACAGTGTATTCACTGGTCAGGAAAGCAGCACTACACAGTGTATCCACTGGTCAGGAAAACAGCACTACACAGTGTATCCACCGGTCAGGAAAACAGCACTACACAGTGTATCCACCGGTCAGGAAAACAGCACTACACAGTGTATCCACCGGTCACGAAAGCAGCATTAACAGTGTATCCACTGGTCAGGAAAACAGCACTACACAGTGTATCCACTGGTCACGAAAGCAGCACTAACAGTGTATCCACTAGTCAGGAAAACAGCACCACACAGTGTATCCACTGGTCAGGAAAACAGCACTACACAGTGTATCCACTGGTCAGGAAAACAGCACTACACAGTGTATCCACTAGTCAGGAAACAAAGAGCAACAGATTGAATGCAGTAATCTGGAAATAAAATGCTACAGACTGTATCTATACCCATGAAACAAAGAGCTACAGACTACATCATGAACAAGAAAAACAAGTGCTGCAGAGTATATTCCCTATCCAGGAAACAAAGAGCTATCCTACATCTTGTCACAGAGTGTATCCCCTATCCAGGAAACAAAGAGCTATCCTACATCTTGTCACAGAGTGTATCCCCTATCCAGAAACAAAGAGCTATCCTATATCTTGTCACAGAGTGTATCCCCTATCCAGAAACAAAGAGCTATCCTGTATTTTGTCAGAGCGTATCCCCTATCCATGAAACAAAGAGCTATCCTATATATTGTCAGAGTGTATCCCCTATCCAGGAAACAAAAAGCCATCCTGTATCTTGTTGCAGAGTGTATCTCCTATCCAGGAAACAAAAAACTATCCTATATCTTGTTACAAAGTGGAAACAAAAAGCTGTCCTATATCTTGTCACACTGTGTGTCCCCTATCCAGGAAACAAACAGCTATACTATATCTTGTCAGAGTGGAGATGGGGGGGGGGGGGGGTGTGTACAGCTCATAAGCAAAATGACATGGTAAAGACAGCACTGTGGAGTGAATCCAGCACGTTATACCTTATTGTCCAAGTCGAACAGGTAGGAGTCATCCTCTCGTCTGTCAGCTTCTTGGTCAGATATCAATTCTCCAATGTACCTGCACAACAGGACATAAAAACAAATCCTTCACCAACACATGAATCACATTTTCCTAGACCTGCCTGAAAATAAATAAAGCTCCTATCATTTAACCCAGCATACTGAAGAAGCTTTGCCCTACTTAACCCACTGCCTACTGCATCGACCCAGATATCCTCTTTCTGAACAGCAGATCGACCAAGATCGGCAGCTGAATACTAGGTCAACGACTTTCATTTTCACTATCGCATATCCCAGTATGCAATCGCAACTGAAGAATATTCTGGTAGGACTGTTTCTGGACACCATTTTGCTTTTTGTTGAAAGAGTTCTGGTGGAGTAGTTTTGCTGCTGTTCTTTTTTTTTTTTTTGGTGAAGAAAAATGGCGGTTCAAGAAACAATGCGACTTCTAGAATCCATTTTCTGTTGCGAGAGTGATAGAGTGTATTTGAGGGCTACATTCTTGAGGAAATTTTGAAGCAAGACGATTCTGACATCAAACTTGACCTAGTTATAAACAAAGATCGATTGCTGACTGATTATAAGGCCAGAATCAATGATTTGGGCAATGATGACACTGATGTCGAATTTCCCGTTGCTGCTGGGCCCAGCCCCCCAAAAAAGCAAAATTCAAAAACAAAAGCTTCAAGAGATTCTCTAACTGCTGACTGGAGTGATAGGCTAGAAGAAGTGAAGCCCCAAAAAACTTTCACTTGTTTTGACAGCCTGGAAATCGGGTCAGACGATGACCAAATTTCAGTCAGTGGGTGTGTCCCATGATTTGTCTGTGAAAGCATCACCTGAAGAATATTTTAGTCTTTTGATTTCAGAGGAATTTTCGCAGACTTTCATCAAAAACGAATTTATTTGCTGCGCAAAAGCAAACAGAAAAGGTTGAAGATAAACTCTGGCCTAAATAAAAACTGCATCATTTGTCAATAAGCAAAGAGGAGAGAGACAAGGGATGTATCATCACCACATGGTGTGTGTGTGTGTATGTGTGTGTGCGTGTGTTTGGGGGGGAGGGATCAATTGCTCAGTGCACTTGTGCAAAGGCACATGTTTTGCTGAATTCCATCACAATTTAAAGTCCAGCATTCAGTTATCTGTTCTTTTTTAATTTTTGTTCTCATCAGTGGTTAGAAGACAAATCTTCCTGTATGTGATGCTTTCACTTAACAAAATTGTCAAATCTGGATTTTTTTTCTTCACAAAAGTTAATTATTTAGTGTGCTGAGAATACAGATTGACTTTAATTTTGTTCCTTAAGGTTTCAGTACCTTGTTTAGACTTGGAAAATCACTATGTGCTTCTAGTCCATGACATTCTGTGGATTCGGTGGATTCAGGAAAGACTGTTTCAGCGCCAAGAACACTTAAGTAGAATTAGTCTGTTCAGATTTCCCCCCTCATGTAACAGTTCACTACATACGGGGGAAAATGACTGTTTTGGATGGAGTGATGTCCTTGGAATTTTTCCATCAAATTTATGCAACTGATGAGTAAAAAGGAAATTCTTTATTGAGGTTTCGTTGTAGCGAGTGTGTATGTGTTGCAGAGTTACCTCACTTGGCACGGTATTCTCAGTCATGTAGCAGAAAGTCATGAATGGGCAGAAGGTTAATATTAACTCCCGTCATTTAACCTAGCACACTGAAGAAGCTATGCTCTTCCTAATACTTCCCGCCAGAAACTTTACATACAGGTCAAAAGTAATCATTTTTCTAAGAATAAGTAAGCATACAGAAAATTTGTAACTCAAAGAGCAGATAAAAGGTAGTCATTCATCTAACTCATTAACCTATAAAATAAGACAAAAAACAAAACAAAAACAAAACCTGCATCTTAGAAGATGTGTAGAGGAGTGAAAACTTATGGAAATGCATAATTCACCACACATACTATTACACCTACAATCCAGAAATTTGTCCCCAAAGTGCTGCCTACCTACCAACATTCTTGAGAGACACATCCTTGGTCAGATGATGCATTAGTCTGATTTCTAACTGAAATCATTCAGACTCTCTGACAACGGAGGAAGCACCAACAAAAGCTTTCTTCCACTACACACAGTTTGCAGAATCGTTTTGACTGTATTTAGAAATGAGCAATATCATCTCTTTTCAAAATGACTTTCCATTTTTCTTTTTTCATTTTTTTCCCCCAAAGAAAATGAAACCATGAAAAATTGAGATCAAGTCACACAATTATGGATTTGGGGAAATTATTTTCAAAACGGAAAAACTCATGACAAATTAACGAGGGTTAGTAGCTACACAGGTGGCACACCTGTCAGACTGGGACAAGATATAAAGAGTTCATGGTGTACGGCACTGTGGCCAATCTCCTGAAGGCCAGTGTCCAAGTCAATCAATGGACAGCTTGGCTTTGAGCTGAAACCATTCCAACTCCCTAACGTTTCTATTCAAAAAGGGAAAGTGCATTTTACAAATAATAACTTCTTACACTCAGAGAACGTCATTTTGGATTAAGTCTGCTATATTTTTCTAACCCTATCAAAAAATGATTTCATACCCTTACATTTCAAACTGTCATTTTGAAATTCAGCAATTTTTTCACCAACCTATTCCAGAAACTATTTTCAAAACAGAGACGTTCCTTAAAACAATTCAGAAAAGTTGGCAGGTATGGACTGTGGTGAAGGTCACTGTATACTGAGGAAGAACGATTCCATGATCTCCACCCTACCACAACCCCTCAAAATCCGACGAAAACTGTAATACCAATGCAAGCACACATTTCAGCAGACAAACATGCTACCAGAGGGTGGGGGCAGGGGTGGGGGTGGAGTGGTTATAAATGATTTCACACAATTATTTCTCTCAAGAATCTTCAGTTTCCCAACTACTGGAGCAATCGATCTTAGTAAGATAACTACACATACTTCCGATACTTTTCATTGATCTTATGAAGACCTTAAATGTTCCAGAATAAGTGTTCTCCGAGTTCGTGATCATTTTTTTTTCTCGGTGAAAAGTGGAAAATAAAAACACCCCCTCCCTCCCTTTCTCGAATCCCTCCGACTTACCCCCACCCTGAAGGATATCAGCTGAAACTCATGGAAAAAGACACTTGTCAACCCTGACTAAACAATGAGGGTGTTGGACAGACAATGACACACAAAGTTACCTTCCGCCCCACACAAAGAACAAAGGTTGGCAGTACTTACTCGCAGATGAACGTGCCTTTGGGGATGTCCATCAGACTGCGCACACCCCAACCCCGCCCCTTGGTCCTGAACACCTGTAGTCTCACCCTGCAACATCAACCCCAATTCAGCTACTCTTTCACCGATCTGTAAATCGTAATTCGTAAATCACAGCAGTTACAACTGTCAGCCTGTGATCTATGGATTAAAAAAAAATCCTCTGCTGGGACATTCTCAAAATGCAAACAAGTAAGTGAGAACTGTGTGTGTGTGTGTGTGTGTGTGTGTGTGTGTGTGTGTGTGTGTTCACCTGCTAACACGTGTCTGAATGTGCACATATAAAAGTGTTTGTATGAGAGTATTCACACAGCTCTGTTTTGACACATGTTGACAGAAAGGTTTGGACACAAGCATAATTGTATCCATACTTTGCAACACGAATGGAACGCACACTATTTCTGTGTGTATCTCTTTTCCACAGCAACTTTCTGAAGGACCTCCACCTGCGTTGATCACTTACTAAAACATGTCTTCACAACTCTGACACTGCACGAAGAAATCATAGGTAAGTTGCAAGCCCAAAAGTACGGATGAACTATATTTTATTTCGTGTATGTTCACTGTGACCATGATACTACCTAAGAATTTATATGCATACATCTCACTGATTATTAATAAAGATGACTGAATTTTCCCTGCTTGAATTTTCCCTCCCTTCTGTGTATTTTGTTTAGAACTGTTTCTATTTTCAGCTAAGATCTTAACTTCATTTTGTAAAATCTTCCCCTTGCATAAGAAGCGTCACAAACATTCATATAAATGTGCACTTGCATGCACACAATCATACTAATTGCAACTCTATTCTGCACCAGGCCGCTTTCCAAACATATTCTTCCCTGTATGCATGGAAAGAGGAATAAAGTTTTGCAGAATCTTGACAACATGACATTCAGGTCTATGACAATGAATTTTGCAATCCTGTCCTGAATCTGCCTTTTACTCTGATAAAATTCTCTAGATATTGTGAGCGTTGAAACAACATTTTTCAGAATTATATTGCAATTATTAATCATAAACATTAACATTGTAAACTCTGTCATTAATTTGTTTAAAATGCGCTCTCTCTTGTATGTGTTCAATTATCATTTAAATTAAACAATCACCTATAATATCATACAACTGTACAATTCCACTTCAACTCTAAAAACACAGGTATCACTTCAACAATGCAAACATATCAACATTCTAAAAAATACACTTTCAAGTTGACAAACTCACGTAATTCCGTTCTGCACCACCCGATTGTTGCAGTTGACCCAGCAGCGACATGCGCGGTTGCACTCAAATATCAGTGGGGGGTCCAACAGGTTGAAGTCATCCAACAGCCGACCATACTGAAGAATCCAAACACACACACACCATAATGGTACTAGCTGAAAACGGGAAAACTCAACCAAAATAACGATTTGCATTTAGTTACATTTTCTCACCTTTACCAGACCAAACAGGTGTTTTGGCATGAACATGCCATGGTCAAATCTGAATTTAAAAAAATAGAAAAATAAGACTCATTCCCCCCCAAGCTTTATTTTTCCGTCCTGCATGAGACACTTACTGAAAGGTCAAACAAACAAGGCTTTACACATTTCTAATCCAACATTTTTGTTGCTGTAGTCTGAGCAGAGGCATGTATCAAACGTGTGTACTACTTAACTATGGAAAATTAACTTCCCAGAAAGTGATGACGTCATTTTTGCACAATTTTGTGTGTGTTGTCATTGTTCTAATATTGCCTGACCACTTGCGTACAAGCTTTCATGCCGCATCTACGTTATCTACAGGAAAATAAACCCAGTCGAGTCTGGTATTAAAAGAATTGTTGGGAATTCGCCAATTCAGTCATCTCAAGAGCGCAGATATATTACATTTTTCATGACAATAACTAATTATCAAACCTATAGCCCCATTTGTAATGGCCGCTCAACCATGCCTAACACATTGCTGCCAGACCAACTATGTACAGGTGACATTCAGTTGGCCGAATACAGTGCGGTTAGCTGGCTGGTGGGGAGCGGCCTGCAGAAAACACCCCTTTCCCTGACCTGCATTCATGGCTTGGCCTCTGCAGCTGTAAACTCCCCTGCGACTCAAAACTAAGTAACTTGCTCTGACAGGGTTCCTACAGACTCCCAAGAACAAAATTCAAGGAGTTTTCAAGGAGTTTTCAAGGAGTGCCTGTTCTATTTCAAGGCTACAATACTTGCGTAAAAATTGAAAAAAGAAATGGCAGTTTGATTTTTCTGTGTTAAGGTTGATGAAAAACATTATTTAAAAACAAATTTTTTTGTACAAAGAAAACAACAAAAAAACTTTGTTTTTAAATAATTTTTTCATCAACCTGAACACAGAAAAATCAAACTGCCATTTTTGTTCAGCTTTTATCAGAGTGAGTGTGCCAGTACACCACACATTAGAACATTAACAAACCCAGACTCTTTGTATTAAACGCCAAAACACAAAAATCAGAAAAAAAACGTCCATTTGTAAGAGAACATACAGACTATGCATGGTGTGTAAGAGACTGGTTGGAGGAAAAAAAAAAACTAGTTTAAAAAAAAAAATTTTTTACAAACGTCGTCGCGAGCGTTAGTACCAAGGGAGATAATTTGATGAAAATTGATGAAGTTACAAATTACATCCCTTGGTAATAGCAGACGGCAATCCAGGATTGCGACAATGTAAAAATTTGTTTTTAAATAATTTTTCATTTGCCTCAACGCGGAAAAAAAATCAAACTGCCATTTCTTTTTGCCACATTAAAAATTTCTGGAGCTGATGGCTTGATTTTCAAAGGTTTTCAAGGGTTTGGTAAACAGAACCACATTTTATTGATTTTCAAAGGTTTTCAAGGTCTTGAAATTCACTGTCAGAATTCAAGGAGTTTCAAGGAGCGTACGAACCCTGTCTGAACAGCCGTGCCCCCCCCCCCCCCCCCCCCCAAATCTGAATCAAATCAAATCAAGAGGAAGAAAAAAAAAAGAGAGAAAACTCATTCTAATTCTAACCCCTCCCTCCCTCCAAACTACTTTCCCACCCTATCTCTCCATTACCAGTTAACTACCATTCTGTTCTATTCAACCTCTCAAAGGTAACCAAGGTAACCCTGTATTCCACTGCAATAATGCTTATCAAGAAGCTTTGACAAGCAAGACCTATTCAATCACAGCATCTGCAACAGCCAAATGGCTGCAGCAAGCAAAATGCTTCAACTGAACCCCAGAAATAGTGAACAGAAAATGCCATTTTTGAGACTAAAAGTAGTGTTAAGAAATACTTTTCCAAACACAAGTTCATTTGTTAAGGGTTAAAAGGTGAAGTAGTTGATTCACATCCCTTCACCACCATGTTGTGTTCACCTGTACAGTTCACTGATATATACAGGGTTCCTACAGACTCCCAAGAACGAAATTCAAGGGTTTTCAAGGAGCGTTTATTTTATTTCAAGGCAAGAGGTGGCATGAAAATTAAACCATTGTTCTTTTAAAACTTCATTTTTTTTCTATTATGTTAAAAAAAAAAAACAGAAAAAAACATATTTCAGCGATTTCAAAGCTCTTGTATGATCTGGGGACCACAAATGGGGGCAAAATGATGAAAAATGAAAAAAAAAAAAAAGGTTCATGACAAGAACTGTATTTGTATCGTAGCAGACATGTTAAGCACTTGAAACATGACTTTTCTTGTTTTGCTGAGCTATAGTAATGCAATTACAAAAGGATTTTATATATTGTTTTGCTGAGCTATAGTAATGCAATTACAAAAGGATTTTTATATATTTACACTGCTTTTTTTCACAATTTTTTTTTCATATGGTGGCCATCAGGCTTCGCGTTCCATTGCTTTTGAATTATTCCAATAGAAATAGCAAATGATATGTGCTGTTTTGACTTATAAATAAAAATAATTGCATGCGAAAATCATTTCTGATCAAAAGAAAAAAAATTACCAAGCTAGCTAGTCTGGATCCAGAGATATTATACTCCTTGCACATAAACTGTTGTCAAAAAAAGTGATTTTGAGAAAACAGCGTTCGAAAATAAAGAAGTTAAGCAATTTTCACACACACCTCCTTCAAACAAGATCATTTTTTACTAAGAAAAATGTGAAAATAGACAAAATGAACACCACAGATGCTTTCAACAGACTTTCTTGGGCACAAAAACACATAAAACCCAAAACATGACTTCTGAAAGAAAATTGTCAAATTTTCGTGCCACCTCTCCCCTTAAGGCTACACTACTTGCGTAAAAATTGAAAAAAGAAATGGCAGTTTGATTTTTCTGCGTTCAGGTTAATGAAAACTATTTTAAAACAAATTTTTACAAACATCGTTGCGATCCTGGATTGTCGTCGTCGATTTTACCAAGGGCGATAATTTTAAGTCATCAAAAATTGATGTTACAAATGATCTCCCTTGGTAAAATCGCCGACGACAATCCAGGATCGCGACAATGTTTGTAAAAATTTGTTTTAAAATAGTTTTTCATTAACCTGAATGCAGAAAAATCAAACTGCCTTTTCTTTCTGCCACATTAAAGATTTTTGGCGCTAATGGCTTGATTTTCAAAGGTTTTCAAGGAGGTTTGGTCAACAGAACCCATTTTAGTGATTTTCTAAGGTTTTCAAGGTCTTGAAATTCCCTGTCAGAATTTAAGGAGTTTCAAGGAGCGTACGAACCCTATATATAGACAATGTGGACTCTGAATCATTCTTTTTTTTCAACTGTAATTCACTTCACTTCACTACTGTCTGTCTCGTCTCCATTTCTGATGAACAATGCAATAACCTCCTTTACTTTTGTTTCTGGATTTCTATCAGACGTGAAATTAAAACTTTTCAGATCAACGATCATATCCCCATCCTATTCTCGATCATTTTTGTATCCCAGTGGCATGTCAACTCAGGCATGGGAATTGGAAAATTCAAAATCAGCTGAAACTAGGGGGGGGCCGGGGGCATGCTCCCCCGGAAAAAAATTGAAATTTATGGTAAACTCTGTGCATTCTGTGCACATAATTCCTTTAATTTTAAACAGCAAAAATGTGTATTTTCTGGACTAAAAACAGTGATTACAAAAGTATTCATTCTTTCTTCATGTTTATTCTCTCTGTAATAGACTGTAATACCCTGTTATTAATTTAAAATAACAATGACAATCAATATCTTCAAGCAAGCAATTTTTTTTTTTACCTTCATCTGTTGAATTCAATAAGCACTTGAGGAAAGTGTTGCCTGACAAGTTTGCAACAGTATCCTTGGTGAAAAAAGCGTTGGTTGTTTGCAAGAGTAGCACTCTTCTCCAAGTGTCGTTTGCCGGCCAGATGGTCCGTCAGCGCTACCAATCCACGACTTCCATACAGGACATGCTTGTCGCAAGTGACGCATCCTGCCTCGCCTGGCAAGTCCACTTTACGGAATCACGTGCCGACACGTTCTTTCCTTAACTCTCCTTTCCATTGTACTTCGTGCACAACTGCCACCCACTCCCACCTCCAGGCGTTCGACACACGAAGAGTCGTCGAATTTATTGCCTCGTTCAATGATACGCGTCGCCATTGTTCTCTCTTCTCGAGCGGAAGCAGAAAGCAGAGTAAGCTGAACACACAATGTTCCAGTCGCCTCCGGGCAAGCGCGAGACGGTGCACAGGATTCCCCCCCCCCCCCCCCCCCCCCCGCGCGAAAAACTTACTCGGCGGATTTTTTTTTCCGCGGACAGATTTTTTTTTTCAGCGGACAGAATTTTTTTTTCAGCTGAAATCCGCGAATCCGCGGCCAATTCCCATGCCTGCAACTGAACAAGGAAAACATGACTCACCTTGTCAAACCAGCACTTGACACTGCTGCGAGAGCATACACAGTACACGGAAGAACAGTCATCTTTGCAGCGACAGCTCTGCAATCAGGACCATGGGATGGAAAATTAATAAATACAGTGTGTGTGTGTGTGCGCAGCGCGCGAGTGAGAGTGTGCACACACGTGTGTGTGTGTGTGTGTGTGTGTGTGTGTGTGTGCGCGCGTATGTGCATGCATGCGTGCGAGTGAGAGTGTGTGTGTGTGTGCGTGTGTGTGTTATGAGAGTGTGTGTGAGTGATGTGTGTGCGCGGTGTGTGCATGTTTTGTGTGTGAGAGAGGAGAGAGAGAGAGAGAGAGAGAGCGTGCGTGCAAGCGATAGAGTGTGTGTGTGTGTGCGTGCGAGCAATAGAGTGTGTGTGTGTGTGTATGTGCACGTGAGTGTGTGTGTGTGTGTATACTGTGTGTGTGTGTGTGCGTGTGAGCGATAGAGTGTGTGCGTGTGTGTGTATGTGCACGTGAGTGTGTGTGTGTGTGTGCGCACACGCGTGTGCCTGCATGCTTTCATGTGTAAACAGGGAGGAGTGGGTCAAATCTCATAAACTTTTGAACAGCAAAGGTGTGACAGCCAAGCGAAGGTGCAACAGACAAGTGAAGAAACACAGGATTATAGTTTTGAATGGTGCAGGCTGAAGCCAAAGTAGTCCTCATGGTTAACTTGGAATTAAATTATTCCATCTCCACGATCAACATGTGTGAGGATCTGCATATATTTTACATATATGTATCTACACAGCTTAAAAACATCCCAGATCTTGTCATCTATAAAGCTCTTGTCCTACTCGGCAAGTGTCTTGCTCAAGTGAAAGAACAAAACTGTTTCTGTACTTGTTCTACTGCTCGCTTCACAATGTTTGGGTTGCTCGGGGCACGTTCGGAAGAACATATGATTATGCAGATTAGTTGGATATTCAGCTCATTACATTCAGCATAGAGCTAATTCTCTGTTGTAATGACTGTTTATTCAATGCATGTTAAGGCATTTGCTTTATCAGTGAGCAGTACTGAATCACAATCATTTATGACAGAATCTGAAAACTGTTAACAAAGACAGAAAGAAAAGTACCCATGACATGAATATTCATTAGAGCTAGACGCCCCTGCGACATTTAAATAAATATGATCACTTGGGATGATGACAGCCTAACATTCTCCATTGCCATATTTCTCCTTCACTGCAAAGAAGACCTAGCACCTTTACTGTTTTGATGATCAAGAGAATCCCTATTCTCCTCTGCCATGTTTCTTCTTCACTGCAAAGCGCACCATCCTTCACTTTTGCTCCAATTTGATAATATCCACTGGTGTGCGAGTCACCTAAGAAGCTGACCCTATTCGACTCCCCTACACTGGGTAAGCACTCACCTGGTATGCCATAAACTGAACAGTTTTTCCATGGGCTATGTAAAACACAACACTCAGGTGATTATAAGATAACCGCCAACTAATCCCCATTGAAATCTATTATCAACCAGCCGTCGTGACGAAGTGGTTAGTGTCGCAGACTCCCGGCTGGGAGGACGGGGTTCGATTCCCATCAGAGCCATGTGGGACTTTTCTGCCCTGACTGGCTCCTACCTAGAGCTGAGTTTGTTACGGGACTCAATTGGGACCACAGTTGAGTTTCATTTACTAAATGGATGCGTCCGAGAGTGTTGCTCAAATTTCCTGACCAACACTGCAGGTGTCTGTATCTGGCGGACCTGGTTGACAGCGAGGTATACCATGAAAGTAAGTGTCGAGTACAACCCTGTCAAGCGGTCTCAGATCGGAATGGAAATCCATAAAATCATCTTCATCATCCTCATTCTTGTCGATCAGCATAAAAAATTCTGTGGCCCTTTAATGCCTTGTTCTCATGGTGACCTCCGTTTCAATGTCCTCTCCACGTTTATGGCCTTGGTTTGATTCTGTCAAGGTCGCCAGTATCACAAATTCATGGGGGCTCTCACAGGACGGACGTAGTGGCGCCCTCAGGGACGGCTCACTCACGCCGGCTCTGTGACTAAGCAATTATTGTCGTCAGTAGGAGCTTAGTAGGTGGTGTCCTGTGTATATTGGATCAGAACAGGCGCCACTGAACACCACCAGAGTAGCTCAGCAGCAGTGCAGTGTTTCCTCCGTAAGTTGCCTCTTAAACCTGATACTGACTAGTCCCTGTGGATTGCCAGTGTCGGCGCTGCAGCTGGCCGGGCCGGGCTGTGGCTGTGGACAGAAGGTCGGAATGAGAGGTGCAAGTGCACTGCCACTGAGATGGCACAGAATATTGGGACAGCCAACCCCCCCCCCCCCCCCCCCCCCAAAAAAACCCAAAGCTCTAATCACCACTCTGACTGACGACTGGTACAGTTCAATCTGTGCATGACAGGATCCTAACAAGGTGCTAGAGATGGGACAACACACTGACAGGTCTCCAGTCCTACCTGCAGGCTGGTGATGACATTGTTGATGTGCAGGTCCTGGGTCTCCACGTTGTGGTTGACATACAGATAATCTGTGGGGCAGGGCTCCTCATCTGCTGCGTTCACACATGCTATCGGGTTCTTCTCTCGCCCAAATGACAGGTCCCTGCCACACACCCTGAATAATAACAAACTCTGACTTCCTCTCCCTTTATCAGACAAGACACATCATCAGCATTTATGTCTATAATAAAACAACAAACCTTTTCCTCCATCATCCAACCCACAATCAGGTACACTCACTTCCATTCAAAGGACTCCAACTATCTCTCAAATTCTCCACAATATCCACTCATTTTAAATCACTCACACACCAGCTTCTTCAAAGTCCATTGCTCAAAACCCTGTCTCATTACAATTCCCACTTATTCCAAATCCTTAAACTGTAATCTATCAGATCACAATCCCCACCCAACCAAATTCCTCAAACACAGCAGACCTGTTTACCCCAAATTCGTGTATCTGTAATATCTCAGACAAAAACCTGCCCATTTGAAAAACAAAAAAACCCGTAATCTTCATAATCACAATACTTTCGCAACTTTTGAAGATTTGGAAGAGCCGGCTGCTGGCGCATAAGACCGCTTCGTTGCAGTCTTTGACAAGGTAAAAGACGCAAGGCACGCTGGGAAATGTCTTCTTACTCTTTTGACCTAAATGGTAGCAGACGAAGCTCCGCATTTAACAATTTTCTTTCTTTGATGTTTTTCTTGTAATTTTTTTTTTTGGAGGGGGGCCTATTTCACGTAATTTCAATTTTTTTCCCCGTAAAAATTATGGCAAAATTGTAAGGGTAAACAGGTCGGAACATAGTCACAACCTGTCATTGCTCTCCCCCTGCCCTCCCCTTCTCCTTCAGCATTTCAAATCCCTCATTCACAATCACACCACCATTGTGCCCTCTCACTCCAAACCTCTAACACAAAACCACACCCTGACACGTCCCACCGAATCCCAACACCAGGTTCCACAGTAAGCAATCAGGATCACCTCATCCTGATGCCACCCACCAAGAGACCCTTCCAGTCTGTAGTGAATGGTTCTCATCTGCCATAGGCTGCAGCTTTAGAAATTATTCTCAACTCCCATTTAGGCCAACCTCCTTCAATAACAACTCTAAATTTCTGCCAACAGCTGTGGCGGTACAGCCTCATCTGAGAAAGGCAGGCTGTGTCAGTGCCAACATCAGGAGACTGTTGTGTTTGAGCTGCTTCTTTTCATGTTCCACCTGCCTCTTGTAAATTCTCCCCAAATTCTTTTTACACTCACTGCTGTTTACAGAACCATGAAACATGAATTCAAGTCTTACCGCTAAATCGGTTTTATCCATGAAAATTCTGAGGGCTTCTCAAGACCGAACACACACCATTATTTTATATGGACTGTAAAACTAACAAAGTATCCACAGCATTCAACGCAACACACTGCATGTACTGAAATGCATTAAAAGATAGGTAATGATGTAATCACAAACAACAACAAAACTTTTTAATCGCCAACACTTTCAAGCAAATGGTACAAATGCTTTTCTGTCTTCTGAATGACAGTTTCTGTACATTCTCCTTAATCTCTTTCTGTGGTGACAATCCATTTCAAGCATCTCAGGGACTTTCAAAGCCGTGGGCTGGGGAGGTGCATGAGGATGTGGTTTCAAATCACTAGGTACTTTCCAAGACCTCCAAAGACCCTACAAACCCAGTTCATGTCCAAAAGTAGGCAGGAACAGAGGGGAGTTCCTTTACCTGTGGACCAGTTTTTCAGGACGGGACAACTTGGTGGCAAAGCTGCGCAGCTGTTTGTTCACCTTGAGCGCCATGCACACCTGGCTGTTTGGGCTGACGCAGCACTGGAAAACACACGCATGCTCGCCGTCAACATCACCCTGTTCTCTGCATGATCACCAGCTGCCAACATTGTAAGCATTCACACCTGGCCCGCACAACTGTCATCCCTGCATGAAGCCAACTCGGTGACCCTTTATAGGCTAGAGTCTAGGGGAACAGCGTGGGATTAGGTCACCTGATGAGCAGCAGGTTAACCAACAGAAACAGCCCACTGCACTTACCTTGAGAACTGTAGCCTGACAACATGTGGATACGAAACAAACCAGTGTTTTCTTTTTGGAACTTTCCCCTTTTCTTTGTTTTCAGAAGTAGCAAATTTGTTTAAAACAAAGAGTAATTTTCGCACTAACCCTGAATTCGCACTAACCCTGAAATTACGACATAAGAAAAAAGTCTGACAGCTATCCAAAGGATAGAGAGGGCAACTGATTTTCTGTTGCCATGGCATCCCTGCCCTGTCTGAGCATTAATCCCACACTGCTGATTCCCGCTGTCTTCCAACACAAACAACAGTAAGGTTCATAACATTAGAGGTTCATAGTGACCCACTCTCTTCCAACACACAACAGTAAGGTTCATAACATTAGAGGTTCATAGGACCCACTCTCTTCCAACACACAACAACAGTAAGGTTCATAACATTAGAGGTTCATAGGGACCCACTCTCTTCCAACACACAACAGTAAGGTTCATAACATAAGGTTCATAGTGACCCACTCTCTTCCAACACACAACAACAGTAAGGTTCATAACATTAGAGGTTCCAGGGACCCAATCTCTTCCAACACACAACAACAGTAAGGTTCATAACATTAGAGGTTCATAGGGACCCACTCTCTTCCAACACACAACAGTAAGTTCATAACATTAGAGGTTCATAGTGACCCACTCTCTTCCAACACACAACAGTAAGGTTCATAACATTAGAGGTTCTTAGGGACCCATCTCTTCCAACACACAACAGTAAGGTTCATAACATTAGAGGTTCATAGGGACCCACTCTCTTCCAACACACAACAGTAAGATTCATAACATTAGAGGTTCATAGGGACCCACTCTCTTCCAACATACAACAACAGTAAGGTTCATAACATTAGAGGTTCATAGGGACCCAATCTCTTCCAAACACACAACAGTAAGGTTCATAACATTAGAGGTTCATAGTGACCCACTATCTTCCAACAACACAACAGTAAGGTTCATAACATAGAGGTTCATAGGGACCCAATCTCTTCCAACACACAACAGTAAGGTTCATAACATTAGAGGTTCATAGGACCCACTCTCGTCCAACACACAACAACAGTAAGATTCATAACATTTGAGGTTCATAGGGACCCACTTCTTCCAACATACAACAACAGTAAGGTTCATAACATAGAGGTTCATAGGGACCCAATCTCTTCCAACACACAACAGTAAGGTTCATAACATTAGAGGTTCTTAGGGACCCACTCTCTTCCAACACACAACAGTAGATCATCATTGAGGTTCATAGGCCCAAACTCTCTTCACATACAAAAAGTAAGGTTCATACAGAGGTCATAGGACCCAATCTCTTCCAACACACAACAGTAAGGTTCATAACATTAGAGGTTCTTAGGGACCCAATTTTCACCTAGTCAACAAGACAAACCACTCCCACACACAACAGTAAGGTTCATAACATTAGAGGTTCATAGGGACCCATCTCTTCCAACATACAACAACAGTAAGGTTCATAACATTAGAGGTTCATAGGGACCCACTCTCTTCCAACATACAACAACAGTAAGGTTCATAACATTAGAGGTTCATAGTGACCCACTCTCTTCCAACACACAACAGTAAGGTTCATAACATAAGAGGTTCATAGTGACCCACTCTCTTCCAACACACAACACGTAAGGTTCATAACATTAGAGGTTCATAGGGACCCACTCTCTTCCAACACACAACAACAGTAAGGTTCATAACATTAGATGTTCATAGGGACCCACTCTCTTCCAACACACAACAGTAAGGTTCATAACATTAGAGGTTCATAGGGACCCACTATCTTCCAACACACAACAGTAAGGTTCATAACATTAGAGGTTCATAGGGACCCACTCTCTTCCAACACACAACAGTAAGGTTCATAACATAAGAGGTTCATAGTGACCCACTCTCTTCCAACACACAACAACAGTAAGGTTCATAACATTAGAGGTTCATAGGGACCCACTCTCTTCCAACACCCAACAACAGTAAGGTTCATAACATTAGAGGTTCATAGGGACCCACTCTCTTCCAACACGCAACAGTAAGGTTCATAACATTAGAGGTTCATAGGGACCCAATCTCTTCAAACACACAACAGCAGTAAGGTTCATAACATAAGAGGTTCATAGGGACCAATCAATGTCAGGTCGTCAGATAGAAGCCCACAAAAAATGGGACACAGAACTCTGAATCATGATCCATACTCTTAATCATCGATTTTATAACTCATATTTTTCCACAAAATTTGGGATTTCATGAATGATTCTGAAAATAGGAAGATAACCTGAAAAATTAGACACCGGTAGCTATGTATGCAAGTGCGCGCACACACGACACACCACATATGTATAGATACACAATAAATTGAAAACCTTTCAAATGGGACAAATGCAGAATCATGTTCAGCTTATGCCATTTAAAGGAAACACGAGTCTTGTATCTGTTCACAATATCCACTTCGCACCTCGTTGTCATTCAGCTTTGACTTCAGAATTACATGATATTCACAACTGTTTGTGGATAAAGTATAACTTTCAATTACTGATCAAAACTGGTTGTATACGTATGGGAGATTGAGTATCCAAAATATACATATGCATGCAGCCTGATCTGTGTGTTTCTTTGCAAACGTTAATTTTTTTTCTTTTTCACTTCATTCGTTCACTTACAGACACAGGAGATTCATCTTTGTTATTCTTCAGGTCCACATTAGCTCCCCTGGCCAGCAGAATTCTGGGAACACATATCAAAATTATGACAAAGCAACACAGATTATTCATTCAACACTCATCCGGCAAAATATCAGGACAAGAGGAACTGTCTTTGAAGAGGTAATAATCTCTTTAAATCATACAGTGAATGCCGATTTCATAGAGAATTTCCTTTTCAATAAGCAGATTCTAAAAGACAAGTATCGTCTATGAATATTAGGGGAAAAGTCAGTTTTGTTACTGTTCAGTAGCTGTTTTTGTTTCAACTTTTCTTTACATATTTTAGACAAGCATTCAAGGTCTGACCAACATGCTGGATATATGTGCAGGTCAGCCATGAACCAAACCTTATCCAAAAGACAGTATTCAAACTACGTCCCTATTCACAAATTAGTTGCCCCCCCCCCCCCCCCCCCCCCCCCCCTCATTTCTGTTTTCTCATTGAAATCCCTGCAAACTGAGGCTGGACTGCTGTTAAATAGCCAAGACCATTCAACCGTAGAGCAGTCATGGTTTGGACCACTCAAGGGGTCGAAATCTTACGGCTTGAAACCCCTCTACATTCACCTACTAGCGAATGGGAATCTGATTCAGCTGAAGGAAGGTCAAAAAGCCAAAAGACAGTGAGTGGGTCGTGATCCACCTCTGATCAGGCTGTGCCCGGGACATGGGCTGCAGGATTTTAACTTCAACAGTGGCCTCAGGACTTGTTAACAGGTGAGGACAAATGCACCACCGTCTCCTTGATAAAACTGAATGCATCTTTATACAAAATTTAGCTGTGTGAAGTTTCTGTTCTCTTCTTCATCTTTAGAAATTGGCTTTAGACATAACCTTAAATATCATCATCAGAAGTTTCATTCAAGATTTTTCTAACGTTTCTCCTAGAAGACATACAGCTGCCTAATAACAAAAAATTAAAAAAAAGAAAAGTCTGTGCATACAATTATCCTCCTTCAAATACAGATTTGTCATTAATTTATGTGCACACACTTAGGGATGCTTGCTCGAGTTGATAGCCTGCATACTAACCAACAAACAAAAACAAAAAAACTAGGTAGAATGTTATAAGAATGCTTGAACGTCTACTTACACAACCACTTCATAGTGATCCTGCCTGGCAGCTATATGTCTGAAAGAAAAAAAGAGAATACACCGCTGTCATTTGCCTTCATGGAAACACACCATCGTCACTCACCAACACACACATGAAAGAATGGTAAAATCAACGGAAAACGTCCCACCACCATCCGTGAGCGCCGTCTCTTAAGTTCTACTACAATCCTGCAACTTAACAAGAAGCATCTATAACAGGAGCCAATGTCCTCTGCAAAGGTAAATCTGCCAGCTCACAGGCCTGGTTATCAAAAGTCCCAGTCCCTCTGGAGGCACTTGTTGGTGGGAGGTTCCCACCTGGCCAGATCTTACCCCAAGTTATTAAGTTTGCTGTGAACTGAATTCTGAAGACTGGAACTACACAACTAGCTTTACCAGCTAACAGATATGCTTCTGAAAGCACTGCCTAAATTTCTGACCAACACTGCAAGTGTCTACATCTCCCATACTTGGCTGACACCCACGACACTATTGAAGGAACAGCAGAATACAACCCTGCAGTATAATCTTAGATCAGGATGGAACTTGGCAGCATTATCTTCGTCATCCTCCTTTCTCATCATGATTTGCAACAGGAAAGGGAGCTCTTTTCTCATCATGATTTGCAACAGGAAAGGGAGCTCCTTTCTCATCATGATTTGCCACAGGAAAGGGAGCTCAAATCATGAGATATTTACTGCCCAGTTCTCATGGGAACGTAACAGGAATTTCCTCTTCATGTCCATGCCAACAGCTCATGATAAAGTCGTTGGTATTGACAAGTTCCCTGGACTGCACCACAATACACAAAGTGGCACGTTCCACAAGATGAGCTTTCTCATGTTGGCTCTGCAGTTAAGTAATTCCGCAATTAAGTAATTACTGTTGTCAGCAGGGAGCTTAACAGACAGCATCCTACCTATGCTGAATCAGGACAGGCACCACTATTCACCACATAAGTGACTTGGCTCAAGAGGGTTGTTTCACACTTGGCTAAGAGAGTTGTTTCAAGGTATCAATTGCTCCCCGAGAACTACGCTGGGGGTGCAACACAATAAACCTGAGAGGGGAGAGTCACACTGAGCAGAATGAGAGCACTGCCAAAGGTGGATATGGAATGGAGGGGGTGTGGGGTTATGTATGAGGGAACAGTTTAAATAAAACAAACAACAAGAAAACCGCTATGGAACTTGGGTATGCCTACACCCTGGGAGCAGAAAGGGGAGGCAGAGTATGGGTGGGATGACAGCATGGCTCAACCCCCTGCACTCCATGTCGGTTGAAGACTGACAGTGAAAGGACCAAGTGACAGACAAATTGATGGCAAGGACATTAATTCAAAGTGAGAGAATGACCTAGGACTGGGAGGCCAGAGGTATTTAGATGACATTATCTTTTTAAAACTTATTTCCATCAACTCTCATGCTTACATCTTAATGTATGGTCCTGATTTTCTTGTAGAATGATCTAAACTACAACTTTTGCTTTCTTTCACTTACTACAGCTGAGAACGTGACTGTTCCCGACTATCCCAACACTCAGTCCAGTATATATCTTTCTAATTTCCTTTTTCTTCTCTCCCTCTCCTTTTTTTCTTTTTTTTTTCTCTCTTCTTTTTCTAAATGCTTCAGCAAAAATATCCAAAGTTTAGCATACATAACTTCCCAACTTCTTAGCACCCCAGCACACACACACAGAAATCTGTTCAAGACCCCATGCCCATGTCAGGCAAACTCACAGAGGCGTGTCTCCATGTTCATTGGGCGTGTCCAGCTCACAGCCCAGGTCCAGAAAGAGTTCTGTGATCACCACGCTGCCAGCAAACGCTGCCCAGTGCAACGCATTGTTCTCCTCCTGTAACACACACCTCAACAAGTTCAAATGTCCTGACTTGTCCACACAGCCCTCATCTCCTTAAAAAGACCACAGAGATGCCCACGCAGCCCCCATTGGTGCTGATCATGAACAAATACGATGGGAACCCCTTCTCTCACACAGAACCCTGCACTCTCACTAGGGACCTCAAGGGAACCATCTACTACTCTAAGAGGAATTCCCCACTCTAATGACAGGGAACCCCTCTCTAAGAAGAACCCCGACCTAACAGGGAATTCTCTCTAGAAGGAATCTTGGTCTCAACTGACGCGGAACCCTTCCCTAAAAGGAATTCAGAAACCTCTTTGAAACCTTCCCGGAATACCTCTCTAGAGGAATAACCACCAGGATATCTGACTGGATGAACCCTCTACTCCACGATGGAATCCCCGGGGATTACTGACTGGGTAACCCTCTCCACGAGGAATCCCAGATTCTGAAAGGCTAGCCCTCTCTAAGAGTTACCCTATATTCTAACTTAACAAAGTTCAGAGTTAACCTAGATTCTAACCAACACCTGTTCAACCCTCAGATCAAAGTTGGATATCTCTATCTAAGAACTCTGGAATCAAACATCACTGGGAGCCAAACAAAACACGCAAAGATGAAGATGACTAAGACAAATCAGGTCCACACCTCTGAAGCAGCAAATAAGATCAGACTCCACTGATGCAAGAGGGATCACGGACTGAACCTTGGGAGTGCGAGACTGAGAGCGAAGAAGACGTGAAGCAAACTCCACTATCTTCTCAACCCTGGGGCTCAGCAAAGATACAAGACTGACATGCATGCCATTATGTATTACTGGAACTAACAGCAGTTCACCTACAAAGAAAATCATAGCTCAAGAGTTCATAGTAACACTTTCCAAGGCTTACAGTGAACAACTGCAGCTCTTCCTATCACTGTCTAAAATCTGAATGCCAGTAAGTAGCTGGTGCAAAATCTGACAATTTCAACTTCACACTTTTACCCCAAACACAGTGCCGCTCATGCTTTTTTGTTGTTGTTGAATGATTGCACAGGACAGGGTGAGAAAGGAGTATGGATGGAGATGCACACAACACACAAAAAAAAACAAAAAAACTGAAAAAGTATGCAATATACCACAGAAAAATTTATATACTAAATGATTTTTTTCCCTTTTCTTTTTTTTCTTACTTTTCAGCAACCCCCCTCCCTCCCCCCTCGGAATATTCTGAAAGCAAAAAATGATGGTGGTCTAAAAAACAAACAAAAAAAATCTTCTGACGGGGGATCAAAGAGTAGGAGGCAGAGAGCAATGAAACCCACAGAATAGCAGACTGCTCAGCACCATGAACTCTGAACCAGACACTCACATTGTCCTTCTTGTTGGGATCCCCCCCTCGAGACACCAGGTACTTGACGATGTTGACCAGCTGGGACTCTGTGGCCCACATCAGGGGGGTCCACCCTCCTTCATCCTGAAACACACCACCACTCTACACTCCAATATCCACAACATACTCCAGGAGTTTTGTACAGATGATTGTTGTACAGATGAAGAAAATGGAAGATTTGACATTTTCAAGGACACACTAACTGAGCAGAGAACCCCAACAAATAAACTATCCTAAAACAGATTTTTACATGGGACCAATAACCCAGATCTCAGATTACTGTCTCCAGTTCCAATTTTAACCCTTAGCCTGCTATGGAATTTAGCCAAGTGCCTGACCTCATTTACCAAGGAATTTTTAGGAAAATCAGGCGTTCGCTTTAAAAAAAAAAATTATGGGCTCAAATGTGAACTAACGTACATAAATGTATATATATTCTCAAAGGAAAATAAATGGACAATACTGGAAAAAATGTTCCATTGTAATATCTGTGAGTTTGTGACAGAATTTTTTTTAAAAAATAAAATATTTGAAAACACAGAACGGGGGCCGGAATAGCTCAGTTGGTAGAGCGCCGGACTCGTGAACCTGGGGTTGCGGATTCGAATTTCGGTACAGGGGGATTTTTCCCTTGGAGTTAACATTGGTTCTGACTCCATTCCCCACACAGTTCTTCGAACGAGACTATAAACCGAGGTTCCGTGTGTGAACGCACGCACAACATCTTGCACACACGTAAAATCCCATCACCAACTTTTAGAAGAGAAGGCCAGTTTGGCTGTTGCTATGGATGACATGTACACATAGCATGCACCTTCCCCGAAGATGGAGTATGGCTGCCTAAATGGCAGGATAAAAAAATGGTCATACACACAAAATTCCACTGCCTGTCTATACAAGCAGTGTCCGCAGGAGTATCAGCCTGCGTACGCAGAAAGGAAAGAAAGAAAGAAAACACAGAACATATTTTCTGTTCTAGTAATCATTATTTGTTGTTGCTACGTAAGTATAGTTAGTAACTTGTGCACAAAAATGGGTCAGTTGAACAAAAACAATGTTAGAATAACAGAAACATAATAAAATAGCTTACCCTACTCTTGCTTCAAATGTAAATATTGCATTTTTCCTGAAAGAACCGTAAGATCCACTTTCTTCAGGAAAACAGTACTTCACACCACAAGAGTCTGTGAAGGTTGGTCATGGAAATAAAACATCAGCACAGCCTTATTTCACACAGTCCTGTGCAGGAACGTACTGGAACTTGGCAGTTTCTTCACTAAACTGTTAAATTTGCTTTTGAAATTTCCACACTGAAAAAAACCTCCAAAAGCCTTTTCTTCAGGTAAAAAAATAGTAAGAGCAGTCTATTTTTCATAAAGTCCTATGCAGGAACATACAGGATCTTTACTAAGTGGAAAAGCCAGTAAAAAATAATAAAATAAATAAGAACAGTTAAAAAAAATACTGATATGATACTACAATGCTTCTCTGGTGGGGAACTAGAAGCACAGCTTGGTGTGCCAGATTTCAAAACAGGAGATAATGCACACACACACTTGTTTCTAGCCATTACCAAAGGAAATATGTTGGTGGTCAGCAGTGGATGTTTTGACTATTATGACTCTGTTGATGGTTTTTTCATGAAGCCCATGAACAGTGTGAGGCCCAAGAACTGCTTCATTTCTAGCATGTTGGTCTCTTTCCATACACGTAGCAAATCTAGCGTGGTTTTTTTTTTTAATTTCCTGTGGCCTTCCCTGCATCTGCTGGATTGTTTGTTGAGCATATGTTTGATTCTGTGACTGATTTCTGCACTAAATCATCTTTGACAAAAAGAGAAAAAAAAAAATCTATATATTTCTCCTTACTGGCTTGTTCTTTCAGTCCAAGATTTCCTACAAAATCAGGTAAAGTTGGCTGAAACCCATCAGCTGACTGAATGCCAACACTGGCAAACACACCACCACACCCCCTGCCATGCCCCACTCTCCCTTCACTACGTGCTCGGCTTGGCTCGCCACGCCGCCATCTACCCCCTACCCTCCCCCTGCCCCTAGCCCTCTCCTTCCACTGACCAGTCAGTGTTAAAAATTCAGCTTCGCTGGCCGTGCTATCTGATGACTCATCACTCACTTCAGCCACAGCATCGAGCTCGAAGTCAAAGTTAGTTCTGTCTTCTACACTGATCATTTGTGGCTGAAAATCCTCGTCTGCATGCTCATTTTCCAAGAGAATCGTCTGAATAAAGTTCATCACTACTATACTCTTCAAGTAGCAACTCTAATTCACGCTGAGCTTCAGCATAGCTGCCAACCTGTTGGAACAGAAATTCCTGTGAGAAGGCAGGGGTCCGGGGGCTGCCGTAGGCCCCCGGTGGGGTGCAGGGGTAATGCCCCTGCTGGGGGTCTGGGGGCAACGCCCCCAGATGCTGACGGGTACATGCACATTTGGAGGTAAAAAAATTAGCTTTTCTGGGGTCGAAAAGGGGATATTTCTTCCATCTCATCATGCTAGAATTAGACATGAACAGTACTGATAGCAAAGCATACAGATTACAAAAATTACAGTCATCACACATTACTCAACATCAGAAAGCACTTCAACTTACCACTTCAGTCCAACAAGTAAACTGTGGCTTGACAGGTTACGCAGAGAAGAAAAGTCTCCAGACTAACGTACATAAATTTATGTTGCTCTTTGCTCTTAGATTATCTAGCTACGATGAAAGATGCTTTGGAAGTCTTGGTTTTTCAGTCTGTATACAATGGATACCACCAATATTGCAATTTTCTTGTTTCATCATCCCTGGATATCTGATTCTCTATAGTCTTGTAATAGCAAACTGAAAGTTTCTATCAAGATGTTGGTAATCATCATCACCATGGTAATAAAGAACACAAAAAAAATTGGGGGGGGGGGGGGGGGGGGGGGAGGAGGAGGGGGGAATCACTAAGGAAAAATTTCTTTCCTACAATTCCTATATCTGTTCAGAACTACACTTTTTTTTTCACAACCTGTCAGCCTAACAGGAGGAGGATGCTGAAGGGAGAGGGGGGGGGGGGGGGGGGATTGAGTTGTTCTCTGTCCTTGAGGGCATCTAATGTTGCCGACTTCGCTTTTTTCAACAGCTCTATTGGAAACTGCTGCTCATAGCAAGCCCCACGCATGTTGGCTTTGACCATGTACCACCATCATGGCATCATCGCCGCATTCCTCTTGTGCTTGGCAGAAGAGGCATGAAGTTCGATGTCTTTTTTTCCACCATGTGAGATGTTGATGTCAGTACGGCATTCTTTACAAAACGCATGATATTCATCTCTCTTGGACGCATCAATGAAGGCGTAGTCGTCTTTGTATCGCGGCAAAAACTTGACTTTTGCCCTTTTTTTCAAGTCCATGTGGCACTGCTTTCCTGAAGCCATTTTCGCGCGGATGGAAGTACCGGACGGAAGTACGGCGGAAGTCGATTTGTTTTGGTAAACCGATGTGTCTTTTTACCGACACCTTGCGAAAAATTACCGAAACGTGAAGTGATTTTTGATTTTTCATTTTTCGGGAAAAAAAAGAACTTTCGGGATTTCCTGTCAGATTTTCATTTTCGGGAATTCCCGAAAATTTCGGGAGGGTTGGCAGCTATGCTTCAGCTAACTCCATCAATCGTGGACATTTTGCTCTGCTACCACTTGTGCTTGGCTCAGTCACCATTTTGCCTGCCTCACATAGATAATGAGTTCGTTGTGACTGCAGTCACCCACTTAGATTGCTTGAAAAAGTCACTGCTAAGTGTCAAAAGGGTGTTTCCTCAACATTTTTAGATTCTACCGACCTTCACGATTCTGCATCTATTGTAGTTACATTTCCTGAACACTATCCAAATTTACACAAAGCCAAAATGATTGACCGCCGTTCCCAAACAGCAATCGTGGCAGTGACGCAAGCATAAATTATCCGCCGTTCCAGAACAGCTTTGTGGCAGTCTAAAGGTTAAATTAATTTCCCCCGATTTTCTTCGCATTTTAAATTCACTGTACCTCCTGTGAACGATTCAGATATTTTGGTTTAGACAAATTTACATATATCAATCACACAGATCTCAATCTGATGTTTCCGTCTCCACTCACCCACCTCCCCAGAACCACCTATTTTCATATGATTCATCTCCAAATGCAGCCAATGTCTCATAATCCTCAAGATCCATAAGTCCAGGGTCTTCAAAAACGGTTCCCTCAATGATGATGCGTTCATTCTAACTTCAGTAGGATCCAAGGGCTTGAAAACACATAAAGTAAAAAAGAAAAAGAATGCACGAACACACAAAGATCAAACAAACCAAAACCAAAAACACACAACAGAGCAATGACCCAGATCAACTGACCGTAGCGTTGACGTCAATGGCCTCGATGTCCAGGATGTACTGGATGATCTCCAGGTGCCCTGCCTTCGAGGCACAGTGCAGACAGGTCATGTGATCCTCTCCCTGTCAACACCATCAATGCTCAACCTCCATAACCGTCCATGAACACTTCTCATGTACCAAGACCTGTTACCTGAGGGAAATCTTTGTTTTCCTTTTTTTTCTGTGGATCCCTTGACCATTACACCCACACCAATATCTCATCAATGAGTGGATATAGCATCCTTGTGACCGGATGTGGTTGACTGACAAACATATCAGACCAGTTTACTCAGAAGAGGATAACACCTTTGATTTACATACAGTAGTGTTATTCTCCTTCAAATCTCTACACACTATCTGTTTACAGATCTAAAGAAATACAAGGCTTATGTACAACAATTCATTCCATTTCTCAGCATTTGATTTGCAATTTCAGCATTTTTGTTCCTGTAATTTGTTCTATTAAACATAAAAAACAGATGAAATAAATCCCAAATGTAAAGAAATAACTGCATGCTCAAGGAAACAAGCTCTCAGGTAAGCATCTGTGTCCCTTAGTCTGTTCAGCACCTGCTTGTGCTCTGCTGAAATGGGTGTCCAGAGGCAGGAGTTTCTGTACTTAATCTACACAGGTCTGCATGTGAACATACATATGCAGCATTACATAAAATGTAAATACGGGAACAAAAGTGACAATGTCAGATCAATCAAACTGCACTGTAAAGTTACCTACACTAGAGGTCTAGAACCATGACGGAAAATGAGTTCTCATGCAAACCAAGTGTTTGGTATCTCACCCTGTCATCCAGACGCGCCCCGGCCTTGGCCAGGAACTGGAAGATGGACAGGTGGCCATATTCTGCCGCACACATCAACGGCGTCTTCAGCGACTTGTCAGGGGTGTGCAGGCAGGCTCCAGCCTGCAAACAGAATGGCACATGTGCCACATATACTACACAGACAAAAAGATAAAACATTAAAAATATGTATCTAAATGATGTGGTTTCTCCATTTTTTTTTTTTTTTTTTTTTTACATAATTCAGACCTCAGACCTGTTCACCCCGAAATTTGACTCGGAGTATTCCAAATCCAAATCAGGAGTATTTTCTACAAAACAGGAGTACTCCAACGAGAAAGTTTAAACCGCGCTGCGGCAAAACATGGTTGTTGGATACATTTATCCAGAAATTCCTGTTCCGTTTTTTCGCTTTAGGGCCATCATCTTCGGAACGGAAGAGGAACGTTTAGACATTTTCACGGATAGTAGAACTCGAATGCTTGGTTCAGCGCCAAAACTAAGAATACGAAATGGCTTCACCGAAAACCACACCAAATCTCGAAGCTGAGGACTAGGAATGAGCGCTCTCGGCCAATCAGAAACATCGACACAAAAAGTCGCAAGGAGAGTGTACGCACAGCAGATATGTCAATACACCCATTCCTTCAGAAATGCAGTGCACGAAAATGATAGGATTTTTTTTTTCGTCGTATGTTTCCCTATGTACCGTATTTATCATATTTCTACCAAATACAAGTACAAAATACGGCAAAATCGTATGGGTAAACAGGTTTGAGACCTGGTTACCCCTCAGAAATTCTATGCGTAGATTTTGGGTCAAAAGTGTGTACTATTGTGTGTAAAATGTGTAAGCTGCCTAGGAAACAATACTGAATGCATTCAAGACACTGGAAACACTGAAATGTATTATCATAAAAGATGTATTTTCATGAAAGGCATTAAAATGGCTTCATTAACACTCAATGATTATCAAACTAATCTGAGTTTTTTGCCAGTGTCCTCTAATGGGCAAAAGCCTTTGCTCAGAAAATTAATAAGAACATTAAGTGATGTGAATTTTTTACAACACTTTTAAAACATATTATACACATTTTACTATGGTGCCATGTCATTTAAAAAATTTATACTACTTAGTTTCACCATGTCTTTACGTTATGTATTTGATTTCAGACTGCTGTGTAATGAAGCTTGCTAAATCGCAGGGATTTTGAAATATGTCAATTACATTTTACACAGAATGATGGTATGTCATACAATGGTAGTAAGTCAGTCACAAAATTTATACAATGTTTTCTTAGCTTCACTATGTCTACAGTAATCTATTTAATTCCAGACTGCCATGTTATGATGGTTGTTTCATCACAGGGATTTGAAAATATGTCAGTTACATTTTACAATGGTTTGTGACAGGTTTTTACCTAGTTTGCAGTTAGTGTTTAGTTTACCACCCCCTCCCTGGATTCCTTCTTCTGCCCCTGTCTGTGCAAACCCTCCCCTATCTTCTAATGATGTATTCCTCAACTTCATTATTCTTCTCCATCTCTCTCCCTCCCTCTACCTCACTCTCTCTCTCTTCCCCCATCTCTTTTTTCCTTCCTCCCCCCCCCCCCCCCAGAAAAACACTTCCCCCCCTTTTGTTTAATTCTTTTCAAATTGCGCTCCCTCACTTTTCCTTCTAAGATGGAGCCTATCCTTCCTTTCATCCCACTACGTACCCCCCCCCCCCCCCTCTCTCATCACCCCATTCCCTCCCCCCCCCCCCTTATTACTCCATCCTTCATCATCCCGTTTTCCCATTTTTTAAGTCCCTGGCCCCTACCCCCCCCCCCCCCCCCCCCAATCCGCACCCATCATTTGGTATGCTGATATGGGCTGACTATGCAATGCATGTCCATATGTCTGGTACTAGACATACCTCGGTTTTCCTCTTATCTCCACCCACCCCCCCCCCCCCCCCCTCCCCCGCACCCATCATTTGGTATGCTGATATGGGCTGACCATGCAATGCATGTCCATATGTCTGGTACTAGACATACCTCGGTTTTCCTCTTATCTCCACCCCCCCCCCCCCCCCCCCATGTCAGCTTTTCACCAGACCCACAGTGCTACATCTTTCCTCTCTTTCTATCCATGGTCCCTCCCCTCCTCCTTCTATTCATCCACCCCACCCCCCTTTCTTTCTCTCCCTCTCTTTTCCCCCTCTTTTGTGTGTGTGTGCGTGTGTGTGTGTATGTGTGTGTGTGTGTGTGTGTGTGTGTGTGTGTGTGTGTGTGTGTGAACATTTTATTTCATTGTAGTATGTTTCACGTGTGTTAGGTGCCTGCTCAACAACAGCTGAATACAGGTGTGGTGTGTGTGTGTGTGTGTGTGTGTGTTTGAGTATGTGTGAGTGTGTAAGTTTGTGTATATGCAAGAGTATGGGTGTGCTTGTATAGAGATGTGTGTATTTGTGTACTTATGTGTGTGTGGGTGTGGGTGTATGCGCGCGCCTGTGTGTGTGTGTGTGTGTGTGTGTGTGTGTGTGTGTGTGTGTGTGTGTGTGTGTGTGAGTGTGTGTGTGTGTCTTTGTGTGTTAATTATGTTCCTTTTCTTTGAATGAAAAATGTTGACATTCTTTTTGTAATGTTTTCTTAAATGTCAGTACAACTAAGAGTTAATCTGACAATAAATTGGTTTCAGTCAGTCAGTCAGTATGTGTACGCGTTAAAATAGATATATGTTTTTGCTGAGGAGTAATTATGTTGAAAGCATTGGACTTTTTATGAAGTGCTTTATTCCTGAAGAAGCCCTTGTGGCAAAAGCTTGAAAAATAAAAATCGTCGCTCTGGAAAAAGATGTGCAACTTGTTTTAGTATTCATTTTATTCACATATACTTGTTCACGTCATTTTGTTGAGGCATGGTGCGAGTAGTTTGAATAAGAATTTCAACCTGTGAAATTATATATGTATAAGTACTTGCAAAACAGAATAAAACTGCTGGATCAGGTTTGGGTGAGGGTGGCTCACTCCCTAATGAGAGTGCTGGTCAGGCTGAAAGGAAAAAATACTGAAGACTGGCTTCCACATCCATTAACTCTCAGGCTTGTATACTTTCACGGGATACCGTGCCATTTCTTGTTCAGCCAGCCACACAAAAGGCAATTTTGGGACAATTCTTTTTCTCCTTTTCCTTTTTTTTTTTATCTGAATTTTTCTCCTTTTCCTTTTTGTACTCCCAGTTCTTATAGAACAGGGAGTACTTTAGAATGGGAACGAAGAAATGCTGTCTGTGGGTCTGTCTGTCTGTCTGTGGTCAAAATGTCTTCCACTCGCTCCAGACAAAACTACTGGGCCGATCTTTCTGAAAATTTGTAGGTTTGTTCATTATGGGCCACAGATGATGCCCGATGTTTTAGTTTACCGCTATAGCCGTTACTAACGGCTGTAACGGCCTGTAACAGTTTTTCTTCTTTATGGAATATCTCAGAAAGTACTTGGCCAATTTATAAGCGGTTTGGATGATCTTGTGACAAATCGGAGCCTCTGTCCATATGTAAGTGATGTAATGCTGAAAATGAATTAAACAACCGTTATTCTGCCGTTATTTTTTTATATGTGGATTTTAATGAAATTTGGTATACAGAAAGGTTATCACACACAAATGGCACTTCAATATAGTGTTTCAAAATTTGACCGTTAAAAACCGTTATTCTTGACATATTGTCCGATTTGGATGAAATTTGATATGTACACAGGCTTTAGCCCAGTGAGGACTAAAATACCGGTTTCAAAAGTGTATATCGGTTATATCCGATAAACCGTTATTTTGCTGTTATTTTTTTATATATTGGTGGGTTTTAATGAAATTCTGTATACAGAAAGGTTATCACACACAAATGGCACTTCCATGTAGTGTTTCAAAATCTGACCGTTAAAATCCGTTATTCTGGACATTTTTGTCCGATTTGGATGAAATTTGGTATGTACACAGGCTTTAGCCCAGTGAGGACTAAAATACCAGTTTCAAAAGTGTACATCGGTTAAATAACCGTTAAAACCGTTATTTTGCCTTTATTTCTTATCTCACAAAGCACTTGGCCGATTTATAAGCGGTTTGGAAAACTGGGAGTACGTTTATATGCTTCGCATCTTGTTTTAAATGAATTTTTCTCCTTTCCCTTTTAATTGAATTATTCTCCTCTTCTTTTCTTCCTTATCTGAACTGTTTCGCAGGAAAGGGTTGGACCATCCTTGGTCACATCAAACATGTCTGTAAGTGTAACACTTTCCACAGAATGGAAGATTCTGACCATAACACAGCCAGCGCTTCCACTTCCTTCCCACAACGAACATGGTTTAACACAGACCTGGATGCACTTCACAATCCTAGTGAAAATAAGTTCTGAAAAATCAAAAGACTTGATTTCAAAAGAGAAAAAATCATCGCCATTTCATGCTTTGCAAAGCTTTCTTTGGGGACTGAAAATTTTCTTACACACACACAAAATAAATAAATAAAAGGAATTTTTAAAAAAAGAAAGAAAAACATGCACACCCCTTTACTCCAATCCTCAGTGCCCCCCTCCTCCATTTTCTGGGTTCATACAGATTTCCTGACCAAAAAAATTTGAGGACTTTTTCAGGACTTTTCAAGCACTCTAAAAAAAAAAATGACAAGGGCTTACTTAACAGATAAGTTTAATAACAATAATCATGACAGACTGACACAAATCAAAATATTCACTGTCCAGGGCATTTTTACATAGGCGGCAAATAAGTCTTTTGTTTCCACCTGGGTCTGCCTGCAACCATTGTTCCTACTCTCTCCTTCCACCCAATCAACGAATACTTCCCTGGCATGTTGGCCTCTCAATTTCAAGACAGTGGATCATTCTATCACTTGCACAGGCGCCATGAAGGCCAATGACTATTTTTTTTAACCTGTAGCAGATGACTTATCGGCAACACTGTGAAATCGGGCTTGGACTTCTTTTACATTCACACTTTTTTTTTCTTTTTTTTTTACAATTTCAGATTTTTTTTTTTAATAGACTCAAGATTTTACACAGACTTTATTCAAAATCATTGGCAGTGACAAAATTTAAGCACTTTTTAAGGAACTATGAGCAAAGCCTGATTTTTTACTTTCAAGGCCTTGAAAAGGAGACCCCCCAAATTAAGGACTATTAAGGACTGTGCGAACCCTGAATTTTCCTCTCACACAGACACAATGTACGACACTGACCTGCACTAACAAATACACCAGCGCCAGGTTGCCGGAGTAAACAGCGGCATGAAGAACGGTCTGGTTGTCCTCCTCCTCACAGGTCTGGTTTGGGTCCATCCCATCCACTGCACACACAGCCACAACACCCCCCCACTACAACCACCGCCCAGCAAATGGTCACAACATGCACATGCCTGACACCAACCACAGAGTACTCCTAATGTTACAATTCAATCTTTTCAAGTTCCATTATAGCCCAGCTGATAAGACCCAATCTGAAAATAAACAAGACCAAGGATTTACAAAAGAAAAAAAAGGAAGAGAAGATTCATTCTTACCATTCCAGCGACAACCAGAACATGTTTCTGAACAATATTAATTTTTCACTGCATGATCAGCAAAAGAAAGAAAAAAAAAATGAAGAAAGCAGAAAAAAGTGGAACCGAGCACAACCAGAACCCAATATAATGCATTACAAACACACACACATATAAACACACACACAAGGAGCAACTCCTGTTTTCTGGACATAAATATTAAAAGTTAAAGTCAGGGTGAAGACTCAAGGTTCAAAACATAACCTCAAAGCCCGAATGGGCAGAGAACTGTTCACCAAGACAAGGGCACTGTAAGGGTTCCAAAGCAAGGGGCAATACTCTTGCCAGCACTGTCAGTATACAAGAGTTTGGTATATCTAATTTCTGCATTATTTCATGTGGTCCATCTCTCGTTTTCTACAACAGTTTGAAAAAAAAAAATGAAGCCTTTTTCTGCACTAATTATGATCTGGACTTGTGTGTGCTTTTTCAGAATTTTGTTACCCTTGATCACCATAATTATATGCAACTTCTTATGTCAACTACAAGCCAAAACAGTATTTTCCCCGACTAAAAAAAAATCTCCCATGTTTTCAATTTTCCCTGGTCTTTATAACGAAAAGAACTCCCATGTTTTCAGTTTTTCCTGACCTTTACAATAAAGTGAAAAAAAGCTCCAACGTGTTTCACTTTCCCAGATTTAAAAATATCCTCCGTTTTCCAAAGGCTACCAGTACAAACTCGCATTTTTCCTGACCAGCACAAACCCCGAGTATAACCTCAGTGTCAATCCAAGGCGTCCAAACGGCACCTCAAAACACTGACCCATCATATCTTTTCTTCCTCTTTTAACACTGATGCACACTGTACACTGCCAAAAGTTATCAAAACAAAACAAAAAAATTTTGTAAGTAGTAAAGCCCTGTCCTTGACGATGAAGACAGCAAAAGCATCTATCAGTCTGGCTGTACACAATCGTCCCATGACAAACTTACTGAGCATGTAGAAGACCTTGTCCATGTCACCCTCTGCTGCAGGATGGTACATGTTCTTGGGCAACACTCGGTACTTCTTGGGTCTGTACACACACACACAATGTAAGTAGTTAATCTACAACAACAAAGAAACAGGACCAAAATAACTCTCAACAGTTTTTGAGATTTTTGTATTTTGCATGACGGATGTTCTTTTTTTTCATAACATTCTGTGCATTATTTCTAAAATAATAATATTTTTGTGATGAATGTGTCTATTTCCGTTTTTTTAGGCGATATATTGCTTCAGATAACAAAAATATTGTTTTAAATACCATAATTCCAGGAAGAAAACCATCAATCACCGGTGATCGAAATTCAAGGGAAAGAACTAAAGAGAGATAAACCACTCAAGGGCCAGTGAATGGAAAATGGATGGAATTAGTAGTAGAAGGGATGGCAAGTTCACAGCTTTTACTGGATTAGAGTAGAGGCACCTGATAATGTTGAACACTATTATACCTTGTTACTTAGGTGATGATTGATCCGGTAAACTTCTTTGGGGTTTTTACACTATGGTTGCAGAGAATTTCAGAGCTGTGTTCAGGTGCGTACATGCCAGACCCATCTCCTCTTGCTGTGTGTCAATACAGAATGTATTATTTGGGACAAGAATTCCCAATTCAGCCACGTAAATCATTGCGGGAGTAGACTTAAAGATGCAAGATTACGGAATGAGTTGGAAAGTTCAGACTTGGAAAGAGGGGAAGGAGAGTCAAGAGGAAGACTAAGGACCTCAAAGGGCTAGAAGAAAAAAAGGATAGGAATGATCAACTTAACTCCGACTTCGTTACTGATCTTTACAGTCATAATGACATCTCTTCAGACTTCAGCTGGGATGACATTCTTCTGTCAATACTGTACAAAGATTGATTAATGCAGGTTACAGATCATGAACTCCCCCCCCCCCCCCCCCCCCTCCAAAAACAACAACAACAACAACAAAAACTGGAAGAGATGGGAGCAGTGAATGTTTCAAATCTGGTTCTTAAGTATTGTGGATGGTGAGGTGGTGAATGACACACCAGAATCTGAGATGACAAAGTCAAGAGCTGCACCAAAATGGCGCCTGGATACTGGGATGAGGAGACAAGAAGATGAACACCAACCTGCTTAGGGCTAAGGAGGTGGAGGACAGGGGAAGCAGAGAGAGGGCAGGCATAGGGACAGGAAAGGAGAGGACGGGAAAGGAGGTGTTGGAAAGAGGATGAAAAGGAAAGGCAGGTAGACAGTAATACTGTTTTGTCTGTGAACAGTACAATCAGAAATTCAAACTAACCTCTCCGCTCTCAGCACACACAGCTCCAACAGCTTCTCCAGGTTGTCTCGGTCTGGGCCCAAGGGTAAGCCATCTGAAACCACCAAAGCACTCACTTAAAAATGGTATTGGATAAGTTTGTCTAAAATTCCATCAATTATACCAGCTGCCATAACAAAGTGGTTAGCATCGCAGACTCTCAGCTCTGAGGTTTCCATTAGACCCATGTGGGATTTTTCTGCACCGACTGGCTCCTACCCACAGTTGAGTTTGCTACGGGCTTAGTTGGGAAAACTGGGACCACACAGACAAGTTTCACCCACTGAATGGATGCGTCTCTTAGAGTGTTGCTCAAACTTCCTGACCAACACTGCAGGTGTCTGAATCTTTCGGGCCTGGTTGATGCCAGGATACATTATTAAAGGAAGAGTAGAGTACAGCCCTGTCATGCAGTCTCAGACCGGAATGGAAATCTGTAGCATCATCTTCATTCTTACTGATCAGCATAAAAAAAGGCTCAAATTCTGTGGCCCTTCATGCCCTGCTCTAATGGTGACCTCAGTTTTGATGTCCTCTCCACATTTATGGTCTTGGTTTGATTCCGTCAGGGTCACCAGTATCGGCAAATTCATGGGGCTGTCGTTAGAGGACCTGGTGGCGCCCTCCAGAGGGAGAGCTCATTCACACCAGCTCCATCGCTATGCAATTATTGTCATCAGTAGGGGGCTTAGTAGGTGGTGTCCTGCATATGCTGAATCAGAACAGGCGCCACTGAACACCACCAAAGTAATTCAGCAGCAGTGCAGTGTCTCCTCCGGTGGGTTGCCTCTTGATGACTTGACACCGATTGCATCCTGTGGATTGTCAGTACCGGGGCTGCCGCAGGCCCGGCAGGACTATGTCTGTGGACAGGGGGTCTGAATGAGTGGCATGGGTGTAGTGCCACCGAGGTGGCACAGAATACTGTTCAGTCAAAACAAACAAATAAAACTGTCAATCATTTTGATGGTTTTTTCCCCTTCAGTCTGAACATGAGCATCCGCCTTTTTCAACATGTGTTTCCACACGAAAACCTGCGATAAACCTATTTATCTCTTCAGCGACTGTGTTCCCTTCTGTCTCCCTGTGTATGGCCTGGGTATATACCCTCTACAGTCAGCTTCCCTTCTGTCTCCCTGTGTATGGCCTGGGTATATACCCTCTACAGTCAGCTTCAGGGCGAGTCCTAGACAGTTGCAGGCTTTTGTCTGAATGCTGTGGAGTGGTACTCTGAGACCTCAGCAGCCTCTACACAAAGAAAGCCATTCATGGGCTTCACCCCAATGTGCTGCTCCGTTTCCTGTGTCAGAAAAACGCTGCTAAAAAAAAACAACTGGCACTGATGTCTTGATGAAAAGAAAAAAAAAGCAGATCTGATAATGACAAAAGGATGAATGGGTAAAACAGAAGAACAAGAATTATTTGAAGATGTACTTGAAAAAAAACAAAAACATTCGGATGAATCAATTACTATAATTGCATCAAACTATACAGCATCTCCAGATTTCAAGTTGTCATTTTTTCAAAACAATTATCTAATGATCCCTTGGTAAGTTCAAAGCAAAACAGATTTTTCTCTTTATCTGATCATATCCTGGTTTGCAACTTTAACAGTATAGAACTAAATGCAAATAATGTTAACTTGTTGATCTGCTGGCTATGTCTCTTTTATAGATTCAAGTCTATACTCGTAATTGAAATGCTTCAAACATACCCTAAACAGATAAACACAATCAGTAACTGGTGCCAATTTTTTTTGTTCGTGTTATTCTTTACACGTAGTAGTGGTAATATGTGCTGCAGTCGGGTGACTTGGCCTCCAGACCCTGACCACCTCAGGGGCGCAGTTTCAAATCCAGGCTGCAGGGGGGAGGGGGGGGGGGGGGGGGGGGGGGGGGGAGCGTGACGATGAAGAAGTCATGACCTGGATGAGCCCCCCACCCTCACAATAGTAAAAAAAACACCACAAAATAATCGCATGAGACGGAAAAGGGGGGTGGCGCTCTTACTTTCAAGGCCTGCTGTTCAGCCATCTTAAGAATCTCTTCCCACTGTGCACCTTGTGTGTACACCCGGCTTGGGAATTGGTTGGTCTGAACAGCACGAATCCACAATGGTGTTCATTCTCCTCACTGATTAGACTGCTTGTGGACTTGTGTGTACATGTAAATGGTGTGGGTGTTGGTCAAAAGAAAGAAACCACAAGAGAATTGTGTACTTTCAGCTGATACACAGCCGGCAACATGCCTGAATCCAGACTGATGCCAAACAAGGAATTAGTCAGGTGAAAGCCGTAACATTTCCTTCTTTTCAAAATACAATAAAAAAAAAAGCTGAAGAAAACACTAACTCCTAACTCAAGACAGGGAATGAGGAGAGTTAGGGTGTTGTAACAAGTACACATCTGCCCCCTCAGCTTACCCGACGAGATGGTCTTGGAGTCGGAAATGCTGGCAGAGACACCTGGTGTAGCCTCCGGCGTTTTCTTTTTCACCAGACTGGATGGAGTCATTCGTGCCTTGGACCTGTTGGGATGCACATAGCCTATTAGGCTGTTTTAGGCAAACATGTATGTGTATGTCTCTCTGGGCAAAGGTGGGGGATAAGCGGGTTGTGATGGGTGGGTAGGAATGTTTTCAAACCAAATAGGTAAGATTTTGAGTTGTAACTTTCGCTACTGCAGTGGAACCTCTGCACTGTTATTTTACAAAGACCTTCAGAAATCCTCCAACCCCACCCCACCCCCTCCCAATGACTAATGCAAACCAAGGCAAAAGAAAAAACATTAAACAGGGCGAAACAAAGTCTTTAAATAGATGGGAGTTACGTCTTTAAAGATCCCTTTCGGGAGGCCCGAGATAAGACTACCAGTTTGAACATATCCATACATTCAATGGACCTTTTTCATCAATTGTGGGTCTGCACATGAAAGGCGGTACAACCAGGATGACAAGTCTTCAGGGTTTGGTGGCACAGGACTTCCATTCCCTGCTCACGACTTCTTCAGTTTGCCTTTCAATGAATTCTGATACAGCTTTTTTGTGAACATTTCACAGTAAAGCAGTACCAGTGTTTTAAGAGTGAATGCCTTTTTTCCCTGAACACATTTCAAATCTGCGCTATTATAACATGCCCAGCGGTACAGTCTTTTCATACTGTGGGTTCAAAACGGGGGTCAGTTTTCTGAATATGGTTAACAGCAGCACAGTAATAACCGTGAGTTGGCATTCTTTCAGTCTAGTTGAAATGCAGGAAAGTTTTAGATCATGAACAAGATGCGGTGACAACAGAAATATTCAAACAGGTGAAGATCCACTCTCAGATTGGCAATAATTTTATCAACGTGATGGGATACACCAAGTGCAGTCAAAAATGAACACCTGAAACATTTCTGATCAAGCCATACTGATCCATAAAAGTGGACATTTTCACCAATAGTCAAGGGAAAAGGAAGTGATCTGTAAAATCTACGCACTGCTCAACTTCTCTTGCATATGATGTCAGCTGTCTGTTTGAACAAGCTGGCTTTTCAATGACAGTTAAATCAATCTACCTGAAGTAGCTTTCCTTTCAATGATTATCAAATACACATAACACCAGAAACCCTTGGACCGAGTCGACAACAATACTTTGTCAAAGACCAAGACATTTAAAGTTTAGTCATCTGCTCCCAATGCTGAGGAACTGGGAAGGCTGTCCAACAGTGTGCACATTTTCAGTAATTGTTGGTGACCTATCCATGTCTTTCAACAACATGCTTTACTCAGAACACCAATGTCTACAAAAAAAAAACATGTTTAGCATAAGACAATTGCATAATGTACATTTTCATGTGGCACTGCTATTGTTAGTTAAAATCTTACTAGTTTTGGTAAGATTTGAAGAATGCAGGCACCACCTCCCCAAGTGATATCATAGTTTTTGGTCCACAATACTGGGTTCTGAATAAGTTGGCCAAAGCAGGGTTTTTTAATTCATTCATTTTATATCATAAGCTTTTTCTTTTTTTAAATGAACTCCATACTGAAGTTATATGACGCAGAGACCTGTTTCCAACTAATTACTGCCAATCTTGAGAGTACACAATTAACGTTTTGTAAATGCACACTTGATCATCAGACCACAATCTGAGACCATCTGCTCTTCCAACTGATGAACTATTATGGGGTTTCAGATTGACTAAAGCGCATTAATAAGGTATATGGGCAAAAGTGCAAGCAACCACACTTTATACACAATCTCATTCATGCTAAGGACTTTCAAGCAGCACTCTTCCTGAATGGACAGCTCACTCACTCAGTCACACACAAACACACAAAAAAAAAAGAGAGAAAAAAAAGAAGCACAGCAGTCTGCCGACTCTCTGTCACAGTTATGTTTCCATCAGATCCGTTTTCTTTGTACGGCAAAGCTGAAATATCTGTTTAAATAAAGGTCTTTCTTTTCTAAGAATAAAACAGTGCCATAATGTGCTGCCACCTTTACATTCTCATCTGGCTAGTATCAGCTCTTTCTACTCCAAAGGCCAACATGTACTGACACGCAAGTTATCATTTAACCAGAACACTAACATCATCACAGATGTTGTGGGATCCAAAATCTTTGCCCCAGAACACTTTCTACGGCTAATAAGCAACAACACTGAACTGATGTCCATGGATAACAACGCTATCGATTCAGCCTGCAAAACATTTTCAAATCTCCATTCATACTCCAGATCAGCCAAAGGTATCCAACAATTTTGGTGGGGAGGAAGGGAGAGAAAGAGGGGTGGGGTGGGTAGCATCTGAGGTTTTAAAAAAGCATCCATTCATTGCCTACTGAGCGGTGCTGAACACTCGACCATCACTCCACTAGTTCCCTCACATGGATTTCCTGAGATTGGCCCTGATCTGCTCCGACGACTGGCTGGGCTGGGGTTCGTTCAATGTCAGAGCGACCTCCACCTGCCCCGACTCTTCGCCACAGTGAGGGCAGAAGAGTCTCCCATCCCGTTCGGTCTGGCACTGCCTGTGGAAGTTGTGTATGGTGCTGCTGTCCTGCCGGCACTGGTAAAACTTGCCCTGTGTGGAACAACACTTCGTAAGCGGAAAGGATTCCTTTCTGAGCATCCCAAATTACATCACCCTACCTTCTTACGCTTGCTTACAGTCTTCTTTCCTTTAAAAAAAAAAATCAAAAGTCAACACCATCACTATCTGCAGAGAGAATGCAATCACTCAACTAATTAGCTTACTACCACAGTTCAAGTCAGTGGCTGTGAATATAAGAGACTTTGCAAATATAAAAGATCTACTAACAAAAACCTGATCTTTGATTTCTATAAACATTTGAAAGGAATTCAAAGTAAATCCGCCAGTTTACAGGGACAAACAAATTTCAAGACAAAACACGACTGGTTCGACCTCTTGTTCAGAAAATTTGAGTCTGAATAGGACAGAAACAAAATCCACTTTTATGTGAGTTCTCTGGAGCTAAGGAAAAGGAAATGGGAGAAGACAGCATACCAAAAAGCCTAAAATATTGCCGCTTTAGCAAATGCTCCGTTCACTAACTGAAATCAACAAAAGATCCACAGAGATGAGAAAAAATTGAACTGTACTTTCTCCAAGCTGTAACTTTTTGAGGGCTAAGAAAATCACTGTTGACTAGACAAGTTAACTATGTTTGCAAAGTAGATCTAGTTGCAAAGTGAGACGACTGCAGGCAGAAATCTAAACAAATCTTAAATAAATGTTAGCAAACCGCCCAGAGAAACGTGGACAAACGAGTCATACGACAAAACAACACGTTTCGACTTCTTAGGTCTTCTTCGTTGTTAGCAGTATCATTCAGTAATACTATTGCTAGTATTGATACTACCACCACTAGCATTGACATCACCATCGCCTCTGGGACTGTTGCCATGGCAACCCTGCTGTTTAAGAATCCTCTAACCCACTCTCCTTTCTCCTATACCCATACTTATTTGACACCAAGATTGGTAGTAATCTTGTCTTTTTTTTTTCTTTTTTTTCACAATATTTTGACCATTATTAGTATTCCTATCAGTAATATTATTATCATCATTACGACTTTGACTCACACACTATTTCCCTTCCAACAGCCTCGTTCTCATTCAACGCCTTCTTCCTTGCGCTGAACTCTGAAGCAATCTGAAGCGATCAAAGCTAAGTGAATTTTCGTTATTTTATTCGTTTGTTTCTCACCTGAAGAAGACCTAAGAGGTCGAAAGTGTTGCGTTTTGTCTTGTGACTCGTTTGTCCACGTTTCTTTGGGCGGTTTGTTAACATTTATTTAAGATTTTTTTATGTTTGCAAGTTAAAGTGTTGTGAGAAACGCTCAAATGAATCAAATGTTCCAAGTCTTGCAAAATATAAGCTACAGTACCTACCTCTTACTGCAGAAAATCACATGTCATCTAACATTCATGAATGTACAGTTCCATTTTTTTTTTTTTATTTCCAAGGTATGAACATAATATAGATTTATACTCAGAAGCTATGAGATCAAGAGAATTTTTTTTTGGCCTCATTAACTGTTGCATCTTCTTCTTCATCATTCCCATTGTAAAAGCAAGGATTGCGAAGCTGATTCGAGTTTACAACCGGCTCAGTGTCACAAGGGACCTTATTCTTCGTATATACTGGAAGTAACTTTTTTCTCATGCTTGTTGATGCATACTGGAGTTAAAGATCACGCTTCAATGTACAGGACCACACTCCTTGTTTTTTGTTTTGTTTTGTTTTTTTTCTCCATGGGGTATGAATACTCTTAGTCTTTACATTCATTTGGAAACAGGAGGAGTGAAAACTCTGCACATGCTTAGGTTGGAGAACACAGCAAGTTGATATCCTTCTGCACTTGAGATAGTGGGAGGAAAAAAAACCACCAGCAGTTGTAACAAACTACCACTGTTATCTTTCACAACAAGGATTTGATCCCTCAACATCAACTGCTTGTCAGTGACAGACCTGCATCCTGCAGACAATCAGGTTACCATGTACCACTGTCGTCTTGCCCTCTTTCCACTTGTCTTCTCATCCAAAAAATAGCACTCTTGCCGCCACTTCCACTCCTTGTAGAAAGGGGAAGAAAAGAAAAAAAAAACAAAAAAAAAAAACAGCACCAAAGAAGACTTGAAACATGAACCTAAGATTGATTTTCAGAGTTCGTACACAGTTGCATTACCCTCTGGATCACCTGGGCATGTATGTTTCTGTTATGAATATTATTATCACCTCTGCCACAGAGATCATGTTTTCATCCATGTCCATTTGTCTGTCTCTCTGAGCAAGATAATGCAAAAATTTCTGAGCAAAAGTTAATTAACCCTTTGACTCCCAGAACTATTTGTAATTTTGGGGAAAAAAACACCAACGTTACAAAAAAATTTGCAAAAATTCAAGTATTGCTCTAAAGCATACAGAAGTATACATTTTCTTGAAGGAAAATGAATGGAGAATATAATTATTATATGTTTCATGTTGACAGGATGAGATAACTCACAATCATGGGAAGATAACCAAGATTTTCAGAAAAAAACAACATTTTGAAAAAAAAAATCCATGAAAATTCAAGTATCAATATATCATAGGTGGAAATGGTATTGAAATGTGCACAAACCTATAGGACATAACAACCAAGTGCAATTATTTACTAAAAAAAGCACACAGTGTGTTCAGGGGTGCATTGAGTAATGCATGTCAATGTCAGCTAGAGATGTGACGTTTACTAGCACTTCACCTGTCATACCAAAAAAATGGCAAAAATTAACATAACAAGTGTTGTCAACCACTGTCACTGGCGTCACACTCTAACAATTTTTGGTCACATTTTAACAATTTTTCCTCTCCTATCACGTCCTCAACTACGCCCACTACCAGCACGACCACGCCCCCACCTGTCGATGATGCTTGGTAGATCAATATCCTCATCCCGGTAATCCGAATCACTTGACTCATTGTCAGGATGATCGACAACCACGTCACCTTCATTTTCCTTTCACTTTCGTCGTTGCTAATTTCACCTTCGTACGGCGTTTCAAACACAATTCTCACCACCTCTTTGGCAGTAAATCTTCTGGCGGCCATGTTGATCTGCTCGACTAATTTTTGCTTTACAAAACTGCAAAAAAAACGCGTCAAAATCGACCCAAAACTTGCTGAGAAATCGCTTCAAACATGCTGTATGGGAGCCGTCATTTGCAAGCAAGTAAACAATATCATGTGACCGGTCAGATGATCCAATTATGCGATGACCCTTGAACCGCGGCTATATCCGCGGCCGGGAGTGAAAGGCTTAAATACTTAAGAGTCAGGACAGAATGAAGCCCAAGACCGATGAACTGAATCAAAGGGTGTATGAAGGAGCTGCTCAGCAAGAAGTTATATTTAAACAACAAGAACAAAACTAGAGAACCGATTTTAACCAAATAAGGTGGAAAGATAGAATTTGCCCAAACTGAACCGTTAAATTATGGTGCAGATCCAAATCCAAAGACGGTACCAGAATCCATACAGCAAGATTATGCAAATACTTCTAATGGAATATAGCCCAAAGACATAGCCTTTAGATTTCTGTACCAATCCTGATCAAAATACAGACCCAGCAGTCTTTCAGGATCATCACCCAAAACATCACAAATCAATGTCAACTGAACTTGGTGGAAAGACCTAATGTGACCCCAAGGACGACCCCGTTAAACTTTTGGTGCCAATCCATGGTGCTGATCTAGATCAACGCTATATCCTTGTTCAACCGTTGCGGAGGTCTGTGCTCTCTCTAGTGTTCAGCTGGATGCTGCTGGTACTGCTGTTACACTCACTCACCTGAGTACAAAACTGGCCACAGCCCGGACAGCACTGGTGCATCTTGAGGCGCTTGCGGTGCACTTCACACACTGCCATGAAAGGATCTTCACACCGGCCGCACCAGCTGCAGGTTGGACACCTTGTGCAGCACCCCAGTGCCTGACAAGAAAAAGCCAGGATTAAAATTACAACAAAAAAACAACAACAAAACCCCAATGCCTTACAAGAAAAAGCCAGTATCTAAAATTAAAACCAAAAAAATCAACAACAAAACCCCAATGCCTTACCAAAAAAAGCCAGGATTTATAATTACAACAACAAAAAACCAACAAAACACACCAATGCTTACAAGAAAAAGCCAGGATTTATAATTACAACAACAACACCAATGCTTACAAGAAAAAGCCAGGATTATAATTACAACACAAACCCCAATGCCTTACAAGAAAAAGCCAGGATTTATAATTACAAAACAAAACAAAAAAAAGAACAACTAAAAAGACAGCATGACAGGAGAGGAAAGTTAGGCACACAGAGAGAAATGGAGACAAAGAGACAGACAGAAAGTGGAGCTTCAGTTCACCGCCTCTCCATCAAGACGGACACACCAATTTTCTAACTGAACATTTTTCAACAGACATGAAAAGTTTACTGCTTCTTTCAGGACAAAGTGCCTTGATTGGTGCTTTCGAAAAGTTCAGATTTTTTTGACTAGCAACTCATTTCCATACATCTTCACTGCCCTTTGCCCCAAAACAGGGACCAACGAATGCAGCGTCTGTCACTGTGTTCGCAAGCAGTAGAGGTTTCTGTTAGGTGACTGACTGGTGAATTCAAAACGTTCCAACTATGTGTAATAATGGCATCCAACGCAGGCTTTTCAAAAGGGATGACAGTATGTTAACTATTTTCTCCTCTACTCATGTATTGTGTCATTAATCACTTTTGAAATTCTCATTTCCTGACTAACAGTAATTTTCTCTTCTTTTGATGATTTTATTTTCGTTCACCCGTACACCTTGGCTCTAACCCAAGACGGTCAAGATGAGGTTCCCCCTGATGTGTCTGCCATGATAACACTTACCATCATCTCAAAATCCAGGTCTATCAATTCCCAGTAAAGTAAAAAAAAAAAAATTCAATATCTACTCTCTATGGACATGGACACCAGACTTAGCGTGAAAAATCCAGGATAAATTCTTGAGACGGATTCTAACACAAAGAACATATCACAACCGTCACATCCTCAGGCAAAAAGTCAACCCAAACACAGGACTGATTTGAACCTTTTTTTCACAGTTACCAACCAGTGTGAAGTTGACCGGTAAGGGAATGTATCTCACCACAATTCTCTGCTCAAAACCACATTCAACAGGGCAAAGTGAATGATGGATATCCAAGAAGCAGACAGCGGAAATCAAGGAAAGATAACATAAGAGGACACAACTGGTTACAATGCCTGAACCCTGTTCTACACGACTAAGGACAGAAGGCAGCAGCGATCCCTGACTGCCCAAGAGTTCAACAAACCACAATGTCATGAGGCAACAATACTTTTTTTCCAAAATAAAACAACATACATCTGCCTCTTTTTTTTTCAATGTGTCAAATTCAGCAACGTCAATTCCAAAACTGAAGCACTTACCTTTCCATCCACCGAGTCCAGAGCTTGACAGTAGGTGGCGCCTGAGGAAAGCTTGTTGAAGAAATTCCCTGCTATCTTACAGCAACAGAGGGGAATGATATCACTGTCTGGACCTGGTGCCTGCAACATAAGAAATTTTGCTGGAGCTCGAGGTTTGACAAGGTTTGTGTCTAGATATGCAAAGGAGAAACTTATCGGTAACGAGTTTGAAGGATTTTTTTTTTCTTATTTAGGACTATGTATGGATGATTTCTGTGAAAGATGACCCAGCAAAACTATGAATTTCTGCTTCAGAGGGGGGGGGGGGGGGGGGGGTAATGTGTGGATTTTTAATTTTCAAAGGAATAAGATTTTTGCTGCCATGGTTCATATGGACACTTACTGGACAAAAATCCAACAAGTTACAACATTTCAAGGGTTGACATTTGGATCAGAGAGTCAATATACTCACACTAACCTACACCGACTCCCCACCCCCCTTCCCCTCACTTCAGGTAACAACTTCTTAACTACTTCCCTTGATTTTCTTTTGTCTTAACACATTTTACCTCCCTTGAATCATTATACAGAGTGCATGCATCCCAAAGAAAATCATTCTTTACAATAATTCTTCAAAATCTAACTTTTTATCTTTTTTTTGGTTCCTGGTGTTGTCAGCAACTCAAGACTGTCATCAGCAACTAAATTGTCTCAAGACCATCATAAAAAAGTTGCAAATTTAAAAGTTCCACATATTTCCCTTTATGGGGCAGCTCCTAATCTGCTGCATACCAATCTTTATTAATTTTCTTCTGCCTTGTAGTAATCTCAGAGCTTTGTTGGACATTCCAAAGATATACTTTCCATCCTTGTAATAGACATCGCCTGAGAATGTACCGTTTTGAAATCAAATGTTCTCATACATGTTCATCACAAATCTGTTGAGAAGCAGATAGATGGCATCCCTTACTACACAACACCTACACGGGAGACTGCGAGGACCTATGCCTGAAGAATGTTCTGGGCTAACAACTTAACTCTGAAACACATTACACCCATGGATCACCAAGATGACCAACTGTGCATTACATAAGCACAACACAAGGAAAGTACCACACACCCAGTACTCACACTGAACTAACAGGATTAATCCTATTTCCCATATCTTTGGAAGCAGGCATACAACTCAAATTTTTTTTTTTTTTTAAACAAAAAACAAACAAACAGATGACTATTTCCAACTGTATGTAAACATGAACTAAGATGTTCTAACAGTATACATTTACCATTTCTCACCCAAGCACCCCGCTATTAAAAAACATACTATTACTTATACACATATCAATCTTGTAAGACAGGCACAAATAACACATGCTCGCAGCTGCCAACCTTCTGGAGTCAACATTCAAGAACCAGAGGACAAAGTGGGTGGGTGGAGTCAATGGAAGGCAGTTCAGCTGTTCAACAGCAAGCAGTTTTAAATCCCTAATATTTTAGCTGACACATGTGGAGTCTTAAATGTATTTTCAATATAGCTGACAACTTCCACATAACATAATTTGGGCTTTATTTTTCAATACTCTACCGTCCCTCTTCAAAAATGAACCCCCAAACCCAACATTTCTAAAGACAACTTTGAAATTCTGGATTTTTTCACAAAATTTGCAATTTCAGGAACAGTTTCTAAATCAGGGAAACTTCTGTAAAAATTTGGAATGGTTGGCAGCTATGCATGCTATAAACTATTTAGCTGTGTTCACCAATAATAATCTTGGTCTCTGATCATATTTTTTCACTGATAATAAATTTCCTCATAACCAAGAAGCATCACACGCTGACATGAAACTTCTTCAGCAGCAAAGTTGACCGCCACTCTAAACCCTTTTATCTTTTCGCTTCATCCACTCACTCTACACTTCATTTTCATCCAGTATTTTATCACCCAGGTTTGTTTCCTAGCTGCAGGACTACCGTCTTTTAAAAAAGTCGATGGTTGATCACATTTTGCTTCACCACCTTGATCTGGTAGACCAACAAAAATCAAAGCATGCCATGCCAAAGGCACAAGCACAAAGTCTGCAAGGTGTGGGTGATTTTGGGCTCTCCTGTCACCATCGTGGAGTCAAAGCATCAGTAACCACCACATAACACTGTGAGACTTCTGTAAGCTTAATGCCATAATGCTGTTAGCTTGTTCATCTCAGTTGCTGTTGTTGATGTTGTCGTTGTACCCTGGCTAAAAGCCTCCAGGATCATCCGAACAGCCAAGTATTTTAACACTATGGTACAAATGCATCAGCTGGGGATGAGAACATTATATGTGTGACCGTTTTTGATTACTCCGCCACGTGGGCAGCCACACTCCAACTTCGGGGGATGTTCATCTCAGTGAAAGTTTGATCATGGCAACCACTAATCAGTGTTCACACTGGCTATGGCACTCAGAGAACCATCATGACCCTTTTTAATTTTTGAGGGTCATTTTCTTTTTTGTCCGAAGGTCATAGTGTGCAGATTTTTGTAAGAATGGGGAGGGGAGGGGGGAGGTGATGCATCTTCCAATTCTGGTAAGAAGGGAAATAACTCTGGCCCTTTGCCGGCTGCTACCTTTAATGCAATGCAATGACTTGTACACCAGCACATTCGATTTTAAAAAATGTGCGTCATAATGGCACAAAAGTAATACTTTTTTTTTCCATCATAACTAGATTTCTGTGCCTCGTTTACGAACATTAAAACCTCTCTGGAAACACTGTAAAGACACACAAAAATCTTGCAGTGCTATATTTTCTTCTGGCAGACCGATTTCTGAAACAATTACGAAAACACAAAGTGGGAATTTTGCTTTCAGCAATTCCTACAAACTAAACTTCATAACATTTTGGTAAAATAACACATGAAGTTTGTTTTCATCTGTAACAATCTTATCAGACACTGTCACTTAATATTGTCTGAACTGTCAGCCCTGTCACCAAACTGTGGTAACATCATGAAATAATGATTTAGTGTACAAGCAACAGAATCAAATGTTTCATTTAAAAGTGAGCGAGAGATAAGAGTTACACAGAGAGTGAGACAGACAGAGACAGAGAGAGAAAAAGAGAGAGAGAAAATGAAATAAAACCGATGGAAAACAAAATGAAATTGTCCTGACCTTATATGCTTGTATAATATGAGCTATGCTCAAAAAAGCCAATGTAAGAATAATGAAAAAAAAAGCCGACAACATGAGCACAGGCTGTTTTTTTCAAAAAATTTTTTGTGCTATTCTTTTAAGTTCACACTCATTTGCATAAATTCAAACCTATTGTCCCCATACCATTTTCCATCAACTAGCAGAGGAAAAAGCCAACAACAGAACTTACTGCAGCCATTCCTTCTGCTGCTGCCTCTCCCTCTGGTGTTTTTGGCGGTGTCACTGGTAACAGTCCGTTTGGAAGGAAACTCACACCTTTCCCATCAGTCCCAGATTTTGAACTGGACACAGACAAGGATGACGACGAGGAGAACATACTTGACAATGACGAAGAGGATGCTGAAGCAGTCAGAACCCTGGAATGAGCAAGACTGACAGCAGTCACCACAGACGATGGGACGGAGACCCGTTGGGCAGCCGAGATCGAACCCGGGACCATAGGCGCCATTTTGTACCTGGGTCCATTGGAGGGTGTGAGCAAACTGCGCAAAGCGTCCGAGTGGTTCTTGTGGCTGGCCGTTGTCGGCTGGAAGTTGAGCAACTTGGGCAGCGACGACACTGCGTTGACAGGTCCACCCTTACTGGACGGCACCACGGTGGCTGGGATGATGGAGAAGGGGTGTTTGCCCGTCATGCTGACCGGTACCAGGGCCACTTTGGTGCCTGGTTTCACGAGTAATGGGGGGGCTGCCAGGAGAAGTTTCTGACCGGCAGATGCCATCACAGGAGTGCTGCTGGTGGGCACGGTGGAAGAGGCCGTCACAGCCACCGCGGTGGCCATGTGTGGTTTAGGCAGGATGGAACGCAGGCCAGGAGCGTTTTGGGAGTGTTGTGCCACAACCATCACCATTGGCTGGGGGGAACCAGGGTGACATCCCTCACCCTCTCCAACCCTGCTCTTTTTGGGAGCTGTACAGAAACATAATCATTTATCAAAAACAGAAACATAATCACTTACAATGCACAACAGAAAACAATCACTTATAATGGACAACACAAAACAATCACTCATCATGAACAATAGAAAACAATCATTTACAATGAACAACACAAAACAATCACTTACAATGAACAACACAAATCACTTGTCATCAACAGAAAACAATCACTTATCATGAACAACAGAAAACAATCACTTATCATGAACAACAGAAAACAATCATTTACATGAACAACAGAAAACAATCACTTATAATGAACAACAGAAAACACATTACAATGAACAAACAGAAAACAATCATTTACAATGAACAATAGAAAACAATCATTTACAATGAACAGCAGAAAACAATCATTTAATCTGAACAACAGAAAACCATCACATAATGAACAGCAGAAAACAATCATTTAAATGAACAACAGAAAACAATCATTTACAATGAACAACAGAAAACAATCACTTATAATGAACAACAGAAAACAATCACTATCATGAACAACAGAAAACAATCACTTTACAATGAACAACAGAAAACAATCACTTATAATGAACAACAGAAAACATCATTCATGAACAACAGAAAACAACACTTACAATAAACAACAGAAAACAATCACTTATCATAAACAACAGAAAACAATCACTTACAATGAACAACAGAAAACAATCATTTACAATGAACAACAGAAAACAATCATTTTCAATGAACAACAGAAAACAATCACTTATATATAACAACAGAAAACAACACTTATAATGAACAACAGAAAACAATCACTTATCATGAACAACAGAAAACAATCACTTACAATGAACAATCACTTATCATCAAAACTGACTCAAAACAAAAAGTGTTACTTAAAACAACAGCAATATAACACCAAGAAAAGAATGACCAGAGAAAGCTAACAAATACAGCATAACCTGACTATAAACAAATTCAAGTTATCAAAAAGAACTTCATGTACAGCAACCACAAATAACCAGCAAGACATCACTCACAATGTATGAATTATCCAGAGATAATGGAATCCATCACGAACTTTTCAAATACCGACAAGGAAGTGAACCGTAATCTAATGACTACACAAAAGATCATACTGACAAGGAAGTGAACAGTAATCTAATGACTACACATAAGATCATACTGACAAGGAAGTGAACAGTAATCTAATGACTACACATAAGATCAATCACACCAACACAAGACAATACTGAAGCAAGAAATGAAAAATAAGGACAAGGCCCACGATCCTTCATACTGTTACATGCTACACAAGAAAACGAACTGAAACCCCCTCCTGACCCTGCATTTGACAAAATGTAAAGGTCAGAAACTCTGTTTTCTGACATACAATTAAAGAGAGAGAAACCATGTCAAAAGTAATCTTTCTTTTTTTCTTTTCAATTTATCCAGAAACCCTGTTTATGGCAAATTTCTGTTAGCTGACATACAACTAAAAGAACAGTAATCCTGTCTATTGCAAATATCTGACTGTGACAGAAAAAGGGCAGAAACTCTGTTCTACCATAGACTTCTTTGACACAGGATAAAAAAGGGCAGAAACCTACACACAGATTTGTCGGACATTTCATTTCTATTGTAAACTTCTGTCTCTGACACATCATAAAAAGGACAGGGACCTTGTGAACTTCAATCTCTGTAGACTGATACCCGGTCTACTCTGTCTTTTGACTATCAAACACTTTACAAACTATATCAAACACTTTACAAACTATCACTTTTGACATGTAACTATCAAACACTTTACAAACTATTAGGCTGTCTTCATTCACTGCTTGAAACATCTTAATTGTCAACCTGGCTGGCTGTTTGGTTTAATCAGCAATATCGCTTGTGACTGAACAGACTTTTGCAAATGCTAATTCTGTTCTCATCTCTAACCCATCCAGAAAACAAAACAGAAACATCAAAGTGAAACATGGTTTTCTATGTTTACATACACACTCATGCAACCATTGGTTTTCGTTCACTGTGAATGAGCTTTCCGTGATCAACATTTTTGTAACATTTGCCACATTTCTCATGAACATCTTAACGTGGGTTAAAAGCTACAAGCTGTGCAATTGCATTGTTTTACCTCATGCAGAATTTGGGTTTTCTGAGGCACGCCTTTGTTGAGTGTAGATTATTTATCGCCTCTCTTCAGTCATACGGAGTCACGTGAAAGAGTATCAGCGTGCGTCAGCCAAGAATAGTCAGTTGGCGCCCAGGCAGGCCAAGGACAGGACAGTGAACACGACACACAAAATTATTAAAGATCCCATTTCCAGAAACACATTTTCTCGGTGGGTTAAACAAGTGCTGGCTGCGGCAGGAGTGTTCACAGAGACATATGGTGCACACACAACGCGTGCTGCAAGTTGTTCGGCTGCTGCAAGTGAAGGAGTGAGCCTTGCCACCATCCTCAAAGCGGCTGGATGGTCGGCAGAAAATACCTTCACCAAGTTATAAGAAACCGGTACTGTCTAAACCTAATTTTGGACAGGCAGTATTGGACAAGTTTGTTAAGAAGTCGTGACTTATGTACAGTATGTACTTGGCAAATTTCAGACTTTCTGGGGAATGTGTTTAACAAATATTCTGCATTTAATTGCATGTGAATGCAGGCCAGTAGGCACTGCAGTTAGAATATGTTTCAAGTTTGTGTTCAACATGTTATGTTTGGTGATATTCACCTGTACTGAATCAGATTAAATTGACATACATGTATTGATGACTGCAATTGGTTTTTGCAATTATGTGAAATGCTGCGTAGTCACTAGATGCTCTAAAATCTCACGCGACTCCATATGACTGAAGAGAGGCGATAAATAATTGAAAAATTAAACTAGACTTACGTAGAAAGGTACGTTTAATTTGAATTATTTAGAGCCTATCGTAAGGAGGGAGGAGTTACGTGCCCTCCCTATGTATGGCTCTGAATGTTCAAGGTCACCACTATGGTAAGTCTAGTGAACAGTTTGTTCACCCTCCCAAAGTATCTAGTGACTACTCGCAACTCTAAACACGACTATTCTTGGCTGGCACGCGCTGATACTCACGTAACTCCTCCCTCCTTACGATAGGCTCTAAATAATTCAAATTAAACGTCACCTTTCTACGTAAGTCTAGTTTAATTTTTCAATTAGTTCATACTTGCAACCATGTTTTCACACTGCAAAATGTGTAAATGAAGTGGCTATAAAATAACAGAAAAAAAATCATCTTCAATGTTTAGGAACCTTCCAAAATCACTTAACGTGAAAATAGCTTCCATGAAACATGCACACACATTCTTGAGAGGGCAAAGCAGTCTTTTACCATGTCAATTTGCTTGTTTGGTTTTCCCTCAGCTGTACGGTATCCCTTACATTTTTTTTCAAAGCTTTTTAAACAACTCTTCATTGTTCTTCCTTCTGAAGAGATGACTAAACAACTTGAAGGGGGGTGGGGGGTGGGGGGGGCTGTACGGGTGGACAGAGGATGGACCATGTCAAACAGGCTTCAACTTTCTTTTTATGCCACAAACGTGCATGTCAAAGAGAAAACTGCATGCTGGTCTGCTGTAATTGTGCTGTCACCATAAAATGGGACGATTCTGGTGACATTCTGGTGACAATGACACAACATTTCGCTCTTAGAAACATAAAATATGACTCATTACAGAACAATCTGTATGACCACATCCGCAAAATTTCATGACTCTGGAGGTTTATTTTTAGTTATGGTGATGCATGAACCGTGCATACCCATTTAAAGGCTAAACTCGCCAAAAGAATCGGAAAACTAGGGGAAGTTAGTTAGTTAGTTAGTGTTTATAGGGTCCAGCGGACTACTAGGAGCCAAATCAGGACCTCAGCTATCATATCTAAGTCTCTAGATACAAATACCCACACTAGCATTAACACATCGCTTAAAATTTATGAGGACAAAAGCACAATTATCTGTTCAGGGGAAGTTTTGCCTCAAAGAATCCAAATGCAAGAGGGTTAACCTATCTTGGAAACACCGTCAGCAAGGCAGGTAGTACGGATGAAGACATGAAGGTCAAGATCACCACGGCAAGGGATGTATTTGTAGTCCTCATGCCCATCCGAAGGAATGTCAACATCTGCCTCTCCATCAAAGTGAGATTTATTTCATTACAATGTTAAGGCAAGGAAAGACAAAGCCTGGTGCAGAACCAGCTAGAGCCAAGTAGGGAACACCATCAGAACCCGAAAATGGAAATGGGTTTGACACACTGTGACCAGAGGCCCAAACAACATCACAAGGCATGCCCTAGGCTGGAATCCCCATGGAAAATGAAAAACAGGACAGCCAACATCATGACAAAATACTCTGGAAAAAAAAAAAAACAGCTGAAGACAGCCGCAATGTTTCAGAGGAGGTGAAACGAACAGCCCAAGATCCATCACACTGGAGCTCTGCTGGGAAGGCCCAATGTTCCACTGAAGACACAGAGGAAGTCATGGCAAACAACTACAGCGAGGTGTGGAAATGAAAGACGACACTGTAAATAACAACACAACACCAAGCACGTAACGACCATTATTTTGTATTACCTGATCCATCAACACCACTTGCTGGTCCACTAATGCTCCCTGTCACAGAAAAACAGATGTAAGTTCACAACAAAAATGTACATCATGTGATCAAGCAACAATGTCTTGCATTCTTCTGCTCACATAAAATGATGAACCTTCCTGCCACTTCTTCTGGAATAAAGAACCATAAATTCAATTCAATTTGACTCAGTAACACTTCACAAATCCACATGGAAATTCAATTGTGTGTCACAGTCTCATCATAAACAAATAAACACATCACAGCTTATCAGACATATTCAAACTAATAAAATAAACAAACAAACAAAACATCACATTATCCATAGGTCCCGGCAAGCCACATACATTATAACATACACACACATACACTTCTTCAAGAAAAACAACAACAATGAAAACCAAAAACAGATAAAAAAAAGTTCAGACTGTAATAGTTATACTACAATATTCATATTATCAAAGTATTGAACCATGAATTCATTGATCAACATCTCTTGTATAACTTTAACGTTTCAAATCACAGTATTCTGTCTTTAATTAAATACACATAAGAACATATCTGACCATAGGACTAATATGACCCACACAAAATCCTAAAAATAGCATCAGTTCAATTAAAACACACAGGCATATACCCATCACGCCATATGTATAAACACAAAACCTAACTGTCTCCAATCCCTCCCCTACCCGCTTCAATGCATCTACATACAGCTACATGCACGCATGAACACCCATCCACCCCTGCAACCACCCAAAATGTCTGCACATTCTCCTCTGCTGACACTTACTCCATGCAACATCTCAGCCCTATCAGAGAACAGACTCAGTGCATGGCCTGGTTAAACGCCATGCATGGTTAAATGCTGGGCAGCTGTGGCAATAAACGAATTCATCCAGCAAGATGTCGTTGCAGATGGAGCTTTGAACCTGCCATCTCTGATATCATCATTTAACGGATGTATTTCATTGGTCAAAATGTTCACAAATCTGTGAGTTTTCTATCATGCATGTTGCTGAAGTGTCTTGTCTTCTGCCCGCCATGCCATTTACTTTCCTGCTATCTTTCTCATTTTCAGTCTAATTTCCACCTCAGCAACTGACCCAAAGTTAAAACACGACAGACAACAGATGTTTAAAAACATCTGAAGCATGTCCACATTAAATTACTTGGTTTTCCTCGGAGAGTAAAATTCAACTGCAAATCTTTTTTTGAAACCGCATGGGATTTTCATTCCAACGTACCTAAATGTCTATTATCAATATTTCAGTGCAATTTTTCAAGACGCGTACATGTAGTTTCACATAAATGAACAGGGCAAAAATGTGTAAAACTGAAATACTCTGCAAAATCAAGACAACTGGATATGATTTTAAAATGTAAAAAGAATACTAATAATAAAAGTAATGAAAACACACTACTACTCTAACAAACAAATTATGTCAACAGTAAGTACACTTGGGAGCTATGGTGGTCATTTCCTTTCGTAAAATCTGGTGACTGACTTCTTCATGCTTGTACCTCAATCCTTTCCTAAAGACTACATACCAGTCCTTCACATCGATGGACAATCTTTTCATAAAAGATCATTTTCAATTTGTTAATTGTATAACAAAGCCAATGTCAACATTAAGTGTTTGCTATGCAATATATACAGCGCGTTCTGTCTGTCTCTGTCTGTGCATATGTATGTCCGTCTTTCTTCTTCTTTTTCCTTATACAATCTGGTTTTCATCTTGATCTCCAAACTGGGTACGGCAACTCGTTAGAATACTGGGCGCTCAACAGCGAATCACTTTTTTTTTATGTCAGACAGTCACATAAATTACATTTTCATGCCGCAATATTGCAAAGTTAAGTGATGTTGGGATTGGAATCGGGTCTGTTTCAGCTTCACTGCTGACATTCACACAGATTAGAAAGCACTGTCTTTACTATCAACCGTTTACAGTTCCAGGCTTCCAACAGACTTCCAAACGAAACAATCAAAGAATTTCACACTTTGGTTGCTTCATATAGTTACTTCACAGAATCCAGTCAGTAGCAGACCAAACGAAAGTGGAAAGTTTGGCAGATACAAAACAAACTTGAATCTTTTTATATATATTGTTAATTTTCTGAATAATCTAATGCTTTTCTAATATGTAACTATCACTCCATCAAAATATTCTACAAGGTACTCATTAAAACTAAAATCTAAACTTCAAGAAGTTTTCTTGTCACTGAAAAGCAGTGCTCAAAATTCAAGTACTAAAGGACTTTCATGACTTGCATGAACCCTGACCTCAGTTGGGACAACCTTAGAATGCAGACCTAACCATTCCTGGATCAATCCCATGTTCCAACACCTCCCCTCCCCTCAATCCCCCCCCCCCCCCCCTCCCCCTCTCCCACCCCCAGGCAGTAAAAGTGTGTCTGAGAGTAAAACAATTAAAAAAAAAAAAAAAGTGCGAGTGTGCCTTTGTGTGTATGTGGGGGGTGGGCAGGCACAAAATGACTGCCTTGTAAATTAAATAACTAGGACCAAAAAAAAGGAAGAATTTTTCATTTTGCAGACCAAAAGGTAAGGCTTTTTGTGTAATGCGAGATAACAAAACAAAACCAACAATCAAAACTCTTGAATTCAGCAGTCAGTTTTCTCACCTGACAACTTCCGTTTCAGCACGTTTTCACGCGAAAGTTTCTCCCAGTCGCTAGCATCTTCTGCAAAGTAAAGAGACTCCATCAGAGCTGAAGGGAATAAGTAAATGATGAGTACTGAGCAACTGGTGAAACAAGAAACTTTCATTTCATTATCAGAGGGTAACACAACAGGGAAATATATTCTAAACCAACGCATTGAAAGAACTTTGGTTTTAACCATGATCAGTAATACTGAAATACACCAACAGATAGAATTTTTTCATAATGGGCATGGGCAAGTAGTGAAACAGAACATTTATAAACACAGTGTCAAAAAATGTTCTTGCTTAATCACTGTTACAGTGAAAACTGACATTAGGTGGCAGATATTATACCTTTAAGTACCCACCTGGCAGATATTGTGGCCTTAAGTATCCACTGGCAGATATTGTAGCCGTAAGTATCCAGCAAGAGCAGACAACTTTATACATTAATTTCATGAGATATACAACTGTGAATAACAATAAACCAAAGAGACTGACAATAAAATTACAAATAACATTAAAGTAAACAGATACTATATTAATTATAATGATGATTATTATGACGCTTAATCTTACATAAGCCCTAAGCGCTTACAAATTAAAAGGTTACAGAAAACATAAATCAAACCAATCAAAAAAATGAATATTGCATTAAGTACCATGCATCTACAAACAAGGGTGCATACTGACACACCCACACACAACACACACACCACATGATCCCACACACACTGTCGCACAACAACGGACAAAACAGCATGCGCCCACACACACACACATGCCCACACACACTAGTCGCAGAATCAATTTGGTGGGCAAGGGAAGGGGAAGAAAGAACTGCTGTTGATACATGAAGAGGGTTGTTTTAAAAGATGCCTTATATTTATTTATATATATAGCGCCTATCCTCGGTCACAGACCAAGCTCTAAGCGCTTTACAATAAACACACTACCTCAGTCACTCAACGGGCTGCCTTCCCAGGTAGAGCCGGCAGAAGAGCAGCCTACTGGCACTCATTCAGTCGTTTCCCGTACCATTCAAATATCAGTCACTCATTTTCATTTATCTCATTTATTCCTCCAGTTTATCACATAGGATGCATGCGATGTTTATACGTGTCCTCCATTTCCACCGGTACACGATGGCACACGATAACAGTAAGTGACAATTTTTGTGGCTTGGTAAGAAATACCAGGCGGCTATCTTCAATCTACATCAATTTTGCCAGGGCAGCGGGGAACCTCCCTACTCTTTTATTTTCAACTGCCGTGGGGTTCTTTAACGTGTGCAGGGGGCCAGGAAGGCACACGGGTCTGACTCGCTTATAGTCCCCATCCGATGGACTTGACGTTCAGTTCGATTTGTCATTCAAACTGGGAAAGAAAGGGCGAGAAAGACAGGGCTCGAACCCACGCACTTCTCACACGTTGGATTGGCAGGCGAACGTCTTAACCACTCTGCCACCTTTCTTCTTCTTCCGCTTGAAGGAAGACAGAGAGTTTGCATTACGCAAAGATATTGGGAGTTTATTTCAAGAAACCGGACCCTGAAAAGAAAAAGAATGATCGCCATAGGTTTTAGTTCGAAATCGAGTTACAAATACCTTTATTGTTTCCGACAACTAAATGCAGATACAAGTGAGCATCTGAATACTGTGATAACATTTGAAACTTAATATCCTTGTGGGGACTTGAATATATTTTTCGTCAACGTACAAACTTAAAAATGTGCTAACTGACATAACTCTGCATGTGCCTTTAAACTTTCCAGTTTGTGCTGCTTTGTTTGAACATAGGTGACATGTCCAAAAAGACATAAGGAAAGGAAACCAACATTTTCTTGTCAATTTGCAATGAACACTGTGATTTGTCTAACACTTATTCAACAGGACTTATAATCCTGCAAATTTTCAATGATTTGTTTTTGAACCTAATTATGAAATACAATCTGATGATTTTGAGACATCCTTATAGCTTTAGATTTCTGAGTGGCTTTAGAATTTGAATGCCTCTTAAAAGATCTGCACGACATGATTTTTGTGAAATTTACATATATGTACAAACCCTCAAAATTCAAATTTGCTAAGTGGTTTAAGCTTTTAAGGTTTCATACAATAAATACACAAACAAAATCTACACCAGCCTTGCAAAAAAAATCATAATCTGGCATTTTCCAACAGTCGTCCTAACTTATTGTAATCTTTAACGCTTAAAAAAAAAAAAAAAAAAAAAAAAAAAAATCAACCTTGTAAACTTATCTTTTTGTTCAAGAACAGAAGTAGCTCTGTTGTTTCTCTGTTTTCCAATTTTTTTTTGTGCCAATCAGCCACCTCTGCAATTTTACCAGTCAACTTTCAACCGTGTACAACGAAATCTGAAAAAAGGAATAGTGTAGGTAACTTAAAATTTTCTGCTCACTATCGTTAGTATCAATCATGATGCTGTGATAGTACAAACTTGGCTGTAAAGTTTGTTTGTTTAGAAACCAGCGTCACAACAAAAGTAGATCACTCCACCGAGGATCCTGTCTCCCTAAAATGAATCTGTCTTCAGCATCCCCAATACCACTGTTTTGGGTATGAGAATACCCTAAAGACTTCATACATTTGTGAAGTTACAAAAACAAATTGTAAACTCCCTGTTTCTTCCTTTTTGAGTCGAATCAGTTCAATATGTATGCACTACTATACCCAGTTAGTTAACTGTTTGCTCTGAAACCTTACATTACAATGCAACCTCTCTCTCTCTCTCTCTCTCTCTATTTACATTATGCAGATTGGGCGAGGGGATGGGGATGCGAGGGGTCTGCAGACAGTGTATTTCAGAAGTTGCGGACGGCATATTTTTGTAGTATGTTCTTCAAACTTTTTCTCTCCCTTTTTTTTGTGTAATGTGTATTGCATTACTTGCTTGTTTATCTTCTTTGGAAGTATGATTTGCATAGAAATAGCATTATTTTTTTCCCCAAATGCTGGGTGAATAGAGTACTTGAGTGGAAGGCAGGCTGGAAAGATAAACCAACGGGAAAAAAAACCTCGTATTTTTACATTTTAGGAGCTGCCTTTGTATCTCAAAATTGATGTCTGAGTGGTCTTGTTACCCTTTCTAAAAGGAAAGGACATTACATAAGCATCTGTACTTTTAGTGACAAAGTATTATCAAATGAAAGAACATGTTGTTATGAAATGTTAGCATCATAATGTCCCTTTTTTCTTGTAAAAATGTATTTAGTGCCAATACAAAGGAGACAGAGCACTGTTCACAGACTCACTCAAATAAACTAATCTATATACCAATAAACTGAGAAATCCTTCGCACTGATATGTAACACTTGAGTTAAGCTTTGCTTTTAAATTTACGAAGTAAATAATGACAAAAATGATAGCCAGTTGTCTGCCTTTGTTTCAGCCTAAAATCAGACAAGAAAAGACCAAAAATATATATATAGCCTTCGATCTTCAAATGCCCTATCATGACCATGTTTTCAAGCTTCAGGCCGTATGTGCTCCACCTTTCCCAAACCCACTCCCCTCTCATCCCTGCTCAACATCTGTCTCCCCCTTGCCAGGTGTGGGAAGCATACCAAGACAATGGGAAAACAAAACTGTGGACTTCATGGGCGTAGGCACATGATGAAAATAACCCTACTTGTGTACTGATACCAATGGGGGCAGGCACATGATGAAAATAACCCAACTCGTGTACTGATACCAGTCTCCAAACTTTACAGTGGTAGCCAACTTTTACCTGTCACCAGAAACCAACCAAAATGTTATCATGTATGAACTTGCCTTATGTAATGGAACTCTTCAAACAGAACCACCTAACTTCCTTATAAAATCCATAGGTCTTAAAAGGGAACAAGTTTTAACTGGAAGAAAGACCCAATATACCCACACACACACACACACACACAGTGTTCTGCAAAAATACATCTTTCACTTTGAGTTTCAGGAAGGGATTTAAATCAGGTCCTCAATGAATGTTTAGCTGTATAAAAATGATGCAAAAGTCCTGTCAACTCACCTACTGTCACAGATGACACAAGTCCATCTTTTGTCACCTGTAAAATAACCATACAAATAAACCACAACAGGCACTTAAAAACAAGGCAAAAGATGATAATGCAAGACATGTTAAACTTAAACACGACATTCCTTGTAAATTAATGGTACAAAACTGAGAGGCAGATAGACACAAACACAAACATGTACAAGAGAAAGAGAGAGCTGGGAAGGGAAAAGGGTGGTGGGGAGTGCGGAGGAGGAACAGGGAAAAATCAATCTGAGACAGAGAGAGAGAGAGAGAGAGAGAGAGAGAGAGAGAGAGAGAGAGAGAGAGAGAGAACAAACACAAAAGGTAAATTAGAAGAATGTCATCACATTCTGACTACATTCACAGCTGTGCTTACACTAATCTGCAGATACATGTATCTATTTACACAACCTTTTGATTTGGGCAATAAGAGCAACACTGTATCATACAACACAATCTGATTAGTAGAATTTCAATTTTCCTTTAAATATTAGAGAGGGGAACAAAATCAAAGTTATTTAACTTACTGTTTTTATTCTTATCCAAGATGAAAACCATGGTATTCCCACTATGTAGCATTCTACAAATGCCCCGACTGGAGGAAAAAGCTAGTGCCGCCTCCCCCCCAAAAAAAAACTAATAAAACTGGTCAGCAGACCATTCTTATGTCAATTCATCGTAAACATTCAGTGACCACATCAGACGACTGTCAACAGACCTGACCCAGCTCTGAAAAACTAAGAACCACACACATCGCGTAAGGGAAGTGCAATCTATATTAGCGTTGGTGCTTGACCAAGGCTGGCATGAGGGGAGGGAATCATCAATGACCAAGAGGATCCAATCACGCTGCAGTTTGGTCTCAATGGTCCAAGTAAGCCTGTCAACTGTCTGACTGCCCAGAGTATTTTAGAACACTTTCGCCTTTCGTTATTTGACCAGTTTAGCAGGCTGGAACATTATGAGAATACACAAAGGCAGGAAACAATATTAAATTACTTAAAAGATTCTCATTAATTCCTAACATACAAACTATGGGGTACCCATTTTAATGAAACCTGGTAGTAGAACGGTGGAATATGGCACTTGGATGAGCCCATTCCATTCTGGTTGTGGTACAGACCTTTGGCATGGATCCAGCTATAAACAGCAGATCCAGGGTGCACTTTCACCCCATGAAGGCAGGCTTAATATAATCAGTGTTCAGTGCTAACAGAGCATTTAAAAGTAATAAAAGCGAACATCCTTAGGATCCTCTATTGCAAAATCTGGGGTCCTTTTGTGACACGAGTTTTCACTATAAGATCCAAATCTGAAGAAATTCTTTAGTCTACATGAATGCTACACCAACAAGCAAACCCACTCTGCTACACAGCACACATGGACAGGTATCGGCATATTCAACGGGCTGCTTTCAAAACAGAAGCATTACAAGCAAACAAAAGTTAGCAAGTCCTGTTCTAGACCACTCACCCACCCACTTTCTACTTTTCCTTTTCTTCACAGAGAGAAAATGATGAACGGAGAATTTACTGCATAGAAAGATGAAAAGGTACTGAACTGGGGGAGATGGGCCTCTGCAACAGACCTCTGCCTAAAAATCTTGCTGTTAAACGAAGACATCTTCACACCTTTCTAATCTTTTCAACAATCTTACTAACACTGGCCTTGTGTCACATTTGGAATTGGCACTTTTAACTGAAATGGCTCACCATCACTGAATTCTACTTCTAATTCTAAGTGTTTAACCTTGTGTCACATTTAGAAAGGCTACTTTTCACTGAAATGGCTCACCATCACTGGATTCTACTTCTAGTTCTATGTGTTTAACCTTGTGTCACATTTAGAAAGGCTACTTTTCACTGAAATGGCTCACCATCACTGGATTCTACTTCTAGTTCTATGTGACCTTGTGTCATATTTAGAAAGGCTACTTTCACTGAAATAGCAAACCATCACTGGATTCTACTTCTAGTTCTATGTGTTTAACCTTGTGTCACATTTAGAAAGGCTACTTTTCACTGAAATGGCTCACCATCACTGGATTCTACTTCTAGTTCTATGTGACCTTGTGTCATATTTAGAAAGGCTACTTTTCACTGAAATGGCTCACCATCACTGGACTCTACTTCTAGTTCTATGTGACCTTGTGTCATATTTAGAAAGGCTACTTTTCACTGAAATGGCTCACCATCACTGGATTCTACTTCTAGTTCTATGTGTTTAACCTTGTGTCACATTTAGAAAGGCTACTTTTCACTGAAATGGCTTACCATCACTGAATTCTACTTCTAGTTCTATGTGTTTAACCTTGTGTCATATAATATAGAAAGGCTACTTTTCACTGAAATGGCTCACCATCACTGGATTCTACTTCTAGTTCTATGTGTTTAACCTTGTGTCATATTTAGAAAGGCTACTTTTCACTGAAATGGCTCACCATCACTGGATTCTACTTCTAGTTCTATGTGTTTAACCTTGTGTCATATTTAGAAAGGCTACTTTTAACTGAAATGGCTCACCATCACTGGATTCTACTTCTAGTTCTATGTGACCTTGTGTCATATTTAGAAAGGCTACTTTTCACTGAAATGGCTCACCATCACTGGATTCTACTTCTAGTTCTATGTGTTTAACTTTGTGTCACATTTAGAAAGGCTACTTTTCACTGAAATGGCAAACCATCACTGGATTCTACTTCTAGTTCTATGTGTTTAACCTTGTGTCATATTTAGAAAGGCTACTTTTCACTGAAATGGCAAACCATCACTGGATTCTACTTCTAGTTCTATGTGTTTAACCTTGTGTCACATTTAGAAAGGCTACTTTTCACTGAAATAGCAAACCATCACTGGATTCTACTTCTAGTTCTATGTGTTTAACCTTGTGTCACATTTAGAAAGGTGACTTTTCACTGAAATGGCAAACCATCACTGGATTCTACTTCTAGTTCTATGTGTTTAACCTTGTGTCATATTTAGAAAGGCTACTTTTCACTGAAATGGCAAACCATCACTGGATTCTACTTCTATATTATATCATACATGTGTTTAAGGCAGACAACTCACAACACACATACATGCTCATGCATGCATGCATTTTTCAGATGCCTTTCCTTTACTGCATCTCAGAATTTAAATGTACTGGATTGTATTCTGCCATCTGTCCGAAGCTCTGTGCCTATCAGGAAGTTCCACTCTTGGGGCAGTCGCCAAGAAGAAAGCATGTGTGCCTGAGGCTGAAGTCGAAGACTGCCTCATCAAAACTACAGAAATAGAACTACAGCACACAAGACAATCTGTTTTCAGGTCTAACTTCTCTAGATAACTCAGTAAAAGACCACCTTAGATAAAAAAGAAAAAAAAGAAAAGCACAATTTCAGTCCAGCCAAGCATACACTGTAACATGTACATTACCACTGTCATTGTAAAAATAGCTCATTAGCTGCCTATAGATGCATGTTGCTATGGGGCTACAGCACACTCTCTCTTTATAAGTCTCCTCATGACTAAGTCTGTCAAGAGTCAAGACTCAAAACAATTGTATGCTCGAAACATTCTGATGGCCACTGCGCTGGTATCGGAATTAGCAATGTCTTTGATCAATAGAAACGGAGTACCTTTGATGGTAATAGTAATGGTAATGTTGCTTATAAGTTATAGCCCAGCCAACAAAGGCCCATATCAGGGCTGTCACCGCGCTGAACTTGAAGTTAACTCACAAGTCATTTAAAATTTAAAAAAAATTAAAAACCCTCATTCACAGTAATCACATCTTCCAAAAACACACCAGAAATTTTGTTAAAAATCTTTCCTCCATAAAATCTAAGATCAGATGAAACATGTTAATCTTCCTCAGAAATTCAAAGATCACATCAGTGGGGCGTATCTGAACAAGATTTTCATAAATGTGTTAAATGTCCTACACATCATGCAAGTCCTAACACTCTAAAAACTAGTAAAAAGGATATGTTTTACCTTGAGTGGTACATGAACACGTAATGCACCACAGAGTTTTCTTCACCTTTTAAAAAGATAAGAATGTGGTGTAAAACAAGTGGCCTGTATGCAAACAGCACAAAACTGTTTCCTTCATTGTGCGGCCGCCTCGAACATGGTAAAAACTCTCCCAGGTTTGGACGAATTTTAAAATGCTTGTTATCTGTCTGTGAGTCCCATTCCTCTTGCCAGAGGTCTTTGATATAAGCCTGAGTTTGAGGTTTCAGATCTGTGTGAGGGACAATCTCAACTCTTTCTTTGTGACACTCTTGGCAAGCTGACCAACCATTTCATTGCCTTGAAATGCCCACATGGCTGGGAACCCAAGCAAAAATTATGTTACATCCATCTGATTTCAGAGAGATGCACAGTTCGAATAACTTCAGCAGTTGAGGGTGCTTGAGGTTACGGCTGATGGGTTAAAATCCTTCATTCCTTGATCAGTGGGGTAAACCTCCTGACTAGTTTCCCACCCAAACTTGCATGGTTTCTGGCTTCCACTTTACCATCTAAGATTATTTCTGTTTACTCTAAAAGTAAAACATCTTACTTCCTTTGCACAATCGCCTATCGAATCATGACTGCTAAAAGGGTTTTAAGTTGCCTTTGTTTCTATATATATATCTTTGATTTTGTGCTGCTGGTTGTCGCACTTGGTCTACTGGCTTACCTGGCAATTTCTAGACCCAAATACCAACTTTCAGTTGTATGTGCCAGAGAAATGTGTAGAGTAAGTATGAGTGTGAGTGTGTGTGCAAGACAGAGAGAGAGAGGGAGAATGCGTATGCATGTGTGCTTGTGTGTGTCTGCATAATAATGTTCACATAGCATGAAAGAATAATATTCAGTCGCCCTTCAATATGAACACATTACCTACTTAGGGTGTTATCTATTGTGGTCCTAAATTAGTTAGCACCCTGGAAAATATCTGCATCGTGTAGATCTAGGGTTATAGTAATCTTGATTTGAAAGGTGGTTTCTTCACTGCATTCGACTTCACATCCCTGTGATGTTCAGAGTAAATGAAAATGGACTGCTGACACCACAAACAATGTAAAATTTGTAAGGAAAACTACACTGTAGGTTCATGTCACTGACTTAAAATTCTGACATCTTCTCTGCCTTCTGTCGCCCCCTCCCCACCCCCACACCTCACCCCTCCATTAAGTGAAATATTCACAGTATGAGGTCAGGTCACACAATCTACACACAGACCTGCTTTCATTGGCTTGGGGGTGGAAGAGTGGGGTGGAGCACAGAAATTACAGAATGGAAACAATGTAGCTGTGATTACAGCTGTGTTTATTTCAAGTGATCTGCTGCCTGCCTTTTCAGTAGCTGAATGAAGTGGTTGAACGAGGCAACATAATTTATTGTATTATGAGAGGGGGGGGGGGGGGGGGGGGGGGGGGGGGGGAATTTACAGGTAAAAAACTGCATTATAATGCCGGACTTGCAGAACCTCTATATCATCTAAACTAAAAAAGGAGCTAGCAGTGAATCAAGTAGTCCTCACAATCCTTTGAGTCGGCCATCTTCTTCCTCATTAATGTGAAAAAGGGTCAGCAGAAAGTAAAAGTTGATTTCGATTTCCAGTGTTGACTGGGTAATCAATCTTCTTCCTCAACTGTGCAGTGTGGGAAGAGGGCACAAGAAAGGTAGACACAGAAGGTGGGGGCAGAGGATCTGGAAAGCCCTGGCATATTTTGGGGAGAAGTGTGTGTGATGGAAGGGAGGGTGAGAGTTTCTGAGACAGGGAAGAGAAAGGAGGGCAAGTGGGGGGGGGGGGGCAGAGGATCTGGAAAGCCCTGGCATATTTTGGGAGAAGTGTGTGTGATGGAAGGGAGGGTGAGTTTCTGAGACAGGGAAGAGAAGAGGAGGGCAAGTTGGGAGGGGGGGGGGGGGGGAGGGGGGGGGGGGCAGAGGATCTGGAAAGCCCTGGCATATTTTGGGGAGAAGTGTGTGTGATGGAAGGGAGGGTGAGAGTTTCTGAGACAGGGAAGAGAAGAGGAGGGCAAGTGGGTGATGGCAATAGCCCTGTAAATATTTTCTAGTACAATGCTTTTTAACTTATAAAGCAAGTTACATTATATCTATAGATCTTTGAGTTCAATGGCTAATAAAACCAATCAGCTACAGTGCTAAGAAGAAAAATCAATATGACAATGACATTAAAAAAAAAGAAAATTAAAATCAGACAGATCCACACACACACACACACACACACACACACACACACACACATTTTATGAAAACACTTCCATTGGCAACTTTGGTTGAACAGTAAAGATGTATGAAGCGATTGAAGAGAACACAATCAGTCAGCATTCTGAGTGACTGAGTGAGTGAGTGAGTGAGTGAAGAGAGAGGTGGGTGAGTTTGTAAGTGAGGGTGATACTGATACTATAATGTGTGTGTGTCTGGGTTATGGTCCAGCAATATAAAGTTAGTCTTAGGACAGAAATCACCACAAAAGCAATGTCCGCATATGCTGGAAAACACCATGCCTTCATCATTATTGCCTGCTTGACATTTTTACTTGGTCAAAAACTGTCAGATTTTCCTTAGTTATCCAGGACTCTAATGAGCTCATTTCCACACAAAATTTCCTAGGACTCTAACAACAATCTAACAAATCCTCTGACTTATGAACTTTATAGATGAGAATAAAACTAGTTTCACTCACGCACCCTCCCTCTCTGTGTGTGTGTGTGAGTGTGTGTGTGTGTGTGTGTGTGTGTGTGTGTGTGTGTGTGTGTGTGTGTGTGTGTGTTTCGCGGGTGTGTGCACGCGCATGCATGCGTGCGTGCATGCATGCGTGTGTGTGTGTGTGTGTGTGTGTGTGTGTGTGTGTGTGTGTGTGTGTGTGTGTGTGTGTGTGTGTGTGTGCGAGTATATTATGTGACAATGTGTTTTGCAGAGTACAGAAATAACAAGCAGAGTTCAGGTAAAATGTTCAACACATTACCTGTAATTTTGGATCTCATGCTTTTTGTTGTTTTTGTTTTCCATCACAACAGCAAACAGAAGATTAAAGAGCAAACATTTTTTCAGTTACACATTGCCATCTCTCACCATGCATGGGCAAGCACACAAACTCACGTAAAATATGAAAAAGAATAGCTCCACAGGAGGAAGCCTTGTGTTGACATGCAGTTCATAAACCAGCTACAGGAAAAAGCTCTGCATAGACATGCTTTTTCAAATTCTGTTTCTGTGAAAACTTACTGACCATATGAAAATCTAGAAGAAAGTTCTTTTACTGAAAAGAAAGATTTTTGTTTAATTTTAAAGTTATTACATTTTCAATTTATGGTCGGAGGCAGAAGCAGAATTCATGAATATCATGTTCATGCATAAATTCACCAATACTGAAACAAAAGGGACCGGGGTTAGCAACAAACGACATGGAATTGGAAATGACAACAACAAGGCTCTGTGAGCTGAGAACTAGACAGCTAGAGATTAAGTGTAAACTGTGTGTGTAAACAGCAAAGCCTTGGGCTTTGAAATGGTAAGGAACATGATGTGGAGTCCTCACTGGCTAGTACTAGTAGAGATAGAACCAACGTGAGGAGCGTCAACTCGCTTCAATATAAACAATTTGACAAAACAGAGCAATGGGCCTGCAAGAGTCTGACATGGTGCCGAATATTATAACGCCAAATGCAGGCCTGCTTCGGCCTCGAAGTATCCCTCAGTAACAGAACCCAATTTTCAGCGGTATTAAATGGATGTTTCCAGTAGCATAAACCAGAGGTCCTGGTAGTTTTTCGTTTTATCAGGCAACAAAACCAACAGCATTGTAAATTTGTCACTGCAGATTTCTACCTATCACTGAGCCAAGGGGTTTTTTTTGTTTTGTTTTCCGTGTGTGTGATTACCAAGGAAACTTACTGATTCGTGGAATATCACATATGCCCTCTTTACATCAAAAACATTTTCCGCGATTTCATTACAATCAGGTGCCGATCTAGATGTAGCTGCCATTAACTCAAGAGTTCATTAAATATGATCTATATCACAGTGTTTGGCACCTGATTCTGCTTTTCTCTCCCCCCCCCCCCCCCCCCCCCTTCTTTCTCAGAATAAAAAAATCACCCATTATCAAAATGAACAACCTTAGCGATTTCTGCCAAGCTTATCATTTATCCATTAAATCCAGAAAACTGTCAATTTTCACAACCTCTGATGAACATAGCGGCATTTCCACAAATGAATTATTCATCTTCCTTGTACTATCCAAAACAGGACTTAATGGTTAAGTGACATACTCTTTGTCTGAATGTATGCAAAAATATGCTCATTTTCAACAAAAATGAATCTAAGTCACATGTGATGTGCGTGATATTTTGTGACTGTGATCCAATCTGTTATCTTTTATGTTAATATCATTATCAACAAGATAAAAAAGAAGTAGTTAAGATCAGATATTTAGTTCAAAAGCAGACTATCAAGGAGTAAAGAACTGAAAACTTAACAAGAACATCAACATCTACAAAACTATGGATGGAATTGTGGTCAGCAGACCTGTACAAGATATCTGGGGGACTGACATTTTGGAATCTGTCATCTACATTTAACAGTTTCTGTGTTGACAATCATCCCATGCTCACTCACCTCCCTTTAGATGTCAACCACAACTCTGTTCTTGTTTTCAGCAGCAAGCTATTTTTTCTGTGACCTTTAACTAGTACAGTTGACTAGCACAGTTCTGTCAACATTTTTTGGTTTTGTACAAGCAGCAAGCTATTTTTCTGTGACCTTTAACGGTTAATTAAACTAGTACAGTTGACTAGCACAGTTCTGTCAGCATTTTTTGGTTTTGTTTTTAGAGTCAGTGCCGGCGAGTTTTCCCATTTGGCTTTCTTTTCATGACTGCTCTCTGATTCAGAAACTGTTCAGTGACCTTTTTTCAAGCCATGCTACTGCACAGACAATTCCTTCACCATAATCACATGAGCACTACAAATGCGAGTCCCAAGAGGGAAAAAACACTTCAAGCAAATCCACACAACATGAAACAAAATCAGATTTCTCAGTCAGCAAGATCACACTTTAAAAAATAACAAAAAAACTTGTCAATATTGTCGTATTCTGGATGTTGAAACACAGACATTAGCAACAAATCGTAGCACTAGGCCGGTCTGCAAATGGGGTGTTCGGTTAAATGGTAAGAGGTCTGAATTGGGACTATGGAGAGTAAACCTGAAAAGGAAAAAATGTAGAAACAAAAAATTCTTCAAATATAAAAAGCAAGCCTTTAAAGTGAGGACATGGTGTAGCCATACTCCCAGGAGCTTTGACTGCACACTAAACATCAAGCATTACAAGACAATATCCATGAAGCAGGTGAGGTACAGTAGCAACACAACAGCACAGACAAGACCACACAGATGAGAGACATAGGTCTATCTTATTACTTGCAAAATGATATTACCGTACTACTCACGAATAACTTTTGAACCATGTGCTTTGTGCCCCCCTCAGCGTGACCTGCTTCCCTTGACCTCCGCATCCCTTCTGAGCTGCCACTGTCAGACACTGTACCGTCAGAATTGCGTCGCTCATGCAACATCTGAGACACAGTCCTTGCAGACAGCACAGAATCAGACTTACGGTGATGCAGGGCATGGTTTGCTGTGCTCTGTTTGTGGAATGATCGTTTCTTGAAGAGTTCCATCACCGTGTACTGTTTATGAGGAGACTTCTTGATTATCTTCCTCATAGGGTTAACGTCATCACCACCACTAGTGGCACCATCCTCACTGGACAACTCGGCCATGCCTGCAGACAGGCCAGACCCCTTCTTCTTCTTTGGGTGTTTTTTACCTCCTGGAAAATCGTAGGTCCCCCCCTTTTTCCGCCTACGTCGGTGCTGCAACTTCAGGCTAGAATGAACACCGGCCAAATCATTAGCAGAATTCTGAATGGGTGGGGTACTTGAATTACAGGCATCAACACTGGGGCTTTTCCCTTCAGCCTCTACCTTAATCTCCCTACCAACAACTGGAGAACGCTCTCTTTTCAGCTCACTTTCGGCACCAGTACATATGTTCAGTTTGGAACCTTCTTTCACTTTGGGTGGCTTGAGGACCTTTTCTAGCTCAGAAAGTTTTAAAGTGATGTTTGAATTGGGATGCAAATTGAAGATTCTGATGGTTCCATCCTTGGAGTCTTTGCTGCTGCAAGTTACTTTTGTCGTGGCTTGCGGCTGTCCTGTTTTGCGTGCAGTAACTTTCGAGAGTTTGGGTTTGGTTGTCCCGCCAGGCACAGACTTACGAGCAGTACTTTTGCTTGGGCTTGAAGCTAAACAAGGCTGTGGTTTATCACGGGCCTCTGTTCCCACACCTACCTCCTGAGAGAAGCTTGGAGGTTTGGATGGAAGTGTTTCTGTTGATGGGTGACTTTGTTCAGAGGCAGATGATGGAAGGGACTGAGAGTTGGGCTGAGCCTGTGATTCAGTTTCACTTTTGACAGATTCTGTGGACATTTGCTGCGCATCTTGTTTCGGTGTGTTGGCGGTATTACAAGCAGAAACTTCCTCTACATCTGCTTCACACTCGGGCATCTTCTCTTCATTTGGCAGACATGTACTAGAGGCAACATCAGCTGACATTCTGGTCATCTCTGCTTCGCACTCTGGTGATGATTCCTGTTTGTCTGGTTCACAAGCACTGGATGCCACTTTAGAGACTATTTCATCTGCATTTCTTGACTCTTCTGTCACTTGCAAGTCTGCAGCAGCCTGCTCTTTTTCTTTAGATTCTACATTGGACACCGTTTCTGTTCCTTGGCTCTCCATACTTAATAAATCAGCGTTCTTTTCCTCCGAGTTCACTGCAACCTCTTCCTTCACAACAGTTTCTATTTCATCACTTGTATCCATTTTTCCTGAGGGACTGGGTTCATGCTGCTCACTGTCTAATACATCCTTTCTGTCTGCCACTGACACCTGAGAACTGTCATCACCGTTTTCAACATGAGACGTCACAGAATCATTTTGTAGGTCATCACCATTTTCGACATGAGACGTCACAGAATCATTTTGTGGCGTATCACCTGGGGACACATTCACACTGACTGCGGAACAGGCATCCCCTGTCTTCTCTTCCTCCACACTGCTGCCTTGCTGAGCACTGTCTACACTGTTCACACTGGATAAAGATGGATCCATGGTTTCCTGGGTTAATGATGATTTGCCTTCAGAAGGTAACAAAGAATCTGAAGTCTGCTGTTCTAATGGATTTGCTGTTTCAGATGACTGGATTTTCAAATTACTGTCTACCTGGGAACAGAATGAAGACTTTATCCCACTACTGTCTGTTGAGGTTGAGCTATCAGTTTTCTCTGAATTGCAACAGTCATCTCTCAATCTGTCACTGAACATTTCCGACCTGGACGTATCAGACTGCGTTGTCATATCACCTGGCAATACTTCGGAATCAGCTCCTGTGTCTTTTTCCTCCTCAACAACCTCACAGCCATTTGTAAGACCGTTTTCTTTGCTTGTTTCACTCACAGCGGTCTTCAGCACCAGACGCCCATCACTGAGCGTCAAGTACCCAATCTTACCAGGGGAGGAGCTTGGCTCCCCAGCACAATTCAGGGCTTTCCCGCAGGCAGCAGTCTTGTCGTCTTCCGCCGTGTCAATGTCCATGGACTCCTCTCTGGACTCCTTGTCCACCTCACCGTTCATCATGCTTTGGCCACGGTCTGGAGGCGCATCCCCGGATTCCATGTGTACATCATCTTCGGAAGCCTCCATGGCCTTGACCTACAGAAGGAAACAGATCCAGAGTTACAAGCAGTTATTAACCTCATATTTCAATAAGTAATACTAAGATCTATGTGCACAAAACTGATCAAACCTATCCCACCAAATTTGAATACGACACATACGGCCTTGGCTCAGTTATGGCCTAAAACTTGTTTCAACATCTGATGACCTAATACGTATGCAGGTGGAGCAACATCAGCGATTTTACTCTTCCTTTCTTATTTTTGTTTTGTTCTTCTTTTTGTTTTGTTCCTGTTCTGCACCACATTTTCTTACTGTTCCCCCCCCCCCCCACCTCCCTTTCCCATCCCATTTCCCCCCTCCTGTTAATGCCATTTGACTAATAACAGACAATATCAGATTTTCTTTTTTCATCCCCCCCCCCCCCCTTTTTTTTTTCTTTCTTTCTTTCACTATTTTGATCTTTTTAAAGCCAGAGAACATTTTGTTCCAGGTAACATGGTCAACAAAAAAAAGCAAAAAAAACAGTATGAAGTTTGAAAAAGGGTTGCCTTACCCTTTATGTCATACAAAACTACTACCATACCCGTTGCAAAGAAGCCACAATTTAGAACAACATGGTTCACTTTGACCAGTAAATACCCAGTGTTTCCACAGATCTGCGCATCTACCACACACAGAATTTGAACAAACATGTAGATCTGTTATAAGATCGTCCCTGGAACACATGTCTTTCTGCGCTTACACTGCTATCAGATTCACTGTCTGAGGGTCCTATGGACACGTCTTTCTCCCTTACACTGCCATCAGATTCACTGTCTGAGGGTCCTATGAACATGTCTTTCTGCCCTTATACTGCCATCAGATTCACTGTCTGAGGGTCCTATGGACACATCTTCCTCCCTTACACTGCCATCAGATTCACTATCTGAGGGTCCTATGGACACATCTTTCTCCCCTTACACTTCCATCAGATTCTCTGTCTGAGGGTTCTATGGACACATGTCTTTCTGCCCTTACACTGCCATCAGATTCACTGTCTGAGGGTCCTATGGACACATCTTTCTCCCCTTACACTGCCATCAGATTCACTATCTGAGGGTCCTATGGACACATGTTTTTCTGCCCTTACACTGCCATCAGATTCACTGTCTGAGGGTCCTAATCCCTATGGACACATGTCTTTCTGCCCTTACACTTCCATCAGATTCACTATCTGAGGGTTCTATGGACACATGTCTTTCTGCCCTTACACTGCCATCAGATTCACTGTCTGAGGGTCCTATGGACACATCTTTCTCCCTTACACTGCCATCAGATTCACTATCTGAGGGTCCTATGGACACATGTCTTTCTGCCCTTACACTGCCATCTAGATTCACTATCTGAGGGTTCTATGGCACATGCTTGATGCTCGATTCACTTTGAGGGTCTTGACCTCTTTCTCCCCTTACACTGCCATCAGATTCACTATCTGAGGGTCCTATGGACACATGTTTTTCTGCCCTTACACTGCCATCAGATTCACTGTCTGAGGGTCCTAATCCCTATGGACACATGTCTTTCTGCCCTTACACTTCCATCAGATTCACTATCTGAGGGTTCTATGGACACATGTCTTTCTGCCCTTACACTGCCATCAGATTCACTGTCTGAGAGTCCTATGGACACATGTCTTTCTCCCCTTACACTGCCATCAGATTCACTATCTGAGGGTCCTATGGACACATGTCTTTCTGCCCTTACACTGCCATAAGATTCACTATCGGAGGGTCCTATGGACACATCTTTCTACCCTTACACTGCCATCAGATTCACTATCTGAGGGTTCTATGGACACATGTCTTTCTGCCCTTACACTGCCATCAGATTCACTATCTGAGCGTCCTATGGACACATGTCTTTCTCCCCTTACACTGCCATCAGATATACTATCTGAGGGTTCAAATGACACTTGGTTTTCTGCGCTTACACTGCTATCAGATTCACTATCTGAGGGTCCTATGGACACATGTCTTTCTGCCCTTACACTGCCATCAGATTCACTGTCTGAGGGTCCTAATCCCTATGGACACATGTCTTTCTGTCCTTACACTGCCATCAGATTCACTATCTGAGGGTCCTATGGACACATGTCTTTCTGCCCTTACACTGCCATCAGATTCTCTGTCTGAGGGTTCTATGGACACATGTCTTTCTGCCCTTACACTGCCATCAGATTCACTGTCTGAGGGTCCTATGGACACATGTCTTTCTGTCCTTACACTGCCATCAGATTCTCTGTCTGAGGGTTCTATGGACACATGTCTTTCTGCCCTTACACTGCCATCAGATTCACTGTCTGAGGGTCCTATGGACACATGTCTTTCTGCCCTTACACTGCCATCAGATTCACTGTCTGAGGGTCCTATGGACACATGTCTTTCTGCCCTTACACTGCCATCTGATTCACTATCTGAGGGTCCAATGGACACATGTCTTTCTGCCCTTACACTGCCATCAGATTCTGAGGGTCCTACGGACACGTCTTTCTGACCTTACACTGCCATCAGATTCACTGCCTGAAGGTCCTATGGACATATGTCTTTCTGTCCTTATACTGCCATCAGATGTACTATTTGAGGGTTCAAATGACACTTGGTTTTCTACTCTTACACTGCTATCAGATTCACTATCTGATGGCCCCATGGACACATGTCTTTTAGCTCTTGGACAGCCAACCATTATCATCATTATCATCAGACTGCCATCCACTTTTCTGCATCTTGTTATAAACCATTCTTTCTTCCTAGATGGTGTTACAAATGCCATCAAACATAGAATCCAGTGGTTTCCAACCAGCACTCGCTTCTATCATGTTTGCCAAGCATGCCTCCTCAAGTCATAAACTTAAAAACAAAGGAAGCGAAGAGCTGCCTCCCATGGTATACTCTTAGGGCCATCCTCCGTTTTTGAAAGAGGTGTGAAATACAACTGCATATACACCAACAAATTGTTGCAAAATAGACCAACGAATTCATCACACACAAAAAAAGCCACAAAATATCTTTAATGCAATGGTTGACAAGTTAAAAAAATGCTCTCACAAGCTGAAAATCACAGTGGAAAAGCATTTTCTCTAAGAGTAGGGGTGGAGGGTGCAGCACACAAAAGGGCTGTCTTAATGAGGGTCACTGACAGCGATTCAGGATTGTCCTTACTCATACTCTAATAAATGTGTGTACCGACACCATTTCTTTAAGAATCTCTATTTCGTTAAATAGAATATTATAATATCTTTTAGATCCTTTACACATCAAGATGATTGAATGCATCGTCTTTGTACTGGAGTCGCTGATATTGTCGTTATGACAATTCATCTTGTTCTTTTGTATGTTTTGATTGCTTGTAAACAACTCATGTATTCTAAGAAAGTTACTTTAGTATCAATCTTGTGTGTGTAAGTTAAGAATTCTCCATTACTGTCTACAAGGTCTTTAATGGAAACAATATTCTTCTGTGCCCAGTCTTTGTACTAAAAGACCTTTATTTGCAATCTTAATTTTTTCACTATAAAAAATTGGTTCAACCAGTAGCTCATGTCCCTCTTTAGTTCAATTTGTCTACAAAATTTTTCATAGACTAAGAAAACATTTTACCAAGAGGTTGGATATATTAACTTCAATGTGTTTGGGTCTGTAACTCTGCATTAAATTAATTTCTGGACATAAAACTCTTATTATGTGAATCCACTTCGATTTTATCTGTTTTTTTGTCCCATGCAAAGTCAAAACACATTCTCTGTATTTGTTTGAGCTGAGCGTCTGGAGGATTTGGAAGCAGTATCCAGAGATAGGTAAGTTTTGACAAAATCAGAGACTTAAGTATTGCCACTCTACCTAACGGTGTGTCATATGCCCCAATCAAGAGGAGTGCGCATAATAAATTTTTGTGAAATAAACGGACAACGTAAAACGTCATCTTGCAAGTGTGTGGGTGCGCATCCACAGCAATCATGTTTGCATCAGGAGTTCTATGCCCTGCTAAGCCAAAACACCAGGGCTTAGCAAAAAGCATTGTTTACTGGTTGCACTGAAACTTTTGGCTTTTTGATGTAGGGTGCATTTGCCTTTCAGTGTTTGTCATGTTCCTGACCAAGAGACCAGTACGTAAGGTCTGACTCATAAATGTTTTAATATTGACACCAGTAGCTGACCCATCAGGTATCAGATTCTGTTCAACATTTTCAGCCCTGACGTAGTGGCTGGCTGTGTAACCGTCACAACCTGGCATATTTCAGCAGTTCAGCTGGACGCTCTGGACTGCTTTACTCACACTGTCACAACTCTGGATCAGGAGATGAAAAGGGCACACGTTCTTACAAATACAGTTTTTCTATGACAAACTGAACCTTCCCTGTGTTTACATTACCTAGTGAGGCATGGTTCCTTGATTGATGAATATGGTTTGAACTTATCGTTCATCACTTCTGTACTTCTTATTATGACATCTTATATTATTACTGTTATATTTGTGACAAAATGCAAATGAAGCTTGACTGTGTCAGTCCAATATAGGTCTTTCCACTACGTAAATTTTTATGGCTTATACCTTTATCCTTTTGTTTATACCTTCAAAGGTGTGTGTGTGTGTGTGTGTGTGTGTGTGTGTGTGTGTGTGTGTGTGTGTGTGTGTGTGCCGAGATCCACTAATATTCCATCTTAAACTTGCCTCTCTATCACATTAACATGACTTCATTGGTTCATGATGTCAGATGAAAAAAAAACTGGGGAAAAACCCCTCCAAAACAATCAAAATGTTACTCGAAGCAGCACATGATACAAGAGGGACATAGCTTCAAAATATCCCTCAAGCACTTTTCATTTCTGTACAGAAGAAGAGTTAAATATGCTAGATTTGAAATGAAATTAACGCTGAACCAATCATCGGGCATGGGCTGCCATATGCATCTGTATGCACCCATCAAGTCAGGAGCCAGGAATGAGTTAACATAAATCAGAAGTCACAATTTGTAACTGGCTTTAGGTCTGCTGCATACATGTCATCCTCAACATACTGGCTGTTGATTTAATGGGAAACTCTTGCACCCATGCTGGTGAAGAAAAAAAAAATCAATATTCCTCCATCACACATGAATAACACAAGCAGTCACTTCTAAGCTCTTCTCCTATGTTTCTCTCTTTTCGAGAGAGGCTGGAGAGCAGGAAGGAGGATGGTGGAGTGATGAGGGTGCATTTGTAAGTGGGAGGCTGGCTATGCTGCAGCTACACAGCTGTTCGAAGCAGATGCTGAAACAGTGATGGACAGCCTGTGTAAACCTAAATGGTATTTTGACTGGATGACAGAGAGAATGCCAAAATATCTTACCACTCAAAATGTGTGATTTGGAACTCCAATGATGAAGAACAGCTATTTTAAGCATAAAGCCCATGGGAAACATAAACCGACCCACTGGATGGACTGTTACAGAGAGAGCTCATAATAATCTCTAATTTGGTGAATCTCTATGGTGAACTGCTGGACAGAGATTTTCGCGCATGGATTGGAAACTGAAATAGCATTTAAATGCATGAACAACATGCACTGTGGGTGTTATGGAATGCTTAGTTTGGGCAAATAATTGTTTTCTTTCTAACTCAACTCAAATTATAGTGTGCATTTTACTTTCAGTACTTTTTCTGAAGGCAGCCTTTAATGTGCATTTCACTTTCAGTTCTTTTCTGAAGGCAACAGTTAGTGTGTGTTTCACTTTCAGTTCTTTTCTGAAGGCAACAATTAGTGTGTGTTTCACTTTCAGTTCTTTTCTGAAGGCAACAGTTAGTGTGCGTTTTACTTTAAGTTCTCTGAAGGCAACATTGTGTGTTTCACTTTCAGTTCTTTTCTGAAGGCAACAGTTAGTGTGTGTTTCACTTTCAGTTCTTTTCTATAGGCAACAATTAGTGTGCGTTTTACTTTCAGTACTTTTCTAAAGGCAACAATTAGTGTGCGTGTTACTTTCAGTTCTTTTCTGAAGGAAACAATAAGTGTGCGTTTTACTTTCAGTACTTTTCTGAAGGCAACATTTTGTGTGCGTTTTACTTTCAGAACTTTTCTGATGGCAACAATTAGTGTGTGTTTCACTTTCATTTCTTTTCTAAAGGCAACAATTAGCGTGCGTTTTACTTTCAGAACTTTTCTGAAGGCAACAATTAGCGTGCGTTTTACTTTCAGTACTTTTCTGAAGGCAACAAGAAGTGTGCGTTTTACTTTCAGAACTTTTCTGAAGGCAACAATTAGCATGCGTTTTACTTTCAGAACTTTTCTGAAGGCAACAAGAAGTGTGCGTTTTACTTTCAGAACTTTTCTGAAGGCAACAAGAAGTGTGCGATTTACTTTCAGTTCTTTTCTGAAGGCAACAATTTGCGTGCGTTTTACTTTCAGAACTTTTCTGAAGGCAACAAGAAGTGTGCGTTTTACTTTCAGTTCTTTTCTGAAGGCAACAATTACTAGTGTGCGTTTTTCTTTCAGTTCTTTTCTGAAGACAACAATTAATGTGCGTTTACTTTCAATACTTTTCTGAAGGCAACAATTAGTGTGCATTTTACTTTCAGTACTTTTCTGAAGGCAACAATTAGCGTGCGTTTACTTTCAATACTTTTTCTGAAGGCAACAATTAGTGTGCATTTTACTTTCAATACTTTTCTGAAGACAACAATTAGAGTGCATTTTACTTTCAGTACTTTTCTGAAGGCAACAGTTAGTGTGCGTTTTACTTTCAATACTTTTCTGAATGGAACAATTCATTTAAAACTTTAATACATGTATCGCAGAGAGCGACAGAGCATGCTTGGTTTTGCCATTTGGATTTTACATGATTTTTTAAATGGTGTTTGAGTGCGATAACTGCACTAGATATAGGGAACAGCTGCTTCATGAATAACTTTGTGATACACTGTTGACCTTATGTGCATTAAAGTCAATAGAATGATACCAATCAGTCCCTGTACTATACATATATATATATATGCAAATGGAACAATCCATCCTACAAACTCACATACACAGTGTTGCATTTCTTTTATTTTCTAATTTAAAAAAAAAATCTGTAAAAAAAAACCCAAAAGGTTCCATGGTTCAGAGATGAACTAAATGAAATTGTTAGACTTGCAATACCGTTAATGCTTTTCTGTGACTGTGAAATTAATGGGGTTTTTTGCTCTCGAACCACTTATCATCAATAATCCTGCAGTAAGCATAAAATAAAAGTACACTGACATCTGCACACATGCTCCCTTGAACATTCATCCAAACATACATGCAGGGCTTCTGCCTGCTCACATGTCCACAACATTTTGGTATACATATATCTTCTTTAAAATGGTGCATCAAAAATTGTACTCGTGTGCAAGGGCACCATGTGCCTATCACTGCAGAACTGAAGTATATAGGTCCTTTGGTGTTGCACTCAATCATGTGGAACAGCAAAGTCAACAAACCATGCCTGTCCATGCCACCCCAGCTGATTCTGAGACATGAAAGATCAGCTCCCAATTTATAAAGAACTGAAACAAATGACAAGACTTGTCACCCAGACCCTGAGAAAGAGTACAGCGGTGTTTTTTTTTTTTTTGCTTTACTGAAAAAGTCAGCTCATTGCATTTGTTGAACTGTGCAGTAAGTAAAATGCCACCAAAAGGTGAAGCAACATTAGCACAGAAAGATCATCACAAACAGCCAAAAGACCTTAATTAAGATTTCTTTGAAGCAAATCAAGCATTGTGCTTTTTTTTTTCAAACAATGTATCACTCATAAACAAGCAATGTTCATACATCCTCTCTATCTTTCTCTCTCACATTTATTCACCGACATGTACATTCACATCATGACACGATGTGCGTGTCTGTGTCTCTCTCTCTCTCTCTCTCTCTCTCTCTCTCACACACACACACACACATTTTCTTCTTTTTTTTTAAATGCAGAATCACACACATTTTCAATGAAAAAAAAACAACAACAAATGCAAAATCACACACACACACGCACACAATACATGGTCATGAAATTACACACACGACACACACACACACACACCCACCACACACACACACACACACAAACACACACACACTTCTCAGTATTCACACACACTGCATTCACAAGATGAAAAGTACAGTCAGAGCAAATTCCTGGCGCTTGCTGTTAATGATTGGTTATAACTGGCTGAGAGCTCTGAGGCACTGACTTCAACTTGTCCCATGCTTTTGCTTTCAGTCCCTTCATTTTCAGCTACCAGTGCCAAAAGACATGTTCATCATTCTCATATGCACTGGAAGACAAGGTACTGACAAAGTGACAGCCTTCAGAAAGAAACTAACAGTAGAACAGTTGGTTACTTCTATAATGTCTACTTCACAAAAGCTTCCACAACGGTCTGGAAAGCTGGGTGTGATGCAACTTGACTGATACAGTGATAGACTTCACCTTGCTATAATCTGATGGAAGACAACCTCTGTATTGGTTTAGACATTATTCCACAAATCAGTCAACCACGACAAGTAAACCTGAATACTTTTTTTCCAAAAAAGTAACAGAATTACCAACTACAACTGGTAAAATAACTGTTAAAAACAGTACACACCAACAACAGAAAATCAAACTGCTGGTATGGATCATCACTTGGAATTTGACTTGACCAGCTGGTGCCAAAGCACATCTTTTCCCCTTTGATTCTGATCGAACAAGGCCTTCAACATTGCCAATACCTCCATATTTCTGTCAGTCTCAGTCAATCTGGTGCTCTCTCTCTCTCTCTCTCTAGCTACCAGTCCACGATTTTTCTGTCTGTCTCAGTCTACTTGGTGCTCTCTCTCTCTTTCTCTCTCTCTCTCTAGCTACCAGTCCATGATTTTTCTGTCTCAGTCTACTTGGTGCTCTCTCTCTCTCTCTCTAGCTACCAGTATGGATCGCCAATTTGATTCTGAGTGGACCAGCTGATATCCAGGCACATTTCCCCCACGGCTGTGATACTGTGGCAATATGACAACTACCATCATGTGGTCATTTCCAGCATGAGATTTACTGCAGCCATTCCTCCATAACATATATCTTGCTTGCTCTCTCACTTGTTCATGAGTTCTCTCACTTGCTCATTTGCTCTCTCTTTTTATTATGTCAGGCCACATCACAAAAGTTTTTGTTCACATTAAGTTTGTACAAAGCTACAAATATTACAAAGTTTTCTTACATTATAGTGTCACATTACAGTGTACGGATATTCGAACAATTTCGTTGTTTGTTTCTTTCTTTTTTTTTCCTGAGACTAAGGGTCTTGTCAACACTTGGCATAACTCATGGGCTGAACTGGATATAAAAACAAAACAACACCAACAACAAAGATTGATAGTATAATCAACAATGTAAAAAAATTTTTTTTAATCAAACCACTTTTTTTCCCTCATTTACTGGGCGCTATCAATCACCATGAAGAAGGAAATGACTATCTCAATTCTAAATGAAAGTAGATAAGTTTCACACTGTCAAGATTAAGCAAAATCAGGGCATGCATTTTCAATTTTTACACCAAATTTACTTTACTTGTTTTTATAAAATTACTATAAAAACACTTATGGTTAATAAGATCAGAACTAAAAAAAAAAACGACATTTCAAGGTCTGCAGTACCTTCAAGCCTAAGACTGAAAAGTGAAACATACAACAACAAAAAATGTGTTACACATGCCTAAAAAAAAGTTTCTTTGACTTTTCATCAATTCATGTCTTCTCACCGTCATGCACAGGCACACAACGCAATTTCAGACCCATTGTATGAGATTTCCTAGATGTATTTATAAGCAAACACCTAAACGGCTAAAGTTTCCCTGAAGTTTTTTTTCCCCAATACTTCCCATGATCTTTCATCACTGTCTCACACTGATGATTTTCTTTCTCTGCCATCTAACCTGGAGATGCCATGTGTGTGTATCAAAGATCGGACAGTGATAATGTCACACATTTTCCGTCTCAAGTAATTAAGCAAATCTATTAAATCAAATATCTTATAAGCTAAATAACAGTCAGTCATGATAGTGTGGTCTTGGGAAATGCGATACCTTCAATGTGGGTGTGTTTTCATTTCTGTATTTCAATTTGGCTGTCTGTGTGTGAAAACCTGAACTGTGCATGAGGTAAACGGAGGCTAGGGGAAGTGAAGGATGGAATGAGGAAAATCAAATAACATGCAGGGAAACAACCCAAGAAAGAAACATGCAGCAGATGGCAAAAGTTGGGTGAGGTGAGAAAATGACAGAATATTACAGTTTACGGTTGTTATCTGAATCTGCAGGGGCTGCCAATGCAATCACATGGCGACTTTTTTGTTCAAATAAACTTTTTTTGTTCAAATAAAGTTCAAGTGATAAAAAACATAACAGCTGATAAAATTCTAAAGTAAACTCAACACACTGGGAAATTTCTCATTTGACCTTCCACAGCTCCATAGCTCCTACCAACAATTCAACAACAAAAATTACGCCAGTTTTGTTGATGTGGGTTTTTTTTTTCATTTATAAACAACTGATTGAATTCACATGTTAAAATCTACAAGTAGTACTGTGCCATTCTTACTTTCACTTTTGAGTCTGAAAGCTGCTGTACCCAAGCTGGTGAATAACTTCACCTCTCTCTCAGTTCTGTGCAAAGAACATCAATCAAGTGATCACTGTATGTCAATGACTGGAGTCTCATTGAAGTTATTCACATTGATTTCGAGAAAAACATGAATTCATTTGCTTTGTGTTCGAATGCTGTTCTCATCTGATTTTCCTTTTGTGCAAATGCAAAACCGGCTGCATCAGGGAATAGTGTAACCACGACATCGTTTGCATTTTTTCCCCTATTCGCAAAGATGGTTCTCCAGCCACATGATCGGTCCCTCTCGACTTCCATTGCTCTTCGCTTTTTGCCCATGACTGAGCCAATGGAGAACGAGTTTTCGCCGCGATGTGACAGCCATCGCTGGCAATACAGACTTCGCACACGTCTAGCTCACAAAATCGCCACAGAAATGACATCAGCACAAACGGAGCGTATTTAAGGGCAAACAATCTCCACGATCGTAGAGAGTTTTAGGAGATATGTAAGATTTTCTATGTAAAATGTGAACAAAACAATACCTGCACCAGCGAATCTGGGAGGAAGGCCGCCATGAAACAACGTCCTACGCATGCGCAATGGCCTCATTTTGCATAGGCTGAATTTCCCGCGTCAGAAATACACGATGGGCCCACTAGGCTAGTCTGTCTGAGCATTGGCAAGTGAGACAAGACTGGGTGTTCCGTCGAACCGGATTGGTTCGATGGCCTTGTTACTTGTATCCTAAAATCCTAGTTCCATGTCTGTATCGTGTTGCCAATGTCACATCAGACTGATTAAGTGTTGTAGAGTTTTCTTTCTCTTCATTTTGTTCGTTAGTTTTGTTTGCATCCGATCGAAGCAGGCCCTCTGATTCCACTGAGTCAATATAGGCCTGCGCACACGTTTCTGCTGGCTAATTACATTTCCTTAGAATAATCTTTTTGCTGTTGGCTTATCAGAGCATTTTCCTATATTCAGTGTATTGGTGTTCGTTCGTTGTTGGCACATTTGTTTTTCCTTATTTATGGTTTCTATAAACATTATTTTTTGTATTTATTCGCATCAGGAATTGACGCAGGCAACAGTTCAAGTGCGGAAAGACAAGGCCTAGACCTACCCGTATTTGACGCTGATCTGGTGTACACAGTTATACTAAGGAAAGTTCGATACTCGAACTGATGAATCCAAAATTGATGATTAACTCAGGTGACTAATCGGCAATGACCTAAATGCACAATTCATTATGATTAGCATAGGCCTTTACGGTTCGCCACACAAGGTTTGTAAGACGAAACTGACGTAGACCTCACGCAAGGGCAGATCGGAGAGTAACCTTATGTGGAGTTTTTCTTTAAAGATTCAGGTGTGTGTGTGTGTGTGTGTGTGTGTGTGTGTGTGTGTGTTTCAGTTCAGTTCAATTCAGTGGTTGTTTGAACGTCTGTTATCATCGAAGATATTACACGATAATAAAAGACAACAGAGATCACTCAGACTGTCAGACCTACTGTCTCTGGTAATTTTCTCTCACCTCTCTCCTTCACATGTTAGAATCTAGACACGCCACTAAGAATACTTCTGAAAATACTTTTTTTTTTTTTTTTTTTAAATGACAACATTCTGCCCAACTCTGACTGGGCTATAACGTGTGCAATGTCCGTGTGTGTGTGTGTGTGTGTGGTGTGTGTGTGTGTGTGTGTGTGTGTGTGTGTGTGTGGTGAGTGAGTGAGTGAGTGAGTGAGTGAGTGTGGTGTGTGTGTGTGTGTGTGTGTGTGTGTGTGTGTGTGTGTGTGTGTGTGCGAGTGTGTGCGTGCGTGTGTGTGTGTGTGTGTGTGTGTGTGTGTGTGTGTGTGTGTGTGTGAGAGAGAGAGAGAGAGAGAGAGAGAGAGAGAGAGAGAGAGAGAGTTTAATTACTACATTATCTTGACGGGGTGACAGCCCCGGTGCGGGCCCTTGTGGTCGGCTGGGCAATAAACGACATAAACTGATTGGGACACTGAGATTAGCAGAGGGTGGGGCGGACGGGTTCTGGGCACATCCCCGACCCCTCCTTAAAACTGTTATATGCATTATGTGAACCAAACTGGAACTAAAGGGGACGTGGATGAGTGCAAGAGGGGGAGGGGGGGTGGGGGTAACTTGATGTATGATGGGGAAGAAGGGATATTGCATATGGCAGCAGGGGCGGGGGGAGGGGGGGGGGTAAGCGCTGCCCAGTGGCTGACATGTATGGTTAATCATGTTCGTGGGTGGTAGGGGAAAGGGTAGTCAAAATTTATGATGATTATTTTCGCAGATGATTCATTTTGAATCAGAATTCGCTTGAACTGCTATGCTGACACACGCGGTTCGCGCACGCATTTACGCACGCGCACACACACACACACACACACACACACACACACATGCAACATGGCAAAACTGACGCTGTTATACACACACACTGACCGTCACACACACACACACACACACACACACACACACACACCACACTCACACACACACACATACGTGTGCGCGCGCGCACACACACATACAGAAGCACACATACACGCACACGCACACACACACACATACACCACACACCACCCTCATCCTCAACTCCCTCCAAAGAACCAAACCTCACCCCACCCCCGTCATGATCCTATTCCCTGCCAGCCGGCTGAGAGTTCTAATCCCACGGGCTCAGAATGGAGTGGTTGTAGTCTTGTACGTTACCAGCTTTCGCCCCTGTCATAGAATCGGCCTCGTGAGAAGGACAGTATTCATGTTTGCCGTCACATCAGAAAAGAAGGGCAAGATTTTGATAAACTAGCGTCTATGTCCATTCATCAGTCGCCAGAGAATGGGTTGAACCACCGCCACGGAGAGTGCTGAGTTTGTTTGATTGTTTGGTCACATTTTTGTGTGTGTTCTTTTTCCCCCCACGTGGCGGGAATTGATAAACGTCACACAAGGCGCACTGACTGTCACGACTGACGTAAACTCAAAATAAAATCATGTCACTGAAGTGCAAACACATCATAATGATCTCCGCTCGACGTTCGTCAGTTACCATAGAAGGAGACAATGTGTGTGTGTGTGTGTGTGTGTGTGTGTGTGTGTGTGTGTGTGCGCGCGCGCACGCGCGTGTGGTTATATGTAAATTGCGCCTACGTGGTTGAGAGATTAAGGTCTGGGGAACCGCTGTGCTTGTACGTCGCATTCCGTTTCAATGATGGTGGAAACTGAAGTATGGCCGTGGGATGAGAGTCTACGGGACGCAAGTCCACGAACCTGCTGGTACTGACTAAGACGGTGGTGTCGGTCCGGAGCATTCTATGTAGTGCTAGAACTTCGTCCCCACCCCACAACCGGACTTACCCGTCCCCCTCACAACCCGCCCCCCCCCCCCCCACCTCACCCCCGCCAATCGCCCATCTCCTTCCCCGTCCCCTTCCTCCTACCTCTCCCTCTCTGGGTTATTCCCGTCTGCCGGATGTCACTTGACTGAGAGCGCCCGGATGTACAGCTTTCACTCTCACTACGTAAAACGGTCAAAGAAAGTACAGCCAGCCCTCCCACCCCCTCATTTTAAGACAAGCTGGTATCCGTTCTGACTGAATATCACACACTTGGATTATCTACGGTCAGCGGCAGGCATAGCCACGCAGATCGAACCGGAGCCTCACACCAACACTTGAGATATAAATATCGACTCAGTCGGCGTTGGAGCACTACGTTTGCGGCAGTAAACCATAATCACTAGCATGGCAAGTATCAGCATGACATGCACTACCTGAACTAGGCAGAATCGCTTGAAGCTATCAAGAAATAGCAACAACAATAATGATAATGATGATGATAGTAATAATAATAACAATTATACAGTAGTAATAATAGTAATAGTGCCAACAACAACAATGATAACAATAGTAATAATGCTAATAATGTTGATAATGATAATAATCATCCTTTATAAAACAACTGAATTCCACCAGCGCCCCAGACGTGCATCTCCGGTCTACTCGGATTGCACTGATGACTGACGAGTAGCTGACAGCGTGTCTGTCAGTGACACCTCCCTCCACCCACCCCCCATCCCCACCCCCACTCTCCACCTCCCGCTACCCGAATATTTCGGCTTCTGTTCGAAACTGGACTTCCTCACAGCAAGAAACGACAGCCCCCAAGCGGAAGGTTTTCCCAGCCTGTTTGGTCGCTGATCCGCTCAGACAATGCAAAGAACAACGGATTCCGACTTCAGGTGCACATAGAGCGAACCGGGTAATTACACTTGCCTGCTACACTGATGTAGCCAGCCATAAGTCAGTCTGAGTGTGTCCCAAGCCGGAGTGTGTGGTGTGCGCGTGCACACATGCGGCACGTCCGTCTCTGAAGGCTCGGCCTATGTGGGCACACACATACGCATCGTCTCCCTCTCTCTCTCTCTCTCTCTCTCTCTCTCACGCACACACACACATACACACACCGGCATTCAGGCGTTCACGAGAGAGAGAGAAGACCTTCAGCGTATTTTTGAAGGCAAGACAATGCTAAGGATGAACTGGTTCATGTGGACCTGCCAGGAAAGTGCTGCTCGCGCCCCGAAGGTCACGCTCTCTCTCTCTTCTCTCTCTCTCTCTACACACACACACACACAACACACACACACACACACACCACACAGAGGGCATTTAAATTCAACGACCTGAATCAATAAGTTGCCCTATATAAGCAGTGAAACCAGAGAAAACACAGCGATTAAATTTCCGTTGCTTAACTGATCACGTCGCTTGTTCCTGTTTTCGAACCCGATGTAGGGCTTCACATTACATGCAGGACGGGAGAAACGGATTAGGGAAGACAGCGGAAGGAGGACGAGGTGGGTGTCAACAAGTTTGCACTGCTTTGGAGGGCGATTGAGCTGATTTTGAATTCTCGTTTATGTAAGGACCTCAGTGTGATTTGTCATGATTTTTACAAACGAGCCCAGAGAGGGTTAGTGCAGAATATCTCGGTCAGGGGTGATATGGACGTACGTGGGTCTAAGTGCATCTGACGTATGGATTCATCGACAATATGACGTGTGTGTGTGTGTGTGTGTGTGTGTGTGTGTGTGTGTTCCTGGGCACGTGTCAACCACACACACACACATACAGAGAGAGAGAGAGACAGACAGACAGACAGACAGACAGACAGACACAGACACAGAATCTGTGCCTACATTAGTGTTTCATTTGCAGCGTGAGATCAACTCCAGACAAATGTTTCAAGGAAAGTAATACAAATAATGCAGCGACATGCCTTGCCTGTGGCAGACAGTGTGAAGAACGCACATGCAACCAACACACATTCAGCCTACTTTAGTTTAGCGAACTTCATCTTTCCTTCTTTCTTTTACTCATATCATAAACAGCTGCTGGGAAGGAAAGCATACACCCGAAGGCGCCAGCTAGACCCAGAGAGAAGACACAGTCCTCGGCTGCCGAACCGACCGGCCGGGAGCGATGCTGCAAAATAGGGCCGTGAGAGCAACAGCTCCAAAATATGCACTAGGCCTATTCTGTCAAAGATCCCCAACCCGGAACTGAAGTCCTGAGCATGCGGAGCGACAGGTTTCGCTTTACGCTTGGTGTAAGCCTGCGAGGACTCGTACCGACACGGAGACTTGTACCGGCAAACACCCACAATCGGAGGCGCATGCATGCCACCAGCTGGCTATCGCCTATTATTGTGCTGCTGCCGCTATCAGACTGCGTTCGTTTGGGGTTAACGGGCGTGCGTTTATTTCACCATGGGACCAAAAGTTATCCTGCATGTTTATTGATTATTGTTCCCTGCCTCATTTAAGAATTTTTTTTTTTTTTTTTTTTAATCGAACAAACTGAGGTTACCTGTACTTGTTTCTGTTCGTCCGTGTACTTGTTTGACGATATTCAAAATGAACAAGGCTGTGCCGGTCTTGAATAAATGTTCTGTTTATTCATTTCTGCAGTTGTTGTTGCTGTGCAGATGTGTCAGGTAGCCTACAGGGTATATGGGCAAGCTTGGAACCTCTTTTTTTTAATGTCTCCTTTGTTCTGTGAGTTTGGGGGCGATTCGGTGTCGTAGGTCGCAGTTCGGGGCTGTGGCGTGTATTGATTTCACCATGCGAGCAAAAGTTATCCTGCTTGTTTATTGTTCACTGAGTCACTGTGAGACGGAGTCACTTTCTCTAACCATGACCGTGCGTACTGACACTTACTTTCGCCTAAGGGTTTTAGGGCATTTCTCAGACACTTCACTATATCTGGGAGTGCGCATGCGTCAGACGACTGCGGTGTATACGGCTGACTGCTAAACTGATTTCGAATCTCTACATTAAGATTATTACTAGGGCTGTGTCAGCGCGTTGCAAATACACATATCCACAACATGTAATATGCGGGAGACATGCATAATTTTCTTCGTGAAATTCTTTTGAATTCCTACTGAATGTAAAAATCAATAAAGTGTTTACTACGATTCGGCTTTTATCACTTACGTAAGCAGGTTGAAGTTCGGGTAACCACTGCACTTGAGACGCCAAATCGTTGTGAACGTAGAGCGCCAAAACTCATCTGGACAGGCGGGAGGCGTTAATCTCGTCTGTGGTTGACAGTCGACGGCCGGCC